>CM044959.1:3709905-4430033 GCA_024516035.1 Bactericera cockerelli
TTGGATAGAATTTTAAAAAAATACATTAGATAGGTTACCTATTGTTGCTGTTGACGGGAGCCATCTTGGCTACAGCTGGGGGAGGGGGGGGTGAAGGTTGGCTCATTCTGAAGCACATACATATTTGCTATCAACCATGGTTAAAATTTTTGCTTTTTCTTTGTAAGCCAATAAATTTTTGACATTTTGTACCATAAATTTGAATATTGTACCATACTATTCACCATTGTACCATACATTTATGTTCATGTACAAATAAAACAAAATTTTATAGTATCGAACCATTTTTTTTTTTTTTTTACAGAGGAGACTTAACAATCAGAGTCCTTGCTCCTCTTATATTATTATTTGCTATGTGCAACACTTGAAGTAAGTTTAAAAAGTATTTTACAGAATTTAGTAATATAATATTGGACAGAGAACTCTGATTATTTTACACTATTGGCAAGAGTAATAATATAATATAATGTGTTTTATTATGCAGTTCATGAAAAATTAAGCACAATTTACAAATGATCTTTAAAATAAAAGTACATTCAAATTATTACGACTTAAAGATAATTTAACAAAATATCATTAATATAACATTACTTTGATAAAAATTACATGATTATTAATTAAAGAGACATGGACTAGGATAGAATTAATAGAAGTAATAATTATATCAAGTTAGAAATTCATGAAGTTTAATGAGATAGGTGGTGTAGGACATAGACATATCAAGATTATCAAGGTTGTCTTGGTGCTCATTGTATAGTTTTTGAGCCATATTTAGTGGAAATAAAAAGTCAAAATTAGAGTTTGGTGTATAAAAATAAGGGACAGCGTTTGAGTTTCTAGTGCGTAAGACTGGAACACGGTATGAAATTCTATCTGAGAGTACCATACAACAATGTTATTGTTTATTAATTTATAATTATAGGAATGGCAGGAAATTCTTTTTCTGATGGGATTCAACGGGTAGCATACATAGATCCTCACGTAAGTCTTGGTATGAAATATTTTCAGGATAGCTAGGGTCAAATCCATTTACTCTGTGAAAAAGGCGTCTGCAAAATGATGCTTGAACAGATTCAAGTTGGTTTAATCTTGATCGAGCACTAGGCATCCAGTTGACAGAAGCATAATAAAGAAGTTTAGAGAGGACCAGTGAGGCAAACAGAAGTATAAATGGGGAAGGGTCATCAATAGGACGAAGGGTCCTCATACTCCTCATTATGAAACCGAGAATTTTAAAACATGATTGGACTGTATTTTCAATGTGAATATTGAAAGAAAGGTCTCGAGAGTAAGTGACTCCGAGATCCTTCTTTAAATTCACATTTTTAATTCTTTCACCTCCGATATGATTGGTACAAAGTAGGGATTCCTCTATGCTTTCTACTGAATTGCATAAATTGCATAGAGTATGAAGAGGTAATTATTAAAACAATAGATATATTTGTTTTAGAGGAAATGGGATGTGTACTGGAAGAGAGGTCCTCCTATTTTCCACTCTGCCAATTCCATCCAAGATCTTTTAAACATGAGTGAAAAGAGGAGAAAATGGGTATAGCGGGGAAATAGTGAAACGAGGAGAAAATGGGTATAGCGGGGGAAGATGGATATAATGGGGAAATAGTGAAACGAGGAGAAAAAGGGTATAGTGGGGAAAATGGATATAGCGGGGAAATAGTGAAACGAGGAGAAAAAGGGTATAGTGGGGAAAATGGATATAGCGGGGAAATAGTGAAACGAGGAAAAAATGGGTATAACGGGGGAAAAAGGGCATAGCGGGGAAATAGTGAAACGAAGAGAAAATGGGTATAGCGGGAAATAGTGAAACGAAGAGAAAATGGGTATAGCGGGGACATAGTGAAACGAGGAGAAAATGGGTATAGCGGGGAAATAGTGAAAGAAGGAGAAAATGGGTTTAGCGGGGACATAGAAAAACGAGGAGAAAATGGGTATAGCGGGGAAATAGTGAAAAGAGGAGAAAATGGGTATAGCGGGGAAATAGTCAAAAGAGGAGAAAATGGGTATAGCGGGGAAATAGTGAAACAAGGAGAAAATGGGTATAGCTGGGAAAATTTGTAAAGAGGAGAAAATGCGTATAGCTGGGAAATAATGTAAAGAAGAGAAAAATGGGTATAGCGGGGAAATAATGTTAAGAGGAGAAAATGGGTAAAGCGGTGAAAATATATAAAGAGGAGAAAATGAGTATAGCGGTGAAATTATATAAAGAGGAGAAAATGAGTATAGCTGGGAAATAATGTAAAGAGGAGAAAATGGATATAGCTGGGAAATGATGTAAAGAGGAGAAAATGGGTATAGCGGGGAAATAATGTTAAGAGGAGAAAATGGGTATAGCAGTGAAAATATATAAAGAGGAGAAAATGAGTATAGCTGGGAAATAATGTAAAGAGGAGAAAATGGGTATAGCTAGGAAATAATGTAAAGAGGAGAAAATGGGTATAGCGGGGAAATAATGTAAAGAGGAGAAAATGGGTATAGCTGGGAAATAATGTTAAGAGGAGAAAATGGGTAATGCTGGGAAATAATGTAAAGAGGAGAAAATGGGTATAGCTGGGAAATAATGTAAAGAGGAGAAAATGGTTATAGCTGGGAAATTTTGTAAAGAGGAGAAAATGGGTATAGCTGGGAAATAATGTAAAGAGGAGAAAATGGGTATAGCGGGGAAATAATTTTAAGAGGAGAAAATGGGTATAGCGGTGAAAAAATATAAAGAGGAGAAAATGAGGTGCGTGAAGATAGCACCCGACATTGAAGCTAGAATTAGCGGCCAGCGAAAGAAAAATATTTACTACAGAGAATTGGATAGGGAGGGAAGGGGGTCACGATATTTCACTTTCACTTTTACTTCCTATGTACCTAATAGGTACCTACATTCCTAATTAGGAATAGGTATTAGGTGTACGAAAACTTTCCTATGAAACTACATTTCCTGCTTAGAAAGGTCACCAAACATTTATGACATTCATGTTACACATACAGGGTGCGGCGCGGTTATGTCCCATTTTGAATCGCCCAGTGTGAAGCCGCACTTCTAATTAGACAAGTTCAAACAAAGTTAGAAGATGCACAAACTAATAATTTTTTCGATTCAATTTAGCTCAGTTGTCAAAATGATTTTAGCAAAGCAACAGAAAGCTTATTGCTTGGAGAGTTATTTTTCGAAAAATGTTCCCAGGGCGTTTGAGGTGACCTTCTATGGCCAGCGCGATCCCCGGATTTAGCTCCCTGTGATTTTTTCTTGTGGGGTTACCTCAAATCGAAAGTTTACAATGATTGAAGAGTTAAAACACAACATTCGCCGTGAAATAGGCCGTATACCTGTCGCAATGTTGGAAAAAGTAGAGCGAAACTTTAGAAATCGCCTTCAACAGTGTATCGACAATGACGGTCGTCATTTGAATGGTGTACTCTTCAAAACTAGATAAAATCAAACCTTACATATTTCTAGATGATAATTCAATAACAAGCATCAGGTAAGACTGACAGCCTTTTTTTAATCGAATATTCAAAAGGGGACATAACCGCTCCGCACCCTGTACATAGGTATTATGTAACATTGGGTACTAGAGATTTTTTTACATTTTTGAACCTAATATAACCAATATTTTAGAAGAAGAAAAAATCTTGTCTTTTTCACTCTTTGGGCATTATAGGTTTAATATAGCTATGTATATATGTATGAATTTTTTGTGGTCAAGCACAAGGCCTCTTCACAAAATTTGTGGGTAGCGCAGCATTACTAAGAGCCTCCATTACTTTTCAAATTCTATTACATTAATTTATTTTTACTCTGGTAATGCCGCCACTGGTTGTTACTTATTCAGTAAATACTCATTTTTCCTCACAAGGTATGAGTGGACCCCAAACACCCAAGTAATGTGCAGAAAAATTCCTGACCAGCTGGGGATCGAGTACAGGTCACCATGCGTGGTAAGCTTAGCGCACTATCTGACTCAGCACCGGCGGCTATTTATGGGTTAATTAGTATACCTTTACACAATTTCACATTGGGACATGTGGATTGAAAGGTTTGTGAGTGAATAGGTATATCTTATATATAAATGTCAAAGTCAGTGACTGACTGATCATCACTGTTTCTCCGAACTGGTAAGTCCTAGGAAGCTAAAATGTGGTAGGTAGCTTTGTCTTATAGTCTAGATGTGCAATAAGACGGGATTTTTCGAAATTCCCATTACAACACCTGCCATTGGCGAAAAAGGACTTTTTGCTTTCACGACCATGCCTCGGCCCGCAAAGCGGGCGACAGCCCGCTAGTACATAATAAACTAGATTAAATACAGGGTGCGGCGCGGTTATGTGAGTTATGTCCCATTTTGAATCGCCCAGTGTGAAGACGCACTTCTAATTAGACAAGTTCAAACAAAGTTAGAAGATGCACAAACTACTAATTTTTTCGATTCAATTTAGCTCAGTTGTTAAAATGATTTTATCAAAGTTACAGAAAGCTTAGTGCGTGGAGAGTTATTTTTCGAAAAATAAGTGTATCGTAGCAGTGCAGCTGGAGTTTCGTATACGTTATGGTGTGCGTCCTACTGATCCGGGTTTTCTTGTGGGGTTACCTCAAATCGAAAGTTTACAATGATTGTCCAAGAACACTTGAAGAGTTAAAACACAACATTCGCCGTGAAATAGGCCGTATACATGTCGCAATGTTGGAAAAAGTAGAGCGAAACTTTAGAAATCGCCTTCAGCAGTGTATCGACAATGACGGTCGTCATTTGAATGGTGTACTCTTCAAAACTAGATAAAATCAAACCTTACATATTTCTAGATTATAATTCAACAACAAGCATCAGGTAAGACTGACAGCCTTTTTTTAATCGAATATTCAAAAGGGGACATAACCGCGCCGCACCCTGTATCTATACTCCAATGTTATTCTGTGCTCTGAAAATGATCCTTTTCCTAATTAACGGCCAAATGGTAGCTTTTGGCATAATGAAACCATAAAAAGACACACCTACCACCCAGAAGAAAAAAATGAGCCATCGTTCATGAAAATCGGTCCAGTAGTTTTGGCTGTAGAGCGGTCAACGTCAAAGAAGAAGCAGAAAATTATGAAAAAAATGACGTTTTTAGAGTGCGGTTTTGACCAACTTAACTCAAACGAATTCGATGTTTCTTTTTTAAAAGCTTGTCTATTATCGTGCCTCAATCTGTATATGTAGTTCAATTTCCTCCATCACTTGTACTTTTTCTCCTACAACTACACGAAATGTGCTACTTACTCGTATGCTGTCGCGTATAGTATACTCTGGGTAGCGCGCGAACTATTTCGATTGACTTGGCGGGTCGGAGCGCTACCGCGCTCCTTAATTTTTTAAACTTCATTTTTTTAAAATACGAACCCCCACCTTGCGATACATTTTTGGAAAGATCTTTAAATAAGAAATACATTGGTGCAAATTTTATATTTTTAATATTATTTGTTTGCAAATGGCGTCCAACTTTGTGTATGCAGTAAAGTCTGGAAACCCCTGAATATCTTTCGAAAGGACTTTCTCAGTAAATTTAAATTGTGTACGGTAATCCTTGGTAATTAGACCTTATATTAGAACTGCATCGATTTTTTTTACTGGCCCCCATGTCGGGGCCAGGGAGGTCAACTTCATTTTTTTTTAATACAATTTTGCGATACATTTTTGGAAAGGTCTAATTACTCCGACTTACCGTGCATAATTTTAAATTAACTGAGAAAGCCCTTTCAAATGATATTCAGGGGTTTCCAGACTTTACTGCATACATAAAGTTGGACGCCATTTGCAAACAGTTTAATATTAAAAAAATAAAATTTGCACCAATGTATTTTTTATTTAAAGACCTTTCCGAAAATGTATCGCAAGGTGGGGGTTCGTATTTAAAAAAATGAAGTTGACCCCCCTGGCCGGGACATGGGGGCCGGTAACAAAAATCGACCCCACTCTAAAAGAAGGTTTACCTTTCAAAATTTTACCGATAAAGCCATTCGAAAGTTATTCAGGAGTTTCCGGACTTTTGTCCCACCCTGTATATAGTAATATAAATTTGGTATCTGACGTGAAAATTAAGGATGTTTAGTTATCCGCCACTGCATGAGGTAAACAAAAACTTCAAATAAATAAACCAATCAGAGGCCGGGATTTGTTGAAAGAGGGGCCATCAGCTGTTCAAAGCTGGAAGCACAATTTTGTTCTATTCGAAATAGGTAAGGTTCCCTCTATCGCTCTATCCTCTATGTTATATGATCTCAGTGACTCGGTCCCTGAAGGAGTTTAAATTATAAATAAATAAAAATCCATGGGTACATGTCCTACTTATGAATTTTCAATCATTTAAATAGGTCGACCTGAATTTTATTTGATAACTTTACTTTTAAATGGTTCCTGAGTACTTTTTAATACTAACATATTACATACAGGGTGGTTTTTTGGACTATTTTTTTCTAAATCTCAAATAACGCGACTTCGATTATTTTTTTCAATGACAAGAATAGATAATGTTTGTATAGTAAAAAGAAGCACTTTCAATTGGAAGCAAGAAAAAATATAGACAGGGTGGTTCAGAAGTGAAATAATGACATAATTTTTTGATAAAATTTTCTCTACCCTCGCCTAATTTTACAAATTTTCGTAGGTCATATTGAAAAACAGAGCTAAAGTTTTGTACAGGGTGAGCCATAATTTTTTTGGAACACCTTTTACGTGGGTAATCAAAGAGACGTAAAATTGCACAGAAAAACTAAATATGGGAAAAGAACTTCGATTTTTAGCGAAATAAAAAAGTTATGCTCCCTTAACTAACATTCCGCATGGACCATCCTGTAGATATTTTCTTAAACCATCATGTGGGCACTCTAAATTGTCTAAAATTCAACGAAAACTCCAAATCTGAAAGAAAAACACGAATTTAAAAAGCCATTTTCAATTTTGTGTTTACACATACCTACTTTTTATTTCAAGAGGTAAAATCGTTAAGTGAGAGGGAATTTGTGGCAAGGATCAGAGATTCCTAGTAAGCTTCTATTAAGCCGGGATCTCACTGAGTGCAATATTTTCATGCGCAACATTTTGTTTCGAATTTTAAATGGAAAGTGTTGCGAATTCAGTGGGATTTAATCTCATTTGATCCTAAAGAAAGAGTGGAGCATGAATCATTATGCTGTGCCGGTAGCTCAGTGGTAAAGGCGGCACTCTGTGAATCCAGAGTTTCCAGAGGTCGTGGGTTCGAAACCCAACCGGGACATGGCAAGTTATTCTCCCATTTGGGATTTTTACCACATAATAATATGTCTTGGGCTTACCGCTGGAATAATGGGACTTTAGTAGTCTTAATCAGGCTGTATAAATAAGGCAATATTATTATTATTATTATAGGCAGCAAAATGTTGCAATGTGAGATCGCGCCTTTAGGAAGAACTTTTCAATCACGACGGAAAACATCGAGAAAAAATTCAATTATTTTTCATTTTTTTTTGAGATTTTTTTTTCTCGCCAGACTATTGCCACTTGATTATCTTCAGGGTCCAGGCGTAGATAGAAGTGGCCAGAGATTTCTTGGGGAGGTGTACTGTTATACCCTCTGTGTTTTGGTCAAACTGGAAAAGAAAATAGAAGTGATAGTTAGAGTACTTTTTTTTCTTCGCATTAAAAAAAAAAGAAACGGAAAATTTCGGTCAGAATTTTGCGCTCCGGCCTTGATTCGAACCCGCAACTTCCGGGTCAGTAACCAATGCTCTTAACCACTGAGCCACGGTGGTCGGCTTTTTAAATATAATAATAATAATAAAAGCCTTGTAAACGGGGGTTTATCAACGGAGCTAGTCCTATGTACAAATGTCAATATATAAACACAACAATTAAGGTGAGAAATATGTAAAATAAAATTAAAAATATCACAATGTCAAAAATTGTAGTTAAAATTAAGTATATCGCCAATCATAATGACCCAAAACCATCTCTACTGAACTGTACCAGTGAAGTGGACTCACTTATGACCTTTCTAAGAAGTATCAACCTCCTTCACCTTGTGAGTATCGGCACGAACGACCATTCAATATTTGGTCAAAGTGCCAAACAGAAAAAAAGATAATAGCAAAATCAAGTAATAGAATGAAAGACAAGTTAAAATCAAGTGGACATATTTACAGCCGCAATAAATCACGGTAAACATCACATCAACATTTTGTAAGAAGACATCAATAGATGATGTATTAGCTACTCTCATCATTCTATTGATAGGAGAGTTATAGGAATAGTTAGTTTCACAGGTTGGAACATAAAATGTGTTGCTTGTATAATTAAAGAAGAAGAAAAAAAAAACATCTTTGTCCGTCCTAGGTATCACTACAATATTAAGTTATCATATTTCTGTTAACAACTTTCGTGGTATCACAACTACTCAAACTCGCTTTACCAAATCTACACTGAAACTGGGACTTGATCCACCGACCTCCAGGTTACAAGCCCGCCGCCTTATCGACTAAGCTACTGGTGTCGGTACAATTGGCTATGTACTACTTTAAACGCGTATTTTTCTTTTGGATAATTTTTTTTTCCAGGTTTGGTATTTCCAAATACCTATGTATTTCTACTTTATTCCAAATATTTCCAGTTTAGCTTCCCCACTATTCGTGAAAGAAAAATGCGTTTCGGTGCTTTTAAAGATAAACAATGGAATTAACCTATAAAAGAACTGAGAGCAAGAATTTTATAAATTCATTTTGGTAAACCAAACTGGAAGAAGATTTTTCCTCTTCCAAAAGAAAAATGACTTTCTTTCAGTTCGTTCATTTTATTCTAGTTGGATACACTTTGGTAAATAAATGGAATTATATATTTCAAAGGTAAAAAATTTCTTCAAACTCACTATCGAGAGGAAGCGTGAATCTGATGCTCGAGCTATTGCCCCTTTGGGTGGGAAAAAAAATTTGGTTTGGTTAGAAAGAAAATTACGGCTTAATTTTGCCTCTCTCGAGAAAGACTCGAACCCAGGACCCTCACCTTGAGAGGCAGCGAGTACTTCTGGTCGTCGTATCCTAGCAAGTACACAGAGCTCGTGTTGCCGACTTTCACACAGGCGAGGCTCAGCTCATCGTCTTTGGGCCACTTGACAAACGAGGCGTACAGGATGGTTTTCTCGGCCACTGTCTGGGTGGTGTACCTGGAACAAGTTGCGCATGGGTAATCGAGTGGTTAAAAAAAAAGACATGAAAAAAAAGAAGAGTGGTTAAAAAAAAAGACTTAAAAAAAAGAAGACAATACTATTTGCTGAAATCCACCACATTCTGAAAAGTACATTGGATTGCAGTAACTATTAAATATTAAATGAAGGATATGTATGATTATTAAAATAAAATATAATAAAGTTATTGGAAAAAAAAGAGGTAGGACGTATACATAAATGTCCCATCTACAAAAGTTTCAATAAAATGACTTTAGATAGCAGCAAATGATGGAAATTGATTTCATTGCATGTATTTATTTATTGAGAAACTCTTTATTAGTAGAACATATTATATATAGACAAATATTAATAATATTGTAAGTATAGATGCCGGGCTGTCTCTTTCTTTGTATAGGCGTTCTTCACACCTCGGCCGAGGTGTTTGATAAACAAAACAAAAAATAAACAAAATATATGCATATGTCCAAACTAAAGGGCGGGGTTATTACCTATGACAATCTCTTCCACCCAACTCTTATCAACTTCTTATCTAATTGAATGAAAATCAAAACACTTGTTAATCATTTTCTATCAATGTAGTTTCAATTATCGTGGAGTGTGTTTCTAATGAGATCACGGTTCCCCTAATGACATTTTCAAATTGATCTATCAGCTTCACACTAAAAAGTTTATTGACATTTTTTGTTTCTCTCTCTCAGAACAGGTTAGGAACTATTATTTTTTCCATAATATTTTTTAAATTTTCCAAATTACAGGAAAAGTACACTGCCAATTATGGACACAAAAACCTCACCCAGATTCTCTAATCCGATTGCAAATGTCATAACAAGAATCAGGATAACAAGACTTTTCATTCAATACCCCACTCAATGGAATTCAAAATCAAAAAAAAAAAAAAAAAAAAAAAAAAAAAAGATCGACCGGGCATTTCATTTATGGAACCTGAATAGATATCTTCAACTTACCAGACATAGGTGACGTTGTTTTCCTTCTCATACTGGCAGACTTTCCAGGGCTGGGAGCCGTATATGGCCTCGCCGTTGACCTTGAGGAAGTGACCTATGTCCCGGAGTCGTTCTTGGAATATTGGGGAGATGGTGCCCTCTTTGGTGGGCCCGATGTTGATCAGGGTGTTTCCTGAGGAGTTCCAGAAATTCAAAATCAATTTCGGCCCGAGTTATGAAACATAAAACAATTTTTGCAGCGTCAACACGTCAATGAATCCAAGAGTTGGTTCTTTGAAATGAACCCCTTTTAAAATCCTAAATAATATCACCAGGTAATCACCAGGCGAGGTTAATATTCAAAGCATTTTCTATCACCTAACCCTCGGAGTCTTATTATTATGAGGTCACAAACTTAAATTAATGAGGAAAAATTCATGCACTGGGTGGGATTCGAACCAACGGATCCCTACGCTACCTGGATCACCAGACTAGCGCGTTAACCACTTGACTACCGGTGCACGGTCATCGACACATCAATGAATAAAAAACTTGGCTCTTTGAAATGAACCCCTTTTGAACTCTTAGATCATTGACACATCAATGAATCAAAGACTTGGTTCTTTGAAATGGACCCCTTTAAAAATCCTAAATCATCGACACATCAATGAATCAAACACTTGGCTTTTTAAAATGAACCCCTTTTCAACTTTTAGATCAGTGACACATCAATGAATCAAAGACTTAACTCTTTGAAATGAACCCCTTTTAAAATCCTAAATCATCCACACATCAAAGAATCAAAGACTTAACTCTTTGAAATGAACCCCTTTTGAAATCCTAAATCATCGAATCAAAGATTTAACTCTTTGAAATGAACCCCTTTTAAAATCCTAAATCAGCGACACATCAATGAATCATAGACTTGGCTCTTTGAAATGAACCCCTTTTCAACTTTTAGATCATTGACACATCAATAAATCCAAGACTCAACTCTTTGAAATGAACACCTTATAAAATCCCAAATCATCGATACATCAATGAATTCAAGACTTGGCTCTTTGAAATGAACCGCTAATCAACTCTTAGATCAGTGACACATCAATGAATCAAAGACTTAAATCTATGAAATGAACCCCTTTTAAAATCCTAAATCATCGACACATCAAAGAATCCAAGACTTAACTTTATAAAATGAACCCCTTTTAAAATCCTAAAGCATCGACACATCAATGAATCAAAGAATTGGCTCTTTGAAATGAACCCCTTTTCAACTCTTAAATCATCGAAATATCAATGAATCCAAGAGTTTAAGTAGAAGTCGCAAGACTCCTTAAGCCATTATAGAATATGGTTAAAAAAAGAGCTAGTTCTTTGAAATGAACCCCTTTTAAAATCCTAGATCATCGACACATCAATGAACCGCTAATCAACTCTTAGATCAGTGACACATCAATGAATACAAGAGTTGGCTCATTGAAATGAACCCCTTTTCAACTCTTAGATCAGTGATACATAAATGAATCAAAGAGTTGGTTCTTTGAAATGAACCCCTTTTCAACTCTTAGATCATCGACACATCTCACAGTCGCTCACCGCCGAAAGCTATCGTGTTCAGCATGGTCTCCAGGACTGTCGTCATGTTCAGAATGTCCTCAATGTTGGCATTTCTTCTATACCCCCAGGACCCGCCATCCAGAGTGAAGCAGTTCTCGAATTTCTTAATCTGGAACGTTCCTGAAAACAAAAAATGAGGAAATTATTATTTTTATTCAACACTTTATTGGATATAAATGGACATTTATGTACAATACAAATAATTATTTTAACAATGAAAAAAATGTACAACACTAATAAGGGAATTTACAAGGAAATGTAGGAATTTTCAACAAATGTATTGAATTTTCAACGAAGGGGATTACATTTAGAAAAAAAGATGAGTGTTTCACACAGCCTTTTTTATTTCGTAGCCATCTAGGCCCTTGAGCTCTGTGTTATAACCTGCCCAATCCCCATTCCGAAGTATATCTCCCCTCTGATCTCTGATGGTCGAAAAATGACACAATATATCCCATTTAGGTGCTTTGTCAACACTAGCGCAGCAGGTATCTTCCATGCTTGCACAGACAAATGCTGCACCAACACATTACCTTATACCAAACTAACAACAAAAGCGTTGACCAACTCACCACTCTGTCTCAGCGTTGAGCAACTCACCAGGGTTGAACCGGTCAACACAGGTCAGGAAGTCCCCATGCTTGCAGAGGCAAGTGCTGCACCACCGGTCATTCACCACCACTTTGTCCTTGACCGGACTGTCGTTGTAGAGCCACGCGAGGAACTCCCTGCTCTTCCAGTACTCGGCGGGCGCCTCCCATTCTCCGTCGGACCAGATGACCTCGGGTTCGTACCTCTGGACCTACAGGGAAAAAAAAATTATCTGGTTTTGGACATCTAAATATTCTGTAGGATACATGAATTCCAGGATACATGGATACATGAATCCCAACCAATTTGAGAAATATCGGATACCTATATCAAGAATTCTCATGATCGCGAAAGGATATATTGAAGACTTGTGGCCCATTCAAGAAACACTTTTTACCCTCCAAATCTCAATCGTCACATACTGCACTCTGATTGATTATTACGTTCGAATTAACCAATCAGAGTGCATTGTGTGACAGTTGAAAGGGAGATTTGGGGATTCGAAATGAGCTTCTGGAATGAACTGCAGGTTTCCATGCCCTATGATTTATTACCTCTGGGATTGCCGTCCATACATATAGGATTTAGGATGGGTGCTTTACCTTCATTTCGTTGGGAATCGCAATAGGTAGGTATTCTTCAACCTCACCGAACCAGGGTTGTTCCGAAAACGCCAAACTCACGTGTTGATGGTTTTTAAAAGATTTGCTTTGTAAAATATTGTGAATTTCCAGCAACTGGAGGGTAAAACCTCCATCTCAAATGACCTAGATGTTAGAGGGACGTCGGGCAACAACAATATTAGTTATTGTCTTATTAATAACATCGCCTTATCATGCACGATTAGGGCTATCAAGTCCCATTATTTCAGCAGTGATACCAAGACGTATATTATGTTAAGTGGTAAAAATCCCAGATGGCAGGATAACTTGTCATGTTCCCGCTGGGTTTCAAATCCCCGATCATTGGAATTGCTAGATTCACAGAGACAGACGATTTCACTCACGATTTCAATGAGTTCTGGCAGAGTTTTGGATGTGACAAACTGGCTGGTGGTGAAATTGTTCTCCGAGTCCTTGATGTACAGTGGGTTGAACCATTCGTACAGAGAGTGGTAAAGACCAAAGTGGACGTCCGGATGTCTTTTTCGGATGGCGGTCGCCAGCTCTCCTGTTGGGACAAAGAATCATTCAAATTTTTTGAGCGTACGATTTTTTTTTTTGGGTTTAACGTCGCTCTCAATTGTATGGTCATATCACGACAGGGGTTTCCTGTGAATGTTACCCTCCATTTTTTTTTAAATGTAATAATGGATATTTATTTTAGTTTTTTTACTATTTTTGTGGCTCTCTCCCTAAGGAATACTTCTGAAGGAGAGGATTCGCAGGAAACTAACAAACCTACCCACTGCCAACAACTCAAAGTCTTCACCTCGCTGGACGTTGCTCAACTTCGGTGATCCTCCGAGAACCAGATTACTTACCGACCAAATCTCGCTTGGGTCCCACGTCCATAGAGTTCCAGCTGAAGGAATATTTGGACGGCCACAGTGTGTAGCCTTCGTGGTGTTTGCTCGTGAGAACCACGTACCTGGAGAGAGACATTCAAAGCGTTAGAAACTAGAATACATGACCGAACTCAGTAGCTTGATCGAAAAGGCGGCGCAATTGTAACCTGGAGGTCGGTGCTTCAAGTCCCAATTTAGCAAAGATTTAGTAAAGCTAGATCGAGTAGTTGTGACATCACGAAAGTGATTAACACAAATATGATTAATACATAAAAAGAATACCTTTGTAACAAATTTTTATTACAAATAAAAATATACTACTACTACTACTACTATTACTACTACTACATAAAAAGAATACATGAAAGTTGAAGTATCTATAAGCCTTGTGTATCAAATGACAACCAACAAAGGGTTGGGTGGAAGAGATTGCCATAGGCAGTAACCCCGCCCTTTAGTTAGGACATCTGTAGGCATACATATATTGTATTAATTTATTTTCTTATTTTTATTATTATCCATTTTGTGCTAGCCAGATCATATTCTCAAATTAGTTCAGGATGTACGGCATTGCAACGGTGTCATATATTGTTCAAGGAAATCCAGAATTTTAAGTCCTAACTGGTATTAGTATGCGAGGAAATAAATTGAATATATATTGTACACGTCTGTGTGTACCAGGTACCTATGTACGGCTAGTTAACCTAGTTATATTAAAATCAGTTCACCTACTTTGCTCACAATTAAATTATTTATTTTCAAGACAAACGAAGGTATATGTAATATTATATAAAACTAGGATTCTTTTAAATTAAATTTTCACTCACCGACTTAAGTTTCGCCTAACTCGTAGGCTTGATCACGATTAATGACTGGTTTGGTTTTAGTGTTGCTGTGAAGATATAGGTTCTGTGTGTTTCTTATAGACCAGATAAGGTAATGTGTCTATTATAGCATTTAAATTCATATTTGTTTCTACAGATCAATGGATGTATATCTGTTCCTGGCACATGATTTCTCGGAACTTATTACCCTTATATAGGAGGTCTACTTTTGTTTTCTTAAGGTCGTGTTCATCATTAATGAGGTGGTCTGCATAGTTAGATCTTCCTAGGGTGTTGTTTCTGGCAGCTGCAAGGTGTTCTTCAGTTCTTGTTTTAATGCTTCTACGGGTCATACCTACGTATTCTGCACCACATTCACATGTTAGTTTGTATACACCACTACAATCTTCTTCTTTTATTTTATCTTTTCTATTGAACAGTGAAGTTAGGTTTTTACTCTTAAAAGCTGGTTTGTATCCATATTCTTTTATGATACTAGCTATAGGGTGTTCTAGGCTTTTTACAAATGGTAAACCTACATACTTAATGCTTTTTATATCTCTGGTGGTGTATAGCATTCTTTCTACCTTATTCTTCAGGGTGTTATTGAAGACTTTTTTCATCTCATAATTCGAGTAACCATTGTTATTACCAATCTTTCTTATTGTTTTTATTTCATTTTGAAAATTGACTTTACTAAGTGGTATCTCTAGAATTCTATGGTACATGTTTCTAAAGTAGGACATTTTATGGTTATACATATGATAGGATGTTGCAGGTATAATAACATCTGTGTAACTTGGTTTTCTATATATTTCAAAAACATGTTTGTCTTCGTGTATAGAAATGGTCAAATCTAGAAAGTTTATGCTTTTTCCTCCATATTCAAGTTCTAGAGTGAAGTTGTCAAATATTTTATTTATATTCTGGAGGAAAATGTCAAGTTGTCGTTTTGTACCTTTCCATAACATTAATATATCATCGACGTATCTATGTAGGTATATAATCTGGTTTAGTAAGTTAGGGTTGAGTTTATGTATTTCTTTTTCAAATTGAAGCATGTAGAACTCAGCAAGTAACGGAGATAAAGGGGATCCCATTGGACAACCATTGTTTTGTTTATAACATTTGTTGTTGAATTGGAAATAGTTATTTTTATGCACTAATTTTAATCCTTCTATGATCTCTGATCTTTCACTCTCAGACAGATTGGAACTCTTTGTTAACTCTTCTTTTATTATTTCTATAGCTTTTTCAATTTTCACACTTGGAAACAGACTTTTTACATCCAATGATACTAGATTGCCGTTTGTTGGTATTTTTATATTATGTATCTTTTCGATCAAATCGAGGGAATTTTTAACCGAGTGTTGGGTTCTAAAATTTGGTATACTATTTTTAATGGTGGTACTTAGAAACTTTTCTAGAAGGTAAGTTGGAGATGTAACAGAACTTACTACAGGTCGTATGGGGGCTAGTGATATGTTTTCACAATTAACTTTATGAATCTTAAGGTTTCCATACATTCTAGGTGCTATGGGATTTAACATTTTCATTTTCAACGGATAAGGTGATATTTCTTTCATATCTTTTAAGAATTGGTTTACTTCACCTTGTATGATTTTCGTTGGATTGTTGGGTAGTTCTTCTATGGATTCATCATTTTGTATAAAATCCAACATTTTATCTTGGTATCTTCTTTGATCCATGATTATCAGAGCATTACTTTTATCAGCTTTTGTCATTATTAAGTTATTATCTGTTATTTTCTTTCTTATCTGCTTTATGGTTCTATCCATTTTATTATTAATTTTATTTTGGGTATTTTCTTTATTGATATTATTTACGACCACTTTAAGTAAGTTATGTTTATCATGTGTTTTTAGATATTTAACACTACTTTGTGTTTTTATCATGATATTATTAATGAAGTCTGTATTGAAATTTGGGGTGTTACCAAACTTAAAACCTTGGTTTAAGATAGCAATTTCTTTATCTGTGAATGTTATATTTGATAAATTAACCATTCTTTGTTCAAAGTTGTTACGATTACCATTCTCAGCATAAATATGTTGGTTACCACTGTTATTTTGACTATCACGACGATACGTAAGTAATTTCAGTTTATTAATTTGCGTTTTTCTTTTCTTTATTATTATTGTATGTGTTATATTTCTACACTTTTGGTCGAAAGAATCAAACTCTACGTTGGTTAAGATCTTGTGAAGTTGTAAATGCCAGAACATCTTATTACGATACAAGTTATTTCTCATTGCATATTTCTTCTTTAATTCTTTTATTAGAATAATTCTCTTAAATTTATCTTCGTAGTGGGGTAGATTTATTTTCACACTGATAAATTTAGGATATACATGTTGGTCCAAACAACGATTGAAAAACACTATATCTTCACTCGTTTTACTGATGTTAATGCAACACTTTTTGTAGTTAGATAAAATATCATGGAAAGATGGGGAATTATTTGTTATTATGTTCATATTAGAAATCCAAAATGTTAGGTATATGTAATATTATATAAAACTAGGATTCTTTTAAATTAAATTTTCACTCACCGACTTAAGTTTCGCCTAACTCGTAGGCTTGATCACGATTAATGACTGGTTTGGTTTTAGTGTTGCTGTGAAGATATAGGTTCTGTGTGTTTCTTATAGACCAGATAAGGTAATGTGTCTATTATAGCATTTAAATTCATATTTGTTTCTACAGATCGATGGATGTATATCTGTTCCTGGCACATGATTTCTTATTGTTTTTATTTTCAAAATGAAATAAAAACAATAAGAAAGATTGGTAATAACAATGGTTACTCGAATTATGAGATGAAAAAAGTCTTCAATAACACCCTGAAGAATAAGGTAGAAAGAATGCTATACACCACCAGAGATATAAAAAGCATTAAGTATGTAGGTTTACCATTTGTAAAAAGCCTAGAACACCCTATAGCTAGTATCATAAAAGAATATGGATACAAACCAGCATTTAAGAGTAAAAACCTAACTTCACTGTTCAATAGAAAAGATAAAATAAAAGAAGAAGATTGTAGTGGTGTATACAAACTAACATGTGAATGTGGTGCAGAATACGTAGGTATGACCCGTAGAAGCATTAAAACAAGAACTGAAGAACACCTTGCAGCTGCCAGAAACAACACCCTAGGAAGATCTAACTATGCAGACCACCTCATTAATGATGAACACGACCTTAAGAAAACAAAAGTAGACCTCCTATATAAGGGTAATAAGTTCCGAGAAATCATGTGCCAGGAACAGATATACATCCATCGATCTGTAGAAACAAATATGAATTTAAATGCTATAATAGACACATTACCTTATCTGGTCTATAAGAAACACACAGAACCTATATCTTCACAGCAACACTAAAACCAAACCAGTCATTAATCGTGATCAAGCCTACGAGTTAGGCGAAACTTAAGTCGGTGAGTGAAAATTTAATTTAAAAGAATCCTAGTTTTATATAATATTACATATACCTAACATTTTGGATTTCTAATATGAACATAATAACAAATAAGACAAACGAAAACTATGCTTGCCTTACGTGGAAAATAGTGATGCCATCCCATAGGACTCCTCTGAACAATACACCCCGGTAAAAAAAACATCCTGGTAATTTCCCTCAAAAAAAAAAAAAAACACGTGCTAAAAACGCCAAAAATATCAAACATCTTACCTGGCTCCAGAGCTGGCGAGAATGTCGGCCCACTGGTTGGGGTTGAAAAATTCGGCCGTGAACTGCGGCCCAAAGTCCTGGTACGAGAATCCGGGCTTGTAGTTCCTCTTCATGAAATTGGCCGTGGATGCATTCGGATACGCTACTGGCCAACGAGAATGGGTTATTAAAAAAAAAATATTATTGACACTTCATTACACGCGCGTCATCTTACAGATAGATAGATAAATTTTATTTGAAATAAAATCAGATTTTGTTACAACGGTTGGCATAGAGACTATGAAAGAATTTCAAAGTGTTTCACCGGAGGGCGCGTGTAATGGAGTGTTAAAAACGTAATTGTACCTCGGAACCGCTTTCGCTTAACTTCTGGGCACTTTATCTTTACCCCTATACCATTCCGGAAAAAAGTTAAAACTCGGTGGGAATTTTTCGCTCCGACTGGGATTCGAACCCGCAACCTCCGGATCAGTAACCAATGCTCTTAACCAGTGAGCCAGGTGGTCGGTGTTTTTGTTAAAGATACATTTTTATTATTATTTCTCTAGGGTATCTCCTCTCGAGAGTGTGAAGCACCTTCGAAAGAGTTTTACACCAGGAGCAGATCTATGATCAACTCTCCGAGTGTAGCAAGCAAAGATACAAGAAAAAAAAAAAAAAAAAGATAATGAAGTTAATATCCTACCTAAAGGGCAGGGTTATTGCCTGTGGCAATCTCTTCCACTCAACCCTTTGTATTCTGTTATCCTTCATCTACCACAGAGGAATTATTACTATCCCAGGCTGGGCGAAAGGCGTTTCCCCCAGCCTGGGTAGGCCCGAAAACGCCAGCCTCACGTATTCAGGCAGACTTTTTTTTTTTTTTTTTTTTAAGTGGGGTTTAACGTCGCTTTCAACTGCCATGGTCATATCACGACGGGGGTTTTACCCTCCATTCGCAGGAAACTCACAAACCTGCTACTCACATTGACCTCACCCAGCCTGAGTGGGGCCGGGAAAAGCCAGCGTCACGAGAATTAGAATTTGAATGGTCACCCATCCAAGTCTTAACCTCGCTGGATGTCGCTTAACTTCGGTGTTCTGAAGGGAACCGGTGTATTCAACATGCCATGGACGCTGGCTAGGCAGACTTTTCTGTTCAAAGAGTCGGTCCTAACCGGAAGTTGAACAATGAACAGTGAATCTCTGGACTACGGGCAGTAGTCACAACCCTTACACCCCACCCCGGAGGCTGGCAACTCGGGACTTTGGACTCTGCAAAAACGAACAAAAAACACTTACACCAATTCTTCCAAAACCACTCTCCACCGAAAGACGGCACTGAGAAGACCCCCCAGTGGATGAAGATGCCCACCTTGGCCTCATCGTACCAGGCGGGCAGCGGCCGGGCGTCCAAACTCTCCCAGGTGGGCGCATATCTGATGCCTTTCGACGGCTGCCCCTTGGTCGGCGCCGATGCGATCTTCGGAAGCTCTTTCGGAAGCTCTTTCGGCAGACCTTTCTCAGATAGGATCAACTTTGCGAGGATGTCGTTGGCGGATTCGATGTTCTTGATGGATTCGAGGAATTTGGCGTCCGTTGATTGGTGGTCGTTGGCGGTGATGGACTGAATGATCTCGAGGGAGGTCTGGGTGTTGGAGAGGACGCTGTGAGCGCACAGTAAGAGGAAGAGGTAGAATGGTGACGTCATTTTTTGTGCAGGTGAGGTTTATGCGTGATGTGAGAAGGACATTCGATGGAGGTGGAGTTGAAGGTGAGTTCGTGGAGTTGAGACTGGAAAAAGAAGGTAAGCCACGTAAGAATTTAATATACAATTACAGTGGAACTTTTATATGTGGAATTCTACGGTGTGGAACTAAAATGTCGGTCCCGATCCTTGAAAGGGCAAAAGTGAAACCCTGGATATGTGGAATAAAAGGGTCGGACCCCGCTGATTCCACAAATCCAAGTTTGACTGTATATCAGCCTGTATTACCAACTTCAGTAGCTCGATCGATAAGGCGGCGGAATCGTGACCTGGAGGTCGGTGGTTCAAGTACCAAGATCAGGAAAAAAAGTAAATCGAGTTTGAGTAATTTTGATATGACATCGTGATTAACACATAATACCTATTTATTATGATAGTAAATTACCTATTTATTTTCTCACTAAGGTACCAAACATCGAAATGATGTTTGCTTTGGCAAATAAATATTCTTTTTAATTATTATAGATTATATTAATGGTCTACTTGGCACTGGATTAGGTAATAGGTAGGTATGTATCAACTTGTTTTTAAATTATGATTGAATTCCTCCAATAGTGACTATAATTACAATGCTATTTAGAGTGTAAACAATTTAGAGAAGTGGATTCTTTTTTAGTCTAGCTTTAACCTCGCTTTCAACTGCATGGTCTGCTACCTACAACCTGCAACCCACACCCCCGCCCGTCGCCCGTCGTGATATGACCATCTAGTTGAAAGCGACGTTAAAACCAAAAAAAAAACCATTTTTTTCAATTAAAATTCACTAGTTATGTTATGACGGGAGATATCCATTTAAGCAAATGGATATCTCCCGTCAACTCATTGAATTATATAAAAAACGAATACTTACCTATTGCTCTTTTTGTTAATAATAACTACTTTGCTTGCACAGAAGAAAAACGTCTTAAATGATAATAATAACAACACTCTTTAGTGGAAGGTAACCACCAGATTAATTCTCAAAGCATTTTCTCTACTACTACCTAACCCTCAGAGTCTTATTATTATGTGCTCAGAAACTCAAATTAACGAGGAAAAATTCATGCACTAGCTGGGATTCGAACCAACGGATGCCTACGCTACCTGGATTACCAGACTAGCGCGTTAACCACTTGACTTCCAGTGCACTTGAATGACCTAGAGGTCCTAGAGATAGATGATAGAGAAACATTGAGGAAAAAATAAAAATAAATTCATACGAATTTAAATACATACATATATATACAGGGTGTATGAAAAAATAGGAGCCAGTCAAAATATCTCGTCTATGGAAGCGATTTTCAGAAAACCCTGAAACACATGTCTCATTATATGGAGGGGGAAACTCTTTCAGGGGGTATGATTTTTCATACCCTTAACAGGGGCGGCCCCAGGGGGGTCAACTTTGGAATCTTAAATGGAACCACCCTATTTGTTATACATTTCTGAAAAGTAGTTGACTTTAAAAGTATTTTAAGACTAGTTCGAGATTTTTAATCAAAACAGGGCCGGAGATATCTTACATTTCATTTCACAGGTTTCCGTTATTTTTTATAAGTAATGAATGGTATTTTTGTAAAAAATGTTAAACACATGTCTTTCTATTTGAAATAATTAAATTTTCATGCCTTTTTTATATCATTAGCTTTCCCAGGGAAGGTGTCAAGGGGTCATTATTTTAAATTGTGTAAAAACTATTCTTCTTTTTAGTATAGTCTGTGCTAAATAAATGCACTGAGTGTTGTTGTTTAATCTAAATTTAAGATACCCTTGAATACAGGGCCAGAGACTAGTACTGCACGCGGGTTTTAGAATTTCTCACATTAATTTGAAGTAAATCGGGCCCTGTTTAATTTTAAATTGAACAACATGAATCATTGCATTTATGTCTCACAAATTATACTCGAAAAAGGATGGTTTTTACAACATAAAAAAAAGTTGACCCCTTGAAATCTTCCCTGGTAAAGCTAATGGTATCAAAAAAGCAGGAAAGTTTCATTATTTCAATTGAAAAACTATTTTTTACAAAAATACAATTTATTTCTTATAAAAAAAACTAAAACCTGTGAAATGGAATGTACAATATCTCCGGCCCTGCTTTGATTAAAAATCTCAAACTTGTCTAAAAATACTTTTAATGTCAAGTACTTTTCAGAAATGTATTACAAATAGGGTGATTCTATTTAAGATTCCAAAGTTGACCCCCCTGGGGCCGCCCCTGTTAAGGGTATGAAAAATTAAACCCCCTGAAAAAGTTTCCCCCTCCATATAATGAGACACATGTTTCAGGGTTTTCTGAAAATCGCTTCCATAGACGAGATATTTTGACTGGCTCCTTTTTTTTCATACACCCTGTATATTATATATACAAAAAAACACTGACAATTATTATGAACACAATACTTCCTCTCGTGATTGTTTCACATTGTATACACGTAGGTACCTACACGTAATACACGTGTCAATATTGAGATTTTATACTAAATCACTTGCATCTCCAAAACGACTGAACCGATTTTCTTCGAATTTGTTTTATATGGTAGAATACCGTTTTTTCCTACATTCTAGGTTCTACAAAATATTCTGAATCGGCAAGTGGTGAACCTTATTTTTTGATTTTTTTGTCCAAAAGACCGACACACCGACAGACGGACACAAAACCAAAGTTGTTAAGGATGTTATGAAACTTCCAGAAATATGAAAATATTGAAATCGGAGCAAATAAATATTTTTTTTTACAAAAACGAACACAATACTTCCGATTTCTAATATTAGAAATTTCTCGGAAGTAAAAACTTGAACTGATTCCAAATTTCCAGCAACCCACTTGAAATTTCACAGATTCTCACTGAGTTCAACTCATGAACTGTGTTTCGAGTTCAACTCCAAATACAAAAACTTGTTTCACTGACAAGATACGAAAAGCCATGAATAGAATTCAGGTTCAAGTTTATAATAATAATAATGCATAATAATAGTAATATCAATATTATGTAAAATATACCTACCTACCTACAAATAATACATAATTATAATGATAACAATATCTAATGAAATCGCTTGACACCCAACAGTCTGGCGAGATGAACAAAAGTTGTCGAATGATTCTTTTTTTTTCTCATAATAAAACTATTTTCTATTTAGAACTTCAGGCCCAAAACGACGTACGACAAAGGTTGGGTGGAAGAGATTGCCACAGGCAATAACCCCGCACTTAAGTTGGGACATTAGTATTATTTTCGAATCCTATGTTGCTGGCTATTCCCGGCCCCACTCAGGCTGGGGCCGGGAATAGCGGGACACTTGAAGAATTACCCTCGCCTTTCTTTCCCGTTACTTTACAATTAAGAGTGTTATTATTATTATTATTATTATACAACGCTTATTAGATATAAATGGACATTATGTACGGAGAAATGATTATTTTAACAATGAAAAAAAAAATGGAAACAAAAAATACAATAAAAATGAAAAAGAATAGAAAATATACAAAAACATACCTATGTCCTAACTAAAGGGCGGGGTTATTGCCTATGGAAATCTCCTCCACCCAACCCTTGTTTGTATGGTGTGGAAGACACTTGCATGCACCTAACGTAATGCACAACATAGGTATAATGTTAACCTTCGTATAATGTTTGGCTAACAACAACAAAGATGAACCTACACCTACGAGTACCTAATTAAATCAAACACCACTAACAGGGGCGCGCCCAAATTTGTCTGGCCCCATGTTTGGTTAAGTGGCTAATTTTTCCTTTTTTGAGTGCCCGTCCGTGAGACCTCGACCTTTTTTTTTTTCTTAAAAAAAAAAAAAGAAGGTAAGTGTGCCCCGGAACCGCTTTCACATTACTTCAGGGCACTTTACCTTTACATCCATGCCATTCCGGAAACAGAAAAACTCGGTTAGAATTTTCCGCTCCGGCCGGGATTCGAACCCGCAACCTCTGGGTCAGCAACCAATGCTCTTAACCACTGAGCCACGGAGGCCTGGACCCTGAGGAGCCCAAACTCCCTAAGGGGACCCAGAACATTTGGCCCCATTCGCCCTATTAACCTGTGGGCGGCCCTATAGTATTATTCTGTGTCAGTGAGATGGACTCATACCTGTATACTACCGTTGAGAGGATTATAACAATAATTATGGAAGTCCAGATTTTATGCCTTCTCATTCATGTCCATTTATTCCATTTGGTTTTAACGTCCAGATTAATGATTATTCAGATTCCAGACGTATTCAGAACGGGGGGTTTAGACTCAATTCGCTGGGAATTGTACCAGCTACTCACATTAACACCTCACCCAGCCTGGGTTGGACAGCGAATGCCAGTCTCACGTGTTCTTTACTTCGGAAGGAACAGAATTTTTTTTTTTGAAGGAACAGAATCACTTATATAGACCGGGTTATGCAGAAAATTCTGCATAACCCGGGGATCTAACTCAGGATCTCCGAATCACAGGCAGTAGTCACACATAGAACCACAAAATTTGAGTTTTTTTTTTTATGCACTATACCTACTTGCAAACTTCTAAATTTAAGCTATACAATTTAAAACCAAAAATTTAAAATATAACAGTTCAGTATACTTACTTTTTAAAACGTAAATTTCAAATAATTTTGCACTTTTCAACACGTCAATTTCAAATATTTCCCAAGTTGGAACAGCGAGAATGAAACGCGACTCGCCTCCAGCAAGAGGTTTTTGAAACTGATGAAATGAAATGAATAACTACCTACTTACCTAATTGAATGCACCTCTCTTTCTCGTAAACAATTAGGCCAGAGATGTCCAAACTTTTTTGCCTCGGGCCAAACTTTAATGTCCAAACTTTACGCGAGCCACAGTGAAACCAATTAAAGTATTTGTTTAAACTGCTAGCAACAGGGGACGCTAGCAAAAAATGGTTATCATTTTTTTTTTTTTTTTTTTTTTTATCTTGACCTCGGCCCCAATTTTCCGGTTTTTTGGGGGACCCGCTTTGACTAACTTTGGCGGAGTTTGCCTTCTTTTCAGGAGATAAGGAAATCTGGTGTGGTGTCACACCAGATTTTTTTTTTTAAGAATGAATAGCCAACACAATTCTTCCGATAAGAGCTATTTATAACAGCTTCCGATAACAGCTATATATAACAGCTATACATATACAGGGTGGGGCAAAAGTCTGGAAACCCCTGAATAACTTTCGAATGGATTCTTCGGTGAAATTAAAATTTTGTAAGGTAAACCGGGCTAATAAGACCTTCTTTTAGAGTGGGGTCGATTTTTGTTACCGGTCCCCATGTCGGGGCCAGGGGGGCCAACTTCATTTTTTTAAATACGAACCCCCACCTTGCGATACATTTTTGGAAAGGTCTTTAAATAAGAAATACATTGGTGCAAATTTTATTCTTTTAATATTAACTGTTTGCAAATGGCGTCCAACTTTGTATATGCAGTAAAGTCTGGAAACCCCTGAATATCTTTTGAAAGGGCTTTCTCAGTAAATTTAAAATTGTGCACGGTAAGTCGGGGTAATTAGACCTTTCCAAAAATGTATCGCAAGGTGGGGTTTTGTATTAAAAAAAATGATGTTGGCCTCCCTGGCCCCGACATGGAGGCCGGTAAAAAAAAAAAATCGGTCCCATTCTAATATAAGGTCTAATTACCGAGGATTACCGTACACAATTTTAAATTTACTGAGAAAGCCATTTCGAAAGATATTCAGGGGTTTCCAGACTTTACTGCATACAGAAAGTTGGACGCCATTTGCAAACAGTTAATATTAAAAAAATAAAATTTGCACCAATGTAATTGTTATTTAAAAGACCTTTTCAAAAATGTATCGCAAGGTAGGGGTTCGTATTTAAAAAAATGAAGTTGGCCCCCCTGGCCCCGACATGGGGGCCGGTAACAAAAATCGACCCGACTCTAAAAGAAGGTCTTATTAGCCCGGTTTACCGTACAAAATTTTAATTTTACCGAAGAAGCCATTCGAAAGTTATTCAGGGGTTTCCAGACTTTTGCCCCACCCTGTATAACAGCTTCCGATAGCAGCGACTTTTTCTCTTCTCTACTACTGTACTGTACTGTAGAGCTTCCATCAAACGATTCTATTTTAAGTATTTTAACCACTATACATCATCTCTCTCTCTCTCTCTCTCTCTCTCTCTCTCTCTCTTTCTTTCTTTCTTTCTTTCTCTCTCTCTCTCTCTCTCTTTCTTTCTTTCTTTCTCTCTCCCTCTCTCTTTCTTTCTTTCTCTCTCTCACTTTTTCACTCACTCTTTCTCTCTCTCTCTCTCTCTCTCTATACAATATATCGCTCTTTCTTTCACTCACTAATTCCTTTCGCTTCTTACTCTTCTTTTTTACTTTCCTTATCCTATAATAAGGAAAGTATTGTATTCGTCGAAAATTTGTTCTCTGTTTAATTTTAATTTAAATTGTTTTTTTTTAGATTGTTACCTGTAGATATAGGTATTTGCTTAATATGTTAAGTTTATTAGTTTGAATTTTTTGATAGCCCGTATATTGATGTAAATAAATAAATATATACTCGACTCGGAAGTATAAAAGAAATAGGTCGAAACCTGTTTGATAACTGATGTTAAGCAATATCGAGTATGGTATTTATCTTGATAGGAGGCCACGGTGAAACAGGCTTGACCATGTTTTAGTAGCCATTTGTTTCTAAGGGCCGAATTATGAAACAAAATTAGACTAATCCTGGTTTGCCCTTAACACTCCCTCTGCCATGGTGGGAATTTCAACCAATCACAGCGCTTTTATTACAAGTGTGAGTTGGATTAACCAATCCTATATATTAGTTAATTATTTTGTTAATTTATTATTACATTTATTAAAAAAGTGACTAGAATTTCATAAATTGAACAATATCACAGTAAATTGTAAAATATTTAGTGAACAAAATTTCGAGAAGCAAGTTTTGTGTGAATTTTGCCAAGATATGGGCCACACTTAGCTCTGCGGCCATAATTCTGAATGCCGCACAGAGAGGTTTACCGGGCCGCAGGTTGAGTGCGTCTGTTCTAATAGGTCCTAGGACAGCTGTCTTCTGAATGCCTCTGTATTTGAAACCCTAGAAACTGTTATGATTAATATTCCGAGAGTAAAATGACCTCAGGGTCAAGGAAATTGCAATGACCAACGCTATACCTCTGTGCCGGTAGCTCAGTGGTAAAGGCGGCACTCTGTGAACCCAGAGATGCCAGAGGTCGCGGGTTCGAAACCCAGCCGGGACATGACAAGTTATCCTAACATTTGGGATTTTTAAAACATAATAATATGTTTTGGGCTTACTGCTGAAATAATGGGACTTAATTAGTATTGATCGGGCAGTATAAATGAGGCGACATTATTATTATTATACCGCGGTGGAGAGACGAAAATCTATGACTCCGAGCAGATTCGAATCCCGGCCGGTCGAATTTTTCGGATGTAAGTTTGTATTTTTTTTTTTGTTTTTAAGATGAGTGTTTCACTGCCTTTTTTATTTCGTAGCCATTAAACAGGAGCTACTGTAGACGCTTGTGGTCTATGTTGCAGCCTGCCCATCCCGTAGGTCATACCATTTAGGTGCTGGGTCAACACGATCGCACTGCACCGGAAGGTATCCCTTACAAACAACTGTAACCAAATTATGAATACAATTTTTTGTCGGCGCGGGGGTTCGATCTCGGGACTTTCCGCATGACAAGGTCTAATAATAAAAAATTGTTAATTTTTATTATTAGTTTCACGAAATTGATAAAATAACCTGTTTATTAGAGAAACCTCGATATAAGAGAATAATTTTTAGGTCTAACTCTCCTAAGGTAAAATAACCTCTTTATAAGAGAAACCTGGATATAAGAGAAATCAAATTTGGTCTCTTGAAATCTCTTATACCCAGGTTCGACTGTACCTAACTTCCAAATCGAAATCATCAAATAATCATAATAATAACACTCTTTAGTGGAAGGTAACCACCAGGCGAGGTTAATGCTCAAAGCATTTTCTAGCACCTAACCCTCAGAGTCTTATTAGTACGTGGTCACAAACTCAAATTAATGAGGAAAATTCATGCATTGTGTGGTACTCGAACCAACGGAACCCTACGCTACCTGGATTACCAGACTAGGGCGTTAACCACTTGACTACCAGTCAAACATTGCGATCGAGGTGAGGTGTGAAGAACGCCCGATTCAAAGAAAGAGACATCTATTTATATGCTAATAGTTTGCCTGAGTATAGGTACTCTTTAGAATCTTCTGTTTCTTTTGTTCGTTTGAAATGCAAAACACATGCTGATGTCCAGGAACATCTTTGTGCGAATAAAAATAATGCGCAAAATAGACACACCTTATGTGAAAAAAATTGTCACAGAGTTCATTTGCAAAAAAACCAGAGTCTGATTACGAGAGGAAAAAATAATAATTATTATTTGTAAAGGAAAACAAATAATTATTATTTATAGTAGAGATTGCCACAGGCAATAACCCCGCCCTTTAGTTAGGACATTTTGTTTATATGTATTTTTCAATTCTTTTTCCTTTTTATTGTATATATTATTTCCATTTTTTCATTGTTATAATAATTGTTTGTATTGTACAGAATGTCTTCTTATCTAATGAAATGTATAATTTTAATAATTATTATTACTTTCCTTATCCTATAATAAGGAAAGTATTGTATTATACTAAATGTGTTTCTTTGTGTTACTATATCTCAATTTTAAGTGGGTAGCGCAGAATTATAGGACTATTCCGTATCTTTAATATTATCTCAATATCTCATTTTTGCCTATAATTCCGCCACTGGTCGCTGCTCAAATTAAAGGTCGGTGGTTCAAGTCCCGGATTCAGTGTAGATTTAGTATTATTATTATTAAATGCTTTATTAGATAAAAATCTATAAATATGTACAATTCAAATAATTATTATAAAAAAATAGAAAAATGGAAAAAATATAAACAATAAAATGGAAAGAAATAGATAAATACAAATGTCCTAACTAAAGAGCGGGGTTATTGCCTTTGGCAATCTCTTCCACCCAACCCTTGGGTGGAAGAGACTTGAGTAGTTGTGATATCGCGAAAGTGATTGACACAAATATGATAACTTATGTGATGATTATTTGTACTTCGATACACAAATGACAACATTTGTAAAATGGATGGTACCTATACCTACTAAATTACAAACTCTAAGGCATTGACCCGCTGTTTCTTGTGAAATGTCTACCTAATAGGTCCTAATTAATAATAATATAATAATAATAATAATATAGCCCTCTGTCACCCCTATGGAGCATGGGCCTCCCCCTATGAGGGGGGTATTGGTATTTGGTATTATACCTATATGTTTTCATACAGTGTTTCTAATTTCTGTGTTATATGTAGGTCCTAATTAGGCAACTGTTTAACAGTGAATGAATAAGGAAGGAATGGCCGAAATGGTAATGCGACGCTAAGGTAATGAATAGATACTTACTGTCTATTTTGTGTTGACGACCTCAAGGTGTGTTTTCTCCTAATAATAATAGGTAATAATAATAATAGGTAATAATGATACTTTTTAGTGGAAGGTAACCACAAGGCGATTTGCTTGTTTTCTCTTAGTATTGCTGTATCCGATTCCAGGATTACAGATGGTGAAATATTTTCTTTGTGCTTAATGTATGTAAGTAGTCACCTTGGCTCGTTTTAGTCAAGTGGTTAACGCGCTAGTCTGGTAATCCAGGTAGCGAAGGGATCCGTTGGTTTGAATCCCACCCAGTGCATGAATTTTTCCTCATTAATTTGAGTTTTGTGACCACATAAAAATAAGAATTAACCTCGTCTGGTGGTTATCTTCCACTAAAGAGTATTATTATATATTATTATGAAGGCAATTGATGGCCCGGACTCTTAAAGTAAAGTAAGTAACTATGAAATATTATGAAAGTAATGTAGGTACCTATATAGGACACATTAATTTTGTAACTATGCATTAATCACCCACAAGATTTATTATGCATCAATCACAAGTTTTATTATGCATTAATCACATTTGTGTTAAAATATTATAACACATGTGATTAATATACCTACATAAGTTGGTTATTAGGTACCGAATAAAAATAAAAAAAATTGTTCGTTTTTCTTGAATAATAATAAAATTGAACAAATTCTATTTTATGTTTTTTACTTTCCTTATCCTAATATAGAAATCAAAGTAATGGAATCACCCAAAATTTTCGGTAGTCAGTTTTTCACATTTCTGGACAAATCATAGATGGGGGTTGCACGCATGGTGACCTGGGTTCGGTTGCCAGAGGGGCAGGAATATTTCTGTTGGATGTTCAGGGGAACGACCAGTGGCGGCGTTACCAGAGTAAAAAGAAATTAATGTAATAGAATACGAAAAGTACAGGAGGCTCTTAGTAATGCTGTGTTACCCACAAAAATTGTGAAGAGCTCTTGTGCTTCACCACAAATAAAATCATACATACGATATTGTTGTTATTATTATTAGTAAATCGGGTTGTATATGTGATATCACAAAAGTGATAAACACAAATATGATAACTTTTCAAAAATAAAAAAAATATATTAAAATTATACCTAGGAGGAATTCAATTTTAAAAAAGACACACAAAATTTTCAATTTTAATCTCCAAATTCAATCCGACCCTTTCACTCATCGCGGGAGCATTTGCTTGAACTCCTCGATGCATTTGTCGTTCAGACTCAGCTTCGTCTTCATTTGGCCCGAAAGGGATTCGAGTTCCCGCACTCGCTCCGATATTTCGGCCTGAATTTTGGCCCTATACTGTTCCGCCTGGCCCAAGTCTGCCATCTCGTTCAGAAAGCTGGACCTCTCCTGGATTTCGTCAAGGACTGAAAAGAACAGAAGGGATATAAAGATAAAGAGAGAGATGAGATTTAGCGCGATATTCAATAATTACAAAATATTCCGCCTACCGCCGCGCCGTTTACCGCCTTATCAAATGAGCGCACGAGTAGCTCAGTGGTTAAGCACTCGCTTGCCATGCGGAAGGTCATGGGTTCAATCCCCCGTGCCGACAAAAATTGTATTCTTAATTTGGAACAATTATTTGTAAGGGATACCTTCCGGTGCGCTCGTGTTGACCCAGCACCTAATTGGGAAGTATTGTGTCACTTCTCGCCCATCAGAGGGGAGGCATACTACGCCGGGATGGGCAGGCTACAAGACAGACCACAAGCGTCTACAGTAGCTCCTGTTTGATGGCTACGAAATAAAAACGGCTGTGAAACACTCATCTTCTTTCTTTTTTTTTTCTTCTTTTTTTAAAGCTACTGAGGTTCGTGGTTTAAGTCCCAAGTTCAGCAAAGATTCGAAACGCATCTTATCATCCCATTTGGAATTTTTAACACGTAATAATATGTCTTGGGCTTACTGCTGGAATAATGGGACTTTATAATAGTCCTCATCGGGCAGTTAAAATAAGACAATATTAGATTATTACCTACTCAGAGTATTCAGTAGAGGTTTGGAGGGCACACAACAGTTTTTATCAATAGCTGATAGGCAAAGTTATGCCCGTTCGGAAATCTTTTATAAATTTCCTGTTTTTTGATAACGACGCTAGTAAACGAATCGGTATACTGGTGTTCATTCAAAATAATAAATTTACAAACGTAACATTAACTTACTAGAAATCATGAGATAACGAAAGGTTATCACTAGATGAAATGAACATTAGGCTACTATACCTAGAATAGAATAGAATAGAATAGAATAGACCTTGTTTATACTGCCGAGGTAAGACTGAAAAGTCTCTTTACTCCAGTGGTCAGACAGGTCTTATATATTTTATGGGATAAAATATACCTATCTTCTTCTTCTTTCACTTTGCCTTTTCCCAAACTACTTGAGGTCGGCATTGTTCAACCTCATAATTGAGGTTGGTGGGTTGGTTGAGGCAAATATTTTACGGCTGGGTGCCCTTCCTAACACCAAGGATTCTATTTGAATTAACGTCCTGATTTGGAAAAGGTTTTTACCCTTTATTCGCTGGGAGGCGTTCCAGCTATCCACATTTTGGAAAAGGTTTTTACCCTTTATTCGCTGGGAGGCGTTCCAGCTACCCACATTAATTAACCTCACCCAGCCAAGGTAGGGTCGGAAATGTCAGCCTCACATGTTCGGAGCGAACAGATTTTTTGTGTGAAAAATCTGCTCCGACCGGGGATCGAACTCAAGATCTCTGGACTACGGGCAGTAGTCACAACCGTTGCACCACGGAGGCTGGTCCAGTATAGGCTAGGTATACCTACTACAACTATGTATCCAGAAGTAGCGGGTTCGAAACCCAGCCGGGACTTACGTCATAATAATACTCTTTAGTGGAAGGTAACCACCAGGCTAGGTTAATACTCAAAGCATTTTCTACTACCTAACCAACAGAGTCTTGAAACTCTTGAAGAGTTGTTTGGATTATTATTATTTCTGTCATAATATGGGCGTACCGATTTGAAAACGATCCTCCAGAGAGGGAAGGGCGGGTTCTTTTCTCGGTTTGGGCACAGGTTTTGGTTTGGTCAAGGCTTCGGGATGGTCGGAGGCTTTCCCGTAGGTCATCAGGCTTTGGAGTCGAGCCTTCTCCTTCTCAACGTTTGCTGAAAAAAAAATATCGAACAATTTCACAAGAAAATCTGAAATTTATTTTGGACAAAAAAGTTCAAAAATAAGGTCTACAGAAATGTAAAACAATAGTATTTTACCATGCGAAACAAGTTTTGGACATACAAGTGATTTAGTATAAAATCTCAAAATTTCCAAGTGTAGGCACAGTGTGAACCAATCACGAGGATATATTAACTGTATTTTTCTTTCTAACCAAAATGGAATAAATGGACGAACTGGAAGAAAGTCATTTTTCTTTTGGAAGAGGAAAAATCTTCTTTCAGTTTGTTTAACCAAAATGGATTTATGAAATTCTTGCTTCCATTTCTTTTATAGGTTAAGTTTTCATTTTTCTATTGTTCATCTTTAAAAGTACCGAAACGCATTTTTATTTCACGAATAGTGGGGAAGCTAAACTTTGGAAGAAAATGGAAATAGGTATTTGGAAAAAACTGAATCTGGAATTTCTTTTATACCCTAAAGAAAAACACGGCTATTGTGTTCATAATCGGCAGTGTATTTTGCTCTTAGACTTGAATTTTTTGAAAAATCTATCCGCTTCAAAAATCACCAAACGTATCTCTCACCTTTTGAACATTTCGGCACAAAAGGTTCCACATTGTAAGCGCCGCTGTTCCTAATATTCTCCTGTGTCCTCTTGCCCCCCCTACCGGTGATGGGTCGAACTACTTTGGCGCCGCGCCGTCTGCTGTGGCCGCCAGATTTCAGGGGCGGCAAGGCCGTGCCGTTTTCGAGGATGGTCTCTATGAAGTTTCTATGCACATGCGCCAGTTGGCTTTCGCGAATCAGCTCTGGAATGGACGGCGAAGCATCGCGAAATAAGAAAATGGAGAACTTGTAATTCCTCAAACCTGTCCCCTAAAATTATTGTTATATACAGTAAAATACAATAAAATTATAAAGAAAAACCAAAAGATTGATCAAAGATACAAGAACAAAATAATGAAGTTAATGTCCTACCTAAAGGGCGGGGTTATTGCCTGTGGCAACCTCTTCCACCCAACCCTTGTTGTTAGCTTGTAAACAGAGGAAATTTCAAACAATAAGAAATTAATTTTCTCATTACGTGCTTTCGAAGGTATTAAAGGTAGCCATATTGGATAGTCTGTTAGGGGCTAGGGGACAGATTCATTACCCATGAGATATAAGTTATGAAAATTCCCAAAATTCCCAAATCTCCCTTTCAACCGTCACACAACGCACTCTGATTGGTTATTGCGTTCAAATTAACCAATCAGAGTGCGTTGTGTGACGGTTGAAAGGGATATTCGGGGATTATGAGAGTGGAGAGTGTTTCTGGAACGAGCTACAGGAATTTTATGTAAAACAGTGTATTTACCTTTGCTGTGAGGAATTAATTTGAAAGAAATAACTACGTGCACTAGTAGTCAAGTGGTTAACGCGCTAATTTTTATAATCAGAGTGCGTCGTGCCTTCGTATGACGGTTGAAAGGGAGTTTTGGGGATTATGAGAGTGAGAGACCTTGCCATGCGGAAGGTCCCGGGTTCGAACCCCCGCGCCGACAAAAATTTGTATTAAAAATTTGGTTACACTTGTTTGTAAGGGATACCTTCCGGTGCGCTCGTGTTGACCCAGCACCTAAATGGGAAGTATTGTGTCACTTCTCGCCCATCAGAGGGGAGACATACTACGGGATGGGCAGGCTAAAACACAGACCACAAGCGTCTAAAGTAGCTCCTGTTTCATGGCTACGAAATAAAAGAAAAAAAAAAAGAGTGCTTTCTTTAACGAGGGCCAAGTCAACAAGTTACTTACCTTTTATAAACTGTTTGCTCTCGATGGACTGATCAGGCTGGCGGTGTGTGTAGACTCCTCCGTCACGATGAACCGGGGGGCGGTGCTGTAGCTGGAATAGTCCATGGCCGGGAGTCGAACCAGTGATCTCTAGGGGGGATCGATAAAAATAATAATAATACTGTGTTTCTTTTGTGTTATTATGTAATTCTTTGTTATATTATAATTATTATGGGTTTGATGGCAGAGATTGCCTCAGGCAATAATCAGGCCCTTTGTCAATAAAGAGTTATTATTATAATTATTATATCACAATTTTAGTAGGTAGCGCAAAATTATAAGACTCTTCCGTATCTTTAATATCCCAATATCAGATTTTTGCCTATAATTTCGCCACTGGTCGCTGCTCACATTAAAGCAGCTACTCATTTTTCCTCACGAGATACGAGTGGACCGAGGTGTGAACAACCAAGTACAGAGCAAAAAAATTCTGCCCCGCTTGGAATCGAACCCAGCTGACCGTGCGCGTAATACTTAATAGCGCTCTTACTCACTCGGCCACGGTGACTGTTTAGGAGATTGATAATAAAAAAAAAATCCTTGGCTTAGGGTTAAACCAGTGACTTCCGAAACACACAGTGTTTTTTTTTAAGTCGCTTTACCCTCCAGCATCACGAGGTGTTTCAAATTTTAATGGTCACCATCCAAGCCCTAATCTCGCTGGACATTGCTTTACTTTAGTGATAGAACGAGTACTGGTATTTTCTTCGTGCCATTCACGCTGACTCGGAAAGTTTTTTTTTTATCGGTCATTTTGCTTATCTTCTCATTATGCATTTTGTTGCTTTATCTTGCAACAATTTTAACTTTGAGGAATTCCACAAACCAGGAAAGCATTTCCGAAAGCAGACCGAAATATACTTAACTGACTGACAATGTACTAGACCGATAGACACAGACCGATAGACAGACAGACACACTCAAAACCAAAGTTGCTCAGGAGGTTATGAAACGTCTAGAATTATGAAAAAAAATGAAATCTACCCCTCCTTCTCTTGAGGATAGCAATGACGGGATAGATTCTCTGATGTTATTTATACCTTAAGAGAACTCGTTTATTCAGAAAAATCTAAATTGACATCTGATGAAGCAAGTAAAAAAAAAATAATGGAATGGTGTTGGTTTTTAATTTAAGGATTTTTCGGTTTTACGTTATGGGGGAAAGCAGAGTTTGAGAAAGTGCCTTTAAGTAGAGAAACCTTTGCGAGTATTAGGAGATTACGCGGTAAGAGAGGTGGCAGAAAGGCGTTTGTGTAGACTTTGTTAAGTGGAGAGTCAGGGGAAGTTGTCTGCTATTGGACTGAGAAGATGGGAGGGGAGGTGGAGGGGTGGAATTGATATTGTATTGTGAGGAGGAGGCAGGGGAGGGGGGGGGTGTTCAGAAGCGGCCGGTGGGGAAATGTTTTGGGGGTGCTTTCACATAAACCAGACAAAAATGGGACTTGAAAAGTCGCTGTTTTAGTACCTAACGAGTTTGAGTTTTCTTACCATTCCAATCATATTTTTTTTTTATACATATAAATATAAAAGTGAAGATTTTATTTTTCTTCATTTTTTAACAACTTTCAAATAGGTATCAAAATTCCCGCTCCATCTTAACATTCAACACCCCGCACTTTCTTCTTCGTCCCCCTCATTCTTATTGACACAGCTCTTTTTAGACTTTTTATTATAATAATAATATTATAATCCCAATCATACTAATTTTAAATAAGTTGTTCGAGAATATATGTGTAGTGATTTTCATTTTGTTCAAGCTAGTTTCGTTTCGTCTGGGGGTGCTGCAGTTCCGCAGATCTTTAGCACCAGCCGCCCCTGGTGGTGCTGATATTAGTCTAAAAGAGGAGGGTAGGCCGGGTATTAGGCGAATTAGACTTATGAGAAGAGGGGAAATTTAACAAAGGGATAGACTATAGAGAGTCTGGCTGGGGGATTATAAACATTGGCTTGGTTCTGGGGGCCCTTGTCAATTATTAGCCTCCTTGTAAAGACACTGAGTCATTCCTCCACTGTCTGGCTACCATCGTTCACGATGACGCCACCCTATGATGATGATGATAGACTCTATGAAGCCCGGATCCCACTAATACTAAGGTCGAGACTCGACTGCTGGGTCCCAGCTCATGTAGTTTTAGCGTCACATGATCAATTTGGAGCTGTGTGATTGGTGGATATTGATATCGTGACTCTAAATCTACATGAGCTGGGACCCAGCAGTCGAGTCTCGCTACCTACATATAAATATGTCTCAAAAAAGACTTTCGTTTGTCTGTCCTGGACTCCCGGTACTGCTCAGTGGCAAAAGCAGCACTCTATAAATCCAGAGATTCCAGAGGGCGCGGGTCCGAAACCCAGACGGGACATGACAAGTTATCCTCCCATCTGGGATTTTTACCACATAATAATGCGTCTTCGGCTTACTGCTGGAATAATGGGTCTTAATAGTCCTAATCGGGCAGTAAAAAAAAGACAATATTATTATTCTTAGTTTATTATTGAAAGCATTGGTTTTAGTTTCAGTCCCAACCATTTATTTAAAAAAAGGCAAAAATATGTGCATTAGGTTTGTATACAATAAACTTACAAAACAGATATTTTGACCTTGAGCTTTTGACTGTTTTCACACACAAAAAAACTGTTTCCACAAATAAAAAATTAAAATGGTACAAAACAATACTTACTACTCAATCCCCTAAAAATAAATAAAAAGAAACAAACAGCACAAGAACGTGCGTTACTTGAATATTGTTTACATAAACATTTCAATGTCACCATGGCAACGGTCGTCTCTTCAAGAAATCTACAGGTTGTAACATAAGTTTATTGTTGGCAGTACATAATAGTTTTTACTTTCCTTATTTTTTTTTTTATATTTGAAACTTATTCTCTTTATTTAACAAAACTCAACTTCTTACTAATGGAATATCACTTCCATTGGCTCAGTGGAAGGCTTATGAGAAGGTCATAAAGTGGCTTCCTTATCCTATAGAAAGGAAAGTAATGGAATCGATCAAAATTTTCGATGGTCAGTTTCAGTGTCAAAACACGTTTTAGGGTCCCTAAAGCCTAAATCCTAAGTTTCAGCCATTGGTCCGTGTGTGTGTATGTCTGTAAACAAGTTATCTCAAGAACAGTAAGAGCTAGAGACTTGGAATTTGGTATGTAGACTTCATTTAAGGAGAGTACGTGACACACAACTTTTCGATGAATTCGGTGCCGCCAATGGCGCCTATTCGGCCACCACCTGACGGCTTTCGGCTGTTTTGGCTAAACGATAAAAGATACGAAAAAATTATAAGAACAACTTTTTTATACAAAAAAAATAAGTTAACTCTGATCATTTGTTTGATATCTTGAACTTTTTTGACCTCGGCCCCAATTTACCGGTATTAGGGACCCGCTCTGACTAACTTTTTTATTATCTATTATTATTAATCCTAGATTAGGGTTGTGACATCAAAGCCAATCATTTTTAGGTGCTGATTACGAATTTTTGAGTATTTGTTCTCAATTTATTTGACTTATCATGTGACTGATTGACTTAATTTAAGATTAGGTATTTGAATTATGACCTCGAGCTAGTGCTTGAAAAAAAGCTAGCTACAAGACACCACTGAGATTTTGGCGAGACATCACGTTATCATACGTAGGTGTTCTAAAACCGACCTCAGTAGCTTGATCGATAAGGCACGATGGACTTGTAACCTGGAGGTCGGTGGTTCAGGTACCAAGTCAAGCAAATATTTCGTAAAGCTAGTTTCAATATAATTGTGATAGGTATCACATCGTAATTAATACAAATATGATAACATAAAAAGTAGAAAGACTATATCTCCTAAACTCAAAAATCCAAGAACGAATCATGAAACAGGATTAGATTTAATCTAAAGGCCTATTTTTCTTTTGGATTAAAAAAAAATTCAGGTTAGGTTTTTTCCAAATATTTCTATTTTATTCAAAGGTCAAACTCACCACATTCGTGAAAGAAAAATGCGTTTCGGTACTTTTAAAGATAAACAATGGACATAAGTTGACACTATCAGCTGACTAATTGACTATAGTGTGGAGCGTTTGGTTGAACTTCCCACTAGAGGGCGTGTTAACTAAGGGATAATGTCTACTTAGTTAAATCTAAAACGAATTCATAATTTGGGCCTAAAGATGTATGCTTAAGAGAAGAAAAAGACAACAGAAATAATTTAGTTAAATCATAACAAAAATAATAAATTTATATATTTACAACTATTAAATAATCACTTGTTGGTAAATAATAAAATTAATTTAAATAAATAGGTACAAAGATTGAAAATAAAGACGAGGCATTTTATGTGTTATTTTATCTATTATTAAAGTTGAAGTTATGATATTTGTGTTAATCACTTTCGTGATATCACAACTACTCACACTCATTTTTACTAAATCTACTATGAAACCGAGACTTGAACCACCGACCTCCAGGTTACAAGTCCGCCGCCTTATCGATCAAGCTACTGAGGTCGGCTATTTTATCTATTGTTTCTTATCAACCGACCTCAGTAGCTTGATCAGTAGGGCGGCGGACTTGTAACCTGGAGGTCGGTGGTTCAAGTACCGGTTTCAGCAAAGATTTAGTAAAGCGAGTTTGAGTTGTTGTGATATCACAAATATGATCAACAAAAATATGATTGCGTCTTATTTTAAAGATACTAGAAGCATTTTTTAGACTCAGGGATCGATTTTTACTTCGAAACCCTCTTATCTAGTTCTTTTCACAAACAAAATATTGGAGCACCATCATTCAGCACTAAAGCGGAGTAGAATAAATTATTGTTAAGTTAGCAAATTATATTTTAGCACCAAAAAACTATAAAAACCCCAAAAACTACAACTTTGTAAAGGAAGCTACTCCACTTTACTTAAAAAATATCTTTCTGAAAACTGCATAAATATTATAATACAATTTTATCGTACAAAAATTTACGTACAAAATTTACAACGTGTTGGCCTGGTAGACTAACTAAAAGGTAAAAGACTAAATTAATAACAAAATACATCCGATTTCAAATATTAGACATTAATACATTATCCATCTGAAGTAAAATAAAATGCTAAAATGTAACAAATAAAATACCCTCATAATGATTACATCAATACAAATATTTTGGAAAATAAATAATTAAAAATAATATTTTTTAAAAATAATTTATTACAAATTTAACATTTAAAAAAATAAATTATTATACAAATTTATTATTTTTTGAAAATAAATTGTAACAAATAAAATTATAAATCTTTAAAAAATAAAAAAAAGATATTGGAAATAATAATATAGCACACAAAAAAGTACATACGTAAAACAAAATGGTGTCAAATAAATAAATTATTTTAATTTGTACTGAAATTAAATTCCAAGAAAATTTTTGAGCAAAGAAGGTATGACGATATTGGACCTTTAATATTTCAAAGGTTGCCATGCTACTTTATATAAACCCTCTGAATCTAAAGGTCGTGAGTTTGATTTCAGTCCAGTACAGTAAAACAATTATTAAAAATATTTGTTCATGACTATAAAGTCTATCTCGTAGTATGCCTCCCCCCTGATGGGCGAGAAGTGAAACAATACTTCCCATTTAGGTGCTGGGTCAACACGAGCGCACCGGAAGGTATCCCTTACGCACAACTATTGTTTGTAAGAACATACTACGTGATGGGCAGGCTACAACACAGACCACAAGCGTCTACAGTATTTCCTGTTTCATGGCTACGAAATAAAAAGGCTGTGAAACACTCATCTTAAAAAAAAGGCAAAGTTCTCACAATGATTGATCGCACATAGAAATTAGAGAGACCCAACATTTCCACTTAAGCATGCGCGGATATAGCCCTCTTGTACTGGGGGGGCACAATCGCACAATATACCTAACTAGCGGGTTGCACCTATGCGCGGATATAGGGGGGGGCACGGGGGGCACGTGCCCCCCCATATTTTTTCGGAAAGCGGTGTTTCTCAAATTTCATTATACCTAATCCCCATTATACCTAATTATTATTATACCTAATAATAATTCCCAATTCTAAGATTAATCCCATAAAAAAATCTCAATGAGTTAGGGGGGCACAGGCCCCAAAATAATTCCCAATTCTAAGACTAATCCCGTGAAAAAAAAAGATCTGAAAAAGTTAAGGGTGCACGGCACGGGCCCCAAAATAATTCCCAATTCTAAGACTAATCCCATAAAAAAAATCTCAATAAGTTAGGGGGGCACGTGCCCCAAAATAATTCCCAATTCTAAGACTAATCCCGTTAAAAAAAATCTCAATAGGTTAGGGGGGCACGTGCCCCAAAATAATTCACAATTCTGAGACTAATCCCGTAAAAAAAAGATCTCAATAAGTTAGGGGTGCACGGGACCCAAAATAATTAACAAATTTTAGACCAATAAGAAATAACTAAATAATAGGTAAAGTTGTCAAATCCACACAGATTGTCCGAGAAACCAGAAATTTTACCTATAGGTCCATTTGGATCAGGGAATATATCTCTAGGGTTCACCTAAACGGGATAAGGACAAAAAATGGATGGGTGACACAAAAAAAACACATTTTTCGACCGAAATGGCTTTTTTTTCTCTCAAAATTTGTCGTAACGGCGCCACGGCGGCGGCGTATGAACTCAAAAATAGAAAGTTTTAAGCAAGGGTTCAAGTTTTCATTTAAGATATATTAATCACGAAATTCTGATGACCCGTTCTTGAGCTACGTTGAGTAAGGACATAAAATGGATGGGTAAACAAAAAGTATTTACGTTTTTTGACCTAGCTGACATTTTTTCTCGAAATATGTCGGGACAAACTATCAACTCAAAGCGAGAATGTTTTTTGCAAGGGTTGTAGTCTTCATTTGACATCTTGATCGCGAAATTCTGATGAGCCATTCTTGAGCTCCAGTAAGGACAAGAAATGGATGGGGGACACGAAAAATATTGACATTTGTGTGTCTTTTTTTTCACGGGATTAGTCTTAGAATTGGGAATTATTTTGGGGCCTGTGCCCCCCTAACTCATTGAGATTTTTTTATGGGATTAATCTTAGAATTGGGAATTATTTTGGGGCCCGTGCCCCCCTAACTCATTGAAATTTTTTTTTGCGGGATTAGGTATAATGAAATTTGAGAAACACCGCTTTCCGAAAAAATCTGGGGGGGCACGTGCCCCCCGTACCCCCCCCCCTATATCCGCGCATGCACTTAAGTTTGGCTGGAGAACTTCATTTCCCCCAGCAATAATAATAATAACACTCTCTAATGGAAGGTAACCACCAGGCGAGGCTAATGCTCAAAGCATTTTCTACCACCTGACCCTCAGAGTTTGATTATTATGTGGTCACAAACTCAATTTAATGAGGAAAAATTCATGCACTGGGTGGGGTTCGAACCAACGGATCTCTACTCTACCTGGATTACCAGATTAGAGCGTTAACCACTTGACTACCTGTGCGCTTAGCCAAGCAGTAGCTAAGATGGTTACAACAACAACAACAACAACAACAACAACAATAACAACAACAACAATAACAGCAGGAGGATCTCGATGTTGACTGAACTAGAGACATGCTGGGTAACATCAGCAAGCGAGGGAGGAACGCAGCCACTGAAACAAAAGATTTATAGCTAGTTTTAGGCAGGGCCGTATCCAGGATTTTCGTCAGGGGGGGGCCCAACTAGTATAATAATAATTATGTTGTAATGTAGTTGGTTTTTACTGTTTATTGTGTTTAGGAATCAACATGAACGTATGTAGATACGTAATGTAGCTAGAAAAAAATCCAAGGCAGGGGGCCCGGGACGAGAGCCTGCGTTCAAGTTAGAATTTCGAGGTAGGGGCCAAGCTAAATACGGCCCTGATTTTAGGCAATATTTACGGAATGGTAAGTCTGGCTGGGGGACTATAAACAGTTAGTAGACCAGCATTGGCTTGGTTCTGGGGGCCCTTGTCAATTATTAGCCTCCTTGTAAAGACAGTGGTAGAAGTGCTGAGTCATTCCTCCACTGTCTGGCTACCATCGTTCACGATAACGACACCCGATGAAGTAACAAAATACCTACTTTCATATTTCTGTTGATCAACCGACCTCAGGAGCTTGATCGATAAGGCTGCGGACTTGTAACCTGGAGGTCGGTGGTTCGAGTCCCGGTTTCAGCGTGGATTTAGTAAATCGAGTTTGAGTTGTTGTGATATCACGAAAGTGATTAACACAAATATGATAACTTTCAATTTACTAAGTATGATGACTAACTATTTGTCGGTAAAAAAAAATCACGTAAGGTTATAATAATATCGCCTTATTTATACTGCCCGATTAGGACTATTAAGTCCCATTTTTTCAGCAGTAAGCCCAAGACGTACTATTATGTGGCAAAAATCCCAAATGGGAGGATAACTTGTCATGTCCCGGCTGAGTTTTGAACCCGCGACCGCTGGAATCTCTGAATTCACAGAGTGCCGCCTTTACCACTGAGCTACCGGGACAGACTTTTTTACCCCAACACATGCTGGGTGAGGTTCATTTGAATAGCTGGTGCATTTCGTAAGTCTTTTTAAATAATCAATTATTTAATAACTAGTGGGCTGAACCCGCTTCGCCAAGCCATCACACACACACCACCCACACATCACGCACCACACCCACACACCACATACACACACCACACACAAACCACAGACACATCGACACACACATCCACACACACACCCACTCAAACACACCCACACACACCACACACATACACACACCCATCCACACACACACCCACCACCCACCCACACACACACACACACACACAACACAACACACCCACACACAACACACCACACACAACCACACACAACCACACACACATACACACACACCCATCCACATACACACACATCCACACACACACACACACACACATACAAGACTGTCTCTTCCACCCAACCCGGCAAAGTCCTACCTCGGACAGAGTCATCTTGACGGTCCCATTCTGGAGCGGGTCCTTGGTCTCGTAGATGCTGAAGGCGACACTCAGATGCAACACGGCAGACACGAAGTCGCCAAACCGGAGAGTGCCGTCTTTGCGCATGTACCTGAGAGTCAGCACGGACAGGACTTCCGTGTTCAGTTGGTAGCCTGGGGGATGAATAAATTAAAAATAAAATAAAAAATAAATCAGTATATAAATCAGTATATAAATTAAAAATAAAATAAAAAATAAATCAGTATATAAATTAAAAATAAAATAAAATCAGTAAATTTTAATTATGATTTTATTACATACCCGAATAAATTAAATAATATGAAAAAAAAAAAAATATAATACTTATTGGGCTTACTGCTGGAATAATGTGATTTAATAGTCTTTATCGGGCAGGATAAATAAGGCTATATTATTATTATTATTATTATTATAACCTTACGTGATTTTTTTAACTGTAAAATAGTTAGTCATCATATTTTAGTCATCATATTTGTGTTAATCATTTTCGTGATATCACAACAACTCAAACACACTTTACTAAATCTTTGCTGAAAACGGGACTCAAACAACGGATCTCCAGGTTACAAGTCCGCCGCCTTATCGATCAAGGTAATTGTGCCCCGAAACCGCTTTCGTATTACTTCAGATCACTTTACCTTTACATGATATATCCATGCCATTCCAGAAAACTCGGTTAGAATTTTCCGCTCCGGTCGGGATTCGAACCCGTAACCTCCGGGTTAGCAACCAATGCTCTTAACCACTGAGCCACGGAGGTCGGCCTAACCCAACGCAAAAAAACCCAACCCATCCCAAACTAAACCAACCCAACCCAACCTAACCCAACACCCACCGACTTCGTGCAAAGCGTCTCTCAGCCGTTCTGCCCTCAGTATCCCCGTCTTCTCCTTGGTGTGGTTCTTGAAAGCGGTCTGCCAATACTTGAGGCTGCACATCAGATCCTTGAAGTCGCTGAACTTCAGCCGCCCAGTGCCAGAGGTCTGTGCGGCGCAGGGTTAAAGAAAATTGGGGCGAATTTTCTTAAACATTATTAGTAACACAGTAACACAGGAAGTAGACCAGCATTGGCTTGGTTCTGGGGGCCCTTGTCAATTATTAGCCTCCTTGTGAAAACAGTGGTAGAAGTGCTGAGTGATTCCTCCACTGTCTGTTCACGATGACGACACCCTATGATGATTAGTAAACAAAGCGAGTTTTATTTACATAAACTACTGTGACTACTGTCCGCAATCTAGAGATCCCGAGTGCGATTCACGGTTGGGGCAGACTTTTCGAAGAAAATTCTCTTCCCTCCAAACACATGAGGCTGGCATTTCCGGCCCTACCCAAGCTTGGTGAGGTTAATGTGAGTACCTGGTTTGATTTCCAGAGAATGGAGGGTAAAGCCCCTGTCCTGATTATCGATCTCAAATCAGGACCTTAAAACCAAATAGAATCAACTGGTCACAATAGATCTAAATAGAGGTCGGTGTGATAGTTGGTGCTCCTCTTGTGTAACTGCAACCCGTCTATAATAAAATATATATTTACATTTCACAACAAGATTTAGGATTTGGAAAAGTTGGTTCCTTCTGAACAACATATTTCTATGTGCGATTAACCATCGATCGTGAAAACTTGGGCTTTTTCTTTTCACTACTACTACACTTTACTATACCTTACCACTGAGCTAATCATGAGCTCAGACCTAGTTATCATATTTGTGTTAATCACTTTCGTGATATAACAACTACTCAAACTCACTTTACTAAATCTACGCTGAAACCGGGACTTGAACCACCGACCTCCAGGTTACAAGTCCGCCGCCTTATCGATCAAGCTACTGAGGTCGGTATGAGCTCAGACCTATCTATTATTGAGGTTTTTAATAAAGGATACGTCCAGGGTCAACACAGCCTGTCTGCACACCTCCATACACGCACAGCTCTTGATGTAATCTGAAATCACGTCAAGATAATAATGAATAATTTTTACGTGTATGATAGGGTATACCCCTACAATATTATGATAAAATATACATACATAAATATTACATAGTACAGTAAAATTGGTAAATACATAAAAATTGTTCGTTTTATTTTATTTTATTCTCTACCGAAAGTACATTGAAAGTTATCATATTTGTGTTAATCACTTTCGTGATATCACAACTACTAAAACTTACTTACTTACTATAGGGTTGATACAGGTCGCGGGGGCCCAAAACCTCTATACACCATATTTCTCCAACCAGTCCTGTCTTTATCAAATTCTTCCCAATTTTCAGGGCTTTTTGGGGTCTTAGCTTCTCCATACAACCTTCTGACACCATTAATCGACCGTTTTCTTGGTCTACCTCACTCAAACTCGCTTTACAAAATCTACGCTGAAACCGGGACTTGAACCACCGACCTCCAGGTTACAAGTCCGCCGCCGCCTTATCGATCAAGCTACTGAGGTCGGTGTTATTCCTTACCGTTGGGAAGGCAGGCGTCCAGCAGTTCCTGCAATTCAAACGCGTTCACTGTCCGGTGCTCATCCGCAAGTTGCAGGAACACAGCCTCGTATTGGCTGAAGCTCTTGTTGTCGAGAGAGCTGGGGGCCTGCAATGTGATCAGAAGAGAATGATTCTGGGTCATATTTTTTTCTCTACCCAAATGAAGAGATCTCTTTATAAAAGAAACCTGGATATAAGAGAAAACATTTCCGGTCCCTTGACTTCTTGTGGTAAAGTGGTTAAAGCACTAGTTTGGTAATCCAGGTAGCGTAGGGATCCGTTGGTTCGAATCCCGCCCAGTGCATGAATTATTCCTCATTAATTTGAGTTTGTGACCACATAATAATGAGACTCTGAGGGTTAGGTGGTAGAAAATGCTTTGAGCAATAACCTCGCCTGGTGGTTACCTTACACTAAAGAGTGGTATTATTATTATTATAATGCCGTGGGCATTAGCACCGCTCTTGATCAAGTTTTGTTTTATTAATGTGAATTTCAATGTATGTATATAAATTACAAGAGTGAAGCCTAGAAAGTGCTTTTTATGTAGGTTTATTAATTTAAAAAGAACAAATATAATTATTAAGATTAAATACTAGAAGTTTATTGAAATAAAAAGAATTAATATTATGTTTGCTCGATGCACTGGAAACTCTAAGACTAACTTCGCCCGGGATCAGTACGGTTCGGTTTTTGTAACGTATAGTTCTGTAAAAAAATAAATAAAATATACGAGCATATGTTTGTGTAGGTACCTATATAAAATAAAATAAATAAATAAGAACACCCATCTTGTAAATATTAGTTGAAGATAAGTGGCAGAGAATACCAAAGGCATTAACTTCGCCCCGGATTACAAGACAATAAAATTGTAAATTTTTCTATAGGTATTTCCTTTTTGTAAATATTGTTAAATCTTTTCTTTGTTAATAATTTATTGTTGATTGTTTAGTATATAAAAAAAAAACAAAGTTTAGTGTAGATAAATAAATAAATGGAACCTTACGCACCTTTACAATGGCTGACTTGAGAACTGTAGGCAGGGAATCTAATAATCTGAAATAAAAAGAAGAGATTGGATTAGTTGACGGTTTCAGTAATTTTTTTCACGAGGTGTTTTTTATTATTATTATTACTCTTTTAAAAAAAGATGAGTGTTTCACAGCCTTTTTTATTTCGTAGATATGAAACGTAGATTGTGGTCTGTGTTGTAGCCTGCCCATCCCGTAGTATGGCTCCCCTCTGATGGGCGAGTAGTGACACAATACTTCCCGATTAGGTGCTGGGTCAACACGAGCGCACCGGAAGGTATCCCTTACAAAAAATTGTAACCAAATTAAGAATACAAATTTTTGTCGGCACGAGGGATCAAACCCGGGACCTTCCGCATGGCAAGCGAGTGCTTAACCACTGATTTGTTAAAGAATAACATATTCTGCCATACTTCAATCTATTCCAAGTATTCCGGCAAGTAACTTCTGGCAAATATTCCGACTTACTTCAGTTTCAAAGGGTTGCTTGAGTAGACTCGTAAGGTGAAGCCTGACTCCTGGCCTCGCTCTATAGTTAAGTAATAAGTAGGTAACATTAAGTATCCTGTACAATTGAAATATTCTGACAAAAATCCTTCTATTGTTACTTCTGTTAAACATTTCATTAATCTCTTCCGACTTTCTGACATACTTCAATCTATTCCAAGTATTCAGGCAAGTAACTTCTGCCAAATATTCCGACTTACTTCAGTTTCAAAGGGTTGCTGGAGTAGACTCGTAGGGTGAAGCCTGACTCCTGGCCTGGCTCAAAAGTGGTGGGTAACACAAGGTAGCTGCCCTGTTCCAGCTGACAGCGGTGACTTACCTGGAAGTACATTGAGAAAGTAATAATAATCATACTAATAATAATAATAATAAATAAAAGCATGGACTTATCACCGATCCCCCTCCATTCTATAACTATACACATGAAAACGAGTTTGAGTAGTTGTGATATCACGAAAGTGATTAACACAAAATATGATAACTTTTTCATCTTTCATGTACTATATTTGAGTTGCACATTGCATACCTATAATATGTCAGGCGCTCATACAATTTTTTTGAAAACCCAAGGTAGACGTAGAAGAAAATTCACGAAACTTATTGCGACTCTTCCTTCGTAAAGTGATATTTTTTTCTTTCCTTTTGTTGTACATAGATAATTATTAACCTTAAAGTACCTTATGTACAAAAAATAAATATATAAAAATATTTATTTATTTATTTATTTAAAATCCCATAATTGAGATAATTTACATAGGTTTGATAATAATACATAATACAGGATAAACATAACATAGAAGAAGCAATAGAAATAGTAGAATATTGAAAGTAAAGCAAGGGATAAACTGACTTAATTATTAATTCTTAGTATTTTATTTACTTGTGTCAGGTTCATACTTATGTCGATTAGTATATTAGTTAATAATAGGTAATATAATGAAAAAGAAATTGCGTCAATTACCTATAATAATAATATCGTCTTATTTATACTGCCCGATTAGGACTAATGAGTTACATTATTCCAGCAGTAAGCCCAAGACGTATTATTATGTGGTAAAAATCACTGACCTCAGTAGCTTGATCGATGGGGCAGCGGACTTATAACCTGGAGATCGGTGGTGAACTTCCTTTGAGTAGTTGTGATATCACGAAAGTGATTAACACAAATATGACAACTTTTTATTATAATATGTATCGCCTTATTTATACTGCTCGATTAGAACTATTAAGTTCCATTATTCCATCAGTAATCCCAAGACGTATTATTACGTGGTAAAAATCCCAAATGGTAGGATAACTTGTCATGTCCCGGCTGGGTTTCGAATCTCTGGATTAACGGCTCTGGAATCTCTGGATTCACAGAGTGCCGCCCTTACCACTGAGCTACCGGGACAGCTACTTGAAATTATAATAATAATATCGCCTTAATTAAACTGCCCGATTAGGATTATTAAGTCCCATTATTCCAGCAGTAAGACCAGGACATATTATAATGCACTCACTTGACGACTGTTGGTATACTGGGAGTTGACTAAGGACTTGTTCTTCTTGAAGAAAGCGCGTCCTGTGTTTTCTGAACTAGACTTGGGCAGCAAATAGCCCGTGAACCCGATGACCTGGAAACATAAAATAATATTGTGTCATATCATTGAAACTTACCTATGATTTAAATATGTATCTATCCTAACTTACCTATCATTGAAATAATTATATACCTATACTAACTTACCTATCATTGAAATATGTACCTATCACATCTCATCGTAGGGTGGCGTCATCGTGAACGATGGTAGCCAGACAGTGGAGGAATGACTCAGCACTTCTACCACTGCCTTTACGAGGAGGCTAATAATTGACTAGGGCCCCCAGAACCAAGCCAATGCTGGTCTACTCCCTGTTTATAGTCCCCCAGCCAGACTAGGTTCTACTTTAAAAAATGGCACAAATTGCAAGAAACACCCTCGAAAACTAGAAATTGAATTATACTCGCTGGATCAAATTCAGGAATTATCGCGTTTGTTTACAAACTTGTGGAATGAATAAAGGATGTTTCTTAGAAAAACCGTGAAAACGTAGCACCTCATTGAAAAGAGATATTTTAGATATTCATTTTGCCCCGGGTGTTCATTATGCCCCGTGTTCCCCTATTGTGAATCAGGCAAAAATAATGAAACTATTTTGACTGAACCTTGACTGTGCTGTGACTTGCACAATATTGTGAATCAGGCGATAATAATGAAAATATTTTGACTGGACCTTGACTGTACTGTGACTTGCACAATATTGTGAATCAGGCAAAAATAATGAGACTATTTTGACTGGACCTTGACTGTTCTGTGACTTGCACAATATTATGAATCAGGCAAAAATAAAGAAACTATTTTGACTGGACCTTGACTGTACTGTGACTTGCACAATTTTGTGAATCAGACAAAAATAATGAGACTATTTTGACTGGACCTTGACTGTACTGTGACTTGCACAATATTGTGAATCAGGCAAAAATAAAGAAACTATTTTGACTGGACCTTGACTGTACTGTGACTTGCACGATATTGTGAATCAGGCAAAAATAATTAAACTATTTTGACTGGACCTTGACTGTACTGTGACTTGCACAATATTGTGAATCAGGCAAAAATAATGAAACTATTTTGACTGGACCTTGACTGTGCCGTGACTTGCGCAATAGTGGTCTCACCTTTGGCTCCATGATGCTGTGCTGGTTGAGTGAGATGATGACCTCCTCCAGCTCACTCAGGATCAGATGGAGCTGGGGGTTGATGTGGAACGTGTCTGGAAATATTAACAATAATTAAATAAATATACATACATGTACAAGACAACTATAGCTTTCTTGTGTTCTCAGTTGAAACGTTGGGTCCTTGGGCAACTGAGTCGATATCTATTCTAAAAAAGATTGGCTCTGCCCTTCGGCGCGTTTCTGGTGATTCTCGCTCGCATCAGTTCCTGATACAAAAGATATCACAGGACATCCAAAGGGGCAATAGCTCGAGCATCAGAGGCACGCTTCCTCTCGGTAGTGAGTTTGAAGAAATGTTTTACCTTTGAAATGTATTTTACTAATTATCTGAGTAAAAAAATAATAAAAAAAATGCTTATCCATACATATACTAACTAGGTTGGTAGTCGATTTATGACTTTATATTCATTGAAAGAAAAATAACTCTATGTAAAAATACAAACAACAGAAATCTCTGATAATATTTCATTCCGTCTAATCTCCTGCTAAATTCCTGCTAACTTACCCGGATTATTCCTGCACCCCCCCGCGGTGACCCCCCTCTGCCACATCCCCTGGTAGAGTCTCATGTGCCAGGTACTCTTGTGGTGCAGGTTCACCCTTGCTAATATCTCATTCCGACTAATCTCCTGCTAAGTTCCTGCTAACTTACCCGGATTATTCCTGCACCCCCGCGGTAACGCCTATCTGCCACGGGCCCTGGTATAATCTCATCTGCCAGGTACTCTTTTTGGTTAAGTTTCTTCTCTTCTAACATCTCAATCCGGCTAATCTCCTGCTAACTTACCCGGATTATTCCTGCACCCCCCCGCCGTGACCCCCCTCTGCCACGTCCCCTGGTAGAGTCTCATATGCCAGGTGCTCTTGTGGTGGAGGCTGGGCTCATCCCTGGAGGTCTCCGAGTCCAGGTGAACCACCTCCAGATGGGTGAACGCCTTGAGAAAGTCGGCATAGGAGATCCTGTGGACAAAATAATGCAGATTTTTACATAAAAAATAATATAATATTTAAAAAAAATATAGAAAAGAAAGAATTCCAAATTTGTTTACAGTTGTTTGTAAGGGATGTTGACCCAGCACGTAAATGGGAAGTATTGTGTCACTTCTCGCCCATCAGAGGGGAGACATACTACGGGATGGACAGACTACAACACAGACCACAAGCGTCTACAATAGCTCCTGTTTCATGGCTTTATTTCGTAGCTTTCGTAGCTCATCTTTACTTTTTAGACGACTCACCAATTTACGTATACTTTAAGAGTCAACTCACTAGATAAACTAAAATGAAAAGTCAACTCACCAGAACTCCCCCTTCACCCCGAAGGTCTCCTTATCATGGAGGCTAACGGTCTCCCAGCTGCTACTCTCCCTAGAAGAGGCTTCTATGTATAATATTCTCCTTCACCTCCTTATCTCAATTAAAATAACTAAAAGATTCGACTCATCAGATGGACTAAACCAAAAGAGTCGACTCACCAAATTCACTAGACTTATGGAGTCGACTGCTCGAATGGTGAACTGAACTAAAAGAGCCGACTCACCGGATGAACTAGACTCAAAGAGTCGACTCACCAGAACTCCCCCTCCACCGCATGTCGCAACCCCAAGGTCTCCTTATCATGGAGGCTGAAGGTCTCCCAGCTATTCTATGTATATTTGTATAATATTCTCCTTCACCTCCTTAGCTCAATTAAAATAACTAAAAGATTCGACTCATCAGATGGACTAAACTAATAGAGTCGACTCACCAGATGAACTGAACTAAAAGAGCCGACTCACCAGATGAACTAGACTCAAAGAGTCGACTCACCAGAACTCCCCCTCCACCGCATGTCGCACTCCCAAGGTCTCCTTATCATGGAGGCTGACGGTCTCCCAGCTGCTACTCTCCCTGGACCAGGCTCCTATGTATTCCCCCCCACCTCCTAGCGGGTTTCGGAGCTTCACGAGCTGAACTGGTTCACCGTCGAATGTCTCTATCTGGAAAATGAAACGGAAAAAAAATAATATTTTTATGCTCCGATTTTTTCAGCTTTATAGTTACATAATAATAAATAACACTCTTTAGTGGAAGCTAACCACCAGGCGAGGATAATGCTCAAAGCATTTTTTACCACCTAACCCTCAGAGTCTTATTATTATGTGGTCACATACTCAAATTAATGAGGAAAAATTCATGCATTGAGTGGGATTCGAATCAATGAATCCCTACGCTACCTGGATTACCAGACTAGCGCCTTAAATACTTGTCTACCACGGAAAAAGTGAGTGAGAAGGGTTATATTTCTGGGGGTCAATTCTAAAATAAATTCCTCTGGGCTGTGTCCTTTAATTAGAACAATAACTACATCCTAATGAGAAGGTTAAATGAAAAACTAAAATTTACACTAGTGATCCATCAGCCGAATGTGTCTGTAGTGGATCGACTTTTGGTACATTAATTTGTAACTGGCCTCAAAACATAATGTTTGTATCTGTCGAATAAATTCGTTCTATCCTTTTGAATATGGCTGTATTGTTTAGTCTCCTCTCATGTTCAAAAAAAATTGAACATGCTTCAGAGAGAACAAAAGAGATTCCTTTTGACATTTTCATGTCTTTGCTCTGGCACATAACCAAAATTATGTAACGAAATTATGTAACGAAATTATGTGACGAAATTAAGTGACAAAATTAAGTGACGAAATTATGTAACGAAATTATGTAACGAAATTAAGTGACGAAATTATGTAACGAAATTATGTAACGAAATTATGTGACGAAATTATGTAACGAAATATTAAATACGAAATTTGGTCAGTTAAGTTTTAGACCTTGAATAGTAAAGATGAAAATGTCCCAATGGTTGCAGACTCGTATGCAAGCGTTTTTTTACAACCTTCCTTTACTATCTTTCATTTCCGGTTTAGATATCCTGATGTCGACCTCAAATTACTATTTCTTCGAGATCGTCGGGTTACCGCTGATCTGAACTTTTTCAATAAATTGATTGAGGGCAGTGTGGATTGCACTAAGCTTCTTGAGTTGCTTCAACTTGATTGCTGTGGTCGACTGAAAGCTGCTAAATCCAATTTCTCAGAAGTAAAATGTATCCTAATGAAGATACAATATTCATTAGCTCAATAAATCAAGACTAAACATAAAATTATCATAACTCACCCTCTCCAGAGCATACAGTCTGTAGTTGATTCCTACTTGAATTCCGTTCGCCAACTTTTCCGTACTTGGTCTCGCCTGAGAAGAGAAAATGACCATCATACATATAAATAGACTGAAAATATTATTATGCACCAATTCTTTTATTATCATTTTTTATTATCGGATTATTATCTCTAAATATAAATGAGAAATATGGACGGGCTTTGTATCTTTGTAGGGTAATAAATTATGTTCTCTGAACTTGAAAAACAAATTGGACTTTTTTGCCCACTTGGTCAACAGTTAATACCCACAAATGATAAAGCGCGGTTTTAGCTCACTCGTGTACCATGCAAAAGGTGCCGGAATCGATCCACCGAGCCGACAATTTTTTTTTTTTTTTTTTCAAATTTCGTGTTGACCCAGCACCTAAATGATACAGTGTCACTTCTGGCCCATCAGATGGGAGGCATACGTGTGGCGACTCTATAACCCTGATCTCACCGGCTGCGGCTGGGTGCTTTTTTACTCTGTTTAATATATTTTTTATGATATTTAAAAAAGGAGGGGGGAGGGGGGGGGGGTTAAAAATCCCATCACGGTCTCTGAAACAAAATACGCCTGTATTTGACCAGAAAAAAAAATTCCCTCCAACAAAAAAAACTTCTGGCCCATCAGAAGAGAGCCATACGTGTGGCGGCTCTGTAACTCTGTACTCTGTCCCGGTAGCTCAGTGGTAAAGGCGGCTCTCTGTGAATCCAGATATTCCAGGGGTCGCGGGTTCGAAACCCGGCCGGGACATGACATGTTATCCTCTCATTTGGGATTTTCACCACATAATAATATGTCTTAGGCTTACTGCTGGAATAATGGGACTTTAATAGTCCTAATCAGGCAGTATAAATTAGACAATATTATTATATTTAAAAAAAAATGTTTAAAAAAATCTCGCGAAGTGATGATGCCAAATTCCTGAACACCCGCTCATCAGCTTTCTCCAGAGGAAGAAATACTAATACTGAGGCACTGACGTCACCTACTGACCTAACTTTTTTATTACTCACCGGCTGTGGCTGGGTGCTCTGTACTGTGCAAGTGATGAGACTCGTCATATCGAGCAGCTTATTGAGCAGCCGCCCCGAGGCTGACGAGTCCTGTCGGAGGCTGATGCTCTCTGTGATGCCTCCTGTGAGGTCAGCCAGCCCGTCCAGCATGGTGCCGTACTTCAGAGCCTCGTATGAGCCGTGCAGTCTGGGGTAAGGAAGAAAGTAAGTAAGTAAGTGAGTAAGAAAGTAAGTAAGGAAGTGAGTAAGTAAGTAAGTAAGGAAGTAAGTAAGTAAGAAAGTAAAAAGTTTAAAAAAAAGTTATCATATTTGTTTTAATCACTTTCGTGATATCACAACTACGCTAACTCGCTTTACTATATCTACGCTGAAACCGGGACTTGAACCACCGACCTCAAGGTTACAAGTCCGCCGCCTTATCGATCAAGCTACTGAGGTCGGTGATTTTTACCACATAATAATACGTCTTGGGCTTACTGCTGGAATAAGGGAACTTAATCTAATACATTTTCTCACTATTCTGTTTATGCTGATTAAAATAGAGAGGTTAGTTGATGATGTCGTAGATATTCAGAACTATTACCTACGAATGAGTCCGCCGCCTTATCGATCAAGCGACTGAGGTCGTATCCATAATAACAATAATAATACCGTGTCCGGGAGATAGGTATTGATACCTAAATCACGGTGGTGAGAGGATTATATTGACGCCCAAATCCAATGTCTAGGCTCCTTTCATGTCCATTAATTCTATTTGGTTTTAACGTCCTGACTTGAGGTAGACAAGACGGGGATCTTACCCTCCATTCGCTGGGAATCGTACCAGCTACCCACATTAACCTCACCCAGCCTGGGTAGGGCCGGAATTGCCAGCCTCACACGTTCGGAGGGAACAGAATTTTCTCTGCGAAAAGTCTGCTCCAACCGGGAATCGAACTCTGAATCTCTGGACTACGGGCAGTAGTCACAACCATTACGCCACGGAGGCTGGTTTGGTTAGTTGAATAGAAAGGTTAGTTGATGGCATGGATATTCTGAACTATTACCTACGAATGAGTCCGCCGCCTTATCGATCAAGCGACTGAGGTCGGATCCATAATAATAATAATAGACTTACTTAGCGTACGCTTTCTCCAGGAGTCCCGGCCAGAACTGGTCCGAGTGCACGCTCTGTAGGAACGCCAGCTTCCCGTTCACAGTGGGGAGGCGGTCGTCCACAAGAACCTCCACCCACTCGCCACACCACCACAGGCGGAACCGAAACACACCGGCGTACTGGTCGGGACTGGAGAAGCTCTGGTCCGCCGGCACCACCCGGTAGAAGAGGCCTTTGCTGAGGTAGAGGACGCCGAGACAGGAGACTAGCCACTTGTCACCTGGGGAGGTATACGTAGAAAAGGGGTTAGTGAAGACAATAAAATAAATATATTTTACAGGAGTGCTCTCTTGTTTGCTTATGACTCAGAGAATGTTTATGTTTAATTCATAAAAGAGGGGTGTTTTGTCACCTGGGGAAGTATACATAGAAAGGGAATTAGTGAAGAAAAGAGAATATTTGTTTGCTGAAATAGAGGACACCGAGACAGGAGACTAGCCACTTGTCACCTGGGAAAGTATACATAGAAAAGGAATTATTATTATAGTATGCTTTATTAGGAGGACAAAGTACAATGTTAACAGTATAAAATTAAGAAAAAACAAACAAATGACAAAATAAATAAGTTAAAAAGAAAATAACACTAATGACCTACCTAAAGGGCGGGGTTATTGCCTGTGGCAATCTAATAATAATAATAGGGTAGAGATGGAAGGTAGAAGTAGAGACCCTTTTTTTGAAATAGAAGACATCTAGGAAGGAGATTTGTCATCTGAAATTGGGAATAATACAGAGAAAAGACGATTGAAGATCTCATTGAAGAAGGACCCTAGAGCTTGAAGACAAGGCAATTTTTCAGGAGAGTTGGCGACGTTTTAGCCCGAGTGAAAGGAGACGGGCATCTTTCTCACACAAAGATTGTCTCTAGCAATCCAGAGAGGTAACGTCAAAAACTTTGTGTGACATCACCTGAACAGAATGTGAACCAAATAAAATATAAAGAGATACAGTTTTATTGTAAACACACAGCTTTATTAATTTAGTCACCCCTCAGATCTCATAATACCATTGATATAGAACTGAATGTGAGTATTATATATTGCACATTGCATAAGCAATCAAATATTAGGCGTAAATAAAAAATATTTCCCTGCAAAAAGGGAGGAAATATTGTGTCACTTCTTGCTCTCGCTCATCAGAGGGGAGGCATACTACGGGATTGACAAGCTACAACACAGTACCACAAGGGTCTACAGTAGCTCCTGTTTCATGGCTACCGAATAAAATACAATAGGTACTTTCCTTATTATAGGATAAGGAAAGTAAAAAGCTTTGAAAATCTCGCAAAAAAGTCTAGCCAGCGTCTATGGCACGTTGAATACACCAGTTCTTATTCAGTCACTGAAGTTAAGCAACGTCCAGCGAGGCTAGGAATTTAATGGGTGACCATTCAAACTCGAACTCTCGTAATGCTGGCTACTCCCGGCCTTACTCAATGAGTTTCCACCGAAAGGAAGGTAAAATCCTCGTCGTGACTCTTTGAATCGACTCCGTTTGATGAATAGAATCGAGTGATTCGAATATTTCAAAAGAGTTGAATATGCCAACCCAAGAACACTCATCTTTACATATTATTATTATTTTTTTTTTCATTTACACAGGGTGTTTATACAGATGAGTGTTTCACAGCCTTTTTTATTTCGTAGCCATGAAACAGAAGCTACTGTAGACGCTTGTGGTCTGTGTTGTAGCCTACCCATCCCATAGTATGGGACACAATACTTGCCATTTAGGTGCTGGGTCAACACGAGCGCACCGGAACGAATCCCATGCAAATAACTGTAACCAAATTAAGAAGAGAATTTTTTGTCGCCGCGGGTTCGAACACCCGCATGGCAAGCGAGTGCTTAACCACTGAGCTTATCGCGCGCTTTTTATTATTATAGACTGGTTGGAGTTCCACAAGAGAAGCACCAATTATCACACCGACCTCTATTTAGATCTTTTGTGACCAGTTGATTCTATTTGGTCAAACGTCCTGATTTGAGATAGTTTGGACGGGGGTTTTACCCTCCATTCGCTGGGTATCATACCAGCTACCCACATTAACTTCACCCAGCCGGTGGGTAGGGCCGGAAATGCCACCCTCACGTGTTTGGATGGAACAGAATTTTCTTCGAAAAGTTTGCCCCAACCAGGAATGGATCTCGGGATCTCTGGACTACGGGCAGTAGTCTGAACCATTACACCACGGACGCTGGCTAATCGCGCGCTTAATAATAATAATGACTTACCCATTTTGCCCGGGTTTATATCAAACTGGGTGGGGGCATCATTCACGAATAAAGGTCTCGAACATAGCTCCTGAAACCGAGAAATATATAGGAGTAATGAAAATTTAGTAATATGGCCGTAGTGCAGTTATAAACGTATCTGGAAATATTAATAAAATGTAAGTAATAAGTCTCACTGAAATGTCTTGCAATATGGACTTCTCTCAATGAGGCCTTTAAAAGAAAATATATATTTATTTATTCACAACAATTAGTCGTAGTTTACAATTTACAAAAATCAAAGATGAGTGTTTCACAGCCTTTTTCATTTCGTAGCCATGAAACAGGAGCTACTGTAGACGCTTGTGGTCTGTGTTGTAGCCTGTCCATCCCGTAGTATGCCTCCCCTCTGATGGGCGAGAAGTGACACAATACTTCTCATTTAGGTGCTGAGTCAACACGAGCGCACCGGAAGGTATCCCTTACAAACAACTGTAAACAAATTTTTAATACAAATTTTTGTCGACGCGGGGGTTCGAACCCGGGAGCTTCTGCTTGGCAAGTGAGTGCTTAGCCACTGAGCTATTCGTGCACTTATACTTGTACATATCTCTAATAAAGGAATATACGTATCGGTCATTATATCACTATACGAGCTATACATCTTTCATAACGGTTTGCATAGGGCAGTCGTTGTACAGGAGAGGATATAAAATTTTATTTGCATGATCCGCCGGGGGACTAGAAACTCTTTCCGCTGGTTTCATTTTGTATATGAACGACATCGCCGTAATGTAGTTCCAGAGGCTGCAATATTTCAGCTTACATTCTACGAGAGCATATCTATACATACAGGATGTCCAGGTTTTGTAGCACTTTAACTACCGCACAGTAGTCACCGCGGCAGAGTGAGTTAGCGCCTGGCTGGGGGACTATAAACAGGGAGTAGACCAGCAGTCTGGCTGGGGGACTATAAACAGGGAGTAGACCAGCAGTCTGGCTGGGGGACTATAAACAGGGAGTAGACCAGCAGTCTGGCTGGGGGACTATAAACAGTGAGTAGACCAGCAGTCTGGCTGGGGGACTATAAAAAGAGAGTAGCCCAGCATTGGCTTGGTTCTGGGGGCCCTTGTCAATTATTATTAGCCTCCTTGTAAAGACAGTGGTAGAAGTCCTAAGTCATTCCTCCACCGTCTGGCTACCATCGTTCTCAATGACGCCACCCTATAATCATGAATTTCTAAGTAGAAATTATAATTTCAAACGAGCCGATTGGACCACTGTTTATAATGAAATTACCAACACATCCTGGGAAACAATATTTAAAGAAGATGATCCAAATACAGCACTTGAGGTATTTTATAAAATTATTTTTCTGATTTTTGACAGAAATATCCCAAAAAAACGTTTTGGCACTTTCAAAGTAAACAAAAAGACCTTTCCAACATGGTGGAACAATGAAAACATTAGCCTTTATCTCAAAAAAAAAAAACTTCGAAAAACTAAAAATCGAAACTATAAAATCGTAAAAAAACAATGTAAAACAAAACTTAAAGTCAACTATAAAAAATACCTCAATGAACTACAGATAAAACTAAAATCATCGGAAAACAAAAAGGAATTTTGGAATTTTATAAAATCCAAAAATAAAAATCTTCCCAAGTTAACATACAAATCGGATGGTGTGCTTTTAACACAACCAAAGGAAATTTGTAATGCCTTTGCCTCGTTTTTTAACTCAGTTTATATCGCCCCTCCAGTTAATTACAAATGTGAAAACTTGTTTAACAACACTACAATTGATCTACCCGTTTTTTCTCTGACGGAAGAAGACATAGAAAATGGAATAAAATCTCTGAAGAATAAAAAAGAAGGAATGGATAGTATCCCTCCCAATATCCTGAAAAAATGTTCTGCAGTATTCTGCAAAATTTTCCATCATATTTTTAATAAATCATTAAAAATGAAAGTTTTCCCACAGTTACTGAAATACACTCTAGTCACTCCAATACCAAAGAAAGGTAACTCACAACTTATTGAAGAAAATAGGCCCATATCATGTCTAACAGCAATATCTAAACTCTTTGAAGCCTGTATTTTTAAAAAAATATCATCTTTCGTTTATAATAAAATATCGCCACACCAACATGGCTTCATCGAGAAAAGATCAACTATTACTAATCTAACAAGTTTTCACCATTTTGTCTCAAAATCACTTAGTGAGAGCCATAAACAAGTGGACGTCATCTATACAGACATCTTAAAGGCGTACGATAAATTATCACATGAGGTATTATTAAAAAAATTGGCAGCCTTCGGATTCCACCCTGACCTTGTAAGATTCATAGCATCATATCTAGAGCATCGCGAACACAGAGTGCTTTTTCAAAATCATATTTCTGACCCATATTATCCTACATCCTCTGTGATTCAGGGCTCAAAGTTAAGCAGTCTGTTTTTCGCGATAGTGATAGATGGTATCGGGGAAGTAATTAATTATGCCAGCTATGTATTGTATGCAGACGATTTCAAGATCTATCACAAAATTAATAATGAATACAATTGTATACAATTACAACAAGATCTTGACTCTGTTGAGGAATGGCTTGCCCAAAATCAATTAAAATTCCATCCTGACAAGTGCGAAATATTAACAATCTCGAGAAAAAAAGAAATAATACAGTTCAACTACAACATTGGAAACTCAACGTTAAATCGAGTTAGTAAAAAAAAAGATTTAGGAGTAATTTTTCAGCAAAACTTGAAATTTGAAAATCATATATCCGACATTATATCATCATCCACCAGAACACTTGGCCTCATAATAAGACACTCCCAATTTTTTACAGAGGAAGATACCATCACTACCCTCTACACCGCACTTGTCAGAAGCAAACTAGAATATGCCTCAGTCATATGGAATCCATCCACCCAATGTCTGAGAGATAAAATAGAAAAAGTACAAGCAAGATTCGTCAGATTTCTCTTCAAGAAACTGAACGGTTTTTACCCTGTGTACCCCGAGGCCATCTCTTACTTGGACCTGATGGAGCACCTAGATATAGGGACACTGACTGACCGAAGAAACTATCAGAGATTATTACACATTTATAATATTTTCAATTCAAATATAGAAGTCTCTGATATTTCTGAGGACATCAGCATCAGGGTCCCTGTAGTACAACTAAGAATAAGGGAAAACCCTAACTTTTTCTACATAAAAAATAGTTTGTGTGCTCCAGAAGGTTTAAGCTCACCTATAATATCAGCTATGTTGCTATTTAATCTACACTCATGTAAATTAGATTTAAGTTTGCATATAGAAAAATTTAAAGTTATTTGTAAAGATATATTAAACCTTCATATTATGTAATTACCTTAAACCTCAAATCTCAGTTCATGTAATTGCAACAATAATAGTTGCGTTTGAACATAATTAAAAAAAAAAAAAAAAAAAAAAATAATAATGACTTGGATGTTCGGGGTCCACTACCTCGTGAGGAAAAATGAGTAGTTACTTGTATGAGTAACGACCAGTGGCGGCATTACCAGAGTAAAAAGAAAATAATGTAATAGAATAATTCAAAAAAGTAAAGTAGGCTCTTAGTAATGCTGCGCTACCCACAAAAATTGTGAAGAGGTTGTGCTTCACCACAAATAAAACCATACATACACTTGTAAAATCTTTATGATTTCTTTCCTTTCGCCAAAACTTTTGGCTCTTTTGGGCCAAGTGCTTTGGAAATGTTTAACTGCATATCCAAAACCTTGGTCCTTGAGGCGAAGGACAGACGCGCGGGGGAATATTTCAGGCAACAGCTTCTTAGTTTTACTATTCAAAGACATGATGTTGACTCACTGCTGAGTACCTACTGATGTCCTCGGGAAGATGTCCTAGTAGAAGTGTTTTATGTGTTGTTAAAAAAAAACTGTCATAAATACTAAAAAAAAAACTGATCAAACTAACTATATTGATTGTCTTCCGGCCTCATTAAACATCATATTTATCACTTTCGTGATATTATTAACACAAATACGATAGAAAAAAAACATCTTCCATTATTTTATCATTTGAGGGAGCACCTGATTAAATGGAAGCACATCACAATGCTTCAGAGGTCAAGATACATGACCTTCAAGATCAGCAAAGAAAGTTGCTCTTGCCATGCACTTTAATAGCTCTTATACTGTTATGATTGTTATGAATTGATAAATCATGCTTTTCAAATGCATTCGCCATATGCAACAACTAGCGGGCTGCACCCGCTTCGCCAAGCCATTACACACACAAAAACACACACACGCACACACAGACACACCAATTATACAACACAAACACCTTAAAATGTCTGGTTGTCATTTTGTCCTCCATCAATAAGTACAATCAAGACTTAAAAAAAAAGGAAAAAAAAGATGAGTGTTTCACAGCCTTTTTTATTTCGTAGCCATAAAACAGCAGCTACTGTAAACGCGCTTGTGGTCTGTATTGTAGCTTACCCAAATACCCATCCTGTAGTATGCCTCCCCTCTGATGGGAGAGAAGTGACACAATACTTTTCAATTAGGTGCTGGGTCAACACGAGCGCACCGGAAGGTATGCCTTACAACAATTGTAACCAAATTTAGAATACAATTTTTTGTCGGCACGGGGCATCGAACACGGGACCTTCCGCATAGCAAGTGCTTAACCACTGATCTTAACCACTGAGCTATTCTCTCTGTAGCCAGCTTTCGTAGCCGAATATCTTGTCGGCACAGGGGATCGAACCCGGGATCTTCCGCATGGCAATTACCTACCTATTTATTTCTCAACTATACCTAATTAACTGGCAATAAAAACGATTTCGACACAAATTAGTTTTTGATAAATAAAAAAATAAAACTTTGAAATATTTGCCTTATTATGAAGAATAATTCATAATTAGGATCAATTTTCAGTTTCTGCAAAACAGACAAGATAATTTTGAAAGCACGATATCCGAGATTTACAATCACCTATGCTGTACAACTGTACATTGAAAAGTAGGTAATTATTGAAGAAATTTCATAGAAAAAAAGTTGAATTACCTATAATAAAATCTGGAGCATACTTTGACTGGGTCATACCAAGGTGCGAGCGGATAATTGCATGCCATGCACTCATGCACACATGCAAGTACATGGCATGCAACTAGTTGCATTTATTTAACAGTTGCATACCAAGTTCTAGGTAGCGCATGTGGTGCAAGGTACAAGGGCCCCAGGAAAGGATGAAAGCTAGATGTCAGAACATGAAGAGATAGCTAGGTATGTGCTGAAATAGAACAGGGCCGGATTAAGGCTACGCGGGACCCTTGGCATTTCGAGGCGCGGGGCCCTAAAATCGTACTAATTTTATTCTATAATACCATTTTTAGAACCTTTAAATCGAAGCCAAGTGCCCCGAACATCGATTCAAAACCACTTTTATAGCTCCGCAGCCAAATTTTTTTCCTAATAAGAGTAGAAAATAATGTCTAAATGTATGTATAATGAAAAGAAAATGTTAAGAAAGATGTCATTATAGGTAAGATGTGTAGAAAGCAGATCACCGATTTATGTAAGCTGCCTGAAGCGCGGCGTCCCTTGCCATCTGCCAAATCCACCATATGGGTAATCCGGTAGTGAAATTGAACATTAGTAAAACATGAAAAAATACGTAATAATAATACTCTATAGTTGAAGGTAACCACCAGCCGAGGCAAATGCTTAGAGCATTTTCTACCACCTAACCCTCAGAGTCTTATTGTTATGTGGTTATTATAATAATTATTATATATTCATAATATGAGACTAGGGGCGGAATTAATAGACGTTTTTGTAATACCTCTGTGGCGCTAAGTTACGGATTGCGTACTGTGTAAGTGTGTAAGATAGGGAAAACTGACACTTACCAACGACTTAAGTTATTGATGTTGTCTAATAATTACGCCCTAGGATTCATTGTCATCTGGTCTAATTCATAGTCACAAGATTCATATACATATTGAATGTCAAACAAGTTGAATTTGTGGTCACAAACTCAAATAAATGAGGAAAAACTCATGCACTGGGTGGGATTCGAACCAACGGATCCCTACGCTACCTGGATTACCAGATTAGCGCCTTAACCACTTGGCTACTGATACACGGTGAAAATAATACAAATTGTTTTAAGTTATATGTACAGTACAGCCTACTCACTGCTCCTACTGTACTTGTTAGTAAACAAAATTCAATATCAAATCAGTCCTCCCATATAAATACACATTTTTTTATTAATTTTTTTAATCGTCATAGGGTGGCGTCATCGTGAACGATGGTAGCCAGACAGCGGAGGAATAACTCAGCACTTCTACCTCTGTCTTTACAAGGAGGCTAATAATTTACAAGAGCCCCCAGAACCAAGCCAATGCTAGTCTACTCCCTGTTTATAGTCTCCCAGCCAGTCCCCTGTTTATAGTCTCCCAGCCAGTCCCCTGTTTATATACACATTAAACAGTTTAAACTATTTGGACCTGATCTGAAAAGAAGAAATAGATTTCATCCTGTAGGCTGGAGGCCAAACAAAATTAAATGTGTACTAGAAATTAGAAATGGTTAGTGTACACAGGTAACTTATTATTGCCTTGTAAAAATCTAGTACAAAATAATAAACCAGGCGCGGACGATAGGAAAATGTTTTGGGGGTGCTGCCACTAATACCCGACTAAAATGGGATTTATAATAATAATAAATTTATTCGGTGTTCAATAATAATCATTGCTAAAGGTTCCGCTAAGTACATTATTTTGTACTTTTCGCTCTTTCAATATCTGAAGAGTTTGAGTTTGTTTACCATGCCAATTATAATAATTAAGCATTTATTTTTCTAGAAGGAATAAAGAAAAAATAAAAAATAAAAAGAAAGGAAGGAATAGAATAAAAGAAAGAGAAGGAGATGATGAATGAGAAAAGGAATTGAGACCGAGATATATAATAAATTAGACAGAAAAAAAAATAAACCAAAGAAAGAAAAAGAGAGAGAGAGAAATGAAAGTTTCGTGAGATAGCACAACCTGACGAAACAAAAGAATTACTGATTTTCTTAGTGTGGGTAGTTTAGGACATGTTCTGTCAGTTAATAACTTTGTATTTGTATTTGTATTTTATTTTTAACAATTCAAATTTTTGAACGGTTTACAATGGTTGCTTAAAATTAACTTAAATTAGGGTACAGTTGAATTAAATTCTTGATCTTACATTACTATACCTGGCTAATTATGTAAAAAATTATAATGAACAGTGAAGGAAAGAAAGTGAAGTAAAGTTTTTATTTCTTCCTCTACTAATTTCGCTCCTTATTGAGTAGTTTATTTAAATCCATTGTTAGATCTAATTTATTTGCATGTTTATTGTAGGATTGAAGAGCGATGTCTAAAGATGTTGGGATTTTACTTTTATTTGTTAAAAATATTATTTTGTTATCTGATAACCTGAATCTCAAATTTGGGACGTTAAAATTTATTTTTCTATTTTAACTTATCTATTTAGTATTCAAGTTAATCTTACGTAGGTACCTATTGTGAAAATGTATTTTCAATGTATTGCCATCATCAATAAAATCAAAAATCAAAGAAATGTGTGATAAATATTCATTGTGTAGGTACGAACAAGGATTTGAGAAAATCCTCTCTTATTGTTTTTCGTCTGGGGGTGCTGCAGTTCCGCAGCTCCTTAGCACCGACCGTGCCTGGTCACCTACAATGAGCTAGATCTCGCATGTAGAAAGAGAAAGAGTCCACACAGAATTACCATCAATATTGATTAGATGAATGCCAGTGCACTGGTAGTCAAGTGGTTAACGCGCTAGTCTAGTGATCTAGGTAGCGTAGGGATCCGTTGGTTCGAATCTCACCCACCCTTTTTCCTCATTAATTTGAGTTTGTAACCACATAATAATAAGACTCTGAGGGTTAGGTGCTAGAAAATGCTTTGAGCGTTAACCTCGCCTGGTGGTTACCTTCCACTCAAGAGTATTATTTTTTTATTTTTTTGCCAGTTAATTAGGAGTAGTTGAGATAAATAGAGGGGAAGACACCTACGAGTACTTATGTACATTAAAAAATAAATAGCTAGGTAATTGCCATACGGAAGGTCCCGGGTTCGATCCCCCGTGCCGACAAAATTTGTATTCTAAATTTGGTTACAATTGTTTGTGAGAGATAATAAGACTCTGAGGGTTAGGTGGTAGAAAATGCTTTGAGCATTAACCTCGCCTGGTGGTTACCCTCCACTAAACAGTGTTATTATTATTAATGCCTCGCTAGCTGACTATAGGTACCTACTTACATTTAGGTAGTTAGTCTGTCCCGGTGGCTCAGTGGTAAAGGCGGCACTCTGTGAATCCAGAGATACCAGAGGTCGTGGGTTCGAAACCCAGCCAGGACATGACAAAAGTTATCCTCCAATTTGGGATTTTTACCACATAATAATACGTCATGGGCTTACTGCTGGAGTAATTGGACTTAATAGTCCTAGTCGGGCAGTATAAATAAGGCTATATTATTATTATTATTATAAGAGGAGACGATTATGTTGGTGCCAATACTTACCTACACTAGCTTAAGTAATTGTGTGACCTCAAAAATATCAATCTACCCATAAAAGAGGCTGTAAAGCCTCGAGTTGGGTGATGAAGCCAAAAACTTTACAGCAATTTTCAGGACCTTATAATAATATAATAACACTCTTTAGTGAAAGGTAACCACCAGGCGAGGTTATTTCAACCTTTTTACAACCTAATCCTCAGAGTCTTATTATTATGTGGTCACAAACATTCATGCCCTGGGTGGGATTTGAACCAACGGATCCCTACGCTACCTGGATTACCAGACTAGCGCGTTTACCACTTGACAACCAGTGGACGTGTTTTAGCTCATCAGAGTATGACAACACCTCACAATTCTCAAATTCTATCACGCGCACTGTACGTTTTGTTCCAAACTCATTATTCCAAACTCATATTGTTCCAAACTATTAATTAAAATTCCGATCATGCGCTGAACCCAAGCATGTGACATTCAAATATTCGAAATCTTATGTCATCTATGTTGTGAACATAATAATATAAATTATACAGGGTGTACCAGAAAAAGACGCGAAATATCTAGAGAACGGATTTGAATTTTGAAAAATGTTAAAACACGTGTACCAGTTGTTTTTTTTTTTAATTTGTGTTTATTAACGTCGCTTTCAGCTAAATGGTCATATCACGACGGGGTGGTGTACCAGTTTATCAAGGAAGAAACGTTTTCTACTAAGTTTCGTTTTTCTTATCATTAAAAATGGCAACTTATTTTATTTAAAGGTTCATAATAGAAATCCAAATTAATGTTATTTGTTAAATTTAATTTCTTTTCATTAATGCATTACAATTGTTACAAATAGGGTAGTTCCTATCTGTAACGTGCACTGGGGTAGTCAAGTGGTTAACGCGCTAGTCTGGTAATCCTGGTAGTGTAGGGATCCGGTGGCTCGAATCCCACCCAGTGCATGATTTTTTCCTCATTATTTGCGTTTATGACCACATAATAATAAGACTCTGAGGGTTAGGTGGTAGAAAATGCTTTGAGCATTAACCTTGCCTGGGTGTTACCTTCTACTAAAGAGTGTTATTATTATTATCAACCGACCTCAGTAGCTGGATCGATAAGGCGGCGGCCTTGAAACCAGGAGGTCGGTGGTTCAAGTCCCGGTTTCAGCAAAGATTCAGTAAAGCGAGTTTGAGTAGATGTGACATCGCAAAAGTGATTAACACATGTATGATAACTTTTTATTATTATTATTCGAGCCAGGCACGGTATGGCTTGCAGGTCCTGGTCGAATTTTCCAATTTTTCATCATCAAAATTTCTAATATATGAATTCAAAACAAAGAAGAAAAAAAATGATCCACACTCTCAAAGACATTTCAAAAGATCGATTAAATTAGACGGATAGCATTTTACGGATAAACAGAAGATGTATCAAAACTACTAGAGATCCTGATGTATTATAATATCCAAACGTAGAAGAAGAATTTTGCTATCAAGCATGTCACGGAATATATTTTAAAGAAAAAAGGCAATTGAGTTTGCGAAAAAAAAAATTGTTATTATTATTAGATACAGGTGAAGGCTATGTATATACAAACATAGATAAGTAATTATGTCAATATGTCGCATAGTCATGTATTATGGGAGTGTGTGAATGCAAAGAGAAGGATCAGAGCTGGTAAGTAATACAATGATGTAATATATTATGGGCTTGGGAGAATATATAATTATGACCAGTTTTGTGTAGAGATACCCGCACTCATTGTCAATATGTAACCCACATTCCACACAATGTAAGGATAAAATAATGGGTAGGTATATTGTTCAAAAGAAACGATAAGGTTAGTGACCTATTGATACTAATTAATAAAATAATTAATGAGCGCGCGATTAGCTCAGTGGTTAAGCACTCGCTTGCCATGCGGAAGGTCCCGGGTTCAATCACCGGGCCGACAAAAACTTGTATTCATAATTTGGTTACAATTTTTTGTTAGGAATACCTTCCGGTACGCTCGTGTTGACCCAGCACCTAAATGGTAAGTATTGTGTCACTTCTATACAACACAGACCACAAGTGTCGACAGTAGCTCCTGTTTCATGGTTACGAAATAAAAAAGGCTGTGAAACAGTCATCTTTTTTTAAAACAAAAAAGAAAAAAAAAAGAAAAAGCCGAAGTTTTCACGATCGATGGTTGATTATATTAGAGCAAATACCTAAATACTTATTCACTTATTTAGGTACTTATATACTTATTTAGGACCTTATAAATTTATCTATTTACTTATAAACATATCTAGGTACTTATTAACTTATTTCGGTACTTAATTACTTATCTAGGTACCTATTTACTTATGTAGGTACTTATGTACTTATATATGTACCTAATTACTTATTAAGGTACTTATTTACTTATCTAGGTACTTCTAAACTTATCTAGGTTCTTATAAACTTTTTTAGTTACTTATTTAGTATTTAACCACCAATTTATCACCATCAAAAAACCTTAAGTCTACAAATTCCGACGGATTTTGCAATGGAGAAACTTCATATACGATGAATATGAAACATTAACTCTCTAAATATGGTACTCTCAATTCTCAACCATCATAAAAATTAAGATTCCTTAGAGTTGAGGTATGAGCTTTAACCCTACAACGCCTGTGGGCACAAAGTTACGAGCTGACGCCAACTTGCCTTGAAGGTGTCAAGAGAGAGTGAACCTGACTAGTATGAATAAAACTATATAATTGTTCAAATATGTTTACCTAATGTTATTCAAATACCTCTATGGTAGAGTGTTTTTTCATCATCATCATAGGGTGGCGTCATCGTGAACGATGGTAGCCAGACAGTGGAGGAATGACTCAGCACTTCTACCACTGTCTTTACAAGGAGACTAATAATTGACAAGGGCCCCCAGAACCAAGCCAATGCTGGTCTACTCCCTGTTTATAGTCCCCCAGCCAGACTGCTGATCTACTCCCTGTTTATAGTCCCCCAGCCAGACTGCTGGTCTACTCCCTGTTTATAGTCCCCCAGCCAGACTTTACCTTTTTTTTTACCGACAGTTAATTATTGTGCAACTTACCGACAGTGAAATTTTGGTACCTCGTATTTTTAGTCAGAGCCTTTGCCCAATGTGGTATTTAATAATTATTCTACCTACCTACATTGGATTTAATTTTGTAGAATTTATTTCAGTAGAAAAACTGTAAGGAGTCTACCTTATGAAGAATGAAGATGGAGCTGGATTACCAGTGATCTACTGTTAATATGTACAATGTACATATACCATTATTTCTTCTTCATAATTATGTCAGTCTGTTGATTAAATAGGTAATAAAAGTTTTGACTTCAATTCTACCTACATTTCTTCATTTCTCACAAACCAACTTCCCACATTAAACTCACTCAGCCTGGGTTAGGCCGGCCAATAGCCAGGAGGATTCGAATTCAAATAATCACTCACCAAGTCCTGACTTCGCTAGACGTTGCTTAACTTCTTGAGTGACAGTTCCACGATTATGTTAGAGATCGACTGAAGTTAGAGAGACGATGAGTTAGAGATCGACTGAAGTCATGCATCATGCCTCGGCTAGTAAATTTATGGCAGTCCATCTTCAGTAAAAGTTTGATAATTATGACTCTGCCAATTAAAATTCCTTAACTTCACTCTGTTAATCAACAAAAAGAAGGTAATAAATAATAATACAGTCTTCTTCTTTTACTCTGTCTTATCTAGGGAATCAAATCCCGGGATTGGATTTCGGTTTCGGGATCAGAAATAATCAATCCCGGGACCAATCCCAAAATATGGCAGTCCATTATCCCCCTTAAGCAGGGTCGACGTTGTTCAACCTCATGGTTGGTTTTGGCACATTCTTTACGGCTTTATGCCATTCCTAAAGCCAACGATTCTATTTGATTTAACGTCCGGGATAAGGACGGGGGTTTTACCCTCCATTCGCTGGAAATCGTACCTGCTACCCTGCTACCCTATTACAGCTACATCACCTACAATACCTACATGCATTTACCACAATTATCTTTTTCTTCTTTTACTCTGGCTTATCCCGCTCAAGCAGGGTCGACGTTTTCAACCTCATGGTTGAGGTTGGTTGGTTTTGGCCCATTTTTTACAGCAGGATGACCTTCCTAACGCCAACGATTCTATTTGATTTAACGTCCTGAATTAGGACAGGGGTTTTACCCTCTATTCGCTGAGAATCATACCAGCTACCCACATTAACCTCACCCAGCCTGGGTAGGGCCGTAAATGCCAGCCTCACATTTACGGAGGGAACAGAATTTTCTGTGTGAAGTAAGCAATGTCTAGCAAAGTGAAGACCTCGTGATGCTGGCATTCACGCCCAATCCGGGCTGGGTGAGGTTAATGTGGGTAGCAGGTGTATGAGTTTGCATATTACGTCTTATTATAATTAATATCGCCTTATTTATACTGCCCGATTGGGACTATTAATACCTACCTATTATTCCAGCAGTAAGCCCAAGACGTATTATTATGTGGTAACCATCCCCAATGGGAGCATAACTTGTCATGTCCCGGCTGGGTTTCGAACCCGCGACTCCTGGAATCTCTGGATTCACAGATTGCCGCCTTTACCACTGAGCTACCGGGACAGACTAACTACTAATGATAATGATAATAACAATAAATTCTTGCTCCTAGAATCCTAGATATAATTACGAACTCCAACCAGCTGATTGCAAGTCCGTATAGCGGATAGCATCTTCAGCTGATCCGATAGATTAGGCTGAGACGACGCGTCGGGTGCAATGACTTTACGAAATTCCTTCGCGAAGCTTAAGGTCTTCGGTATAGAGGCTAAATTAAGTCAGGTGAAAGTTTAGGGGGGGCCTGTGTCTATTATTTAAGTCTGACAATAAGTTTTCTTCTTCTCTCACTTTGCTTACATTTTTTTTAGCGCAGGCTTTATAGTCTAAAATTATTGCGGTATTATTAGTTTTTAATTATTTATCAATAGGACATAATTATGTAGCAACAAGATAATGATAAAAATTAAAATACAAAATTGAGAACATACATACAAGAAGAAACGATAAAAAACATAGATATAATAGACATAAAATATATACAGATGTCCTAACTAAAGGGCGGGATTTGTATGGCAAGACAATTGTAAATTTAAATATTTTTTTTCTATATTTTATTTTTTAAATATTGTTAATTTTTTTTATCTCTGTTAATAATTTATTGTTGATTGTTTTGTACATAAAAATAAAGTGTAAATAAATAAAATAAATAAATGGCAATCTCTTACACCCAACCCTTGTAAAATAACACAAAAAAAACACCATGGTAGAACCTGATGCGTTGTGATATTTTGACCATGAATTTGAAAGCGACCAAAAAATCCATAGATTCCAGAGGTTGCGGGTTTGAAACCCAGCCGGGACATGACAAGTTATCTGCCCATTTTGGATTTTTACCTTATAATAATAAGTCTTGAGCTTACTGCTGGAATAATGGGACTTAATAGTCCTAATCGGGCATTATAAATAAGACGATATTATTATTACCATTTATGAGAATCCTATTTACAGCCCTGCTGTTGCTATTTACATCAAACAAGCCAGTCAATAGAGCTACGGGGTGATGTTGAACATGAATGTGAATCACATTCCTCAGATCTCTCATTCGAACCCCCCCGCAGTGCAAGGATTTACATCCAAATGATGGTGATCCGCGAGATTCGGATCTTGAGTTATGATTCTAGATCTCGTCCTAACTATAGATAATAATAATAATAAATTCTAAACTTACTATGATCAAATCTATGTGTGCTATATGCTGTATTAGCCCATAGATAAATGTATGTACCATTTTAATAAATGAGAAAATATATGAATAATAATAATATCGCCTTCTTTATACTGCCCGATTAGGACTATTATGTCCCATTATTCCAGCAGTAAGCCCAAGACATATTATTATGTGGTAAAAATCCCAAATGGGAGGATAACTTGTCATGTCCCGGCTGGGTTTCGAACCCGCGACCTCTGAGTATAGCTGGTTCATGAGCTTCCATCGAATGGAGGGTAAAACCCCCGTCGTGATATGACCATGCAGTTGAAAGCGACGTTATCAAAAAAAAAAAAACGGAGGTCAATTCTAGCATGAACTACATATAACAACATAGAGGTGTCAACTTGTCAAACAGGATGAGACAACAAATTTAGAATGTTTTGTAAATATCATCTCATTAATATAGATTATTCGATAACGAAAGATTAATTTCCTATTTATGTAAATTTATATTTAAAAGGAAGGATTTATTTTTTGATCGAGAAATATAATTTATTAAAATTAACATAATATTATCAAGTTCATCTGGATAAAAGAATAATTTATAAGGGTCGATAGAAAAGAAGACATACCTAACTAGGACTGATACAAATTAGCTAATCACAAGATGAGAACCTTAATGTACAGTTTATTTTACTTTAATAAGTACATACAGTATACAAAATGTAAAAAAAATGCCTCCATGCTAGAGGAATAGGGAATTGTGCCCATTACACAGCCGGCACTGCTATTCTGAATTGCAATAGATATTCTTAATATAGATTTATAGAATGATAGTCCTAGATTAGTCCATATTAAGTGTAGAACAAGCACTCTTTTTTACTACCTAGTTTATAATTTTATTAAAAATATGAGTCATTAGCCATGAAAAAATAGCGACTCCTAGAAGTCTAGATGCCGTGTTGTAGCTTGCTCATCCCGTAGTATACTTACCCTCTGAATACTTCCCACAAGCGTTTACAGTAGCTCCTGTTTCATGGCTACGAAATAAAAAAGGCTGCGAAACACTCATCTTAAAAAAAAAAATATTAGCAAGATGTGTTATCAGCGATATGAATATTTGTATTTTTTTTTTTTTTTTTTTTTTTTTTTTTTAAGTGGGTTTAACGTCGCTTTCAACTGCCATGGTTATATCACGACGGGGGTTTTACCCTCCATTCGCAGGAAACTCACAAACCTGCTACTCACATTGACCTCACCCAGCCTGAGTGGGGCCGGGAAAAGCCAGCGTCACGAGAATTAGAATTTGAATGGTCACCCATCCAAGTCTTAACCTCGCTGGATGTCGCTTAACTTCGGTGTTCTGAAGGGAACCGGTGTATTCAACATGCCATCGACGCTGGCTGAATATTTGTATCTAGAATCATCTAACACTGTGCCATATTTTTTACAAAGTGTGTTATCACAATCATCAGCGAATGACATAACAAGATCTCTAATTACTTTTTTCTCTTCATTAAAAAACTACTTGGTCTGAAGATTTTTTTCAAGATTTAGTTGTTAACTATATTATCCTGATTTCAAGCCGGGAGTATCAAAAGAAGGCTTCATAAAATGTCTGCTTGCGACTTGTACTTGATCCCTATTTCAAAAGTAAACAAATCCATATGATCGAGGCCAAAATTATATTTCTAAATCGAAGCCAAAACAAATCTTAAATCGAAGCCCAAACAAATCTGAAATCGAAGCCAAAACAAATCGAATCGAAGCCAAAACAAATAATTAATCGAAGCCAAAACAAATATTAAATAGAAGCCAAAACAAATCTTAAATCGAGGCCAAAACAAACCTTAAATCGAGGCCAAAACAAACCTTATATCGAAGCCAAAACAAATCTTAAATCGAAGACAAAAACAGATCTTAAATCGAAGCCCAAACAAATCTGAAATCGAAGCCAAAACAAATCGAATCGAAGCCAAAACAAATAATTAATCGAAGCCAAAACAAATAATTAATCGAAGCCAAAACAAATAATTAATCGAAGCCAAAACAAATATTAAATCGAAGCCAAAACAAATCTTAAATTGAAGACAAAAACAAATCTTAAATCAAAGCCAAAACAAACCTTTAATCGAAGCAAAAATATTAAATCGAAGCCAAAACAAATATTAAATCGAAGACAAAAACAGATCTTAAATCGAAGCCCAAACAAATTTTAAATCGAAGGCACAACAAATCTTAAATTGAAGCCAAAACAAATCTGAAATCGAAGCCAAAACAAGTCTTAAATCGAATCCAAAACAAATCTTAAATTGAAGCCAAAACAAATCTTAAATTGAAACCAAAACAAATATTAAATCGAAGCCAAAACAAATCTTCAATCGAAGCCAAAAAAACCTTAAATCGAAGCCCAAACAATTAATTAATCGAAACCAAAACAAATCTTAAATCGAAGCCAAAACAAATCTTAATTCGAAGCCAAAACAAATATTGAATCGAAGCCAAAACAAGACAAAAAACACATCTCCGAGAAATAAGAGAAATGGGCCACTGGTACGCCCGAGGGGTTTCTGGTTTGAGAGATATAAGTTCTGGTTTGAGAGATATAAGTTGTGAGACTGAGGTAGGCGTAGAGTACTATGGTGTAGACGCGGAATGTCGTTTGGTTTGGGCTCAGGCCAGAAAGTTTTAGCCACCAGTGGCGATCGGTGACTTGGATAACAGTCTGCCCGAGTAGTCAAGTGGTTAACGCGCTAGCCTGGTCATCCAGGTAGTGTAGGGATCCGTTGGTTCGAATCCCACCCAGTGCATGAATTTTTCCTCATTAGTTTGAGTTTGTTACCACATATTTTTTTATTTATTTAACTAATTATGTTCAAATGCAACTTAGTATTGTTGCAATTACATGAACTTAGTACAAGAATAAGACTCTGAGAGTTAGGTGGTAGAAAATGATTTGAGCATTAACCTCGCCTGGTGGTTACCTTCCACTAAAGAGTGCTATTTATAACATACTAGCGGGCTGTCGCCCGCTTTGCGGGCCGAGGCATGGCCGTGAAAGCAAAAAATCCTTTTTCGTCAATGGCAGGTGTTGTAGTGGGAGTTTCGAAAAATTCCGTCTTATTGCACATCTAGACTATAAGACAAAGCTACCTACCAAATTTCAGCTTCCTAGGACTTACGGTTTGGGCTGTAGAGCGATGATCAGTCAGTGGTCAGTGGTCAGTGGTCAGTGGTCAGTGAGTGTCTTTGACATTTATATATAGAGATAAAACGGGTCTTTTAACTGAATGGTCATACCACGACGGGAATGTCACCCTCGACTCACAGTAAACTCACAAACCTGCTACTCAAATCAACCTCACCCAGCGGACCCAGCCCGAGTTGGGCAGGAATGCCAGCATCACGAAATCTTCACCTCGCTGGACGTTGCATGATTCCGGTGATCTTACGAGAATTGGTGCATTCAACGCTTCATCGACGCTGGCTAATCGGGTCTTGAAGGTCATAGATTATCGTGATGTTAAACCAAAATTGAGAATGTTACTGATAATGTCTCTTTCTTTGTATAGGCGTTCTTCACACCTCGGCCGAGTTGTTTGATCCTAAATAGGTGAAGTTTTTTCTATTATCAAATTATCATTTATAGGTGAAGGTGAAATTGTTTATGAATAAGTCATCCGATCGTTTGAAATTAGAAGAAGTTTAATCATTCGTTATTTGAATCCCTAAATAATCTTGGTCGTTCTCTGATTTCCAATTATCTCAATTTATTTTAGAACTGCGTATTGAATGTATCAGTTACTTTTCTTTTTTTTATTCAAGTACTGATGTCTACACACACCAAATTGAAAACCATTTTTTTGTTTTGTGGTAGATATAAAAAAATCTACAGAAATAATTGTGGCTTTTCTATTTTTTCATTTTCTAGAATCATAGCTAATGCGATGAGGGATTTGAAATTTCCGGATTTCCGATTATCTCAATTTATTTTAGAACAGTGTGTTAAATGTATCAGTTGCTTTTCACATTATTCTATTATCCGATGTTTTTAGATTTCGTTGAGTGGCAGAAACTTCGCCCCGGATTACAAAAAATCTTGTAATCATCATCCTAGGGTGGCGTCATCGTGAACGATGGTAGACAGACAGTGGAGAAATGACTCAGCACTTCAACCACTGTCTTTACAAAGAGGCTAATAATTGAAAAAAGCCCCAGAACCAAGCTAATGCTGGTCTACTCCCTGTTTATAGTCGCCCAGCCAGACTGCTGGTCTACTCCCTGTTTATAGTCCCCAAGCCAGTAAATTTGTAATTTATTTGCATTAATAATTGTACATGATGGGTAACATATATTTAATACGACTACCCCACAAAAAGGGGATACAGTACTCTTGTTTTGTGGGGTAGTTTCATTTCTTAAAATAGTTTTTTTACCTCTAACTCATAGTTATCAGTGTAAATTTAATATCCAACCAATTTTCTTTTGTGAATTTACTTTTGTAAATCTCTCTCTCAATCTGCCTATCAAAGCCGCCACTAGAGGCTTCATTAGGAGCCCCCCCGGGCTCTCAACTTGTCCAAAGTTAGGTCAGTAGGTGACGTCAGTGCCTCAGTATTATTATTTCTTCTTCGGGAGAAAGCTGATGAGCGGGTGTTCAGGAATTTGGCGTCATCACTTCGCGAGATTTTTTTTTAACATTTACATCCAAATGATTAGTGATCCGCGAGATTCGGATCATGAGTTATGATTCAAGATCTCGTCCTAACTATAGATAATAATAATAATAATAAATTCTCAAATTACTATGATCAAATCTATGTTTGCTGTATGCTATATTAGCCCATAGATAATTGTATGTACCTTTTAAATAAATGAGAAAATATAATTATGAATAATAATAATATCGCCTAATTTATACTGCCCGATTAGGACTATTAAGTCCCATTATTCCAGCAGTAAGCCCAAGACGTATTATTATGTGGTAAAAGTCCCAAATGGGAGGATAACTTGTCATGTCCCGGCTGGGTTTCGAACCCGGTATTCGAACTGGTATCTCTGGATTCACAGAGTGCCGCCTTTACCACTGAGCTACCGGGACAGACGGGACTATAACATTTTTTTTATAGATGTATTTTACAGCAAACTTCGCCAGGTTAAAATCCCATCTATCCGTCGTGATATAATCATGCACTTGAAAGCAACGTTAAACACAAAAAAAAAACCATCCGGAATATCTACTTGGATTTTTTTTTGTTTCTAATTTTTTTTTTTTTTTAATCATAAATATATAATTTTATGTTAGTTCACATAATATGCATCTTTTTTACTAATTCGTAAAAATACTTGTATATACACTTGAGGACTCCTAATATGGATTGATATTAGGTATTATCTTCTTTTACTCTGTCTCATCCCGCTCGAGCAGGGTCGACGTTGTTCAACCTCATGGTTGAGGTTGGTTGGTTTCGGTTCATTTTTTTACGGCTGGATGCCCTTCCTAACGCCAACGATTCTATTAGCTTTAACGTCTGGATTAGAACGGGGGTTTTACCCTCCCTTCGCTGGTAATCGTACCAGCTACCCACATTAACCTCACCTAGCCTGGGTAGGACCGGAAATGCCAGCCTCACATGTACGGAGGGAACAGAATTGTCTTTTAACAGTTTAGACTGCATAGCTTGAGGTATAACTAAAGCGTTATCTCTCCATTCGCTGGGAATCGTACCAGCTACCCACATTAACCTCACCCAGCCTGGGTAGGACCGGAAATGCCAGCCTCACATGTACAAAGGGAACAGAATTTTCTGTGTGAAAAATCTGCTGCGACCGGGGATCGAACTCAGGATGTCTGGACTACGTACAGTAGTCACAACCGTATCGCCACGGAGGCTAGCATTATAATTGAGAGGTATTATAATTCTGTTAAATACATGTATGTAGGTGCAATAACAAGAACATGTAGGGGCAATGACCCCGCCCTTTATTTAGGACATGTGTATATATTTTATGTATGTTGTTTATCTTTTTCTTGTTCATGTATATTGTTGTCAATTTCGTATTTTAACTATCATTATTTGTTCGTACAAACATATTCACAAGTCAGGAAACTGAAGTTGTGAATATGTCTCATAAAAAAAATGTTTGTACAAATTGTACATATTATGTCCTGTAATAAATAATCTCACAATTATAATAATAATTGGTGCAATAATATATTATAGTATACCTAGGAAGGAAGTAGGGATCTCATTATATTTTATTTTACTTGTCTGCATTTAAAACCGCCTGGAAGCACAATACCTGTTGTACTTTTACTGAAGGAGTACATGCATCTCTATATATAAAACAGAAAAAAGGACTACCTACCTACCTATGTTTGTTTGTTTGTCCGGAGTTGTTTAGCCAAAACGGTAAGAGATAGCGAAAAATGTCTCAGTATTGACCCCCCAAAACCATTATCGCTTTGTCCAGAAAAATTATAAAAAGTTCAAAAAGGCATTGCTGTCCAGCAGTACGGCCATGCCTTACTAAATTTGAAATTTAGTCCCGTTGCAAAGCACGGGCAAACGGCTAGTAATTGTATATTATACATTATTAAGTAGATACATGTACTCCTTTGTATACATAATACAATTTTTTCAGTAATGCGATTTTGAAGATGGGTTTTGCGATAAATTGCAACAACAATAAAAATGTGTACTATTTATGTTTATTATAAATCTTGAAAAACGATCTATGTTACAATTTTTAGAAACCATTTTCTTAGAAAACTTTGATCCTTTATTTTTGGAAAAATGTTTTCAAGATAAAGTCTTGTAATAATTTTTTTTAAAAAAATTGATGCTATGTAGGTAGTTTAAACCCTTAGTAAGGTTTTTTTTGTACATAATTATAATTATATTATGTAGGTAATAATATTTATCCCATAAATATATAAAACCTGTTTGACTGCTGGAGTAAAGGGACTTTTCAGTCTTACATCGGCAGAATAAACAAGCTATATTCTATTCTATTAAATTCTAAACCCCGTTCAGATAATTATTTTCAAGTAAAACCGATTTCCAAAATATGTAATTTAGATCGTGTTTCAAGACACACATTCAATTTTTTAATAACAATTTTTACTTTCCTTATCCTATAATAAGGAAAGTATTGTATTCGTCGAAAATTTGACCTACCCAGTTTTTCACATTTCTGGACGAATCATAGCCTCAGGATACCAAAAAAGTTGTTTTCAGCCATTGGTCCGTGCGTCTGTCTGTCCGTCTGTCTGTCTGTGTGTGAACAGGATATCTCAAGAACGGTAAGAGCTAGAGACTTGAAATTTGGTATGCGAATTAATTTTATACACCAGACGAACCACGAAACTTTTGGTTGAAATCGGCCGCAAAATGCGGCCGCAGGGCCGCAAATATTGGCCGCAAGAGCCGCTTCTATGAATTGGTTAAAGATACAAAAAAAGTTAGAGATCAACATTTTCTTGGATTAGAAAAATAATAGGGGTCTATTCTGATTATTTTTTTGATACTTGAACTTTTTTGACCTCGGCCCCAATTTACTGGTATTTTGGGGGGGACCCGCTTTGACAAACTTTTTTATTATTCATCCTAGATGGGGATTGTGACATATCAAATCCAATGATTTTGAGATGCTGGTTTCGAATTCGGCTTTGATTTTTAGCTAACTGTTACCTTTGAGTCACCAGTGGCTTTTGATCCTGTTCCCATTCCTAATATGATAAGGAAAGTCGTGTGATGTTTACACCAGATTTTTTATAGATGTATTTTACTACAAGTCGCATTCAATTATTATTACAAGACTTTTTCTGTTTTTTTTTTTTTTTTTTCTTCCAGTGAAGGTCAATAATTTTATCATGCTGATTACATGATTACCTTACTCTACAATACAAGAGGGTTTTTTTATTACTTTTTTTAGCAAATTAAGCATCCTGGAACCGCCTGGAAGCTAAAACGGCAATTTATATTCATTATTAATGTTCATATTTTGCAACATTAGCTATTCAACAAAATTTGCAAATCAACAATGTACCTACATCCCGAATGCTTTGGTGCACAATTCCTACATCGTCTGTACATATACTTGGCCTCTAGTAAGTAAATCACCAGGTCACTGACCTCAGTAGCTTGATCGATGGGGTGCACTGGTAGTCAAGTGGTTAAGGCGCTAGTCTGGTAATCCAGGTAGCGTAGGGATCCGTTGGTTCGAACCCCACCCAGTGCATGAATTTTTTCTTATTAATTTGAGTTTGTGGCCACATAGAAATAAGACTCTGAGGGTTAGGTGGTGGAAAATGCTTTGAGCGTTAACCTCGTCTGGTGGTTACCTTCCACTAAGTGGTAGAAAATGCTTTGAGCATTAATGTCGTCTGGTGGTTACCTTCCACTCGTAACCTGGAGATCGGTGGTTCAAGTCGTGAGTATCTAACTGCCAAAATTCAGTAAGGCTAGTTTGAGTAAATTTTATCACGTTTTGTGATTAACATATATATTATTTGTCAAAGAGTTGTCTTGATTCGTAGTATCACCAAAGTTAAGCAACGTCCAGCCAGGTGATTCATTCCGGCCCAACCTAGGCTGGGTGAGGTTAATCTAGGTAGCAGGTTTGTGAGTTCCCTGCGAATGGAGGGTATTTTCTCTACGTTTTATGACCATGCAGTTGAAAGCGACGTTAAACCCAATTAAAAAAAAAAACAGAGAGAGCGTGTTGTGTGACGGTTGAAAGGTAAATTTGGGGATTATGAGAGTGGAGGGTGCTTTCTGGAACAAGCGCCAGACCAGAACTTCTACTTTAGTTATCATACGTATTTAAAAGTTATCATATTTATGTGTTAATCACTTTCGTAATATCACAACTAATCAAACTCACTTTACTAATTTTTTTTTTTTAAAGATGAGTGTTTCACAGCCTTTTTTATTTCGTAGCCATGAAACAGGAGCTACTGTAGACGCTTGTGGTCTGTGTTATAGCCCGCCCATCCCGTAGTATGCTCCCCCTCTGATGGGCGAGAAGTGACACAATACTTCCCATTTAGGTGCCGGGTCAACACGAGCGCACCGGAAGGTATCCCTTACAAACAATCCACACTGAAACCGGGACTTGAACCACCGGTTACAAGCTCCGGTTACAAACATACCGAGATCCAGGTTACAAGTCCGCCGCCTTATCTATATCAAGCTACTGAGGTCGGTGTTTACCTGAATAAACAGTAGCCATATCGCACCCGTGGTAGCGTTACTCAGCCAAGCATGGCCTGAGATTTGTTTACACATGGACGGTAGAGAACCTACAGAGGCTACTTTCTGCCTGCAGTGCTAGTGAAAACTGACGCGCCCAACAGTCATCACCGAAGCAGGGGTTTCCAAGCAAGGGTCTGATAACCAAAACCAGAGAAGTGGTTCCCAAACTTTTATCTTTTATCGTATAAAATATATAAGACCTGGAGTAAAGGGACTTTTCAGTCTTACCTCGGCAGTATAAACAAGGTATATTCAATTCAATTCAATTCAAACGAGGGTCCGATAGCCAACACCATACAAGTGGTTTCCAAAAATGTGTCCGGCAGCCCATATCAGGGCACGGGTTCCCAAACAAGTAGAGAACTGACAGAGACTCTTTTCTGCCTGCAGTGCTAGTGAAAACTGACGCGCCCAACAACCAACACCAGAGCAGGGGTTCCCAAACAAGTGTCCGATAGCCAACACCGGAGCTGGGGTTCCCAAACAAGTGTCCGATAGCCAACACCGGAGCAGGGGTTCTCAAACAAGTGTCCGATAGCCAACACCGGAGCTGGGGTTCCCAAACAAGTGTCCGATAGCCAACACCGGAGCAGGGGATCCCAAACAAGGATCCGATAGCCAACACCGGAGCAGGGGTTCCCAAACAAGTGTCCGATAGCCAACACCGGAGCAGGGGTTCTCAAACAAGTGTCCGATAGCCAACACCGGAGCAGGGGTTCCCAAACAAGTATTCGATAGCCAACACCGGAGCAGGGGTTCTCAAACAAGTGTCCGATAGCCAACACCGGAGCAGGGGTTCTCAAACAAGTGTCCGATAGCCAACACCGGAGCAGGGGTTCTCAAACAAGTGTCCGATAGTAAACACCGGAGCAAGGGTTCTCAAACAAGTGTCCGATAGCCAACACCAGAGCAAGGGTTCTCAAACAAGTGTCCGATAGTAAACACCGGAGCAGGGGTTCTCAAACAAGTGTCCGATAGTAAACACCGGAGCAGGGGTTCTCAAACAAGTGTCCGATAGTAAACACCGGAGCAGGGGTTCTCAAACAAGTGTCCGATAGCCAACACCGGAGCAGGGGTTCTCAAACAAGTGTCCGATAGTAAACACCCGAGCAGGGGTTCTCAAACAAGTGTCCGATAGTAAACACCGGAGCAGGGTTCTCAAACAAGTGTCCGATAGCCAACACCAGAGCAAGGGTTCTCAAACAAGTGTCCGATAGCCAACACCAGAGCAAGGGTTCTCAAACAAGTGTCCGATAGTAAACACCGGAGCAGGGGTTCTCAAACAAGTGTCCGATAGCCAACACCAAAGCAGGGGTTCTCAAACAAGTGTCCGATAGCCAACACCAAAGCAGGGGTTCCCAAACAAGTGTCCGATAGCCAACACCAAAGCAGGGGTTCTCAAACAAGTGTCCGATAGCCAACACCAGAGCAGGGGTTCCCAAACAAGGGTCCAATAGCCAACACCAGAGCAGGGTTTCGTGCAGTTTTAAAATAAAATTGAACCGATTTCACTTCATTTCAGAGTCGTTATTTACAAATCTTCAAGAATGACACCAAATGGTAAGTTCTCCCGATGAATAAAGTTTGGGAACCCCTGGAGCAGATTAACTATATTGGGCGTGTCATTCATCTACAATTTTATTCTACATCAACTATTTTTATCTATAAATAAAACTCAAATCTATGCCAATCTATGTACCCATGAGATGTTATCAGTTACCAATACCACATTACCACAGCCCAAACCCAAACGGTAACAAATACAATTCAACCTGGGGCCTATTACATAAAGCAAAAGCACTTTATACTTCATACTTGACGAGTTCACAACTTCACACTTCATGATTCAAATTCTGTTCCATAAAGAAACTTTACAAATTGATTTTTAAAGTCATTTGTCAAGTGAACCGCCACACATTTTCTTCCATTTTTACTAGTGCTTACTACTGAAAGACACAAGAAAGTGAATTTAATTTATAAAACTATATTATTAAAATTTAATTTTTTACACTTTAAGAACGGATGTTTGAGTGACAGTTCAAAGAGAAATCGCAAAGTGACTTGTAAAGCTTTATGAAACGAAAATACTTTATAGTTTAGCTTTTCGTAATTCGTGAAAGATGAAATGTAAAGTTTTTTTTATGAAATGAGCCCCTGGATTATAAGAGAACCTAAGGAACCGGAATTTTTTCTTCTTCTTATATCTAGGTTTCTCTCAAAAAGAGGTTATACCTATTCCCTTTTGGAGATGTAAATTTGAGCTGGAAATCGTTCTCTTATATCCAGATTTGACTGAATTGATATTTTCATGAGAATCGATCCCCCCAAAGCCACCATTTCTAAGGTTGAAAATTCTGAAAAATATACACTCAATTTGTGACATAAGATCAAAAAAAAACCACACACAAATGTAACGTCTATTTTTATATTGAGTAGTCTTGGCCAGAGAAATTATTGGGAAAAATATGATTCTCAAGAGTCAACGTTTTTACCGTTTTTACTTTATGACCATAGGTGTAGGACAAATGTATGGTTTTCCCTCCACTTCGTGTTGCTTATATCAACAGAAAAATAGCAAAGACAGTTCGTTCTATTGCTAACTAAACATTTCTTTCTAATATCAATGCAATAGAGGAACATACATATAGATATCAGCAAATAATGATATAAGATTGTATAGATAAAAACCCACTCATAGGACTCATAAGGACAAACTATGTAAAGAAGAATCGAGTACAGAGTCTCAAGTTGTAGAAAAGTTGCTGAGTCGAACCCACGAGAATTGAAAGTTGCTGTATGAACTGTTGGTAGTGTTGGTTGCAAAAACATACATACGTATAACTATTCTTGTAAGTATATAACTATCATTATGAGTATACAATAACTATTATTATAAGTATATAATTATTGTTATTAAGTATATACTTATTCTTATAAGTATATAACCATTCTTATAAGTACAAACAACTCATGTAGGAGTATGTATGTATATTGTATACCTAGATACTATAATACATACTTATACAGGGTGAATTTAAATCACGTCACCAAAATTCTAGAGCTGATAGAACTCGTCTATTGACATCGAAAATATTGTACAGTGATTTTGTTGGGATTGCTTCATTTTCAAAATGGTGGCCATTTTGTGATTTTCCGACAAGGTACTAAATTCGCAATATCTTTTTTTCTGCTATGTATAATTAAAAAATTGTTGCACGATTCAAAAGGTCTTAAAATTTGCCTTCAGATTAAAACATTTCAAACGATGTAAAAATCTGATCTCAGGGTTTTTTTAGAGCGTTTTTCATAAATTAATGATAAACAGACATGGAACTTTCACGTTTTTCATGCAATTTTTCAGGAAAAATTAAGTGATTCCGACTGAATCAGTCAAAAATAAAACCTATAGATTCCATAGAATATTTTCGAGAGTAATCGATGAGTTTTATCAGCCCTAGAATTTTGGTCACATAATTTAGACTCACCTTGTAACTGAAATACCACCCCGCGCGTCAGTCCTCCGTCTCAAGGACCAAGTTTTTGGATATGCAGTTAAACACTTCCAAAGCACTTGGCCCTAGAGAGCCAAAGGTTTCAGTGGCGAAGGGAAAGAAATCATAAAGCTTTTTCAGGTTTAGTTAGTTATCATATTTGTGTTAATCATACTTTCGTGATATCACAACTACTCAAACTAGTTTTAAAAAATCTACGCCGAAATCGGGACTTGAACCACCGACCTCCAGCTTACAAGTGCGCCGCCTTATCGATCAAGCTACTTATTCACCCTGTAGATTTCAAAGTTGCTGTGTCAACTTATTGATGACAACATAGAGTAGACCTATAAGTAAACAACTAATATCGCGGTGTGATATTGATGCTCAAGAAAGCAGTTACAGGAATGGTAATATTTCTGCAGAGTTGCAAATCCCGGGGTGGATTCAAGTTTTGCTAAAAAGTGAATGGAGAACAATAGTTCCTTCCAAGAATTATTATTATTATTATATTATGCTTTATTAGGTAAGACAAAGTAAAATAGATACGGTAAAATACAATGAAATTATAAAGAAAAAATAAATTGATTGAACAAAGAAACAAGAACAAAAAAGAAAATCAAGCTAATGTCCTATCTATAGGGCGGGGTTATTGCCTGTGACAATCTCTTCCACCCAACCATTTATTAATAATAAGAACTGTTATTATTATAATCCTTTATTAGATAATAGACGTATGTACAGTACAAATAATTATATTACAAAGAAATGGAGACGATACAAAAAAAAATAGATACGCAAATCCAGACTTAGCTCCACAGAGGTAATACAAATCAAAACGGTCTGCTCGTATTATTTCCATCTTCAGAGGTACTGACCTCAGCAGCTTGATCGATAAGCCGGCAGATTTGTAACCTGGAGGTAGGGTGGTTCAAGTCACAAGTTCAGCGAAGGTCTAAAAAAGCGAGTTTGAGTAGTTTTGACAATAAATAAATGTGTTTCTTCGTGTTATTATATCACAATTTTAGTGAGTAGTGCAGAATTATAGGACTTTTCCATATCTTTATCATCCTAATATATTATTTTTGCCTTTTTTTATTTATTTTTATTTATTTATTTATTTACACTTTATTAGATAATAGGACATATACAATACAAATGATTACAAACGAAAATACAAAATACAATATAACAAACAAAAAAAATAATAATAAATAAAGAAAAAATAAATAAATATATACATAATATTATATTTATGTCCTAACTAAAGGGCGGGGTTATTGCCTTAGGCAATCTCTTCCACCCAACCCTCTTTAATTCCGCCACTGGTCGCTGCTCATTTTAAAGCATCTACTCAGATTTCCTCACGAGGTATGAGTGAACCCCGAACACCCAAGTACAGAGCAGAAAATATCCTTCCCCGCCGGGGATCGAACCCAGGTCACCGTGTGCGCAATGCCTATAGCGCGCTAACTTACTCGGCCACGGTGACTTATCAGTTGTGACATTACGAAAATGATTAACACAAATATGATAACTTTTATTATTATTAACCTCTTTGTCTCTTCGTCACAACACTGATAACGCACCCACTATCTTTCACCCAACGTGTGCATCTATTTACTTCTAATCTATATTAATGTCTCCCAGGTACTGTGAGTACCTGGGGACATACATACATTATAATTATATACTATACATACCTACTTAAAATCGTATATGAGTAAATAGATGCTCTTGTACTATATACATAGTGACGACATATCTACAGGGTATCTCAAAATGTCGGCATGGAATTGATAGGCTGCACGCTTGAGACTAAACTAGGCTAGGATTAACTGTTAATAATAATAACACTTGTGGAAGGTAACCACCAGGCGAGGTTAATGCTCAAAGCATTTTCTACCACCTAACCCTTAGACTCAGATTTATTTATTTGAAAACATCGTAACATCCTGTATATTGAAAAGTATGTACGTATTGTAGATGCATATACATTTCGTAACACCTTGTATATTGAAAAGTATTTAGGTATTTTAGATACATACTTATTAAATTATCTAGTAAGTATTACATAGTATATATTATGTACTCTCCTGCAGACTTCTTATCTTTGTCAGTCTACATGTTTATACCCCCTCTGTGATTCTACGAGTATTTTCATTGTACGAATATTTTCCCGGTCTCGGTAGCTCAGTGGTAAAGGCGGCACTCTGTGAATCTAGAGGTTCCAGAGGTCGTGGGTTCGAAAACCAGCTGGGACATGACATGATATCCTCCCTTTGGGATTTTTACCACATAATATGTCTTGGGCTTACTGTTGGAAAATTGGGACTCAATAGTCCTATTCAGAGTATTCAGGCAGTATAAATAAGGCGTTATTATTATTAATATTTTCTTTTCTTTTAAATGAGTGTTATATTTTCACAGCATTTTCTATTTCGTAGCCAAGAAACACAAGCTCCTGTAGACACTTGTGATCTGTGTTGTATAGCCTGCCCGTCCCGTAGTATGCCTCCCCTCTGATGAGCGAGAAGTGATAATAATAAATAAGTAATAAATCTTAGATAACAGCTTAAGGGATGGTATTTTAAGCCGCCGCTAAAGCTAAAAGATATCCAATTCATAATCTTTTTCTTAAGCATAAACCTACCTATTATCAAACAGTAGACATTTTCGGATACGATACATGTCATGTTATAGTAGACCCTAATTTATAAGGTGTCTTCTGTGTCACCCCGAAAGTAGGTAATCCAGAATAATATATTCATGGGTTCTAATTTGGGGTCATTCTCAGGAGACCCTTGATTTTTGTACAAGGTGACAGCCACTAAATAAGGTTTGGATTACGGTAGGCCAAAGTATTTTATTTTTGTTATCTGACCTGGTTGAAGGGTTCCAGTGGAGGCTCCATACCATTAATTACAGTGCTATTTACTATTCAATTTTTTTTTTTTTTAATAAAAACAAGAATTTTTAATAAATAATGAAAAAAGTGTGATAAGTTTTTAGAGAATAAATTAGCGTATACCTTTTTTAGCGTATAATATTTTAGAGGAGGAATAAGCGTATACCTTTTTTAGCGTATATTTTTTTAGAGGAGGAATAAGCGTATAGGTACCTTTAAGACATCTGATTTCAAAATCGGAGCAATTGGTATGAAATCGGAGGAATTAGGGTCCACCCGATCAGGTATTTAGTATTAACATCCTGATGATTAGAGTTATTCAGGACTGGGAATCGTACCAGGCACCCACATTTACCTCAATCCGCCTGGGTTAGGCCGGAAATGCAAGATTCTTGAGTTCTTTACTTTGGAGGAAACAAAATTTTGAGTTGGGAAATTCTGCCCAACCTGTGGGGTCGAACTCAGGATCACTGGAACCAAGAGTAGAAGTTTTGACTCACAACCGTTTCAACATGGAAAATAAAGTAAGTTCATTAACCAACGTCGATGGCGCGTTGAATGCACCGGTTTTCGTAGCATCACCGAAGTTAAGCAACGTCCAGCGAGGTGAAGACTTCTGGCATTCCGGCCCAACCCATTCAGGGTGAGGTTAATTTTTTTCACTTTTTGTGTACTTTCATTTTCTCTTGCCAGCACTTGTTATTGAAGTAATGGTATTTTAATGCGAGGTACCGTGGCGTAACGGTTGTGACTACTGCCCATAGTCTATTAGAGATCCTGAGTTCGACTCCCGGTTGGAGCAGACTTCTCACACAGATAATACTGTCCCCTTGAAACAAATGAGGGTGCCATTTTCGGGTCTACCCGAGCTGAGTGAGTTTACTGTGAGTAGCTGGTACGATTCCCAGCAAATGGAGCGTAAAACCCCCGTCCTGACTATCTATCTCAAATCAGGACGTTTGAAAATTGAACCTAGGACGTAATTTAAAGGGCTATAGCAAATTCTATAGCTCTTTCCTTCTGAAACCAAATAAAATCAACTTGTCCCGATCTTTTTAACAGAGTTCGGTGTGATAATTGTGGTTATGGAACTCTAACAAGTTCATAATATTAAATGGTAATTTAAAAAGGGTTTTTGTTTGGGATTAACGTCGGCTTTGCATTCTTGAATCGCAACGGGGGTTCTACCCTATATTCGATAAATAAAGGATACCTATTTTTTTGGTATTATGGTATTTTTTATTTTATTTTTAATAGTCGAAATAGTTTTAAAACAAAGTTATCATATTATTTGCGTTAATCACTTTCATGAAGTCACAACTACTCAAACTCGTTTTAACTAAATCTACACTGATACCTGGACTTGAACCACCGGCTACTAGGTCGGTGATTACCTAAATAAACAGTGGCCACATCACGGATGCGATATTCTACACACCTTTCAGATCATAATTCTTGAAGGAAAATGGTTTCTATTTAAAAATCTTTGAATTAAAATTAATTTAACCAGCCTCCTCAACACCTGGTTTTTTTCAACAGGTGACAATTCCCGCTAAAGTATTCAAAGTCAGTTCCGTCACGCTCCAGTCACGTGACGTGTCAGCCGTGACAGGCGTGACATCAGCGAGAGAATTCGGGGATCATGATCCGTGACCGAGCGATGGTCTTTCACAGTCGTGTGACTGAATGCAAGCGGCACGTGACGTTTGAATTACTTTTTCAGTTTTCAGTTCGTGAAAGTCACCATTTACAGTTAATCGGGGGGGAAGGGGGTGTAAATTTCAAGAACCTCCTGAAAATAGTACACAATCCCCAAAATGAATCTTTGTTTTGGTTACTTTGAACTTGGTCAAAAGGCTGCTTTCAGATTCCATAATAGTTAAGTTAGGTTAAGTCATCATATTTGTGTTAATCACTTTCGTGATATCATAACTACTCAAACTCGCTTTACTAAATCTACGCTGGATCCGTGACTTGAACCAACGACCTCCAGGTTAGAGGTCCGCCGCCTTATCGATCAAGCTACTGAGGTCGGTTACTTTTGAGTTACTTTTTCAGTCCCAAAAGTGGCTTAATCGAAGTTAAGATTAGGCTAAAAACTTGACTACCGTGCACTGGTAGTCAAGTGGTTAACGCGCTAGTCTGGTAACCCAGGTAGCGTAGGGATCCGTTGGTTCGAATCCCACCCAGTGCATGATTTTTTCCTCACTATATTGAGTTTATGACCACATAGTAATAAGACTCTGAGTGTTAGGCGGTTGAAAATGCTTTGAGCATTAACCTCGCCTGGTGGTTACCTTCCACTAAAGCGTGTTCATTAACAAATAATAGATATTTAATCCTAAAAAAAGTTATCATATTTGTGTTAATCACTTTCTTGATATCACAACTACTCAAACTCGCTTTACTAAATCTACGCTGAAACCGGGACTTGAACCACCGACCTCCAGGTTACAAGACCGCGGCCTTATCGATCAAGCTACTGAGGTCGGTTACTTTTGAGTTACTTTTTCACTCCCAAAATTGGCCTAATCGAAGTTAAGATTAGACCAAAAACTTGACTACCGTGCACTGGTAGGTAGTCAAGTGGTTAACACGCTAGTCTGGTAATCCAAGTAGTGTAGATATCCGTTGGTTCGAATCCTACCCTATGCATGAATTTTTCCTCATTCATTTGAGTTTGTGCCCACATAATAATAAGACTCTGAGAGGTTGGTTACCAACCTCGCCTGGTGGTTGTCTTCCACTGAAGAGTGATCATTAAAAAAAATAGATATTTAATAAAAAAAAAAAAGATCATTTTTGTGTTAATCACTTTCGTGATATCAGAACTACTCAAACAAGCGCTACTAAATCCGGGAGTTGAACCCCCGACCTCCAGGTTACAAGACCACGGCCTTATCAATCAAGCTACTGAGGTCGATTAATTCCCCCTAAGACTCTCTCATGCCGCCAATCTTCCGGAAACCTAGACAGTGCCGGGTAATTTATGTCAAGTCATGCTAGGCTTCCGTCCGTGACAAATGAGCTGCTTATGACAAACATTAGGAAACTAATTGTTCATTTCTCAGCCTATGCTGGATTAATGTCCAATTCAATGGGAGCATTAGTAGGTAGATTAGGTGTTTGTCCCGGTAGCTCAGTGGTCAAGGCGTCCGACTGGTGATGCAGAGGTCGCGGATTCGAAACCCAACCGGGACATGACAAGTTATCCTTCCATTTGGGACCACAATATAATCGGTACTAACGAAGATCTACCGGGTACTAACGTTTGAACACGAAATTCCGTCTTGGCAGGGCCAACTTAACGGGGCTCTTAAAAAAGCACCTCTATAGTTAACAGTCCAACTATCCTTTGTCTTTGCAACAGCCTTTACGTAGGTATTTTTGTTTCTCAACATTTTGTTTACATTAGCACTCACACTTCCACAGCGTTTTGTTTACATTAACACGCACACTTCCATGGTTATCTCTCCTATAGAGTCCTCAGTTCATATCTTCGGGCTCGGTAACTTCTCGTCTTGTTCTAGCACTTTCCTAGGCCAGTGAAAAAAATAGTTAGCTAAACTGAATTGATTGGAATGAACATTGTAACAAAAAAACTTATTTATTTACACTTTATTTAAAAAAAAAAAATCAACAATAAATTTAAAAAAAAACTTAAAAATATATACAAAAAATATATAGAACATTATTAATTTTTAATTACAATTATTTTGTCATTCGGGTCGCTTTTGATGTCGTAGACATTCTCTGCTACTTAATACATTTATAACTCGTTAATAGTGATCGGAAAATAAATTAATAAAAGTTTCTTCTTAACCCAGATAACGCAGTACCTAATTTTTTTTGTCTCGTTCATCCATTGAAATTTACAGCTATCCAAACTTTCTTATCAGAGTCACACGCAAGAATAAATCAAAATAAAAGTGGTGTCAACTTATCACTAGGACTCTTTGTAGAGTTTGAGGTGTCGCCAACTATCCCCAACAAGTTGAATTAATTAGAAAAATCCACAGCGTCCTTCTGGAAAGACGTCAGCCCCATCTGGGTTAATGCAGAGAATTGGTTTAGCAATTGTCAAGCCACTGCTAAAACCAGCTTCATTTTTGGGAGCAATTCCAAAAACTGGAGTTTTCGATGAAATGTTTTATGTTTAATAAATGTTCAATAATACTAGAATTACATTGAATAATATTACATACCTAGTAACTTTATAACTCGTCAACAAATAATCAAATAAATTACGTTTTGTGGTACATGGTTTGTTTAACTTATATCGTATCAGTCAGTGTAAACAGAAATTTGTTTGAGATAAGTGTATTTTGGAATTTTTTATTGAAAATATAAGTAAATTAATTAATATATCGTGGTTCTACAAAGTTTATTTATTTATAATTGTGTGTCAACATATAGTGTTATATATTACCTATATACTTTATATACACAGTTTTCAAAGTTAGTTAGACGTGCGTTTTAAAAGAACATTATTCGTCTAATAATTCAATTCGTCTAATTATCTACATATTTATAATAAATTATGGCTCCTGCATACATTATTTAATTCAACTTTTGTACACACTTCCGCGTGCTAGAAAAAAATCTTATAACATTCATCTTCTCTGTCGACTTAAACGATAAATCTAGATTAAACAATTAAACAGACAATAAATATAGATTATAAACAATTTAAATGGGCGATAATATAGATTATAAAAGATGAAAACTCATAATTCTGTCAATTTTCACACGCAATGACATCCTATGCGCATGCTCCAGACGAATGTTCACACACAATGATAGCCAGTCGAAGTGCATCAAGATAAATGAATTAAAAATGTAAATGTTCTTAAGGTGTCTCGAATGTCCCTTGGGTTTCCATTCTGATTGTTGCTTTGTAATGAGATACACTGGACCGCACAAAAATTGGGACAGTTAAGCTAAAAAATTTAGGAACCAAATAATAATATTGATAGATAGTCCGAACTAGTTCATTTTTCAAAACCTTTCACCCCCGCTCTAACTCCGTTTCATCCCATCCTAAGCGTCAGGACAAGTTATAGAGAGAGAGAGGCCTCGCTGGACGTTGCTTAACTTCGGTGATCCTACTAGAACCGGTGCATTCAACTTTCACCCCAATTTATTGGAAATATCGAGGAACTATTACCCCAATTTATTAAAGAAATATCAGGGAACTATCACCCCGATTTATTGGAAATATCGAGGGACTATTACCCCAATTTATTGGTAACATCAAGTATCTATTACCCAATTTATTAGAAATATCAAGACACTATTACCCTAATTTATTAGAAATTCCAAGGATGTTTTGTTTGTGTGGAGAAGGAGCTATTACCCCAATTTATAAGAAATATCATGGAAATATTACCCCAATTTATTGGAAATATCAATGAACTATCACCGCCTTTCTAGGAAGTCAATTTTTCAAAACCGTTCCAATTTCAGTGCAGTCCACTGTATTTTCCTACTGAAACAGTCCTACTCAGCAGAACTAGAAATCAGATAGACATTTATTTATTGTGCGATAACCTATCATCATTAAAGATAACTGGTGTGGATTTGTAAGACAACTTTGATTTATTACAGTTTTGAAATCTAAACAAAGACTGTTTATAACAGTGGTAGCGGCAGTGTTTTTATAACTTCTTCTAGATAGTTAAATTGTTCCAGTGTTTTATACCTCTTGCCTGTTTTTACAAAAACATCTCAACTTCAAATTAGGTCAACAACAAAAAATCATTAACTCAAAAAGATCATTTTGCATAATTTCACGGACGGTTTAAATTTATTTTGAGTTAATAAATTAGGTATGTATTTACAAAATATAAACTAAGTAACTAACATAAACAAGAAAATAAAAACAGGTAACAGATTCATTTTGTCAACAAACAGATTACAGAATAGGTATAAACGAACATTAATATGAAAAATTCAATATTTTTTAAAAATATTTTTCAATTTTCGTTTGAATTCAAGCTTCCATGGAATTATTCAGATGAAAATAATGCTTTACAAATTATTTTTATAGATAGACAGTAGGCATAATACCTACATAAATAATATGTAGGTATGTACGCATATTCTCTGTTTTTGTTAAATTGTAGTGGACTGTATATAATTAAGGCAGGTTTAAGAGGATAACTTTAACATAAAACTTACCCATTACCACTTAACACTTTTTCGCGGATAACGGCGCGACGCGACGCGGCGGTTCTATCGCGAGCGGGATATGGTAATGAAAGCTTTATGATTTGGAATTTGTGGGCTTTGATTAACTAAACAATGATATTTAATTTGAAAGTTGAAAATTGAAAAATGAAAAATGAATGAAAAAATAAGGCACACCTATATGCTGTGATGTTAAGCCGACGAGAGTGAAAGATGTTCTGCTGGAGAGATAAGTAACTGCAGTCGGTTGCATATAGGTGCCTAACTTGCACTAGGTCATTTCGGCAAAGTTTGTACGTGTTAGGGTACCTACCTAATGCAGATACCACACATACCCCCCACTTTGAAAGGATCTGCTTTCAAAAGCCAAAAAAAAAAACCCAATTGGCAAAAACAAAATTAAATTGCAAAAATTGAAAAGAAAAAAAATTAGCAAAATTGGAAATTATACCATCACCAAAAAGGTAGACAAATTGAAAGCAAGACAAATTATTTCTTGAAAGAAACAAAGGAAAATTGAAAATTATTTACAAATTTTGAGAGAGAAAAAAATTACACCCTGTATATACTGTGATTTATGATTTATGAATCAATGGCAAGTATATTACTACTGGGTAGGTAGAGGACACAGTTTGATGACTGGCCTCTTAAACGAACCATTTTTTGTTTTGATTTCTACAACTCGAATGACTCCATCCGTTCCAGGATATGTCTTGGTGACTTTCCCTAACAGCCATTGCAATGGCGAAACGAACGAGTCTTGTTTAACTAACACTACTGTCCCAACAGTTATAGGTGGAACATGCTTATCCCACTTAGCTCTAACTTGTAAGGAATTCAGATATTCTGAGCTCCATCTTTTCCAAAATGTTTGTACCATGCGATCAAGTAACTCATAACGAGTTAATCTGTTAGGAGGCTCCGAGATCACATCACGCGAAGGTAAGTGAGACAAAGGCTGGAATGTAAGGAAATGAGAAGGAGTCAAAGCGACGGGTTCAGATGAATCAGTAGTGCTGAGTGGACACAAAGGCCTAGAATTAAGCAAACATTCAATTTGCGCAAGAACTGTACTTAGTTCTTCAAAGGATAAAATTTGAGTGCCTACAATTTTGTAAAGGTGAGTTTTAACACTTTTAATGCTACTTTCCCAAATACCGGACATATGAGGACCAGAAGGGACGCTAAATTTCCACTTGATTTTTTGAGAGTTCAACTCGTTCTGCATAGCCGAGTTATAATCACGAGAATTAAGTAAGGAATAGAGCTCATCTAATTGATTTTTTGCCCCTATGTAATTAGTGCCATTATCACTATAAAGATATAGGACTGGACCACGACGTGCTAAAAATCTTTTTAGTGCCGCCATGAAAGCGGCGGTAGTGAGGTCTGATACAAGTTCTAAATGTAGTGCCTTAGTTGACATGCATATAAAAAGGCAGAGATAAGCCTTTTGGCTCTTGACACCACGATGTCGACTCATGGTTATGTAGAATGGGCCGCCCATGTCCATGCCTGTGTGTAAAAATGCCTTAACAGCAGGCTGGACCCTGTAGTCGGGTAAATTACCCATGAACGTCTGACATTCCTCGGGTTTACAACGAAAGCACCGATTACAAGATCTAACTACCTTACGAACAAGATTTCGTGCACCCAGTATCCAATAGTTATTTCTGAGTAGCGCGAATAATAATGTTGAACCAACATGTAAGTTGTGCTTATGGAAATGCTCAACCAAAAGACAAACCACATGCTCCTTCTGTGGCAATAATAAAGGATGCTTTTGTTCGTATGAAAGGTGAGAATTTACCAATCTACCCCCCACTCTGATGAGTCCATCCTGTATGAATGGATTCAACTTTCGTAGATTAGGAGGATAGTGCTGATTGCTAATGTTACTAAAAATACATTTAAAGAAATGATTTTGAACTATTTTTATAATGAAGTGTTCGGCGACTTGTAAGTCCCCATGGGTTGGTTCACTGCCTCTAGGCAACAGCTTAGCAAATCTTAGAATATAAACAAATGTTTTTATAAGTTTAGACCAAGATGAAAATCTCTGAAATATGGGAGAGAAGAATGTGTACGTGCTATCTAATTTACTTTCTGTGGAAAGAAATACTACATTTCTCTTTTCCTCTGGAACAGTATTTAGAAGTTCGACAGGTCTGAGGTGCGACTCTAGTTCGTCATGTGACAACCAGGCTGGACCGGTAAACCAAATACATTGAGGGGACATAAGCTCGGTAGGAGTCAGACCCCGAGTCGCCAAGTCAGCTGGATTATCTGAGCCCTGACAGTGAAACCAATTAGCCTTATCAACATTTTCCTGAATTTTAGTCGTCCTGTTAGCCACAAATACATTCCATCGGCTTGGACTTTCTGAAATCCAGTTTAATGCGACAGTCGAGTCTGAAAAACAAATAACGCTGCTAATATTACACCGGGACTGGTAAGTGTTAATTACCAGTCGCATTAACTTCGACAGAAGTAATGCTCCGCAAAGTTCTAACCTGGGAATGGAAATAGTTTTGAGTGGCGCAACTTTCGATTTTGCGCAAACGAATTGAACTGTGACGTCATTGTTGGGTTGAACAACACGACAGTAAATGACACATGCATATACGCCTTTTCACTAGCGTCTGAAAACCCAACTAGTGAAACAGGTAGTGTATCATTGGGAACCCCTATATGACGAGGTAAATTCAAGTGAGATAGAGTTTGAAGCTCCAGACGAAAATTATTCCAATTTTTTACAATAGACTGAGGAGGGATATCGTCCCACCCAATTTTTGTACTCCATAATTTCTGAAGTAAAATTTTTATTTTGATAATGACAGGACACAAAAAACCTAAAATGTCCCAAATTTTAGCAGCGAAGGAGAATATCGATCTCTTGCTGCAGACAGAGTCTGTACTTAGGTCTATGCTAAAACAAAATGAATCCTCTTTGGCGTTCCACTGCATACCTAAAATTTTTGATAAGCTGTTAGAATCCCACTCTAGATTTTTACATAGCCTGTCTGACTCGGGAATATTTTCTAGTAAGGAGGGCGAATTTGAGGCCCACTTGACCAACTCGAAACCCCCTGATTGAAAGAAATTAATAAGTTCAGACTGAAGCCTTTTAGCCTGATTTTCATCGAACAAGCTGGTAGCTACGTCGTCCATATAATTATCCCTACTGACAACACTGGATGCGAGAGGATAATTTTTTGATTCTTCCAAAACTAATTGTTTTACGGTTCTCAATGCTAACCATGGTGATGGTTTGAGACCGAATGTGACCGTGTTTAATGTATAAACAGAGATTGGGTCAGTTGGATTAAAGCGCCAAAGTATTTTTTGGAATTGCCTATCCTCAGATCGAATGAAAATTTGACGGAACATTTTCCGTATGTCTGCTGAAACTGCAATGCTAAAAAGTCTAAAATTCAACAATACAACAAAAAGGTCAGAATAAATATTAGGACCAGCGAATAAAATATCATTTAAAGATTTTTTGCTCGTAGTGAGACACGAACCATCAAACACGGGTCTGATCGGAGTTGAACTACTGACCTTCACAACCGCGTGATGTGGTATAAAAACACCTGAAGTATCATAACTAAGAGACATATGTCCACTATCAACAAAGTCTTGTAAGGCTTTGTTATAACCGGACCTAAACTCGGGTGATTTCCCAAGCTTTTTCTCTAAGCTCAAGAGTCTGCTTTCAGCCTGGGTATAAGAATCGCCCAGAACTGAAGGACTCTCCTTGAAAGGAAGTGCTACAGTAAAACGACCTATTTTATCTCTAGTGACAGTCTTTTTAAAATAATCTTCACATAATGTTTCCTCCTCATTGTAAGGGGAAGAATCACACTCAGGAATTTGTTCTAACTCCCAAAGCTTGCTAACCATACTATCGAGAGACGACTCTATGAATGCACAAAACGTGTGTTTAGCTACGCTACTATCTGTAGGGGCTGAACCCATGACTACATAACCTAGCTTTGTTTTAACACCAACTGGACAGTTTGTCTCACCGATAATCTGCCCACTTTCTATGAGGAGGGGCCATAATGAGGCTCCTAATATCCCACTAATGCTCTGTGGTTCATAAAAAGTGTCATCAGAGATTTGTACACCCTGTAAGTGTTTGAGTGCGCGCTTGTCAATTTTACAAGTCGGTAACTTATTTGTTACATGATCGACAACAAGTGCATGAATTGAAAACGAAATGTTTGAATCGAAACGAGAAGAAAAGTTAAAGCATGTTTGCCCTGACACGGACTTTGTAGTGGATCCTATTCCTTGCACGGAAGTCGGATTGTTCTGCACTACAAGACCTAGCTTTTTAGCACAAGAATCGGTAATAAAATTATTCATACTGCCAGAGTCAAGTAACATGCGTACTAAATGTATCCTACCTTTTTGATCAGTGATACACACTTTTGCTGTGGAAAGCAATACTGTATGTTCGACTGGTGTTTGTTCAGTAGAACAATATGTGGCAGCGTCACTAGCCTGACTAGGACCCGCTTTAGATAGCAAAGACTCCGATGCACCTGATGGCACCGTTTCCCTAAAATGTAATAAACTGTTATGTTTACCTGAACAATGCTTGCATGTATGCTTGGACTTACAAGCAGTGACTATATGACCAGGGTTAAGACAATTAATGCAACATTTAAATTGTTTTACCAACTCGAACCTTTGAAAGGGATTCAATTTGAGAAAATGATCACAATTAAATAAAGGATGATTAGAGAGATGACACACAAGGCAAACCTGGGGTTTTATTTTCTCTACAACAAAGGAATGAGAAATGTTTTGAGACATATTTTTATGAGATATTTTGCCTGAGTTAGCAGTGGACTGCTGAGATTCCACTCTTTTCGGCATTCTACCTAACATTTTAGCCTGCTCCTTGATAAATGTGTCAAGTTGAGAATAGGTGGGAAAATCTGAATTTTTTACTGACATTTCAAACAATTTTGTGGTGTCTGTATCTAATTTTCCTAATGCTATGCAGAGTATAATAAAGTCACCCAAATCTTGAATGCCTAGATTTTTTAATGCTGATACTGAAGCTGAAAACTGTTCGCAAAAATAATTTAATTGGGTTGCTGATTCTGTTTTAATAGGTTTAAATTTAAACATTTTTTCTACATATGACATTGCTAATGTCCTCTTATCATCATATCTCTGAACCAATGATTGTAATATGAGATTATAATTGTTAGCTGTAGGCAAGATTCCAGAACAAACAGTAAGTGCTGAACTTGATAATTTTGACATGAGGTACTGAACCTTTTGGGTATCAGATAAATCCTGATTCTCATGGATAAGTGTCTTGAAAGACTCATACCAGAGAGGCCACTCAGTAGGGTCTCCTGAATAAACTTTGAGATCAAGAAATGGTAATTTGACCTTTGACTGAACTTGTACTACAGGAGGTACATCTTTATCAAGCACGATTGGATATTGAGTATGCTTCTTTTTAATATAACCATACATATCATAAACAGTGTCTACACCTTGAAATGTAGGCTCGTAATTATCAGGATCTATGAGCAATGAAAGTTCGTTGATCTCATCAACACAATTTAAAAAGGTCGTTTTTAAAGACTCTACATTGTGAATTTTATTATGTAACGAAATAGCTGTTTCCCTTGATTTGACTTGCCTTGCCAAATCAAAGATGGACTGAAGAATAGAGAAGGCGTTCTCTTTCTTCGCAATCAATGCTTTCAATTTGCCTTTGTTAAGATCTTCAAGTTGAGCATTATCGCCTTTAACCATGATTAAAGTTTAAACGAACAACTAAAGTTCTCAAAATAAAAGAGGCAAACTTGTAATTTAAATAAATAAAGCTTATGCTCAAAAAAAAAATATATAAATACAATTTACGTACCTCAATGCTTTGAAAAGCGTAATGCTCAAGTTTAAAGAAAAAAAACTTTATTTATATTGACAAAATGTGAAATTAAAACAAGAAAATCAATTTAAAAATACAAATCAGATAAGTATGCAATAAAAGTATGATTAAAATGCTGACGAGAAAAAAATGCAGTATTAAAAAACGTGGTTTTTGAAAGCAGACCCTTGTTATAAAGTGAGTTATAAAAAAGCCAAAAAAAAGGCTTCTCTTCACAGGATCCAAAAAAAAGGTATCCTTGGCTCGAATGACCAAAAATGTTTTTGTTAAATTGTAGTGGACTGTATATAATTAAGGCAGGTTTAAGAGGATAACTTTAACATAAAACTTACCCATTACCACTTAACACTTTTTCGCGGATAACGGCGCGACGCGACGCGGCGGTTCTATCGCGAGCGGGATATGGTAATGAAAGCTTTATGATTTGGAATTTGTGGGCTTTGATTAACTAAACAATGATATTTAATTTGAAAGTTGAAAATTGAAAAATGAAAAATGAATGAAAAAATAAGGCACACCTATATGCTGTGATGTTAAGCCGACGAGAGTGAAAGATGTTCTGCTGGAGAGATAAGTAACTGCAGTCGGTTGCATATAGGTGCCTAACTTGCACTAGGTCATTTCGGCAAAGTTTGTACGTGTTAGGGTACCTACCTAATGCAGATACCACACATTCTCTAATATCTAAAATCAATAATTTTGTACATCTTTTTTTTTATAATAACTTAACAGATATATGGATGTACAATGTTTTTGCTATGACCAAAGTTAAGTGTTAAATACCAATAATATTGAAAAGACTTAAAGTGGTTCCAGAAATTAAGGTATTAAATTTTATAGAGCTTAAAATCTATAATCCGGTCAATCACATTACAATCGGATTAAAGATCCAACCAGAAATCTGATTAATTTTGTACCGAAAAATAAATAAATCGATTTATAAATTGTGTTATTATTATTATTTTTTTTTTAAATTAAGTTCTCAATTTTTTATAATTTTTTTTTAAGCGATAGCAATTACGTTGAAATCGCAGGAGTTATACATGATCGAAAACTTTGAATTGGTCTAAAGTACTCTTCAATCACCAATAAATTATTCCATTACATATTGTAACTAGCTAAATCCCGGCACTTTGTCACCGTTGGGGTTATTACCCGTGGCTGGCGTCCTATTTGAATCATTACTGGACCAGAAAATCCCGATATCTTGAAAATGGTAATAGATATTTTATTTTGATAATTCTCTAGGTATATTGACGGTGGTTTAGGGGAGGGGTCTCTCTCATGAAAATTTCAATATCTGTTACCGTTTGGGGTGTGGTATTGTAAACAGGCAACTCCTAAGAGGACATAGTCAGCCAACCAGACACGCACAGATTTGAGTTCTATATACAAAGATATAAATTGTAAAATATTTTTATATTTATAACATAACATTTAAACATAGAACATAAAATAGCTCCTCTCAAACCCTGCACCATCAAGTATAGTCCCCATGATGCTAATTGCTCACAGCATTTCCTCATTAAATTGCGATTGATACTATCCTGCACCATCAAGTATAGTCCCCATGATGCTAATTGCTCACAGCATTTCCTCATTAAATTGCGATTGATACTATCTTCTGAAATAAAAAGCTTGCATGTGGACCGTTGATTGCCATAAGTTTGGACATATTGAGCTGAAGTAAAAGGCAGTCATCAAGTTCGGACGCAAAAGTATGGCCTCGGACTATTCCGGGATTCATCGCCAGACATCGGAGGAACACTTCAAAAAAGTCAGGTAAGTGCATAGATTTAGAAAGCAAGAAAAATAAAAAATAATAATTAGCCTCATAGGGGTGTGTATTTACGGACGAATTCCTATATACCTAGTTACATAGCTACAATAAGAACAAAATTACGGACACTACAGTTTTTAAGAAATCTATTATATCACAGATTAGAAAACAAAATATGAAAACACGTTAAAAATAAATAAATAAAGTATATAACGACCTCTGGCCGAAAACTGAAGCAGCCTTTCTGCAGAGGAAACACCACACACTGCCTCAATAGAAAATGGCGGACACCATGCTAAGAGCATAGGATTTCCGCCATTTGCTATTGTGGAAGTGCTTCACATAAAATGCCCAGGCCCCATTGGAAGTTCTTTACGTATTTATTGTTTTTTTTTCTTTATCCATAGGTAATGTCAAAATGTCACCATTTTGACATTTTCTTATTATTTTCTTTCTTTTCTCGATCTAATTACCTTTTTGTAATATAAATTACAAACAGAGTGTGTTATGTGACGGTTCAAAGGGTTACTTTCATATTTGGAGGTTATGAAAGTGGACAGTGTTTTTGGAACGGCATCCACTTGACAGAAGAGTTGGGTGGAAGAGATTGGCATAGGCAATAACCCCGCCCTTTAATTAAGACTATATTTCGATATATTTTTCTATTCTTTTTCATTTTTATTGTATATATTGTTTCATTTTTTTTCATTGTTAAAATAATTATTTATACTGGTACATAAATATGTCCATTTATATCTAATAAATTGTTGAATAATAAAATTAATTTGATTTGATTTTATTTAATACAATAGTATTTTACGTGTCATACACCTCCTAAGATAATTCTACTTTAGAAGAAGAAGAAGCAGATTGGTTGTATTGTCTATTACTCAAGTTACTACAAGTCCGATTTCGTGTGTTACAAGAGTTGAAGGTGAGACCTACTGGTAATCTGACCTCTAGATCGTACCTAATGTAAACAGAAGGATTATCAAATATGACTATACGGCTTAGTGAGGTAGTCAAGTGTCAACCAGGTCAGATAAAAAAAAAACTATATCTTTGTCTACCAATGCCAAAACAAAGGCCCTCAGTTACTTACTTTTCGTGTCCATGAGGGTTATCATGTTGGTGGAAGGATTAATGGGCGTATTAGCCCCCTGGACGCTGAAGTTTTCTGAGCTGCTTCCATGTCCTGTGTGTGGTGTATTGTGTAGAGTTGTTTAAAATACTATTGAAATTTAAAGTTTGTGAAACGTCCCTTCGTTGATTCTCTAATTCATATTTTTAGATGCATGGGAACTATGTTTTCCGTAACCTTACACTCTGCCGGGCTGTATCTTTCTTTGTATAGGCGTTCTTCACACCTCGGGCGAGGTGTTTGATTTTTTCGGGGATTTCGCTTACCTTCGGCCGCTTCCACTCGAACTTGAAGGGCGGGGTCTGGTGGTAGAACACCGAGGCTTGCGAGGCGGGGAACTCGGGGTCCTCCCAGAGCTCGCCTCGCTTCAGGCAAGCTCGCTTGATGCGTTCGAAGTCTGACATTGGACCTGGGAATCGGAAAAAGACAGAGAGGAAAATTAGAGATGCAAATTTCGACTCTTTCAAATGATCTAAATCAATGATCGAAGTCTGACATTGGACCTGGGAATCGGAAAAAGACAGAGAGGAAAATTAGAGATGCAAATTTCGACTCTTTCAAATGATCTAAATCAATGATCGAAGTCTGACATTGGACCTGGGAATCGGAAAAAGACAAAGACTAAAATTAGAAATGCAAAATTTCGACTCTTTCAAATGATCTAAATCAATGATCGAAGTCTGACATTAGACCTGGAAATCGGAAAAAGACAGAGACTAAAATTAGAGAGACGAAATTTCGACTCTTTCAAACGATCTAAATCAATAAATCAATGATCGAAGTCTGACATTGGACCTGGAAATCGGAAAAAGTCAGAGAGGAAAATTAGAGATACGAAATGCCGACTCTTTGAAACGATCTAAATCAATGATCGAAGTCTGACATTGGACCTGGGAATCGAAAAAAGACAGAGAGGAAAATTAGAGATGCGAAATATTCGACTCTTTCAAATGAACTAAATCACTGAATCAATGATCTAGCTTAATGTAAATCGCTCATCCAAATGATCTTGGTCAATCAAAATCACTGAGTGAAATGATCTATCTTAATCTAAATCACTCAGTGACATTGGACCTGGAAATCGGAAGAAGACATCAAAGAGGAAAATTAGAGATACGAAATTTCGACTCTTTCAAACGATCTAAATCAATAAATCAATGATCGAAGTCTGACATTGGACCTGGGAATCGAAAAAAGACAAAGAGGGAAGTTATTAGAGATACGAAATTTCGACTCTTTCAAATGATCTAAATCAATAAATCAATGATCGAAGTCTGACATTGGACATGGAAATCGGAAAAAGACAGAGAGGAAAATTAGAGATACGAAATTTCGACTCTTTCAAACGATCTAAATCAATAAATCAATGATCGAAGTCTGACATTGGACCTGGACATCGGAAAAAGACAAAGAGGAAAATTACAGATGCGAAATTTCGACTCTTTCAAACGATCTAAATCAATAAATCAATGATCGAAGTCTGACATTGGACCTGGGAATCGGAAAAGACAGAGAGGAAAATTAGAGATACGAAATTTTGAGTCTTTCAAACGATCTAAATCAATAAATCAATGATCGAAGTCTGACATTGGACCTGGAAATCGGAAAAAGACAGAGAGGAAAATTAGAGATACGAAATTTTGAGTCTTTCAAACGATCTAAATCAATAAATCAATGATCGAAGTCTGACATTGGACCTGGAAAACCGGAAAAAGACAGAGAGGAAAATTAGAGATACGAAATTTTGAGTCTTTCAAACGATCTAAATCAAAAAATCAATGATCGAAGTCTGACATTGGACCTGGAAATCGGAAAAAAGACAGAGAAGAAAATTAGAGATACGAAATTTCGACTCTTTCAAACGATCTAAATCAATAAATCAATGATCGAAGTCTGACATTGGACCTGGAAATCGGAAAAAGACAGAGAGGAAAATTAGAGATACGAAATTTCGACTCTTTCAAACGATCTAAATCAATGAATCAATGATCGAAGTCTGACATTGGACCTGGAAATCGGAAAAAGACAGAGAGGAAAATTAGAGATACGAAATTTCGACTCTTTCAAATGATCTAAATAGGGGAAATCGGCACGAATGACCTGTTGCAACACAGATTTATAGTGCCTAATTAGAATTTTTTTTATCTAAATCACTAAATCAATGATTTAGCTGAATCTAAATCACTCAGTGAAATGATCTAGCTCAATCTAAATCGCTCAGTGAAATGATCTAGCTCAATCTAAATCGCTCATTTAAATGATCTAGCTCAATCTAAACACTCAGTGAAATGATCTAGCTCAATCTAAATCGCTCATTTAAATGATCTAGCTCAATCTAAATCACTCAGTGAAATGATCTAGCTTAATCTAAATCACTCAGTGAAATGATCTAGCTTAATCTAAATCACTCAGTAAAATGATCTAGCTTAATCTAAATCACTCAGTGGAATGATCTAGCTTTAATCTATGTTCTGATACTCATGTACATCTGGTACAACGTCTCACTTTTCTGTTTATACTGATTCTGTTTATTCTGAAAGTAGAGAATGTTTTTGGAGCGGGCTACTTCTTGAGTTCTTGCGGGTCCATGGTCTCGTAAATCAGGGCTCTGAATATTTTTCTGAGTAAATCCAAAGTCTTGGGACTTGGGACCTAGGTACATTTATTGCTCTAAGTTCTAACCTGGATATACACCTACTTACCTAATTACAATTCTACGATTTCACTACTTTTTTTTAAAGGAGACGTGATAAAATCGGTAGACGAACACTAGATTTTATTCTAGTGAACAGTGTGAGTACTGAGATGCGGACAACAGTGCATCATCCTCACTAAAAGCCACCTCTCCCCCTATACATATGATCCCGTACCTAAACATAAGTGCACTTAGTCAAGTGGTTAACGCGCTAGTCTGGTAATCCAGGTAGTGTAGGGATCCGTTGGTTCGAATGCCACCCAGTGCATGAATTTTTCCTCATCATTTAAGTTTGTGACCACATAATTATAAGACTGTGAGGGTTAGGTGGTATAGAAATGCTTTGAGCATCAACCTCGCCTGGAGGTTACCTTCCACTGAAGAGTGTTATTATTATTATCCCGGAACCGTTCAAAACATTACATCGTTCACTACTAAACTGTTGTCATAATAGAGCCTACCTTAACTATCTGTCTGACAGTCTAAATAAAATACTACACTGTTTTATTTTACAGTAGGTAAATATGATATTTATGATATTCACAAACGCGTTTTTGCACAACCTGACTCTGAATTTGCTAAGAGGAATCAGTTTATGCTACTTACTCGAACGTGCCTTATTTTAGCGCTCGTTGATTATAATGAGTTTTAATTTTTCGAAGTACCTATAATAATAATAATAATAATATAATCCCGGTAAACGGGCTTGTATTTAAGGAAAGAATCCTGTTTACAAATTACAACAGTAAAACATTTACATTAAAAATATACATAGTTACAATATGAAAGACTTTAAGAACAAATGGATTTTAAAAAAAAGGAAAAATAAAATAAATAAAACTAGAAATTTACTAGATCGTAAATTAGAGTAGATGCGTAAATGAATAAGATATCAATGTAGGTATTATACTTTGTATACTGTGTGATCCCGGAACTATTTGACTTGATCAGAGGGCCGGTCCGGCACTTCATGTACATATTATGGCATACCCTGTATATCGATAGTAAACATTACAGTCGATAAATAATTATTTTTATGGCTCATATTATTGTTGTTGTCTCTAATGTAGGGATTTAAAATCTACGTTAGTGTCATGTACATAATGGTTGGTACACCCTGTATGGCTTTTGTAAAAAATATTATTGATAAATAATTATTTTTATGACTCATATTATTGTTGGTGTTTCTAATGTAGGTATTTAAAACCTACATTAGTGTCATGTACAATTGTACATATAGGTACACCCTGTATATCTATTGTAAAAATATTGTTGATAAATAATTATTTTTATGGCTCATATTATTGTTGTTGTCTTTGTTTTAATGTAGATATTTAAAACCTACATTAGTGTCTTGTACATATTATGTGATCACCCTGTATAATTATTGTGAAAAATATTGTTGATGAATAATTATTTTTATGGCTCATATTATTGTTTTTGTTTCTAATGTAGGTATTTAAAACCTACATTAGTGTCATGTACAATAATTATACAGCCTGTATATCTATTGTAAAAAATATTGTTCTTAAATAATTATTTTTATGACTCATATTATTGTTTTTGTTGGTTTTAATGTAGGTATTTAAAACCTACATTAGAGGCATGTACATAATGATACACCCTGTATATCCATTGTAAAAAACATTGTTGATAAATAATTATTTTTATGGCTCATATTATTATTTTTGTTTCTAATGTAGGTACACTGAGTGACAAATTTAGCGGAAGGCATAGGTTTTTTCTCATATTATAACGTGTGTATTTCTTGTTGGAAACTTTGAGGAAATCACACAAAAATAGGTACAGAGATATCAAAAACGTGAAGGCCAATTTTCATAATTGAATGAAGTGCTTGTCATTGTCGACCTTTACCATACAGGGTGTACAAAAAACTGTTTTTCAATGATTTTTTTTCAAATTTCATTATTTTGGATTAAAAGCAATATTTTCTTGCTTTATGTTGAGCCTTGATGGACTCGTCATTATTCCTCTGAATTCAAAATAATGAATTTTGAAAAAATCATTGAGAAACAGTTTTTTTTTCTACACCCTGTATAGGAAAGGTCGACAATGACAAGCACTTCATTCAATTTTGAAAATTGGCTTTTACATGTCTCCGCTATCTCTGTACCAATTTTTGTGTGATTTCCGCAATTAGAAAAAATATGAAAAATATTTTGGTCCAACAAGAAATACACACAAGAAAAAACCTATGCGTTCCTCTAAATTTGTCACTCAGTGTATTTACAATCTACATCATATGTAGTCACCAGGCACATGTTAGGTACAATGTCACATTGGAGATACATCTTAGAATTTAGTAGGTAATTAAATTAAAACCAGATACGCCTGTAAGGTACTCTAAGTCAGGTGACTCATATCTCGCAAACAATTTCCACAAACAATTTCCTGAAAAAGTGTTAACTACCAAAAAAAAAATCTTAACAATGTCTACATACAATTTCACGAAAAAGTGTTAATTACCAACCAAAAGAATCTTAACAATGTCTGCAAAGAATTTCCCGAAAAAGTGTTATCTACCCAAAAACAAAAATTCTTACATTCCCGATTCATCTGTTGAAGTAACAAGTCGTTTTTATTTTGCTCCGTTATTTTCAATTTCGAAAATTAGTTAAAAGTTGTTTTTCCACAAGTTTTTCATATCAAAGCGTTCAGCCATAATTGGCCTTTCACCTAGATGTTCTTGTTTTGTGTTATTGTGAACTGATTTCCTATTTTTTGTCGTTTTTTATCATGTTTTCCAATATTCTCAGTGATAATAAGTTATGGTTACTATAGCAACCACCCCCGTCTTCCCGTCCTGTCTACCTACCCGTTCGTACTCATCACCCGTTCGAGAAATTTTCTGATTCCAGCCACTCACTATAAATATTCCCTGTGAACTTAAATAATTTTCTCTTCTCTTTCCCAGTCATGAGTTCCCCACTTTCATTCTCTACCTACCAGACTCCTAGACGTAGTTATTCATCTGCCTACAAGAGGTCAGCACCGTCTTCTTTCAGCGCGTGTTTTACTTCCCAGACCCAGTCCAAGCCTATTGATGATACGTTGATGCTTCCCCTTGAATGTGCCATTGTTTTACCCTATGTCGAGTTTATTCCCATGGACAAATATTTCATGGCTGTGGGAAATCTACTGGGTGGAGCCCCGGAGGATTTCAAGAAAATCATTTATGGTGGTAAAAATGGTGCAAGAGTTGTGATGCATTTATGTTCCCAAAATGTACTCGAGGATTTTACTTCTCAAAATGAAACAGTCACTATCGATGGAAAAGTTTTACCCGTAAAAAAACTAGTTGACCCGGGTCTCATTCTTTTCCTACAGAATGTTGTGCCTCACTTACCAAATAGTCTCCTAGAACTTGAATTGAAGAAATATGTTTCCCTCCAGTCTGAGATTCACCTGTCGAATTATGGTATGCGAGATTATCGTTTAAGCCATATTCTCGCTTACAAAAGACAAGTGAAGATCAGGTCCGATGACAAAGAAAAAGTACCCGCAGTAATCAATGTAACTTTCATGAATGTCACCTACCCTGTATATTTATCCTTCGATTCCAGCTCTACTACCAGGTGCTTTAACTGTGGAAAGGAGGGGCATATCGCCACAAACTGTACGGAACCTCCAAAAGCTCTCGCACAGGACAGATTGTTGAAAGCCAAGCTGCCACCTCCTCCTGAACCTGAGGATAGTGATGAGCAAGTAACAGTAGAAAATATTGATCTCCCTGAGCTTTCTGATGAGCTCATGGATGAAGACGTGGAGTCTGATTTTCAGTCTCCCTTAATTACTCCCCTGATTTCCAAGAAGTCTGAGTCTGGTGAGTTTCAAGTAAAAAACTTCTATCCGAAATTTAAGGTCTCCCGATCTTCATCCCTTCCCTCATTGGTAGCAGATAAAAAAGCTCCCAAACATAAAAATCGCAGAGAAGACTTCCCTCCTCTTAGGAGTCCTTCTTCTAACCTCGAATCAGCAAAGAAACAAAAAAGAGCCTCGAATGACAATGAGTCCCATAGTGAGAAGAAAATTAAAATAAACTCGTCAGACCCCGTACCGTCCGAAGGATTCAAATCCCTGGTGTCCAAGATAGTGGATGAGTCCGAGGAAGAGTCGGTGTCAGCAGATGATATTTGTGATCTCCTAGCCAAGCTGAAGAATTCTCAAAAGCAGATAGAAATTGTGAAAGAATCCGAACTTCCTGTCAACATCGTTCGGAACATTCTACAGTCAATCCACGCACATCCCGACATTACACCTAACATGAAGTCCAGAATTAGCCGCCTCTTGAAAAATGTTTTTGTTGAAGCAAAAATGGTACATCAAAATGTACCTTCTGAATGTTGAATCCCTCCAAAGAATTATTTTACGTAATTATTTATCAGTATGTCAAAATTTCCACTATGTCCCATCCTACCTTCTTATAAGTATTATTGTTGTATTTTTTTTTTTTTATGTTGATTTTTTTTTTTTTTTTTTTTTTTTCTCATTTAAACTGATCATGTCCTTTATTTGTCTAATGATATTTACGATTATTATTATTTTACTGAATCTTCTAATAGTTACATGAAAAACAAACATCTCACTCATGGAATGTAAATGGCTGTTTTAGCCGTCTCCCCTAATTACAGAAGATCCCTACAGACCATTGTCCTCTTTTAACATGCCTTCAGGAAACTACCATGAATTAAGAAGTCCAAATGACTTACTGTCTTACCTCACAGAAAATGAAAGTGTAATCCTTGATTTTATGACTAGAACTCGATTAACCATGACTAGAACTCGATTAAGTATGTAAATTTTTTTTTGAGTGTATATAACATTATAATAATATGTTGACGCACATAAATAAATTACAAAAAAAAAAAAAAAAAAAAAAAAAAAATTCTTAACAATTTTGTACTAACAAATTCCCGACAAAGTGTTAACTACCAAAAAAAAATCTTAAAAATGTCTGCAAACAAGTTCCCGAAAAAGTGTTACCTATCCAAAAACGAAAATTCTTCAACAATTTGTACTAACAATTTCACGAAAAAGTGTTAACTAACAAACAAAAAAAGAATCTTAATAATGTCTGCAAAAAATTTCCCGAAAAAGTGTTACCTAACCCAAAAAAAAATCTTAATAATGTCTGCAAAAAATTTCCCGAAAAAGTGTTACCTAACCCAAAAAAAAATTCTTAACAATTATGTAGATACTCGTATTCAAAAAAAAACAATAGATTTAAATAAATAAAATAATTAAACCAGAGTAGTGTTGGTGTATTTTTTGGTGAAATTTATTCAAATAAATTAACTATAAATTAAATAAAATAATGATGTAGAATATTAGGTTCATTTTACTATGGGACAAGTCTTATTTATAAGAAAACTGATATATTTATGATTCTATAATATAATATAATATTATATAATAACTCTTTATTGACAAGAATAATATTGACAAAGGGCGTGATTATTGCCTGAGACAATCTCTGCCATCAAACCCATACATTCTAAGAGAACTACCCATTTTAAACATGATATTATATTTTTTAGTGTAGGTATAATATTATTCTCATGATAATTCCAAGAAAAAAAAATATTTTTTAATATTTAAAAATATTTTCTAATATTAGAAATTTCTCGGAAGTAAAAATAGTTCTTTTTTACTGATAACCATCCATGATCGATAAGGCAGTGAACTCTATCCTAGAGGTCGCTGGTTAAAGTCTCAAGTTTCTCAAAAAATCAGTCAAGGGAGTTTGATTTACTGTGATATCACGATTGCAATTAACTCAAATATGATAACTTTTTAGTTTAAATGATAAAAAAAAATAATATGACATACCTCCTTAAAAACAAATCATAATAAAATAACAATAAATCATAATAAGAAAATGCCGACCTCCGTGGCTCAGTGATTAAGAGCATTGGTTGCTGACCTGGAGGTTGCGGGTTCGAATTCCGACCGGAGCGGAAATTTCTGACCGAAATTTTCCGATTCCGGAATGGCATGGATGTAAAGGTAAAGTGCCCTGAAGTAATGCGAAAGCGGTTCCGGGGCACAACTACCTTAAAAAATAAAAATAAAATAACAACAACGAAAACATGGATCTATAAGGCGGCGGACCCCTAACCCTTACGTCGGTGGTTCGAGTCCAAGCATGGTAACTTTTAGTAAGGCGGGTTGAGTTAGTTGAGTATTTGAGACATCACTCTCATGCTTGTGATTTTTTCGTTAAATTTCCAACCGTATGAATGATGTGATTTTTGTGTTTTTATCCATGGTAGTTTTCGTGTGACCCGTATTCCAGCAATCCTGGGTTCGATTCCCGGTTGAAGCAGACTTTTCACACAGAAAATTTTGTTTCCTCCAAACACAAGAGGCTAGCGATTCCGGCCCTACCCAGCCTGGGTGAGGTTAATGTGAGCAGCTGGTACGTTTTCCAGCGAATGGAGGGTAAAACCCCTGACTACATCAATTCAGGCCGCTAAAACCAAATATGTAGAATCAATGGGCATGAAGGAAACTTTGGTTGAAACTTTGGATTTAGGCTTTGGGGACCGTAAAACGTGTTTTGGCACTGAAAACTATTATTAATATTATTAAAAAAACTGACTATCGAAAATTTTGGGTGATTCCATTACTTTTCTTTCTATAGGATAAGGAAAGTAAAAAAGTAGGTAAAATGTTAAGACAGGGGGTAACAAGCTTTCAACGGATATCCTGTATCATTCGGGGTCCTGTATAATAGATATTGTATAGATGACTCGGTAGCTAACCGACCTCGGTAGCTTGATCGATAAGGCGGCGGACTTGTAACCTGGAGGTCGGTGGTTCAAGTCCCGTTTTCAGCGTAAGATCTAGTAAAGCGAGTTTGAGTAGTTGTGACATCACGAAAGTGATTAACACAAAATAATATGATAACATTTATAATTAATATTTTGTGCAATTAATAGACGATTTTGTAAAACATCTTTTGGAGTCTGCATTTTGCGAATTGTCTTGAACGGGGAAAACCGATGCTAATGCATGACTTGAGTTCTCATTATGTCTTAATTTCGGAAATTGCTTTAAGCATTAACCTCGCCTAGATGTTACTTTCTACGAAAGAGTGGTATTATTTTTGTCTATTATTTTTGCCCCTAGTATTAATTTTGTATTTCTGAGCACATCAGAACAGGTGCGGCCGTTGGGAAAATGATCTGGGGGTGCTGCTACATAAACCGGACTAAAATGGGATTTATAGAGCCGCTCTTTCAGTATCTCAAGAGTTAGAGTTTGTTTACCATGCCAATCATAATAATTATGCATTAGTTATTCCAGAAATATGTGATGATTTTCAGTGTGGACTTGAGAAAATCCTCTCATTTTCTTTTTCGTCTGGGGTGCTGCAGTTCCGCAACTCCTTAGCAACGGCCGCGCCTGCATCAGAACAACAGTTTAAACTCCATTTAGACAAACTCAATTAGACGAACTAAATACCTGAGATTAAGACACGCGGATGAAGATAATATTGAAGTTATTATTTCAAGACTTATTCGTAAAACGGTATTCACACGAGTTTAATTGTTTTTTTATTGAAGTGTATGAAGATGGGTGCACTTGTGAATAAAAATAGTTAAAAGTCATGACGTTGTGTTAATCACTTTTGTGATATTATCACAACTACTCAAACTATAGCTTTACTAGACCACGGGCTGTTCCCCACCAAGCCACTGACAGAAACAAAACCTTTTAACAAGTTCAGTTTTTTTTTTAAGTTGTCATATTTGTGCTTTCGCGTCTGTCCTTCGTCTCAAGGACGAAGGTTTTGGATATTCAGTTAAGCATTTCCAAAGCACTTGACCCTAGAGAGCCAAAGGTTTCAGTGGCGAAGGGAACGAAATCATAAAGATTTTGCAGGTTTAGTCAGTTATCATATTTGTGTAAATCACTTTAGTGATATCACAACTACTCAAACTCGCCTTACTAATTCCACGCCGAAACCGGGACTTGAACCACCGACCTCCAGGTTACAAGTCCGCCGCCTTATCGATCGAGCTACTGAGGTCGGTGTGCACTTGTGAGTACCCGGGTAGTCGATTCAAATCATCAGCCCTAACTTGGACCATTAACAAAAAAAATCAACTCTAGGGTCGAGTCACACTCTTGCGAAAGCATTTTCGCACCTGCTTGTTATAGGAAGGCCCCTCCCTGATGAAAGGGTCCATAACTATGTTCCGCCGCCTTATCAATCAAGCTACTGAGGTCAGTTATAGGTAAGTATCATTATTATTATGAAATACGAATATAATTTTACTGTTTATTCCTTTTTTATTTTTTAAAAGATGAGTGTTTCAGCTACTGTAGACGCTTGGGGTCTGTCTGTGTCTAGCCTACCCATCCCGTAGTATGCCTCTGATGGGCGAGAAGTAACACAATACTTCCCAATTAGGTGCTGGGTCAACACCTAATCTTATTAAAATTACTTCCAAGTATCTTATGCTGGGTGATTTAATGTACTCAAAATACATGTATTTTGAGTACATTTGAGTACATGTATTTTGAGTACATTAAAATACATGTATTTTGAGTACATTAAATCACCCAGCATAAGATACTTGGAAGTAATTTTAATAAGATTAGGTGTTGACCCAGCACCTAATTGGGAAGTATTGTGTTACTTCTCGCCCATCAGAGGCATACTACGGGATGGGTAGGCTAGACACAGACAGACCCCAAGCGTCTACAGTAGCTGAAACACTCATCTTTTAAAAAATAAAAAAGGAATAAACAGTAAAATTATATTCGTATATCATAATCATAATGATACTTACCTATAACTGACCTCAGTAGCTTGATTGATAAGGCGGCGGACTTGTAACCTGGAGGTCGGTGGTTCAAGTCCCGGTTTCAGCATGGATTTAGTAAAGCGAGTTTGAGAAGTTGTGATAATATATCACGAAAGTGATTAAGACAAATATAATAACTATATTATTATTTTTATTTATTTTTATATAATTATATTTGTGGACTGTCATAAGTTTATTAATGACAGTTTCCATGTATATGTAATATATATTCTATGTAAATAAAACTTGATCTAATATGTTTAATAATAAGTACACCTTGTGTATTCACCCTGTATGTCCATTATGACGAATCTAAAGCTATGAATTAGAGAAGATTATAATTTTACCCAGGAAATAAGACTGTAGGGTATTATCTAAAAACACGTCTGAAATTTATGAAGTTATTATTATTTCTAAGTTGACCCTCGGCAGTCACACTTAAAGAATAAATCTGATTAAATATTCGCGGATACATTAGAAGAAGAAAAAATTAAACCTAACTTTGGTTACAGACGCGACCAGTGCTTAGGAACTGCAGCACCCCAGACAAAGAAAGAAAAAGAGGGGATTTTTCCAAGTCGTAGCTCGTACACAATGAAATTTATCACAATTTCTAGAATAATGACTGCATAATTATTATTAAACTCTTTATTAGAAGTACATATAATAGGTATACAAACAAATAATGGTAAAAATAAAAAATACAAAATTGACAGTATAAAAATATAAAACTGGAAAAAATAAACAAAATAAATACAAACGTCCTAACTAAAGGGCGGGGTTATTGCCTATGACTCAAACTCTTTAAATGAGATTTGAATTGAATGCTCATATTGGGTTTGTTCTTTTAAAGAACTGCTTATTAGTCCCCAAGCTCACATACCTGCTCAGAACCAGTCCATTCTGGAAATTCAAAGATGTCGTGCAATCCATTGACCATATACTGCACAGCACTCTCCAGCATATTCTTAATTCAAGACTTGATGAGACTCAATGGAATCAGGCGACGTTGCCAATCAGATATGGTGGGATTGGTGTGCGAAAGATCTCTGACCTCGCCTTGCCCGCTTTCATCAGCTCTGCTCACGGTGTACAGGACCTAGTCTCACAACTTCTTCCTCAGGACGTTATGGTTCCTGTACATCTGCGAGATGAAGCTGTGGAATTGTGGCAATCTACTATTGGCGATTTACCCGAGGCTCATCATCACCACATCCAAAGAGAATGGGATAACATCCAATGTGAAAAAATTAAAATCAATCTTCCCTTGAATTCAAATGAGGACAAAGCTCGTTTTCTTGCTTTACAGACAAAAGAAGCAGGCGCCTGGCTACAAGTATACCCGTCTACCAACATTGGTACATTCATGGACGACACTTCTTTCAGAACCTGCGTTGGACTCCGTCTTGGATGTAAATTGTTCAAACCTCACCTGTGCAGCTGTGGTACAATGATTGACGAAAAAGGTTTACATGGGCTGAGTTGTGCCAAAGGGAAGGGCCGCTTTCCAAGACACACGGAGCTAAACAACATCATCCATCGTGCTTTGTCTTCAATTAACATTCCGTCTACACTCGAACCTGTAGGACTCTGCCGTGAAGACGGCAAACGGCCCGACGGAATTAGTTTGGTTCCTTGGTCATGTGGAAAAATGCTTGTTTGGGATTGCACTTGCACCAATACATTGGCAGACTCATACCTACAACAAACGGCCAGATCAGTGGGAGCAGCAGCAGAGGAAGTTTCAAAAAGAAAAATGATTAAATATCGAAATATCATTGAACAAAATTTTATCTTCAAACCTTTAGCATTTGAAACCATGGGACCCTGGGGAAGCGAGACGAAAGAGTTTGTGCGAGACGTTGGGAGAAAATTGGTGCATATAACGGGAGATCCCAGATCAAAAATCCACCTGAAACAGCGACTTAGCCTGGCGGTGCAGCGGCTTTCGGCTCTTCCCTCAGCTGAGTTTGTAGAAGTCTACGATCTCTAATTTTATTATTGTTTTATTTACATTTAAATATATACACTTGGTGAGTAGTGTAGAAACCTAACTACCTACTAAAATTCATGAAAGCAATGACTTTAAATAGGAGCAAGGACTCTGATGATTAAGTCTCCTCTGTAGATAAATATCATTAAAAAAAAAATCTTTAAATACTGAAAAAGCGACGCTGTAAATCCCATTTTAGTCCGGTTTAGGTGGCAGCGACCCCAAATAGTTTTCCCACCGACCGCGCCTGTTATTAGGTTATGATAATTTTCTTCGCTTGAGGGGACGAGGTGGCTATATTGTCCAGTGGCTCTAGTGCTACTTGTTTTTCTCCAGGAACAGTTGGTGCTCTTCAGCAAAAAATAAAATATATAAATTTTTCATTCTTTTTTCATTTTTTTTTTTTTTACAGAGGACTCATCCTAAGCCATTCTTATTTGGCTTCTAAGGTTGATAAATTTTATTAAATATTTAATATTATTTTAATAAAATAAATAATATAAACAAGGAATCGTGAGTTTTGAAGTCCTCTCTTTGAATAAATGCGTTCATAAAAAAAATAGTTAAAGTTTAAGTTATCAGATTAATTTGTGTTCATCACTTTCGTGATGATTTCACAACTACTCAAAATAGCTTTACTAAATCTACGCTGAACCCGGGACTTGAACCATCAACTTTCGTGATTTCACAACTACTCAAACTCGGCGCTTTATTAAATCTACGCTGAATCTGGGATTTGAACCACTGACCACCAGGTTACAAGTCCGCCGCCTTAGCGATCAAGCTACTGAGGTCGGTAAATAATTAAAAAATAGTTAAAGTTTAAAGTTATCATATTTGTGTTCATTTTCGTGATTTCACAACTAATCAAAATCGCTTTACTAACTACGATGAATCCGGGACTTGAACCTACGACCTCCAGGTTACAAGTCCACCGCCTTATCGATCAAGCTACTGAGGTCGGTAAATAAATAATATTAACATAAGTTATTGAATTTTTTTCTAATAATACTTTTGTAGCATTATAGCCAAAAGCTGTGAGCACTAAGTGATTTACATAAAAATATATTAATAGGTAATAACATCATAATATAGGTAAATAAACAAATAATATAAATAATAATTGTAACATCATATTATTCCCTGAAATGTTTAATTGACAAATGACAATACTGTTTGATTACACAAAAAATAAATAGTAATAATATCATAATATAAATAAATAAATTATAATTGTAACATTGTTTTATTCCCTGAAATCTTTAATTGACAAATAGCAATACTGTTTGATTACATAAACTAATAATCACAACATAATATAAAAAAAATATTAAAATAAATATTAATATGTAACATTGTATTCCCTGAAATATTTGACAGATGACAATACTGTTTGACTGTACACTGTGTCAGTTGGCAACTCTTTGTAGAGCAGTTCAAAATAAATATTTATTTTTTCAATTATAAATAAATAATCTTAAATGAATTTCTTTGTATTATTATATCACAGTTTTAGTGGGTAGCGCAGAATTATAGGACTTTTCCATATCTTTATTATCTAATATCTTATTTTTGCGTATAATTCCGCCACTGGTCGCTGCTCACATTAAATCAGTCTCACATACTCACATACGCTGCTCACATACTCATTTTTCCTCACGAGGTATAAGTGGACCCCGAACACCCAAGTACAGTGCAGAAAAAATCCTGCCCCGCCGGGGATCGAAGCCAGGTCACCGTGCGTGCAATGCCTAGCGCACTAACTCACTCTGCCACGGTGACAATTTTTCTGATGCTCTGTACTTGAATGTTCGGGGTCCACTCATACCTCTTGAGGAAAAATGAGTAGGTACTTGTATGTGGAGGCATTACCAGAGTAAAAAGAAATTAATGTAATAGAATTCGAAAAGTAAAGGAGGCCTTTAGTAATGCTGCGCTACCCAAAAAAATGTGAAGAGGCCTTGGGCTTCACCACAAATAAAATCATAGGTACATAATTATTTCATAAATATTCTTAATTAGACGCGATTTACTAGTTTTTTTTTTAGTAGAGTAAATAGAATAACATATTTGTGTGACTTTGTTACAATCGCAAATGAAAACACTGATAACGTGATATAGAACTGATAAGAAGAGTGCTAGGAGTGAGCTCTTATCAGGATCCCAGGAACAGCTATCCCAGGCAGTACGGATCCTCATCCAATCATTGGATCTCTGTAGACAGATAGGGGTTGGAGATAACCAACCTATGCCAGGTATGCAATATTTACTCATTTAATTTTTTTCTCTTCGGTAAGTAAAGAAGGAAAAACTTTGTTTGTAAAGTTGTTTGTAAATATTTTTCCTCGACTTGTCACCAATAAAATAATGAGACTTTGTTTAGAGAAGGGGTTTTCAACCTTTTTCAGACTCTGGGCCAAATTTCTTTTCCAGAAAAGTCCGCGGGCCACTAATAGAAAACTTATTAGAAACGTAAATTGAGGGAGGGGGAAGGTAGTTAGAAAAAAAAAAACAGAAAAGTATTTCTAATTTCAGGAACAAGTGTTGGTATCTTTATTTGCAAAAAAAAATAGAGGATTATTTCACTCATTTTTTTTTACAAAAACTAAACAGTTTAAAATAAAAATGAACTTAAATTTGTACAGCAGGGAATAATCTCTGATCAGTTTCTGATTAGAAGAAAAATCAAAAAAACAACTCTGTAAAGGGTTCGAAACTAGGTCTTCAATAGGATGATTGGAATTGCATGGCATCCAACATATTTGACAATATTGGGTTGAAATTTTGTAGTCGCAATGCGGAGGGAGTTTTCTAGAGGGTCATCGGAGAGCCTTGTCTCTATCTATCTAACCCTCAGAGTCTTATTATTATGTGGTCACAAACTCTAATTTATGAGGAAAAATTCATGCACTAGGTGGGATTCGAACCAACGGATCCCTACGCTACCTGGATTACCAGACCAGCGCCCCAACCACTGGACTACAGTTCAAATGGAACAGTATAATAAATAAGTTGATATTATTATTATGTTAATTATACCAAAAAAAAATTCTAGGCCCGGTAGCTAAGATAGTTTCAGTTCAAAGAGCAAAGAATAGTAATGACATCGCCTTATTGATACTGCCCCATTAGGACTAATGGTAAGCCCAAGACAGTATTATTATGTGGTAAAAATCCCAAATGGGAGGATAACTTGTCTTGTCCCGGCTGGGTTTCAAACCCGTGACCTCTGGAATCTCTAGATTTACGAGTGCTGATTTTACCACTGAGATACCGGGACAGACAAGCTAAGGAAATATAATAATGTGTTTATTTGTGTTATTATATCACAATTTTAGTGGGTAGCGCAAAATCATAGGACTTTTCCATATCTTTAATAAACCAAAAATTCTTATTTTTGCGTATTATCACGCCACTGGTCGCTGCTAACAGTGCTTACATTAAAGCAGCTGCTCATTTTTCCTCACGAGGTATGAGTGGACCCCGAACACCCGAGTACAGAGCAGAAAAAATCCTGGCGGCTGGGGATCGAACCCAGGTCATCGTGCGTGCAATGCCTAGCGCGCTAACTCACTCTGCCACGGTGACTACTAGGAACTTACTTCTTTATTTTTTTAAAGAAAGAAGTAAGTTTGTGGTCTGTGTTGCAGCCTGCCCATTCCGTAGTATGCCTCCCCCCTGATGGGCGAGAAGTGACACAATACTTCCAATTTAGGTGCTGGGTCAACACCAGCGCACCGGAAGGTATCCCTTACAAATAATTGTAACCAAATTAAGAATACATTTTTTGTCGGGAGCTTCGAACCCAGGACCTTCCGCATGGCAAGCGAGTGCTTAACCACTGAGCCATTCATGCGCTCATCAAGGAACTAAAATAGATGTCGTGAATTCCTTCCTAAGTGGCAGCTCTTGTAGCCATTAAGTTTACAATCACTAAGTACCTACTTACACTTAAGTACTTGCTGAGACTATTTTGATGTCTTGGATATCGGGGACTATAATATATAGATCTTAATTGTTAAGATCTTCAGTACCACTGGAACTGATGTCATGGAATATACACTCACCTGCACAATTAACCGGACACTAGTTGTTTTTCCATTTGACTCCATGTATTTCCTTACGAACTGAATTTGACATGAAAAATTTTGTGCTTAAAATTTTCTAGGTATGTTTGTTTTGATAGGAAAGTAACAGTACGGAGATTAATACTAAACAGAAGAAATATTTTTAACTTATTTGGCCATTTTTTTTTTCTTTCTTGAAATAGAAAACAAAGATTATGGATTTTTTTAATTACATTAAAACTTAGTTAACCTAGGTACTGGAAAAGTCCAGGTAGCGTAGGGATCTGTTGTTTCGAATCCCACCCAGTGCATGAATTTTTCCTCATTAATTTGAGTTTGTGACCCCATAATAATAAGACTGTGAGGGTTAGGTGGTAGAAAATGCTTTGAGCATTAACCTCGCCTGGTGGTTACCTTCCGCTAAAAAGTGGTAATATTATTATTATTATTTCTGGGTACCACTTGGCAACATGTGCCAAGGATGCATTGCTTCATAACACCGAGTGCACACCGTGCACCTAGGGTGTTTTTATTATTATTATTAATTTCCATACTGTTCGTTTTCCACAAAAGAATGATAGCTTGAAAATTTCAACTACAAATTAACCATGAAGTCAAATGGAAAAACAACCACTATTGTCCCGTTTATTCTGATGGTGAGTGTAGTTATGTACTGGAACTTACTTGTTAGTATCTTCCATACTACTGAAGTAGTAGACCTTGATAGTTGAGATAGGCTACTTAACACAATCTGGAGTGAATAAACTCTGTATGCAACCGAGTATCGACAACCTGGATTGACGGTTGAGTGGTTCTCAACAAGTGGTGCACTTTAACCACTTGTTTCCTCAACCACCTAGATTTAGATTTATTAAAGAAAGTTTGAGTAGTTGTGATCTTGCAATTGTGATCAACACAATTAATAAATTAATATACACTTTTAGTGAGAAAAAAGGGGAATGCAACATGCAATGCAAGTATGCTTTCTCAACACAGTTTTATTTAACTTTGAGAAAGGGTACCATTCAATCATTTTAAAATCTGTATCATATTATAATTGTAATAAATAAATGGAAAATTACAAAAAAAAAAAAAAAAAAAAATGCTTTCGGTAAAAAAAAAAATCGAGTAATTTTTTTTTTTTTCATTTTTTGAATAAAATTAAGTCTTAAAATGTCTCCTGGACTTAATTCTGAAATTTTCCATAAAATAAAATTTGGTCACCCTGTATACTGACATACGTACTGTAGACCGTATAGATAGTGGCATAAGAATTTGCACTCATTTCTTACATGAGTACCTATTGTAGATAATACCGGATCCGCCTGGGACAATGGATGATTTAAATTCCAACTAAACGATTTTCAAACAAAACCGAAGAACCCCACTGATTTTGCAAAAAAATTCACTTCCTCAATGAAACAATACCTAGAATCAATCGAAGGTTCCAGACCGGCAGAACAGTCTGGAAATTTCCAAGATTACCAACTTCACCTCAGTTCGATCAAGAGGTCGGCGGACTTGTAACCTGGAGGTCGGTGGTTCGAGTCCCAGGTTCAGCAAAGATTCAGTATAGCTCAGTGGTTAAGCAGTCGCTTGCCATGAGGAAGTTCCCGGGTTCGAACTCCCGCGCTGACAAAAAATTGTATTCAAAATTTGGTTACAGTTCTTTTTAAAGGATACCTTCCGGTGCGCTCGTGTTGAACCAGCAACTAAATGGGAAGTATTGTGCCACTTATCGCCCATCAGAGGGGAGGTATACTACGGGATGGGCAGGCTACAACACAGACCACAAGCGCCTGCAGTAGATCCTGTTTCATTTCTACGAAATAAGAAAGGCTGTGAAACACTCATCTTTTTAAAAAAAAAGCGAGCTTGAGGCTTGAGTAATCATAGAAGCAGGTTTAATCGAACTTATAGCTTAGGACAAGAGCTTTGTATATTAGATTTGTCAACTGTAAATTATAAAATTAAAAAAAGAAAAGAAACTGACCCAGAGGCTGGGGGTTCGAATCCCGGTCGGAGCGGAAAATTCTGACAGAGATTTTTAGGTTTCCAGAATGGCTTGGATGTAAAGGTTTTTTTTTTTTTTTTTTTTTTTAAACATGGTATTGCTTTATTTTATATTGATACATGTACATATAAAGTAATAGAGCTTGTGCCTAGAATAAAAAATAAATTTAATTCTTTTTACCAAGCATACTCAGGTCTGAATGGTCAAAAGTAAGATTTAAAAACCTTGGTGAAGGTTTTGCAAATTATATCTAAACAGGGTAAAAATTTCTTTAAAAATCCCTAAAACAATAAGATGAAAACATGTTTCACATGACTAATTGGTGATTTTTTTTTTTTTTTTTTTTTTTTTTCTAAAACATAAAGTGTTTCACCCTACGGTATTTTATCTTTTTGTATTTCACATTACAATCAGCAAGTGAGCTTGAGTTCAGCTCGCGTAAAGCTGTATTTTCATTTTTTTCAAGATTAGTAAAAAATTGTACAGAGATTCTTCTGATAAAAGAATCTAGATATTCTATGCCTAGCTCATGGTGCATTAGAGAGATCCTAGTAGATCTATCATAGCCCCCAATGATCCTTAGAGCTATATTTTGTAGAATTTGTAACTTGTTTAGGTTTGTTTGCGACATTATGTTAAACAATGGACAGGCATAGGTTATAAGAGGTCTTAAGCAAGATTTATAGAGAGTTAGCTTGTTTGTTGCGTTTAAGGGTGCTTTTTTATTGAATATAGGATAGATAGTTTTTAGAGCAATGAAAAATTTGTCTCTTAGTATACTTGCGTTATACCCTAATAAAAGTTTACTGTCTAGATGGACACCCAGGTATTTTACATGATTACTAAATGGTACCTCGTAGCCGCTTAGCATTAAGGTTTGGGGTAATATTGGACGACGGCGTGTGAAAAATATTAATTCTGTCTTATTTGTATTTATTTTTATTTTCCATTTTTGAAATATTGTTCAAGTTGATGAAAAGCACGTGTTAAACCATTGAGTATCGTGTCAATTCGCCATGAAGTTATATATAGCGCGGTGTCATCCGCGTAAATGGCGCGTTGTATGGATTTAAATTTTGGCATATCATGAAGGTAGAATATAAACAGGACAGGCCCATTTAAACTCCCCTGGGGTACCCCTGAGGCTACATATTTTCGACCTGAGTAAGCTTGGTTTACACATACTTGAAGAAATCTATTTTCCAGGTATGACATAACAATAAAAATCAAATAAGCAGGAAAACCAACTTTTATCATTTTGAATACAAGTCCAGTGTGCCAGACGTAGTCAAAACTTTTCTCCAAGTCTAATGTTATCATGCCTGTGTGTTTTTTAAGGTTAAAACCATCAATGATTGAGTCGGCAACTCGCGCGATCTGCCCAGTTGTGGAGTGAGATTTGCGAAATCCAAATTGTTCAGGCATGATAACCCCGGACGAGGTTAAAAAGTTTTGAATGCGACTCAAGATAATTTTCTCAGCTACTTTGCTAAGACTGCTAAGTAAGCTGATTGGTCTATAACTTGTAGGTAAGTTAGAAGCTTTCCCAGGCTTGTGGATAGCAACCACTTTCGCACACTTCCAAGGGTCTGGAAAGTATTTACATAAGAACATATTGTTAATAAGTAGTGCTAAGAATTCAAGGGATCGTAGATTTAATTTTTTAAGAGCAAGGTTAGAAACGCCATCCATACCAGGAGCTTTTTTGCACTTGAGTCTTTTAATAACTCGACACAATTCCAAGCTATCACATGGATCGAACTCATTTTCATTAAATGTTGTGTTTTGGATAAAGTCTCGAACCCTGTTCTCAATAATGACCTGAAATCGGGGCAATGAATGAGCATTATTGGACTCATGCACACTTTGAAAATGATTTGCTAGTAGTTCTGCTTTATCACTATCAGTGTAAGCTAGTTCACCCGACTGAGATTTTAATGCTGGAATAGTAGCAGACTTATTTAACATACGCTTTATCTTCCAGAGACTGTTCGGTCCCCGAACTTTTTTCAACTTTTTACTCCAAGATAAATTTCTGAGTGCAAATATAACCTTGTGCACAAGTTTTGTGAATATATTTAACAGTTTTTTAAAAATAAGCAATCTTGTCCTCTGAAATTTCCTACGGTAGTGGTTTTTAATTCTTAAGATTAATGTCAAAACTTCAGAGTCTAAATAGTCGGGAGAACTACTTATGAATCTCCTGGGTGCTAAATCTTTTAGGGCCGATGTTATAACATTCGTGAGGTGAGTTGTTGCATGGTCAATGTCATGTGCCGATTTCATTGGCATATTAAGGTCAACGTTGCAGTCCAAATACTCATTGAAGTCCTGCCAGTTTATTTTTGAAAAGTCCAGGACTTCTTTTACACTATTATCATAGGTGGGAGAAAAATTTAAATTGGTGATAACAGGATTATGGTCAGAGTTCATAATTGAGAGAACTTCTGTGCTCTCGTAGTATTTAGAGTTCTTAGTTAACAATAAATCAATAGTACTAGGTTTGAACCTGGGGTTTGAAGAGTAGAAGGTCGGCTCATTAGGTGCAATAATACGTACATTTTTGTGTAGACAAAATTCATGTAGAAATTTACCTGCAGGTGTGGTGCTACTACAGTGCCAGACTCTATGTCTAGCATTGAAGTCTCCGAATACATACACATCTCTATACCTTATCAATGTATTTAAATCTTTATCGTTGAATTTCAAATGAGGAGGTTTATATATTGATACAATAGTTAGGGTCCCCACGCATGATGCGACTCTAATGCCAATACTTTCAAAACAAGAAGTATTAGGTAAATCTAGAAGTTGATGCTCTATTGTGTCTCTGATCACAATACCAACACCACCCCCGTGCCTGTTTCGATCTAGCCTATAGAATTTATATCCTGGGATTTTGATATGGATGGCATTACTCAACTTAGTTTCACAGAGGCAAACTATATCAATTGAATATTTTTTAAGAACATGTTTAAATTCTTCTATCTTACTGATAATGGAGTTTGAATTCCATTGCATAATTTTTAACATTTTATCAAGGGACATTTTAAAAAAGCTCAAATAATACTTCTAAAACAGTAGTCATCTTTTCAAACGTACCGTTGCACGTTTTAAGCTTAGTGGAAATAATTTTTACCGCGTTAATAATTTTTACCATATTTAATTCTTGAAAGAGAGACTTCATTTCTTTGATAAAGTTAAACTCATCGCTGTGAGTTGGCCTCGTATTTGCTTGGGAATGTGAAAGGCTGGATTGTGTCCTTTGATGACTGGGACCAGCAAGAGCAGACATGTAGCTTAGACCAGGTTGTGTTTTCTTAAACTCCTGCTTGTTTGGGGCAAAGACATTGGTAGACTTGTCAGCAATGGATTGTTTGTTCCTACTTGCACTCCTTTGATAGAATTCACATTCCTTTGAATTTGCTGGATGGGCTTTTTTACAATTTGAGCACTTGGGTGTTTCATTGACACAATCTTTAACTGTATGATTGCCTGCACAGTTTAAACATACTTGAATTCGATTGCAGTTTACAGAAATATGACCAAATTTTAAACATTTGTAGCATTGTGTTACTTGTGATTTGTTGATGTATTTCTCCCAGGAAACAACCGAGTAGTAAAGACGATTAACGGCCATCACTTTTTTTATATCAGTGCCCTTATCAAAAATAACAGACATGACTGTGGGGGTGTCTAGTACACCTTCCTCAGAGTTTTTCTTGCCAAACAATTTCATTTTGAGTACTTTAAACTCCTTTTGCGTAAGTTCAGCACTAATGTCTTCAACACTGGTTTTCGGAGGAAGCCCTTTTAAAACCATGTGTAGTGGTTTATCATCGATTGGAGTGTGAGAGAAAAAAGCGTATTTCTTAGCCTGCAAAAATTCTTTTGTTTTGTTGAAATCCTCTTTAGATTTAGTTTTAATAACAGTTTTGTTGAACTGGCATCTCACATCAACTTCATTACTCAAATTCGATTTTAGAGATTCCATAGTTGCCTTATGATCGGTCAGGTGACCATCAAGAACAATGTTTGGAAGTTTCTTTGGTTTTTTAATACCAGTAGAAGCCTTGGTTTGTGAATGTGAAGCATCACTTTCATCTTCTGAAGCATCTGATGTAAAGGTGAGGTGCCCTGAAGTAACTATCTTTAGCCCTAACATGACAATTTTTGTTATGCCTTTAATAAAAAGGCCTTCGATGACCAAATAATTAGCCGTAAGAAATAAACTTAATACTTGATCAGCTGTTTGAGCTGATAAGAACCAACATTGGTGTATACAATATAGTTATTTATAAGGTTATCATACCGGAAAGTCCTTAACAGGCTAAGAATAGAACCGAAGAAGCCCTTAGGTATTTTTTAAACAATACGAAAAACATAATAATTATCAATGTATAGTATTATGTACTTACATATTATGTATGTACATACTCATAATAATAAAATTATGTACATAGTACGCAGGGAAATAGATCTTTAGAAGTCATTTCGCCTAGAAAATATTAGGATGATTTAAGTTATCTCAATTTGCGTTGATCACTCGCATTTTACTTCCGATAAATTTCTAATATTAGAAATTTATCGGAATTATCAGTGCTCAAACTCCGAGTCACAATAATTGACCAGTCTCTCAAAACTCAGGTTGTTTGAGCCGAATGAAATTCAATTTAATAAAGAAATTTAATTTAACAAGCAGTGCATATTTTCATATGATATTTTCTGAAATATTTTTCATATGATATTTTCATGTATTCATTATTTGTATTTCAATAAAAAATTATATGACATAGATTGTATCGGATGATTCCGATGTAAAACACACACACACACAAACTTTGTGTGTAAACACACCAACACACATTTTTTTTTTTTTTATAAGAAAATATCAATACAAATCCTTTTTATTTAACATAGTCAGTCAACATACACCAACACACATTGTATACACAATTACATCTTATATGGCACCTTCAATGTCTTCAAATTCGGAGTCATTAGAGTTGAATCTGGTTCTGTCGTCATCCTAGGAATTACATGATCTCACACGGTCGAGCTTAGACTCTCGGAACAAACCCGGCTACCTGAGGCCGTCTATCACCTTGATCTTGACATAGATGAAACCCCCAAACCGACGACGCGTCTACCAAACACTCAGCTGGCATCCCAAGTTCAATTCCAAACGAACTTCCGAGGTGCATCACTCTGTTTTTCGGTAGTAAAGTCAGTCACAAGTACATTTCATTCCGGGTTAGTTCGTACAAAACAGGCACAATTGTAACTAATAAATTTTCAAGTAATGTACCTACTTCTATAATATATTATTTTTTCAAATTTAACATTCAGTTTAACTACAATTCCGTGATTAATTGATTATATTATTAGTAAATAAATTAATAATAAATACGTTATTAACATAATAATAATATAATAGCGTTTTTAAACTATTAAATATAATTTTGTTTTATTATACTATAGGTGTTTTTGTTTTCCAAAACACAATTCTATAATACTGTCCAGACTTTCAAAACTACCTGCTCACGCCCACCTTAAATGGAACTTTCTTGAGTGACAATCTAAATGAAACACTAAATTATAGATTGGAAGATTGCATGATTGGAACCGTTAAAACTAAATTGAATTGAACTCGGTCAATTTAAATTTGTTGTGAAGAAAAACCCTGCAAAAATAACAAAACAAATGCTACTGTTTTAACACTAATGATAATAATTATACCGTGTCCGTGAAATAGGTGCAGATATCTACACAGTTTTAACAGTAATTGCTATAATTTAAGAAAATGGGACGAGTTATCACAATTTTGCTTCAAAACTGTAATAAACAGCCTAGCGTGTTTTTCGGCAGTGTTTTCATTTGAGTGAAAATTCACCTCTTCAATAGTGTTCAACATCATATATTCAATATTTAGGTCAGTCCGGCAGTGTCAAAATTACAGTCCTTTCGAGTATTTCCGCTGTTGAAATCGGTTCCTTCAATCATTCATATTTAGATTGTCATCAAAAATATCCAAACTGTAATCTATTTTATGGAGAGTGTCATTGAAAATATTATCAAAAGAGTCTTCAAGATTGTTAAAAATCTTATCGAGTAACAACAGCGATCTCAAATATATCGACAGTATCAAATACATTCCAAATAAGAGTATCAAAAGGGTTCTCAATAGTTTTCTCAAAAGTATCAAGAGTATCAAATACATAACAATATCAAAAGTTTTCTCTAGAGCGTCAATATCTCAACACTCTCAACAGTATCGAATACCTTCGTTCTCAAGAGTATCAAAAGAATAAAATTATTAAATTAACAAATGTATAAAGATTATCAAGAGCCATATCAATAGTATAAAAAGCCATATCAATAGCATCAAAAGCGATATCAAGATTATCAAAAGCTATATCAATAGTATCAAAGGCCCTATCAATAATATCAAAAGCATTGTCAATAGTATCAAAAACGATATCAAGAGTATCAAAAGGAATCAGCGAGCAGTTCTAGCTTTTTATCTACACGAAGTGTCTTCTGTGGAATTCAAACGTTTAACAAAAAGTTTTTTGTGAGATATCTACAAAAACACCCATCAATAACATTTACACAGTGTTTTTTGTGTTAGTAACACCTTTAAACAAAGTGTTTTTTGTGGGATTCACACCTTACGTGTTTTTGTTGGATTTGTACAATAACTACACACATCAATAACATTTACAAGTGTTTTTTGTGATCATAGCACCTTTACACAAAGTTTTTTTTGGAATTCATACATTTACACAGAGTGTTTTTTTGTGGGACCAACACGATTACACGCAGTGTTCTTGTGGGAGTGTGTTCGTCAAGAACTAAACCATGGTGTCCAGTTTGAGTCCGGGAGGGAACGGAGGAAGTGGGCGGGGCAGTATGAAGAAGTCCAACAACAACAATAACAACAACAACAACAACAATGAGTTGGAGGGTCCAATTGAGTAAGTCTTTTGAATTTAATCTCATTTAAAAAAAGAACATATTTGTAATAGATACGTAGGTAGATCAATAAGTACCCGTGTTTAGGGACATGTTACATCATTGGTGAAACTTGTTGATACTTGTTGATGGAACGACATCTCAAATGACCACATCCAAAGTTTGAAACTGATTACTCTCTTAGTTTTCATTTATCGGTCACTTGAAGTTGTTGTGTTGCGTATAGTTGAGTGATATGGAAAAAGAACAGTACCGAGCAGTTATTCGATTCCTTTTTTTGGACGGGAAAAAATGTGATGAGATAAAATTAAAGTTAGATGCTGTGTACGGGAGCTCTTCACCTTCTATGACCACTGTTCGCTTTTGGTTTAATGAATTTAAACGAGGGCGCACAAGCATTTTTGACGAGGACCGCCCAGGACGCCCAGAAGACGTGTGTACCGAGGAAGTCGTGGAAAAAGTGCATGATATGATTCTCAAAGGTCGCCGAACAAAAGTGCGTGAAGTAGCTGAGAGTGTGGGCATTTCATATGGAACTGTTTTTAAAATCCTTCATGATAAGCTGGGCATGAGAAAACTATCGGCGCGATGGGTGCCGCGATTGCTCACAATTGACAACAAACGAATTCGGCTGAATTGTCCAAAGGCTAGTTTAGAACTCTTCAATCGCAATCCAGATGATTTTTTGCGTCGAGTTGTGACCGTTGATGAAACCTGGATACATCACTATACCCCAGAAACCAAACAGCAGTCAAAAGAATGGACTTTGGTTGGAGAATCTGCCCCAAAGAAGGCGAAATCCGTCCAATCGGCCGGAAAAGTCATGGCTACCGTTTTTTGGGATGCAAAGGGAATTATTCTTATTGACTTCTTGGAAAAAGGAAAAACAATAACTGCTGCATTTTATAGTGAGTTATTGACACGATTTGATGCAAAATTGAAGGAGACACGCCCCCATTTGGCGAGAAAGAAAGTCTTGTTTCACCATGACAATGCACCAGCTCACTCATCTGGAATTGTTGCTGCTAAAATCCATCAACTTGGATACGAATTATTGCCACACCCACCTTACTCACCTGACCTAGCCCCCTGCGATTATTTTTTGTTTCCTAACTTGAAAGTTTGGCTCGGTGGAAAGAGGTTCAGCTCAAATGATGACGTCATAAGCCAGACAAAGGGCTATTTTGAGGAGTTCGAAGGGAGCTACTTTTTGGAAGGGCTAAAAAAGTGGCAGGATCGCTGGAAGAAGTGTGTAGCCTTGAAAGGAGACTACGTCGAAAAATAGAACCCAAAAATGTAAGTATCTCGCACTCTTTTTTCAAACACGGGTACTTCTTGATCCGCCCTCGTACATAATATTTTTTCCTTTCCTTATATAAAAATAATAATATCGCCTTATTTATACTGCCCGATTAGGACTATTAAGTCCTAGTCCTACCACTGTCTTTACAAGGAAGCTAATAATTGACAAGTGCCCCCAGAACCAAGCCAATGCTGGTCTACTACCTGTTTATAGTCCCCCAGCCAGACTGCTGGTCTGGTCTACTCCCTGTTTATAGTCCCCCAGCCAAAAATTTAAAGAAAGCCAAAAAAAGTGAGTATCTTAGCACAGAACAAATTAATCGTGGAAAGACACTCACACGCAGTGGTAATAATAGCAAAACTAAAAATGAATTTGAAAGAAATAAAGTCAAAATTACAACCATTGAAACAACATAAGATTTAAATTAGGTATATTTTCTAAACGATTCTTTTAAATTTAAACAAAAATAAATGTAAATCTATACAATAAATCAGTCGTCACAAATTTGTGCGTGCAATTTAAAATCTAAAATATTTACATATTTTATAAGCATACCTACTTCTTGTATTTTATGTTCAAAAGTTTAAAATATGGACTACCAACTGAAAGTCTATAAAAAAGGAATTAGTTTTAAAAAGAAGTTATTATATTTGTGTTGATCACTTTCGATATCACAACTACTCAAACTCGCTTCACTAAATCTACGATGAAAGCGGGACTTGAACCACCGACCTCCAGGTTACTAGTCCACTGCCTTATCGATTAAGCTACTGAGGTCGGTTAATGTATGGACCATTTAAATAAATGAGAAAATATATGATAATAATAAATCGCAAGAAGATTGAACTTCCATCCTACATCCTATCGAAGATTCAGAAGAATGCCCTCCTTGAAACATGCAGAATTGTGAGAAAAGCCCTAAGCTTCTGAAGATTAACTCCTCCTCCTCCAAAAGCAACCTGATATTCATTCTTAGAAGCTTTTATCATTAGCTTAGGAAAAGAACCTTTGTAAAAATCCAATATTGTTAATAAATAAATAAAATGTTTTTAAAAAAATGTTATCTATGCTTGCACCGACCTCAGTAGCTTCATCGATAAGGCGTTGGACTTGTAACCTGGAGGTCGGTGGTTCAAGTCCCGGTTTCAGCGTAGATTTAGTAAAGCAAGTTTGAGTAGTTGTGATATCACGAAAGTGATTAACACAAATAAGAAAACTGTTATCTATGTTTGCTGTTAAGCCCATAGATAAAATACTTTGTACCATTTAAATAAATGAGAAACACTTCCATAATAATAATACTCATAATAATAGACACTTATGGAGGTCTTCCTGTACTCTCAGGAAGAGATTACAGACCTCAAGTTTAGCTTTGGACGAATGTGAACAAGAAGAAACATAAGTTCCTGTCTGTAAAACTTGTACCTACATGAACTTTTGGACTTGTAAAAATAGGAAGTAATCATGATCTTAGTGTCCTGATGACACCAAACTGGTTCAAAAATACAGAAATATTATTATAACAAGCTAGAATATAAATATATAATTTTGTAGTTCCTACTACTACACAATTTTTTTATGGTTCAAAGAAGCCTTTTGAATTCTTCTTAATAATTACGTAGAGTGAAGGTTCAAAAATACAGAAATGTTATTGAAACAAGATCAATATAATATAATTTTGTAGTATCTGTATGTACCATTGTACCTACTACATTTTTTTGAATGGTTTTTTGAATGGTCTTAAAGATGTTTTTAGAATTCTTGTTAATAATTACGTTTATTGAAGGTATTTGGAATTATTATGGACTCATACAATTCCAATCTGTCAAATTTTGGCTACCTTGAATTGGTTCTCCGGTGAAACCAGTCTTGGAGAAGCTATTTTGAATTGACATTTAGTGAGAGATTGACATCAAATTATTTGGTTAGTTATCCAGATTATTATTATTTTTATTTATTAAGTACTCACTACAGTCACTACAAAATTTGATAGTATGTACATAAATATAATAGGTAGGTATTCTAGTCTTGGAGAAGAAATTATGAAGTGACATTTAGTGAGAGATTGACAGCAAAATATTTGGGTAGATATTTAGATTATTTTTTATTTTTATCTTTTTTTTTATTATCACTCCCTGTAAAGTAGGTATGTACATATAATATAATGTGTAAATTAAATGTGTATTCTTGTTCTCAAACTAAACATCTTACAAGCGCGCGACCTTAAAATTCTGAGATGATCAGTGAGTCTTATACAAGGTGGTTCAAGATGAGTAGAAAACTGATGTATTCTAAATTTCAAAAATAGTTTGGGTACATATTCCCAAAAAATATATTATTGTTTTTACAAAAACGAACACAATACATCCGATTTTTAAAACTTAGAAATATCCGAAGTAAAAAACAGAACTAGGAAAAATACCGACCTCATCAGTAGCTTGATCGATGAGGCGGCGGACTTGTAACCTGGAGGTCGGTGGTTCAAGTCCCGGTTTCAGCGAAGATTTAGTAAAGCGAGTTTGAGTAGTTGTGATGGTATCACGAAAGTGATTAACACAAATATGATAACTTTTAACTACTAGGAAAAATAGTCTGTTCGCGGTTTAGTAATAATAATACTCTTTGGTGGAAGGTAAATACCAGGCGAGGTTAATGCTCAAAGGATTTTCTACCACCTAACCTTCAGAGTCTTATTATTATGTGGTCACTAACTCAAATTAATGAGGAAAAATTAGTGCACTGGGTATGATTCGAACCAACGGTTCCCTACGCTACCTGGATTACCAGATTAGTGCGTTAACCACTTGAATACCAGTGCACATAAAAAACTTATAAAAGTTAGTCCCAGATATACGATTAGGTACTGAAACTTTTGAACTGTTGCATGCACTTAATTTATCGTTCACCCTGTATACTGTATGGCTATCAACTTTAAACATCTATTTCTACATTCTACATCCTAGAACTTCGGGTCGGTTTGTTTTGTAACAACATTACAAAAACATTTAAAAAAAGGAAGTGTAAAACAATTCACTTCCTTAAAAGAACACAATAAATTTCACAATAAAAACCAAAAATAAAAATCTAGTACAACTTCTCACTTCTCTGTTTATAGGTACTGATTAAAATAGAGAGGTTAGTTGATGGCATAGATAATATAGATATTCAGAACTATTACCTGCTGATGAGAGCATATAAGCTCGAAACAGCTGTCCAGGTATGTTCTGATATTCATGTACATCTAGTAGAACTTCTCACTTCTCTGTTTCTACTGATTATACTTGTGTAAACATCTCACGACTTTCCTTATCCCCAAAAAGAAGTCGAATTCCGCCACTGCTGACTCAACGGTAACAGATAGCTAAAAATCAATTCCGAATTCGTAATCAGCACTTCAAAATCATTGAATTTGATATGTCACAACCCCCATCTAGGATGAACAATAAAAGTGTTGATTCGTTCAGAAATGTGAAAAACTGGATAGGTCAAATTTTCGACCAATACAATACTTTCCTTATTATAGGATAAGGAAAGTAGAAAACACACACACATACACAATCACTGACCTCAGTAGCTTGATCGATAAGGCGGCGGACTTGTAACCTGGAGGTCGATGGTTCAAATCCCAAGTTCAGCAAAGATTTAGTGAAGCGAAATTAAATAGCTGTGATATCATAATTGTGATCAAAACAATTATGATAATTTTTTGAAGAAGAAGAAGAAGAGGAAGAAGAAAGAAAATTGACCCTCAAAAATGTTGTCTTTTCAAGATGTCCTTCTGTCAGCTATGACATTCCTTCATGCTTAGGATTACTAGAATTAAATTTATTGATGAACGTTTAGCATAATTGAAAACACCAAAAAATGCCCTCTCTTTATCTCTCTCTCTCTCTCTCTCTCTTTCTCTATCTCTTTTTCTCTATCTCCCTCCCTCTCTTTCTCCCTCTCTTTCTCTATCTATCTCTCCCTGTCTCTTTCTCTCTCTCCCTCCCTCTCTCTCTCCCTCTCTCTCTCTCCCTCTCTCTCTCTCTCTCTCCTTCTCTCCCTCTCTCCCTCTCTCCCTCTAATGAAACCAAGTAACCAAGTGGAGTGAATTTTATCCTAAAAAAATATAATATACCTCTACCTACCTATCTTCGAGAATTTAAAGTGGATTTGATTTTATTTGAAGAAGTTCCTGAATGTCCCGGTAGCTCAGTGGTAAAGGTTCCACAGGTAGTGGGTTCGAAACCCAGCCGGGACATGACAAGTTATCCTCCCATTTGTGATTTTTACCACATAATAATATGTCTTGGTCTTACTGCTGGAATAATGGGACTTTAATAGTCTTCATTGGGCAGTATAAATAAGGCGATATTATTATTTTTCTTTTTAAATATTATATCATTAATGTCCTTTTAATCTAAGAGTTAAAAAATCTGAGCCTATGGGTCAGGCATTTTTTTTTTTTAAGTCCAAAACAATAAATAACAGCTAATAATGTAGAATCGATCACAATCAGTAAGTCTCTGAAACTACTGTATTTTTTTTTCCATTAATACCATTATTTTTTTATGAACATATTAGGTACCATTGTTCTTGATACATTTTCTTTCTCCAATATTCAAAGAATATTTTTTTCCTCAAGAGATATAATCTAGGTCAATTTTCGGTCCTCTAATTTGATATTCCTGTGCAAAACAAAAAAATATTATCACTCTGTAGGTATATTTTAAAAAATGTTTTAAAAATTCTAGTAGGTTTGTTTGAAACACAGACAGTGGCGTATTAGCTAGACCTACGTTTCGGGGAGTGTTTTGAGGACGGAAGAAGAGACTTGGGGTATTCCATCGTATTTATTTTGCAGGGGTTTCTTGGAATTTTTGGGGGGGGGAGGTTTCGTCCTAAATCCCCCCCCCCCCCCCCCCCGCTTCCTACGCTACTGAACACAGACCATGCCGGTAATCAAGAGCAAAACAAGATCATAATTTTTTTTCTTTCAGATTTTTACACAATCAAAATATAATAGGTAGGTACAGACATAATATATCTTAATGTACGGTACCAAAATTTATGACTACAAGAGATGACCCATAAGACTGCTACGCGATGACCCACAAAACGAGACCCTTAAACAGAATTCGCGATTTTGACGCGGCTGGTGAAAGTTCTAGTAGAATGCAGTTTTGTATAAATTAGAATTTCATGCAACTTTGCAGAGATCCAGTGAGCTTTTTATGGCAACATGCGTTGTTGTTTAGTATACCTGTCAAGTGGCCATTTGTAAATCACTTATAATCCTCTTACGAGACTTGAGACTTTGATAGGAACTAAGACGAGATTATGATAATAGACAAGTAAATATTAAAAATGATGGATCATTAAGTAATCCGCATATTTAATGGATTGTGTTTTAGAACTACTTAAAAAAAATTTGGTGTTTGAAGAAGAAATGTTTTATTTAGTTTTATTAAATATAAAAAACTTGTCCCAGGGACCGTCCTTCCGGAAGGGAACCGAGGATGCAAGAAGCATTTCCTCTTTGAATGGCTAGACTAATTTTTTGGTAAAAATATAATTGGAACGGGGATCACCCGTAATTCCAATCGATTTTTTTCCCAAATGGTCTAACCATTTCTTAGATTCGCCGCCCCCACTTAAATTTACTTTCCGTGTTCAACCTCATGGTTGAGGTTGGTTGGTTTTGGCACATTTTTTTACGGCTGGATACCCTTCCTAACACCAAATATTCCATTTAACGTTTAACGTCCTGGATTAGGACGGACGTTTTACCCTCCATTCGCTGGGAATCGTACCAGCTACCCACATTATTCTCACCCAGCCTCGGTAGGGCCGGAGTATTGTGTCATTGATGTATGTTAAAAGATTGATGGGCTATTTAACTCCTTGGGCACCCAGAAGCAAAAAATTTGGCTCATTTCAATAAGTGTGGAAGTTAAAAACCTAATTTTTAAAATTCAATTATTGGTTGGAAATTGAACTCTACTAGCCTGTTCAACAGGCTTTTGTCATGTCCCGACTGGGTTTCGAACCCGCGACCTCTGGATTAGCAGACAGACCCCATGCCCAGCTCTAAGCTACTATAGGGTACAGTCGGGTACACACATATTAGGTCACAGACCGAGGTGTAGATTTCATTATGTATGGGCCCGTGTTTATCAACAAAGAGATGTGTTTAGGGTTGGGTGGAAGAGATTATAGGCAATAAGCCCGCCCTTTATAGCTAGTACATAATATATGTTTATATATAATTTTAAATTCTTTTTCCTTTTTATTTTATGTATTTTCTAAAAAAATTAATTGTTATACCTAATAAGTAATAAGTATTTGTACTGTACATATTAAGACTTTTTATATCTAATAAAGTATTCAATAAGAAGAAGAAGAATAATAATTTTTGATTGATTATTTCGGGCTGTGGTGAATCGGGTTGCATAATCAGTATAAACAAAAAACTGAGTAGTTGAACCAGATGTTACCAAATAAGAAATGGAACAGACACGTGGTTACTTATAAATAACGAGATGGTTTTTGAAAATGGGTCAAGCTTGAATAAATTATATCGGACACCTACATTTCACAAGATGGAGCCAGGGAGCCTTACCATGAATTTCAAAACTACATAAAAAAAAAAACATTTCAGGAGATATTTTACTTCCGATAAATTTCTAATATTAGAAATCGGAAGTATCGTGTTCGTTTTTGAAAAAAAAATATGAATTTTTAATTTGGGTTGACGTCACTTTCAACTGCATGGTCATATCACGACGGGGGTGTTACGCTCCATTCACAGGAAACTCATACACCTGCTACTCACATTAACCTCACCCAGCCTGGGTTGGGTCGGAATGCCATCAGCAGGGCGAAGTATTCACCCCGCTGGACGTGTCTTAACTTCGGTGATACTACGAGACCCGGTGCATCACAAGAATTTATATGAATAGGATTCAAATTTTGAGTTGACTTACTATCCGTCTCGAGTTTCGTCTGTTAAATGTCTGTGTATTCTGATATAGATAGGGTAGTCGCTGGAATGGATATTCAGAACTATTACCTACTGATGAGAGCAAATAAGCTCGAAATAGCTGTGCAAGTATGTTCTGATATTCATGTACATTAAGTACAACTTCTCACTTTTCTGTTTATACTTATTATAATACTGTTTCATGATTTGGCGGCAATTACGAAACTCGAGTCGACAGTATTTATTATAGTCTGGTTGGAGTTCCACAAGAGAAGCACCAATTTTCACACCCACCTCTATTTAGATTTATTATGACCAGTAGATTCTAATTCTGATGTACGTTCTGATTTTAAGTAGTCAGGACGGGGATTCCCTCCATTCGTTGGGAATCGTATACCAGCTACATTAACCTCACCCAGCCTGGGTAGGACCCAGCCGGAAATGCCAGCCTCACGTGTTTGGAGGGAACAGAATTTTCTTTGAAAAGTTCGCCCCGACGGGGAATCGAACTCGGGATTTCTGGACTACGGGCAGTAGTCATAATCATTACGCCACGGAGGCTGGAGTCAGGCAAAAATTCACAAGAATTATCCGTCACCTAGATGTCCTAGCATTCCTAGGGTTGGTGGTTCGAGTCCCATAATGTATCGAGATGAGGATTTTTTTTTTCTCTTTTCAAGATACTATTGAACATAATTATATTTATATATTTACAACATTAATAATTTACAAACAATAAACAAAATAATTATAACATTATTAAAAAAAAAAAACATTAAAAAAAAATATATATGGAATTATGTACATTTTTCAACTAATAATAATGAATGTTGTTTCATGTATCTTTTCCTCGTGAAATCAAAGGATTTCCCAATTTGTCAAGAGACATGTGTTGGGGATCTTCATTATTATGACACATCTCTACATTCTCTACAGAGATTACCACAAAATATAATAAATTATAATCTAGTTACCTATCTATTTATCTATGGGTAGGTACATTATTATATGAATAGTTATGGGTATGAATTATTGTGACTCTAACCACAGATTTAAAGCGTGGAAGGTTTAACTTTGAAAATAATTTCATAGTTAAACTGACGGAACTTTTGTAATCATGGAAAGACTCTGTGAAGTGAAGAATAGTTGTTTGATGCCTGTGTTAGAACATACTATTATTTAAAAAGATTTAAGGCGAAATAAATAGATATCTCAAATTCTATATCTCAAATCTACATCTCAAATTCTATGTCTCAAATCTATATCTCAAATTCTATATCTCAAATCATTGCTAAGCGTTCGGGAAAAGGCACAGTGAAAGAAGAAGATATTCAGTTCTTTTATTGGGGTTCGCCTGTATCGGTAAAAAATCATCGTACAAGAGTCGCTCAGAGATCAAATTCCAGAGTCCCGCCCGCCCGCGAGAGACTCGTGTAGTGAACCTTCCCGGACACGGTGTCCAACACCGGCTTCGAGCAGCTCCGCAGCGAGTCCCTCTTCAGGTAGACCCCGATGACTAGACCCAGCAGCAGCAGGGTTGCGGACGCCAGGACAAACGTGTGGGCGTCCTCACACAACGCGTCTCTCTCCTCCGTGTCCGCCAAAGTTGAGAAACTCGCCCGCGAACACTGGAGCTGCGCGACAGAGCAGTTGATCGTGTTCTTGTGACGAAAGTCCACCTTGGTGTGGTTCATCCACTCGAAGAAGTACGCCACGTCACAGCCACACTGGAACGGATTGCGGGCCACTTCCACCGTGAAATAGTCGCTCCGATTCGCCACAGCGTCGAGCATTTGCAGGTCATCCTTGTTGAGGACGGAGATCTTGTTGCGTTCGACGTCCAGATAGACGAGTCGCTTGATGCATTCCAAATCGAAGTGGATGCCTTTCAGATAGTTGTCGCCCAAGTAGAGGTGGAGAAGGTTGGGAAGGTCGCAGAACAAATGCGGGTCGGTGAGGATTGAGATCTCGTTCTGTTCCAGATGGAGTTTCTCCAACATTTTCAGATCGCTTTCGACGAAGATGTCGTGCAAGTCGGAGGCGAGATTGTCCTGGGTGTTGTCCGCGAATGTGTCGGTCAAATGAAGCTCTCGCAGATTCTTGAAGTTGGAGAAGATCCTCGGATGGTACTCTTCCTTGTTGATATGCAAGTCGTTGTGGTTGAGGATGAGCCGCTCCACATTGTCCACGTGGTGGAAGGTTTTTCCGTGGATGAGGCGAATTCGGTTGTTGGACATGTCGATGACCTTGAGCTTTTCGTACACCTTGGTGGCGCCGAAAATGTTGGACGGTAAGGTGGGAATGGTGTTGCCTGTGAATATGAGAACCTGGAAAGAGAGGAATGAGAAAATACGCTCAGGACTTCGCTCCCCAATGGGTTAATGAGAAAATACGCTCAGAACTTCGCTCCCTAATGGGTTAATATCACGTGACACGATATTAAATGGATATAAGCAAAACTAGTTTGTTATGACTAAGTATTATTATGATCAAATTTTATTGAAGCCAAAATGAATGAGATACATTTCATTAGCCATTCTAAAGTTTATCTATTAAAATCTAAATTTCGGCATTATTAAATTAATATGCTCAAAGAAGTATGCTCAAAGAAGTATTATTATCCTAATTTTTCAAACAAATTTTCCATTTTACTACATTGACTAAAATCAGCAGGAGGTCAAGTCCTAAAATAATCAAACCTCTATTCAAATTTTTTTTCTATGAAAAAGTAACAATTTATCTAATATTATAAATCCGGAAATTTCCACAGTAATAACTGATTATAACAAAACTATTTTTTAAATGTCAAATAACCAACCGGTTTTATCTTAAAGACTAAATTCTTCTATAATAGACCCTTTGAATTTGATTAATCATTGTTTCCCCTTAATATTGAATTTACTATTTTGAACAACCACCAATTCTCTTCAGCATGAACATTTTGAGAATCATTGTTTCCCCTTAATATCGAATTTACTATTTTGAACAACCACAAATTCTCCTTAGCATGAACATTTTGAGAATCATTGTCTCCCCTAATATCGAATTTACTATTTTGAACACCCACAAATTCTCCTTAACATGAACATTTCGACATCAATTTTCAGACATTAAACTAACTGTCGATATTTCATAATCAACTTTTAAAAAATCAAACAAATTTCAAAAGGTACTAACCTCCATTGCGAGAGGTAAATTTTCCAAAATCTTCGTGTCATTTAATTTCGTGTCAGTGCAATTGACCACGAACACCGGTCGTTCGAAGGTGGCGTATTTTCCCATCCCGCATGCGCAGAGAGAAGCGGAGCAGGGCGGTTTTAGAGATAGAGACGGCGGCGCCGGCGAGGGGGCCTTTGCGACTGCGCGGAGTAAAGAAGAAGTTGGTGAAGGCATGCAATGATCCAAGTGACCCAGAAAACACCACCACAGTAGGAGAAGAAAGAAGGAGCAACCACTAAACATTGTTTCGGACGCACCATAACCCTTGAACATACAAAGCATACAGAGGGGTTACTTGCAGAGATGACGAAAGATGACTTACTTGGTATCGAACGAGAAATTCCTTAGAAGTATTCCTTAGGGAGAGAGCCACAATTTTTTTTTTTTTTTAACTAAAATAAATATACATTATTACATTTAAAAAAATGGGGGCTCGGGATGTTGCTTAAAACAAAGTTAAAAAAAAATCATCACTTTGTTTTTTTTGTCAATTTGTCACTAAATCGGTATTTTGTCAATTTTTTTTACCAAATATGAAAAGATAGATGTTCACTAGTTGAAAAATATAAAAAAAAACTACTTTAAATCAGTATTTTGTCAAAAAATGTTATAAATTTTTACTGCAAAATCCACCTTAAATTTATGTCAGTCTAAGAAGACTGAAATCAGATGGACGTAAAAAGAAAAATCCCTTGGCAAATCAATGATAAAATACAATTTAACAATAGTAACTTGATTAGAGACATTAATAATAATAATAATAATAAGACGTATTATTATGTGGTAAAAAATCCCAAATGGGAGGATAACTTGTCTTGTCCCGGTTGGGTTTCAAACTCAGGACCTCTGGAATCTCTGGATTCACAGAGTGCCGCCTTTACCACTGAGCTACCGGGACATAATGATAAAATACAATTAAGCGAGGAACTTGATTAGAGACATTAACAGGTCATTATAATATTTCTGTAAGTCCCCAATACTCCAAATGAGATTGAAAGTGATCTGGAGAATCCAGAATCCAAAGTCGTAAACACAAAACTTCAAGACCAACCTTCAACCTGTTCAGTAGGTTAATGGTTCATATTTTTATAATCAATGACAAAATATTTCAATTTTACTACCTTCTCATAAGTCATTGGGGCAATAAATCTTGTAATTTAAGTACTTGGTGACTTTTTCATTTGGAATTAGTGAGGCAATATATTGATTTGTTTTATAGGTTCATGCATGTTATTATGAAAGAAGTCGATGACATGATGATTTTGAAGCGAATTTACGTCACTTATAATTGTTATATTATTTACAGGTGTGCTACATTTGGCAAAGAAGGTGATAGTTTCACCGATCCTCATAGCTCGGTCATTCAGAGGCCTTGTAACCTAGAGGTCGTTGGTTTGAGTCCTAAGTATGGTGAATTTTGGTAAGCCAACACAAACGTTTAGTGTCATTGGTTTGTTGAGAAGAATAGTTCTCGTTAGCCCGGTAAAGACTAGGATTCTACTGAGATTATAGTTGTATTAATTTGTGTTAATCACCCATGTGATATCACAACTACTCAAACTTGCTTTACTAAATCTACGCTGAAACCGGGACTTGAACCACCGACCTCCAAGTTAGAATATTGAAAATCTAGAAAGATAGGACAAAGTTAATTTGATATTTATAATTATTGTTTTGTAATCCGGGGTGAAGTTAATGCCTTAGGCATTCTCTGCCACCCAATTCCTCTGCATTCCCTGTCATGGGTTCAACCCGTTAATTTGTACCTACATCTAGTACAACTTCTCACTTTTTTGTTTATACTGATAGTGATAAAAAAAACCCCGGAATCGAATATCGTAACTATTGCAAAAAACATCTCATATATCACTAACTACACTTTAAAGAAAGTTGTAACATACTTCAGAGAACTTTCAGAGGACAATCTCTACAAAACAGCCAAACACAACAAAAAGACATCCTCCAAAGAAAATTATAGGTCGGGCGCATGCGCATGGTAAAACCCTTGTATCGCTTGACTGATCAGGACAACGAAAGACAAAATTTAAAAAATCTGGCTGGGGAACGTCAAACATGGAGAAGACTAGTGTCTCGCTAGAGGACTATAAACAGAGAACAGACTAGCCAACCTTTACAAGCCAGGCTAGCTTGCAGTTTCCTAAGGGTTTAATGGCTTATAAAGAAAAGTCCAAGTCCTCATGATGGCTGATCGCACATAGAAATATGTGGTTCAGGACGAGCCAACTTTGAAATAAAGTTGGCTGGAGACCATCACTTCAGCTGTAGCCAAGCTGGCTACAACAACAACATTAAAAGAATTTCTAGCTAACCTACTGATCCACATTTAATGTTTACATTATTTTTTTCTTCAAACATTCCTCTTTTTTTGTCTATTCCACACACAAAAGAATTGTCTGTTTTCCTTGTTTATATATTTTGTTAAGTGCTAGTACACTTTATTAGAAAACAACAGTTGAAATGAAGCACTACTATACTATACCAATATTCAATGCAAAAATCTCAGTGTGTAAGTGTATTTTAACATTGGTGTTTAACGTTTCAAACTAAAATTATCATAATCAATATCGTGATACCATCACAACTACTCGAACTCGCTTTACTAAATATTTACTTATTGGGACTTGAACCACCGACCTCCAGGTTACAAGTCCGCCACCTTATCGATCAAGCTACCGAGGCCTGTTCACCAGTGTCTTCTACTGTTGATGTAAGGTAATAATACACTAATATGAATACCAACTTACCAACCTATGGCCAATATAAACCAATATCTAATAATCACCAATGACGAGATAGTTCGTGAGAACATAAACAAACCAACCGCAAAAAAAATCTTCTCAAATTTCTTCTCTCAAACCATAGAAATTATTGGACTAGTCCATGTTAGTTCACAAGGTACCTATCTATATTCGTGATCAATTCAGCCTAGTTGTAGCTAGTAAAATTAATTAATTAATAACAAAAGTGCCTATTTTTACTGCCTGATTGTGACTAATAAGTCCCATTATTCCCGAAGCAAGCTGGAGACGTATTTTTATGTGGACAAACTCAACTGGTCTTGTCCCGGCTTTCGAACCCGCGACCTGTGGATTACTAGACCGATGCCTTAACGACTAAGCTACTAGTTATAGTAATAATTGAAAAATAATGTTTTGTAGAAAACGAATTCTAGGGAAAAATTGAAAAAAACATATAGAATCTAAAAAAACTTTCTACTTGGTAAATTGGTACTCTTGAAGAACAAAGAGGTAAATGCATTATGCAAACATTATTGTCCCAGATAGCTCAAAGAATACCATATTCAGATTATTTCTATCAGTTTTAATAAAAACATATTTTGTACAATACCTATAATACTCGACTGTCTCAAGAATCGCTCAAGAGATATTGCAAAAAATCTCCCTAATAAACTCGAAGATCAAAAGAACTCAAACATTTTGTATCGAATTAAAAAAATCATATTTTGTAAAAGCCTTAATGGGTACCTTGAATAGGTCTGTCCCGGTAACTCAGTGGTAAAAGCGGCACTCTGTGAACACAGAGATTCCAGAGGTCGCGAGTTCGAAACCCAGCCGGGACAAGTTATCCTCCCATTTGGGATTTTTACCACATAATAATATGTCTTGGGCTTACTGCTGGAATAACGGGACTTTAATAGCCCTAATCGGGCAGTATAAATAAGGCGATATTATTATTATATTCGACTGTCTCAAGAAACGCCAAAGAGACATTGCAAAAACTCTCCACACTAAACTCGAGGAACAAAAGACCAAGTACAACAACATGGCCTTGAAAAGAGTAACAAATAATTTGGAATGCAATGCCTCATGGAATATATTTAGCCGTGTAATGGATAATGGCTATTGATTGAGAATTGAAAGTTAAACCCAAGACCGAACTTGAGATTAAACTTTACGACTTGAAACCTACCAGAGAACACCCATGTCATGGGAAAAGAAGTTTTATCGCTTGAAATGTTAACCTTTGCCAGCAACCGAGAGAAATGATTCGAATAGATCTTTAGGAGTGAAATGATTCGAATAGATCTTTAGGAACTTATTTACATTGTTCAAATGCTCTACATAGAACTGAAAACTTAAAATTCTTTTTAATAAGGGTATTTTTTTAAAAAAAAAAACTTGTTTTCAATGAGATCTATAGTTTTAAACGCCACGCTGTGTCCTAATTTTAAATGAATTAGCAAAAATATTTGACCGCTATTGCCATAGGCAATAACCCCGCCCTTTAGGTAGGACATTAGCTTTATTCTCTTTTTCGTTCTTGTTTCTTTGTTCAATCTATTTATTTTTTTCTTTATGATTTCATTGTATTTTACTGCATATATTTTGTCTTACCTAATAAACAAAATATAAAAAAATATGTGGCCTGTGATATCAACTGATAACAAGGCAGGGTTAAAAAGCTCTACCAAAGAAGAAAATAATTGCCAAGCCAAGACAGGCTGCACTCAGATGTTCTATAAGTGCATTGAACAAATCCTTTCCTGGTATCCGATGCACAATTAGACATACTACTGATGTAGTTTCCTCTGTAAAAATAGGGACTTGATCATTACTCCCCCATCTCATGTATCATTTACATAATAATAATAACACTCTTTAGTAGAAGGTAGTAGTCACTGTGGCAGAGCGAGTTAGCGCGCTAGGCATTGCACACATGGTGACCTGGGTTCGATTTCCAGCGGGGGAGGATTTTTTCTGCTCTGTACTTGGATGTTCGGGGTCCACTCATACCTCGTGAGGAAAAATGAGTAGTTACTTGTATGAGTAACGACCAGTGGCGGCATTACCAGAGTAAAAAGAAATTCATGTAATAGAATAATTCGAAATGTAAAGGAGGCTCTTAGTAATGCTGCGCTACCCACAAAAATTGTGAAGAGGCCTTGTGCTTCACCACAAAGAAATTCGTACATACATACATACATACTCTTTAGTAGAAGGTAACCGTGGTGTAACGGTTGTGACTATTGCCCATCGTCCAGAGATCCTGAGTTCACACAGAAAATTCTGTTCCCTCCGTACATGTGAGGCTGGCAATTCCGACCCTACTCAGGCTGGGTGAGGTTAATGTAGGTAGCTGGTACGATTCCCAGAGAATGGAGAGTAAAACCCCCGTCCTAATCAGGACGTTAAATCAAATAAAATCGTTGACATTAGGAAAGGCATCCAGCCGTTAAAAAAATGTCCCAAAACTATCCAACTTCAACCATGAGGTTTAACAACTTCGACCCTGCTTCAGCAGAATAATACAGAGTAAAAAAAGAAGAAGAAGTAGAAGCTAATCACCAGGTGAGGTCAATGCTCAAAGCATTTTCTACCACCTAACCATCAGAGTATTATTATTATGTGGTCAATTGGCCATAAACTCAAATAAATAAGGAAAAATGCATGCATTGGGTGAGATTTGAACCAACGGATCCCTACGCTACCTGGATTACCAGACTGGCGCCTTAACCACTTGACCAAATGCACAGTCTTACTACCGACACGTAGGCTGGCTGTATGCGTCTCTGGATTCTAGCATCCGATGCAATCTCTCATGAAGATCTAAGTCATCTAAGTTCACGTAAGAGAAGATCTAAGATTACAGAGGTTCATCCGGCTTGGTAACCATTATTTGGAAAGGATACGGGCAGCATTATTACTGCACATTAAAACCATTTTGGGAAGATTATCCTCACTAAAAAATCCAGATGGGAAGATTATCCACACGAAAAGTATTAAAAAGATACTAAACACAAGTCATACCTACTCAGTTTTGAGTAATTTATGAAGCTGACAAAGTTTCTCTAGACATACCCAGGTGATAGTAAATATTTATTTATTACAACAACACCAGGAACCACAGACTCACATTGCTTCAGGAAGTCATAGAGGAAAGAAATAAATATAAAACGGAAAGATATAAAGTTGATTAATGAAAAAATCGAGACAAGGTAAAGTTCTGTTAATACTTTCTTGAAATTATTTATAATATTAGGTATTACTATTAAAACGAAGTGTCACAATACAAGTGTAAAGTCTCAAAAGTAATAATAATAACACTTTTGTGGAAGGTTACCACCAGGCGAGGTTAATGCTCAAAGCATTTTCTACCACCTAACCCTCAGAGTCTTATTAGAACGTGGTCAAAAACTCAAATTAATAAGGAAAATTCATGCACTGGGTGTAATTCGAACCGATGGATCCCTACGCTACCTGGGTTACCAAACTAGCGCGTTAACCACTTGACTACCAGTACACTTAGTAAGACATGGAAGCATATCTGATTTGGAAGGCTGCCGCAAAAATACAATGTATAAGAGCGATTATATCCTCAAAAGCATTGTTAGACCAATAGAGAAAGGACAGAACACCGAAAAACTAATAGTAAAAGTCATCAAGACAAAAATACAAATCCAGGAGACTTAAAAAAAAGAAATGATGGTGGACAATGAAGAGAAGAAGAAAATGGAATAGAGAATAATACAAAAGTATAAAGACAACAAAATAAAGAAACATACATAGCTGCAAATGTCCCGTCCGTTAAGTACAAAAGTTCATAATGAATGTGCCAGAAGCAGTTATTACTCACAAGAGTGTAGCCACCTCAACACCTACAACAACTACTAGAAAAACAACAACTATAAGAAGAATAACAACAACAGAAAATGCAAGACTAACAGCAGATATAACAAGAATAACAACAACAGAAAATGCAAGACTAACAGCAGATATAACAAGAATAAGAACAACAGAAATGCAAGACTAACAGCAGATATAACAAGAGTAACAACAACAGAAATGCAAGACAGCATGGACAACATGCACCTAAACCCCCGTCGTCCAACACATGAGCTAATGTATAATGAACCTCAGGAACACAACATACATGTGGTGTATAATGAACCTAATGAAGCGATAATAAACTGTAATTATTTATTTATACTCACACAAGTTTATAATATTTCTGCACTAGTGGCGTGGAGAAAGATTAAGAAAGGGGTTTTTTTTGCCTGAAATTGTATGTCTTTATTTCCTGAAATAAAGACATTTTCCTGAAATTGTCTCGCTGGGAATCGTTAAATATATCAGGTACAATGGTATCAGCTTTGTCAAACCAAAAGATAGTAACATGAACCATTGGCACCATTAACAGGTTGGGTGGAAGAGATTGCCATAGACAATAACCCCACCTATATGGACATGATTATGAGTCTATATATTTATCCATTATTTTTCTCTGTATAATTCTTGTGAATGTCTGAGTTGCCGCTCCTGTCTCCTATTTCCTCTCCTGATCATTTCGTGCTTGAGTTGAGAGTGGAGGGAAGTATTTTTTAAACCCTAACAAAAGTTAAAAGTCCCACACCAAGAAATCTGTTCCAAGTCAGCTGGCAACCCTGCCATTTTGGAGAACCGACTTCCCCTCCTGCCTGCTGGGAATGCTATCTTCTCACCCAACCAACTCTAACCTTTTTTCACTTTTCACTCGATCACATTTTCTCCAAGGTAAGGCTCAGCACTAATTTTCCTTTCTCTATGTCTTTGTTAATTTAACCCCAAGTTTTCTAAACCCCCTAAAAGGGCTACAATCCTACATTTTGGTCCTTCCACGCGGCCGTATGTCTGTTTTTAGGGGGTTCCCTTTTTAGGGAAATGTGCCAAGTTGAATTCTGCCTAAGTTTGAAGTCTGCCCTCATGGTTGAAGTTTGAAGTCTGCCTAAGTTTGAAGCATGGGGTATCATGCTAAAGTGATGAGTCAAATGTAATCCTTCTGTGATATAAGTGTTTTTTTTTTGTGTTTGTTTTACCCATAAATTCAGTGTTGTTTGTGTTCAGTTAATTTTAAAGTTGGGGGTTCCCTTGGTAATTTTTTTTTGTATTGGTTAAGTCATAGGGGTTCCCTTGGTAATTTTTTTTTGTATTGGTTAAGTCATAGGGGTTCCCTTGGTTAGATTTTTTTTGATTTTCACGTGGCTCATAAAGCACATATTTTTTTTGTTGTTGTCAACCAAGTAAGTGCATTTTTCCTTTAATATTTACATCTAACATGGCAGGTGACCAGGACAGGAATCTGGTAGAGGTGGTGGTAGAGAGACGGAAACGTTTAATTACTAGGGTTCAGGAATTCCATGGACTCATTCCAAAAGTGGAAAATGACCCATTGCTTTTGGTCCGTATGCGAGCCTCCATGCCTTATCTGGAATCAACTTTCAAGGAGTTTCAATCAGTGCAGGATACTATTTGTGAATATAATGTTCTTCATCCTACTACAGAGGAAAGAATTGCCATTCATTCTGTTTCAAAACAGTTTGAAGCTATGTATTTTGATGTCTTGGGGGTCATTACAGGGACCTCAGAGGTCAAGCCTATGGTGGTTGCAACCAACGATGGTAGGATGAAGCCAAAGTTGCCTCAAGTGAATATTCAATGTTTTATGGGGGATTATGAATCTTTTCCTGCTTTTAAGTCACTTTTTGATGCTTTGATCCATAGTAACACAGGTTTAGAACCTATTGAAAAGTACACATATTTGGTTTCCTTGTTGAAGGGGTCAGCCCTGTCTAGTGTTCAAAGCATTGCCTTTGTGGCTGAAAACTATCAAGTTGCCTATAATTCACTTGTCAAGCGTTTTAGTAATCCTCGGGTTGTAGCCCATCAGTGTTGTAATAAATTATTTGCCTTTAAGCCATTAACCAGTGAGGTTCAGTTACAGAGGTGGCTGGATCAATTCAACACAAATGTTGAAGCATTGGAAAATACTTCCCTACAGGATAAGGGTGATTTTTTACTGTTGTACATGGGCCTTAATGCATTAGACCCTCTAACTAGACAGGCTTTTGAGCATGAGAAAATCTCATTAAATTCCATACCCACCTATTCTGATCTCCGGACCTATGTTCAGGCACGGGTTTCAGTGGCGGAGCTCATGGGTGCCTCGTCTGGGTCTAGTGTTAAAAAACCATTTATGAAGCCAGAGGTGAGAGGGTCGTATGTTACCCAAGTAGATGTTGCAGGTATTTCCACAGATGTGTTGCCGTCCAATGTTGCCAGACCCTATAAAGGGTTTTCAAGGAGTTTCAAGGGTGATGTTCACCATGTAGCCAAACCCTCTAATGGGTCATTTAATGTAGCCAAACCCTCTAATGGGTCATTTAATGTTGCCAAACCCTATAATGGGTCATCCAGTGTTGCCAAACCTGACTTTAGGTCAAACCAGTCCCGTTCTGCCAGTGGTGTTTCCTGCCCTCATTGTTCCAAGGCTCACCGCCTAATTGAGTGTAATTTATTTGCCGCCATGTCTGTTCAAGAGCGTTTTGACACAGTGAGGACCCATCATTTGTGTTTTGCCTGCCTCGGGCCTCACTCAAGGTCATCATGCTCAACCAAGTTCAGTTGCCGTCATTGTGGATCTCGTGCTCACCATTCCTTGTTGCACAGAGATATGCCTGCTAATGAGATTTCTCCCAGTGGGGGTGTTTCTCAACCAGTTGTTTCAAATCCAATTTATACTGTTTCGGATCAACCTAATCAAGCTGAGGTTAATCTTGCCCTCTCGTGTAGAGACGTTTCTGGCTCAGGAGTCCTCCCTAGTCGTCAGGTGTTGTTGGGTACAGCATTGGTGTCCATATTGGACAGCTTTGGAATCCAGCACCCAGTTAGAGTGTTAATAGATCCTGGTAGCATGATTAGCATTGTGTCTGCCCATTTAGTAAATATTTTGAATTTGCCTATCCAGACAAGTAATGTCTGTGTTTCCGGTGTGGGTGAATCTGAACCCATGCGTGTGAAAGGTCAGGTTTCCTGCACCCTGTCTTCTCGTCTGGATGGCAGATCCCTTCCTATTGATGCTGTCATATTACCATCAATATCAGGTCATGTTCCCTCTGTTGCTGTCCCTAAGCATGTTTTGTCAAGTTTGGCGGGATATGCTTTGGCAGACCCAACCTTTTGCCATCCATCTAGAGTGGATATTTTATTGGGTGCTGAATATTATGCCAGCATTTTGGACTTACAAAAGTCGGTAGTGTCTGGTGAACCTTCCCTTATTCCTACTATGTTTGGTTATCTTGTTATGGGAGTGGTAAACTCTAATACCCCCCTTGTATCTCAGTCCTTTCATGTGACTACTGTGGACACAGCACTGCATGATCAACTGAGAAAGTTTTGGGAAAGGGAAGAGGTTCAAGTTAAAATTCCAGCCCATCCAGATGAGGTCCGATGTGAAGAGCACTTTGTGAACACACATTACAGGGACCCTGATGGAACTTATGTTGTTCGTTTGCCTTTTCGTGCTGACCGCCCACCTGATTTAGGAAATAATTTGAATCATGCCAAGTCTCGGTTGTTAAAACTGGAGCGTTCCCTGGAATATAAACCAGAATTTAAATCTCTTTATCATGAAAATTTAAAGGATTATGTTGATCAGGGACATATGATCCCAGCCACAAAGCCATCTACTTATGTTCTGATTCATCATGGTGTTATGAAGGCCTCTAGTTCTACGACCAAGGTGCGGGTTGTTTTCAGCCCTGCTGAGCGTGCAAGTCCCCACCATCCATCTTTGAACGAAACCTTGCTAGTTGGTCCAAAACTCCAGTCAGACATAAATGACCTGATTTTGAATTTCCGTTTAAATAAAATTGCCATTACGGCTGATATTCGTCAAATGTACCGTGCCATCAAGGTAGATCCTAGGGACAGCCCGTTTCAACAGATTTTATGGCGTGAGGATCCATCTCAGCCTATTCAGCAGTATGAGATACAGCGTGTGTGTTTTGGTGTCGCTTCTGCGCCATTTCAGGCCCAGCGAGTAATCAAGCAACTAGTTGTTGATGAGGGGGCGAGGTTCCCTTTGGCTGCCCGTGCACTAAGTAGTGAGGTGTACATTGACGATCTGGTCTCTGGGGCATCTTCTGTTGAGGAGGCACTCAGGATGCGGGATGAACTAGTGTCCCTCCTTGCTGCTGGCAAGTTTGAACTGAGGAAGTGGTCCAGTTCGCATCCTGGGGTCTTGGGAGATTTTCCAGAGAACATGTTGGAGAGGCCACACTCTTTATTTGATGATGTTGATGCCATTAAGATATTGGGTTTACAGTGGGACCCTTGCCAGGATATGTTTTGTTACAAGGTAGAACAACATTGCAATTGCCAAACCAAACGTCAAATATTGTCAAAAATTGCCAAAATCTATGATACCTCGGGTTTTTTATGCCCCGTCACCTGTTGGATGAAAGTTTTTCTCCAGGTAATTTGGCTGAGAGGGCTAGCTTGGGATGAGGTTTTGCCTGGTGACCTTTTGACTGAGTGGAAGAGGTTTGCTTCTGAGCTCCCTCTGCTTGAGTCAATTCGTATTCCCAGACTTATTCTGGATACATTTATTTTTCCTCCGGAATTGGTGGCATTTGCAGATGCTTCTCTTTCCGCTATGGGGTGTCTAGTTTATCTGCGCGTTGTCTGCACAGATGGGCGGGTCCTCATTAATTTAATTAGGGCCAAAAGTCGAGTGGCCCCTGTGAAGCCGGTAACGGTCCCAAGACTAGAGCTGGGCGCAGCTGTGATGTTGGCTGAAGTCCTTGAATCTCTGAAGCCTTTAATTACCCGTCTCAATATTTCAAACAAGTATCTATTTTCTGACTCTATGGTTGTCCTCTCCTGGTTGCACACCCCGCCCCATTTGCTCAAGATGTTTGTTGCCAATCGGGTGGTGCGCATTCTAGAATTAACTGATCCGTCTCAGTGGAGACATATTCAAACTGAGTTGAACCCAGCTGACTTGGCCAGTCGAGGATGTTTTCCTAGTGTTATTGTTGATCATGATTTGTGGTGGAATGGTCCACCTTTCCTAAAGCAGGAAATTTCCTTTTGGCCAATGAGTATTTTCACACCCGTTGAGGGCCTTCCTGAGCTGAAGTCAGCTGAGGTTACCACATTGGTTACAAAGGTTGTGCAGGAGTCTGAGGACTTAAGTTTTATTAAAAGGTTCTCTACCTTGTTTAGGGCCAAGCGCGTGACAGCCTGGATTCTTCGATGGCGTCACCGATGTTCGGGCAGTGCCCTTTCCAAACATGTGGGCCCTTTGACCACCGATGAGTTAGTACAAGCCGAGCTGACCCTAGTGAGGATTACCCAGTCAGGACATTTCTCTAAAGAGATTGAGGCCGTTCAGTCTGGGCGTCAGTTGCCTGATTCACTGGCTCGGCTGTCCCCGTTCCTTGATGGGGGTGTTCTCAGGGTGGGGGGTAGAATAGACAAGGCACCATTGCCTTTTCATTCCCGTCATCCTGTACTTCTTCCAAAAAATTGTCATATGGCCATATTGCTGGTCAGACATTTTCATATTTATTCATTGCATGGGGGCCCGCAAATTGTCCAAACTCTCATCCTGCGTCAATACTTTATTATTGGCCTGCGCAACCTTGTTCGAAAAATAATTTTTAAATGTTTGCCATGTTTCCGTCTGTCTGCCAAGCCTCCTCAGCCTCAGATGGCGGAGCTACCCTTATCACGGTTCCACCAGTGCCGACCCTTTGTCAATACAGGGGTGGATCTAGCTGGTCCGTTCTTAATAAAGGATGGGTATCGTAGGAATGCTCCATCACTGAAGGCTTATTTTGCCGTTTTTGTATGTTTTTCTGTAAAAGCAGTTCACCTTGAGTTGCTTACCTCGCTTTCCACAGCCTGCTTTCTTGGTGCATTGGACCGGTTTATTGCCAGGCGTTCTGTTCCGTCCATGATATTTTCGGACCAAGGTACCAATTTCAAGGGTGCAGCCAATGTCATCGAGGACACTTGTCGTTTCTTACAGGAGAATGAATACTCCATTGTTGACCATTTAGGTAGCCGAGAAATCAAGTGGTCCTTTAATGCCCCAGCCAACCCCTCAGCGGGCGGTCTGTGGGAAGCGAGTGTGAAGTCGGTCAAATCTCACTTGACTCGTGTGTTGACCAATCGACTTCTGCATTATGAGGAGTTTTCGACCGTTTTAGTGAAAATTGAAGCCATTTTAAATTCTAGACCATTGGGTGTTCCATCTCCCACCGTGGATAATTTAGATGTACTTACCCCTGGTCATTTTCTTGTTGGACAGCCTCTTTTGTCACGTCCTGAGCGCAACTTAACTTTGTCACCATCAAATTTTGTTGCTCGCTGGACTCTAGTATCACAGATCTGCCAACACTTTTGGAAGCGTTGGTCAGACGAATACTTGCATACTCTGCTTCAAAGACAGAAGTGGTATCACCAATCTGACAATGTCAAAGTTGGTGATGTCGTTTTAGTTTTGTCAGAAAATATGGCGCCTTTGCAATGGCCCATTGCTCGTATCACCAAGATACATCCTCACCAAGATGGTGTTGTACGTGTTGTTGAAATTACAACGTCTGCACGCAGACTTCTTAGACCCGTTCGAAAGCTTCTCCCTTTGCCCACCTTAACTTAGGTTAGTTATCCATTCTAGTCAATTTGTTGTTTTCGTTTTTTCATGTATATTTGATGTATTATGTTGAGTCTTGTCCTGGTCCAACATTAATTTTTTTTCCGATACAGTCCACTTTTTTCCGATACAGTCCACTACTTGGTTGATAGGTCCCTTCTCCCAGTTGAAAAATGGCCATTTTGGTGGGGGGAAAATGTATAATTCTTGTGAATGTCTGAGTTGCCGCTCCTGTCTCCTATTTCCTCTCCTGATCATTTCGTGCTTGAGTTGAGAGTGGAGGGAAGTATTTTTTAAACCCTAACAAAAGTTAAAAGTCCCACACCAAGAAATCTGTTCCAAGTCAGCTGGCAACCCTGCCATTTTGGAGAACCGACTTCCCCTCCTGCCTGCTGGGAATGCTATCTTCTCACCCAACCAACTCTAACCTTTTTTCACTTTTCACTCGATCACATTTTCTCCAAGGTAAGGCTCAGCACTAATTTTCCTTTCTCTATGTCTTTGTTAATTTAACCCCAAGTTTTCTAAACCCCCTAAAAGGGCTACAATCCTACATTTTGGTCCTTCGGGCCGGATTTTGGTCCTTTTTCTTGTTCATATCGTTTCCCTATTGTTTTCGTGTTGTCACCATTGTTTGGACTGTACTTACCTATTATGTCAATATTAATAAAGTAGGAGAAACAAAACCAAACAACCTCAACCATTTTGAGGTTGAACAATGCCGACACCAATTAGGTTTGGGAAAAGGCTGAATGAAAGAAGAAGACAGAAATAAATGCGGACGGACTTCGCTTCTTTTTATTTATCTTTTTGTGTCCGAAATAAAAAATAAAAAAATGAGAGCTGACCACTGACCATTAAGACATCAATATTGTAAATGGTTAAATTTAAAAAAAAAGCAACAATTAGGAAACAATATTGAAGTAGGTTCTTCGGACTATTTTATAACATGTCATTAATTCACTGCAGTGGAACCGTAAAGATATTGAAGAAAGTTAAGTCAATTAAAAAACTTAAGCTCAGATTTGTGGAATGAGCGTTAAAATTAAGTACAGATACCAGTATATATACATAATTATGTTCATTCAATTGAGCTGGGCCAGAAAAAAATAGTGATAAAATTTAGTCAAACGTCTCGCAAAAAATGATGAGATTCTGGTGATTATACAATTCATACGCATTATAGCATACCTAAGTGATATGACCATGTAGTTGAAAGCGACGTTAAACCCAAATTAAAAAAAGCATACCTAACTCACTTTATAATCCTTAAAGTCAGAAGGATTCTCCATCACATTAATTTTACTCGCTTCTTCCTTATTACAGACAGAGAGAAAGTTCATACATAAATAGAGCAAGTACCAAAAAATCTTTATTTCTGATTTGAAAGTACCTACTATGCTTGAGAAAGAAATTAAAAGTGTTTTAAAAAATGAATAGTCAAATACCAAAAAGTAGCTGAAGTCAAACCATTAAGTATTCAAACCATTTGATTTTTTATCACACAAGTATGTTTGAGAAAAAAATTCAAACGTCTAGTAAAAAAATAACAAAATAGAAGGTGTTGTGAAAATGAATACATTATTATTTTATCAACGTTAATTCCCGTTAAGATATGATCATGCAGTTGAAAGCAACGTTAAACCCAAAATAAAAATAAAATGAAATGAAGCACATAGTTAGAAATGAAAAGATTAAAAAATCGTAAATTTAGATTTTTTAAGAAAACGAACATAGTCAGAACGAGCCAACATGCACACTTAAGTTGGCATGAGACCATCCCTCTCCCCCAGCTGTGGCCAAGCTGGTTACAACAACAACAAAAGTAGAGTAGGTACCTATTTTTCATATAAATAGATCATAGTCTGTCCCAGTAGCTCAGTGGTAAAGGCGGCACTCTGTGAATCCAAAGACTCCAGAGGTCGTGGGTTCGAAACCCAGCTGGGACATGACATGTCATCCTCCCAATTGGGATTTTTACCACATAATAATATGTCTTGGGCTTACTGCTAGAATAATGGGACTTTAATAGTCTTAATCGGGCAGTATAAATAAGGCGATATTATTATATTATATTATATTATAATAATAATAACACTCTTTAGTTGAAGGCAAAACCACCAGGCATTCGAACCAACGGATCCCTACGCTACCTGGATTACCAGACTAACACGTTAACCACTTGACTACCAGTGACTCGGAAGTAAAATCAAAAGAATTAAATCAAAAAGAATTAAATATATAAAATCAAAAGTGATAAAAAAAAAAAAATGAATAAAATATCAGATCAGTGAATCGGAAGTAAAATCAAAAGAATCAAATCAAAAAGAATCAAAAATATAAAATCAAAAGTGATAAAAACGATGAATAAAACATCAGATCTACTCCACTGGGTCTCGCAAGATAACGGGACCCCGTGATCCAAGGATGCCAAAGCTACAAATTAAATCAGCTGGACTTGAAGCCTGCAATGGCATGGAAGTGGGAATATCAGACGAGCTGGAGAACTGAGTGGGCACCAATGTCGAAAAACTCATGTTAACCCGTCGAGTAGATAAGGCACAAAGTTCAAGTGCAAATGAGGTAGGAGAGAAAGATGACAACATGTTGGACGGATCAGAAAATATGTTTGAAAATCCGTTGGACAGCTAACTATATTGGAAATGTGTTGAACAAGTTGATGTTAGGTTAATTTTAGACAAGATGATCAATTTGAAAATGCCAGAGAAGAAGTAATTATTAAATTAAAAGTAAGGTGTAACACCATTACAAAATAACCTTCTCAGTGGCTCTAAGCTAATAACCTACACCACTAAAAACGGAAGAAAAAATATTATTATTAAGAGACCAACAATCAATATTGGAAATTTTAAGGATTATCTGAAAGGAAGCAATTGCTGAGGAGTTTAATCTGTATACGAGTCACTACATGTAGGAATGCGGTTGGTTGTTGGAGGTCTTGGGCCCACACGGCCTGTCAGAACCCCTCGACATGACAAGGTGTAACACCATATGATTTTTTTGAATTTGAAACGTTTAGTATTGGGACAAAAAAACAGTACATTTTATTTAATTAATGAATCAATTGAAATTGAAATTTCATTTGTATTATTTAAGATTTAAAAGCACATCTTAAATAATAACCAATAATTTCAAAATGTATAAAATACCTAATATTTTTTTAAAATAAAGTCAACAGCTCAGTGTAAGGTTCGAACCTATCCAGGCTGGGTGAGGTTAATGTGGGACACTGGTACGATTCCCAACGAATGGAGGGTATAACCACCGTGGCGCCATCCTAATCAGGATTTTAAATCAAATAGAATGGTTGGCCTTAGGAAACCTTAAAAATGTGCTACAACCAACCAACCTCAAACATGAGGTTGAACAATACCGACCCCAAGTAAGTTTGCGAGAAGTTTAAGTGAATGAATAGTTCTGCTTTGTATTGCAGTAATAAATTAACTAAATAACTATGCTAATGAAAGTATGTTTGAAATATTCCTCAATCAAAAACAATTTCCTAGAATCTGACATGGAAATCAGACAAATCGGAAAAGTAGACCAACCTAAGGAAAATGGATCACTGATCAATGAGTATCAATCACAAAGAATCGACCAATAAATGAATCAATGTCAGATGATTTCTAATGATATTTTCTATGCCACATTGGATGCTAGTGGACGTGAATTCAGACACTTGAAACCTGAGAGATGACTTGCTGAAACAAATGATGAATGGATGGATTGTAATTGATCCGATCACTGAAATTGTTGCAGACTTTGTATTCTTCTGAGATGGTCTGTCATTTGGGCCAGAATTATGAAACAGGATTAACTAATCCCACACTATCCCTTAACACGCCCGCTGGTGGGAAAATCAACCAACCACAACGCATTTATATCAGCTGTTAAGTTATAGTTGCTTAGATTAACAAATCTGAGATTTTAAACCTGTTTCATAATTCGGCTTTAAATTCTTGTAAATAAAATGTATCTTTCTTCAAACCAAGTCTTTTACTTTCAATTTTCATCACTCAAGAAGTTCTTACCTCCAAGATTTTCGTTTCAATTTTGGAAGATCGCAAAAATTCGCGTGATGCATGAACGAGTTAATCTTGTATGAATCATTAGTCATTGGAAGATCATGTTCGGATAATGGATGAGATCTCTTAGACGAAACTCGTGCCAATATCTTGAGAATAAAAGGACTCAACTAGGTTCATAGACATGGGATTGAAGTTTACTATAAAGACTATCTCTTCAATCTATTTATGTTACATGGGAAATCTATTTTACATGTTAAATCTTCAATCTATTTATGTTACATGTTAAATACTGAAATTCATGAGAGCAGCTGAGTTAAAACCAAAACTTTTGCTTTAAAGTATACGTATGTTGAACTGGATTACAGGAACTTTAATTCAACTAACAGAGTTATCTCAAATAGAATAGGTACATCAATATCTCGTTCCAGAAAGCACTCTTAGGCTGGATGAGGCCAGCCTCCGTGGCGTAACGGTTGTGACTACTGCCCATAGTCCAGAGATCCAGAGTTCGATTCCCGGTTAGGGTAGACTTTTTGAGCAGAAAATTCTGTACCCTCTGAATAAAAAAAAGATAAAAGAAATGGAATAAAGTTATCATATTTTTTGCTGTTAATCACTTTCGTGATACTACAACTGCTCAAATCAGCTTTACTAAATCTACGCTGAAACCGGGACATGAACCACCGACCTCCAGATTACAAGTCCACCCCGCCTATCGATCAAGTTACTGAGTTCGGTCGAAAGATTGAATGCTTTAACATTAAAAATACCTACAGTGGAAGATTGAACTGATATTAGAATACCAATACCACTTTGTAGACCACCAATACAAAATCTTTTTGACATTTTCATGTCTTTGCTCTGGCACATAACCAAAATTATGTGACGAAATTATGTAACGATATTATGTAACGATATTATGTAACGAAATATTGAATTGTAAAGGGAGAGAAGAGGGAAAGTGTGTGTCATGCGCACAATGGCGAAGATTGAATTGTAGAGGGAGAGAAGAGAGAAGGTATGTGTCATGCGCACAATACGAAATTTGGTCAGTTGGGTTTTGGACCTTGAATAGTAAAGATGAAAATGTCCCAATGGTTGCAGACTCGTATGCAAGCGTTTTTGACATTTTTGTATTGGTGTTACAAAATCAAAAGTGATCAATATGGAATAGCTATGATATTGAGACGATAGGTGTTAGGGTACCAAAAAATAAAATGATGGGCTGTATAAAATTGTAATAAAAGATGGAGGAGATATTCTCCCACACAACAATAATTTTCTCGCCTCCTCTCCAGATATGCGGGGGATTAAAATGGGTATTATCAATTTATTTAAAAATATCTGAAGGTTGTAAAAACACCAATAAATCTTGTCAAGAACTGATAAAATGGTTCATTTTGGAGACAATCTTGTTGAAATTATAACGAATGTGTTGAATTTAATCGAAAATGTGATGGAATAATTCATTCTGGGGACAACCTTGTTTGGATCATTACGAATTTATCGATTTTTCTGATACAATTCATCCATAAAGACATCGAGTTTGCTCATATTTTGAAATGGTATTATAAATTTTGGAAACAGATTGGTTTAATAAAATCAATTCGTTGAAATATTTTATTCATATTGTGAGTCCTGAAAGATATTGATTTTTTTTTTTTTTTTTTTTTTTTTTTCAAGTCAAAATTTACATGGTTTTTCCTGAAATCTTGGCAATTTTGTGTCTGAAGCCCCATGAAAGAAGTGAATAAAGTATTCAATAATTGTTCTCTTCAATCGATCAAACTCTTCAATCACCCACTTAAGTTGAATCATCACAGAGTTAAATCTCATTTAATTGCTAATATTTGTATAGTTTAAAGAAAATCTCGGGTAATGATTTCTATCTGTGTTTTTTACTTGTGGCAGTATTTGATTTTGGCTACAATTGTTTGCAATATTGTCCACCAATACAGAAACACCTCTTTTCAGCTCGCTTTTACAAAATCAAATTCAAATAAATAACCTATTTGGTCACTGACCAAATATTTTGTAATCAATCACACAATGTAATCCTGCTTAAAATAATATTAATAATATCGCCTTATTTATACTGCCCGATTAGGACTATTAAACTCCCATTATTCCAGCAGTAAGCCCAAGACATATTGTTATGTGATCAAAATCCCAAATGGGAGGATAACTTGTCATGTCCCAGCTAGGTTTCGAACCCACGACCTCTGGAATCTCTGGATTCATAGAGTGCCGTCTTGCCGTCACTGAGCTACCGGGACAGACGTTTCTCCATCTGCTTTTCTTTCACAAATATTCTTCCTACTTCCTCTATCAAGTTCATTGTTAATTCAAAGTTCGGCTATGTTAAGAATGACTTCCTCAACGCTTAACTTTTCTACTCTGCACATAACTTCCATCGGACGTGCTAAACCACTTTCTCGACTTTGCTCACTGTGTTGCGATGAAATTCTGCTCTAATTTCTATGATAATTGCAGAATTAACATTTCTCATTAAGCTTAACGTTGTGTGTCTACTTCTGTGTGTGAGGCAGAGAATTAAAGAGAGATGGTATGAATAAGTGGTAATGTTCAGGAACAATCAGAGTAAAGGAACGAATTAGAAAAACTTCTCACTTTTCTATTTATACGGTCTGTGTTGTAGCCTGCCCATCCCCCCTCCACTACAATGGGCGAGAAGTAACATCATACTTTTCCATTTAGGTGCTGGGTCAACACGAGCGCACCGGAAGGTATCCCTTACCGAATTTTGATAACAATTTTTTGTTGCCTCTGGTGTTCAATCCCGGGACCTTCTGAATGACAAGCAAGTATATTACCGCTGGGTTAATTGTGCGCTATTAACGGATTAATCGTGCGCTATTAACGGGTCAATCATGCGCTATTAACGTTTCCTTGACGTTTTACTTTACAGTTTCTTGGGGGACTGGAGTATTCTACATTTCCATGTGTTTCCCATTAGTGGTCATAGTTTGACTGATGATCTCATGATCGTAACTAGAATTGTATGTACCAATATCATAGAGCCTCATTCCTAGTATTAGATAATGATAGCTGGCGCACCTATCCTCCAATATACATGAAAATTGCTGGTGTTTCAACATTGGACTCCTATAGGAACAATATTCTGGACTCGTTCCGTGTCCACGTCAGACATCCAAATGAAGATATGAATATTTTCAATTATTTTTTAGAATTTTTCAACTACTTGTGAGCTTTTACTTGACTGTTTTTCACTTGTATATTAATTGTAACTATGTATAAAGGGCTTGACCCGTAATTATACGTCCGTTCTGCGGAATATTATTTATTTAATTGTTAATCCAAGCCAGTATCACTTATGTAAATGGTATAAATAGGCTGTGATTTGTTGAAATTCCCACAAACGTTGACAGAGTCGACAAGTAGACACCGTTATGATAGGTGCCAAGAAGAAGGGCTCAGGATAAGTCTTGGGTACGAGATAAATCAGGTTTTTGTAATTTTGATAGTCACATTAGAGACTTGCAAGTCCTTTTTTGATCAGTTAATTTCTGGCCAGTTTCGACGACACGTTGAATAAACTAGTCCCCTTTCTCATTCAGTCCTTGAAGTTAAGCAACGTCCATCTAAGCTAGGACATTCGAACCCTCGTGATAGTCGTGGTGCTGGCTATTCCCGGCCCCACTCAGGCTGGATGAGGTTAATTTGAGTACCTGGTTTTTGAGTTTCCAGTGAATCGAGCATAAACTCCTCGATTTGATTTTGATTTTGGTTTCTATTTTGCCAGTGTTAATTGTGAGGATAGATTGTTTCAAAGAAGACAATTTTAATTATTTTTTAAATTATTATTTCAACTGAAAACAATATTATGATCAAAACGTCATAACGATATTGAATATTAAAAAAAAGTTATATAACTTAAGCATAAACGTTTCTTAAAATTCTTACATACTATGCAATAGTACTGTACATACCTACATAGTAAATATAATAATAGGTATAGGTATAGAAAGTTTGGTTTTAAAGTTTCAATATCTTCCGTGTGATCAAATATTTGTACATAAATACACACAAATCATAATCTTTACATCCACTTTGACCACAATCATTTAATTCTACCAAAAACCATCAAATTTAAAAGTTGACAGGTAAAAGTCTTCTCAGGTTTAAGCTACGACCAGCTGTTTGCCTACAGCCTACACTGCCTATCCTCCCAGATCTTTTTTTTTTTTTAAGTGGGGTTTAACGTCGCTTTCAACTGCCATGGTCATATTGGTCATATCACGACGGGGGTTTTACCCTCCATTCGCAGGAAACTCACAAACCTGCTACTCACATTGACCTCACCCAGCCTGAGTGGGGCCGGGAAAAGCCAGCGTCACGAGAATTAGAATTTGAATGGTCACCCATCCAAGTCTTAACCTCGCTGGATGTCGCTTAACTTCGGTGTTCTGAAGGGAACCGGTGTATTCAACATGCCATCGACGCTGGCTCCCAGATCTTTTCTCTTGCTAATAGAAAGAAGCAGAGAGAGGTACATCTAAATAACAGGTTTAATCATAGAACTAGTTTATAATGTATCAGTTACTATCTAATAACAGAAGTAATAGATGCAATAAACTAGGTACTGGAAACATGACACTAAAATATTGGACTAGAAAAACATCTCGACAAAGATGTACTGCCGAGTAATTCCTGATAAGAAAGAGCATTGTCTTACCTTTCATAAATAATCTTTACATCCAACACGCTGGTATCAACAACAAATCAGATAAAACTGATAACTTAGTATTTAAACACTAGAAAACACTGAACACTTCGCTTGTTAGAAAATACTGGAAAAAGAAACTGCACCAACACAGATTGAAATGGAATTAACTCTAGACACAATGAAAAATCAGATAAACAAATTTGAAAATCATTTGACCGTGTTTGAAACAATACACAACTGAAACACAACAACAATTCAAAAGATTTCAAATAATACGTCAAAAACAATTTGAAAATGTTCGAAGCACAAACAGTTTCGGCAAATCGAGAAACGTGGAAAGAAATTTTGTATCGAACGTTTGAAAATAAACTTCACTCCGCTCGGCGAGAGGACGAAGAGATTTATTTTTTTACAGTTACTTCTCTCGGCAGTTCATTGCTCTGAGTAGACTGGCTTCGATTCCCATTGCCAGAACTGTGCCTTCCTGAATGCAGTTCTGATAGTTCCCCTACTCCAGGTGGGGTAGGATTGAGAGACCTAGCCGAGCATAACATCAGTGGAAGCGGTGAAACTCCTGACACTGTCAGTGAATTCCAAAACTGTCCTCTGCGTCCCGCACAGGACACTATCACTGCTTACCTGCATAGATTTCTCATCATGTTGATAATGTAGGTACTTTTAAGGTACTAATTATGACTTTAACAGACAGCGCATTATCTGTTAAAGTCCTTAAACACTGTCAATGAATTCCAAAACTGTCGTCAGTATCCTGCACTAGGACACTATCACTGCTTACCTACATAGATTTCTCAACATGTTGATAGTGTAGATACTCTTAAGGAACTAATAATTATTAAGACTTTAACAGACACCACAATATCTGTTAAACTAATTGACTTTGTCAATTAGTTCGAAAACTGTCCGCACTAGGACACTTTCACTGCTTACCTGCATAGATTTCTCAATATGTTGATAGTTTTTTTTTTTTTTTCAGAAGAGGAAAATTTGCATCAAACACCAGTGTAGGTTAATGCCTATGAGCCGGCGAGAAGGTTTTTTTACCGTCTAAAAACATCTTTTTGGTTATGTTTTCTTTTTGTATGATGAGACCGCCGTGATGCATTACTTCAGGGCCGAACATGTTGATAGTAAAGGTACTCTTAAGTTACTAATTATGACTTTAACAGACAGCACACTATCTGTTAAAGTCCTTGAACTATTGACACTGTCAATGAATTCCAAAACTTTCCTCAGTGTCCTACACTAGGACACTATCACTGCTTACCTGCATAGCTTTCTCAATATGTTCATAGTGTAGGTACTCTTAAGGTACTAATTATGACTTTAACAGACAGCGCAATATATGTTAAAGTCCTTAAACTATTGACTTTGTCAATTAGTTCCAAAACTGTCTTCAGTGTCTTACACTAGGAAACTATCACTGCTTACTTGCATAGATTTCTCAATATGTTCATAGTGTAGGTACTCTTAAGGTACTAATTATGACTTTAACAGACAGTACAATATCTGTAAAAGTCCTTAAACTATTGACACTGTCAGTGAATTCCAAAACTATCCTCTGTGTCCTGCACTAGGACACTGTTACTGGTTAGCTACATAGGTTTCTCAATATGTTGATAGTTTTTTTTTTTTTTTTTTTTTTTTTTTTAAGAAGAGGAAAATTTGCATCAAACACCAGCGTATGACATAACACCTATGAGCCGGCGCGGCGGCGAGAAGGTTTTTTTTACCGTCTAAAAACATCTTTTTGGTTATATTTTCTTTTTTTATGGTGCCCTGGGACCGCCGTGATGTATTACTTCAAGACCGAACATGTTGATAGCGTAGGTACTCTTAAGGTACTAATTATGACTTTAGCATACAGCACAATATCTGTTAAAGTCCTTAAACTATTGACACTGTCAATTAGTTCCAAAACTGTCTTCAGTGTCCCTCACTAGGACACTATCACTGCTTACCTGCATAGATTTCTCAACATGTTGATAGTGTAGGTAGTACTCTTTAAGGTACTAATTATGACGTTAACAGACAACACAATATCTGTTAAAGTCCTTAAACTATTGACACTGTCAATAAATTCCAAAACTGTCCTCAATGTGCTACACTAGGACACTATCACTGTTTACCTACATAGATTTTTCAACATATTGAATTATTGATAGTGTAGGTAGTACTCTTAAGGTACTAATTATGACTTTAACCAAAAGCACAATATCTGTTAAAGTCCTTAAACTATTGACACTGTCAATTAGTTCCAGAAATGTCCTGCACTAGGACACTATCACTGCTTACCTGCATAGATTTCTCAATATGTTGATAGTGTAGGTACTATTAAGGTACTAATTATGACTTTAACAGACAGCACAATATCTGTTAAAATCCTTCAGCTATTGACACTGTCAATTAGTTCCAAAACTGTCCTGAGTGTAATGCACTAAGGGACTATCACTGCTTACCTGCATAGATTTCTCAACATGTTGATAGTGTAGGTACTATTAAGGTACTAATTATGACTTTAACAGACAACTCAATATCTGTTAAAGTCCTTAAACTATTGACTCTGTCAATGAATTCCAGAAATGTCCCGAACTAGGAAACTATCACTGCTTACCTAAATAAGCGCACGAATAGCTCAGTGGTTGAGCACTCGCTTGCCATGCGGAAGGTCATGGGTTTGAATCCCCGCGCCGACAAAATTTTGTCTCATAAAATCGAAAAATAACGGTCAAATTTCACTTATGGAATCCTCTAATTGTCTACGTAGTCTTATTTATAAACATTTTTTAACATTTGCTCACACCTTTTCCCCATGTCAAGAATAAAATTGATATTTTATGGACAATTACTTTTCTCGCAGAGATATTATCCATTCGCGGTAGGAGACTTTGCCAATTTTTTTTTTTTTTTTACTGAAGGTGATTCCATTCAACTGTCGAAAAAATAGAAGAGGTGTCTGAATTTATGGATGTTTTGATTTGGTTCGTTCTCATAGGTGATTCATTTTCTCTTCTTCTTTTTTTCTCCTCTTCTTTTTCTTTACATTCGCGTCTTTTTTATCTAGGTCATTTGAGACAGGGACTTCACCCTGAAACTAAAGACTATACATCTAAAGACTGTGAAACTAAAGAGTATATAACTAAAGACTATGCCACTAAACTATGCAACTGAAGATTCTGACACTGAAGACTATGAAACTGAAAACCACATTTCTGACTATGTGATGTTAATTAAGTTTTTTCCAAGGTTTAATGGCTTGTAAAGAATCAGTCCAAATTATAATGATTGTTGACGGTACTTAGAAATACAATTGAACCTGCATATAATGGACTTTTATATAAAAGAAAACTCTTTATACTAGAGAAAATCTCAGGTCCTTGCATCACCTGTTTATGTGTAATAGAGACCTGACTATACTAGAAACCTCTTCATAATAGAATTTTGGCTCTGACACTCAGGTTCTTTTATATCTAGGGTACCTACTGTATGTGTTTTAGGATGACCTACCTTTTCGACTGAAGTTGCCTGGAGACCATCACTCCCTCCAGCTATACCCATGGTGGTCATAACAACAAACTTAAAAAGTTATCATATTTGTGTCAATCACTGTCTTGATGTCACAACTACTCAAACTTGCTTTACTAAATCTACGCTGAAACCGGGACTTGAACCACCGACCTCCAGGTTACAAGTCCGCCGCCTTATCGATCAAGCTACTGAGGTCGGTTCTGGTCATAACAACAACAACAACAACAATTATGTTTCTACAGATACTGGCTCTTCAAAAATCTTTTCGTATGATACCTACCTAGTTGTTGAAACTCTCCACAAGTTCTCCACAAATAGGCACTCAGTTTTTTATTTACACTGCTCAGGAACACACAAATAAATACATTATAGGCATAGCTACATACATTGTACATGGTACATACATAATATACATTAGTACATACATAGAAGTACATACATAATGTATGTACTTCGTCCTGAGTGACCAGAACTCACTATCCCGTAGGCTCTAGGTGTTACCTGACTACTTTCCCTTTACCATTTTTTTCTCAAACATACTCGGTATTTTTTATTTGGTACTCTCTCATTTACCAAGCTCAGTAGCTCGAGTTTTTTCACTCAAACATACTTGGTATTTTATTTGGTACTCTCTTTTGACATTTTCATGTCTTTGCTCTGGCACATAACCAAAATTATGTGACGAAATTATGTAACGAAATTATGTAACGAAATATTGAATTGTAAAGGGAGAGAAGAGGGAAAGTGTGTGTCATGCGCACAATGGCGAAGTATTGAATTGTAGAGGGAGAGAAGAGAGAAGGTATGTGTCATGCGCACAATACGAAATTTGGTCAGTTGGGTTTTGGACCTTGAATAGTAAAGATGAAAATGTCCCAATGGTTGCAGACTCGTATGCAAGCGTTTTTTTGAATAATTCCCGCTTCCTTAGCAGCCTCAGTGAATAAAATTTTCAAATGGGATTTCCCACGATCTTACGAAGAAAAAGGGATTTTTTGTACATATTTATTTGGTACTCTCTCATTTACCAAGCTCAGTAGCTCCAGTTTTTTCACTCAAACATACTTGGTATTTTATTTGGTACTCTCTTTTTATTTGGTACTCTCTCATTTACCAAGCTCAGTAGCTCGAGTTTTTTCTCAAAACATTTTTCTTTGTAGTCACCGTGGCAGAGTGAGTTAGCGCGCTAGGCATTGCACGCATGGTGACCTGGGTTCGATCCCCAGCGGAGTAGCAATTTTTCTGCTCTGTACTTGAATGTTCGGGGTCCACTCATACCTCGTGAGGAAAAACGAGTAGCTGCTTTGATGTGAAGGAGCGACCAGTGGCGGAATCATATAGGCAAAAAAATAATACAAGAAATTGTATATTAAAGTGGAAAAGTCCTATGATTCTGCAATACCCAGTAAAATTGTGACTTAATAACACAAAGAAAAAGCATTATTATTATATTTTATTTGGTATTGTCTCTCATTTACCGACCTCAGTAGCTCGATGGATAAGGCGGCGGACTCGTAACCTGGAGGTCGGTGGTTCGAGTCCCAAGTTCAGCAAATATTTAGTAAAGCAAATTTGAGTAGCTGTTATATAACATCGTGGTTAGTTCGTTCCGTGTATACGTATAGTTCTCTAGCAAGACACTTTCTTTTTTTACTTCCGAGAAATTTCTAATATTAGAAATCGGAAGTATTTTTGATTTGGATTAAACTTGCACTGTCATATCACGACGGAGGTGTTACCCTCCATTCGCAGGAAAATCACAAACCTGCTACCCACATTAACCTCACCCAGGCTGGGTTAGTCCGGAATGCCAGCATCACGAAGTCTTCACCTCGCTGGACGTTGTTTCACTTCGGTGATCCTACGAGAATCGGTCCATTCAACGCGCCATCGACGCTGGCTTGTAAATCTTTATTTCACAGTTCAAATAAATAAATAATAAAATAAATAAATGTGTTTCTTTGTGTTATTATATCACAATTTTAGTGGGTAGCGCAGAATTACAGGACTTTTCCGTATCTTTAATATTCCAATATCTTTTTTTTGCCTATAATTCCGCCACTGGTCGAAAGAAGATTGCCTCTTTTGGTGAAGCATTGTGATGTTCCGGCAGAAACTTGCGGATCATCAGAGAGGAATGCGAGGAACAGGATCAAGTGTCGAGTTGGACCAATTTTTATATTCATACTATTATTCCTCGTTTTTATCTTCTTCTTTTTTTCTTTTTCACTAGTGAAATTTATCTCTTTATATCTGTCTTATCGAGCTTGAGCAGGGTCGACGTTGTTCAACCTCATGGTTGAGGTTGGTTGGTTTTGGCACATTTTTTGCGGCTGGATGCCCTTCCTAAACGCTAACGATTCTATTTGATTTAACGTCCTGGAGTAGGACGGGGGTTTTACCCTCCATTCGCTGGGAATCGTACCAGATATCACATTTACCTCCCCCAGCTTCGGTAGGGCCGGCAATGCTAGTCTCACATGTACAGAGGGAACAGAATTTCTGTGTGAAAAATCTGCTCCGACCGGGAATCGAACTCAGTTGAAACTCGCAAGTGAAATTTATAAGTTATCATATTTTTGTTAATCACAATCGTGATATCACATCATGACTCAAACTCGCTTTGCGCGTTAAACACTTGACTACCAGTGCACTTTGAACAATATGTACTTTTTTCTTTCTTTTTTTTTTTAAAAAAAAGGTGAGTCCCCCCGGAACCCTTAATTTGTTGTGGTGAACTTCTCTCAATGGGACCTTTGGGGCAATGTGCCGCAAGCCATGCCATTCTGTTTAAGATTTTGAAGTTGGTCCGTGCCCGGCCTGACTGGGGCCGTGTGTGCAAAAATTTTTTGGCTGAAAATCAATCCCTCTGAAAACAAAGGAATGCGGGGTTTTGCGTTTGTTGATGTTTTGGGTCGTTTTCGGGAGAACCGGGCCTGGGTGGGGCTTTATGGAGGCCCTGTATACATTTATATTAACATTGATGATATATTTTATGTTTTTTAGATCTTAAATTTATTTTATAATTGTTTTGTAAACATACAACTTGTATAATTACAATATTTTTAATAATAATAAAAAAAAATAACCGCTTTTGCATTACTTCCAATGCTCTTAACCACTGAGCCACGGAGGTCGGCAAAAACAATAGATACTAGAGAACTCATCTTCACAAGTTCCTCACAGGTCCTTGACTTTGAATAATAGATCTTGATCGTGTGCTGATCATTAGTATTCTGACGGTTGTGAAGTTTGGTTATGGGTTCAAACCCCGCCCGGGGAGATTGTTTCTGACAAATTGCTTGATTCTAGATAAGCTGATCAAAGTGTTTTATATCAAATCAACGTTTTTATTAATGTTCATCAATTTAAATAAATTGTTAACACAAGTCAAAATACATTAAAATAAGTATGAAAAAAAGAAAAAAAGAGATGAGAAATAAATATTTATAAATAAATATGTAGAACCTACCTAAAATAAATATTGATAATAAAGGTCCCAAAAAATTAAATAAAACAAAGAGAAGGGAAATCAATAGACCCAACTCAACATAATCAGCAAAAAGAAAAGGGATCTCCGTGGCAGAGTGAGTTAGCGCGCTAGGCATTGCACGCACGTTGACCTGGGTTCGATCCCCAGCGGGGTAGGATTTTTTCTGCTCTGTACTTGGGTGTTCGGGGTCCACTCATACCTCGTGAGGAAAAATGAGTAGCTGCTTTAATGTTTACAGCGACCAGTGACGGAATTATAGGCAAAAATAAGATATTAGGATTCTAAAGATATATGGAAAAGTCCTATATCTCTGCGCTACCCACTAAAATTGTGATATAATAACTCAAAATAGACTTTAAAAGTAGCCAGCGTTTATGGCGCGTTGAATGCAGCGGTTCTCGTAGGATCACCGAAGTTTAGCAACGTCCAGCGAGGTGAAGACTTCATGATGCTAGGCCAACCCTGGCTTGGTGAGGTTAATGTGGGTACCAGGTTTGTGAGTATCATACGAATGGTAGTTGAAAGAGACGTTAAGCCCAAATAAAAAAAGACTTAAAAGTCCAATTCTGGTATTAATTAGGTATAATAATAATTAATAATACCGTGTCCGTGAGATAGGTATTGATACCTAATTCACGGTGGTGAGAGGATTATATGGACGCCCAGATCCAATGTCTAGGCAGGCTCCTTTCATATCTGCTCCTAATTAATTAGGTGTTTTCATATCTCTGTTTCAGGATGGAGCAAGGAGATTGCGCGATAAGAGTTGAAAACGCCTACAAGAGACACTCCACCAAACTACCCTATGTCCTGGATAAACTCTGTATGACCGTTCAGAAGTCCACCATGTAAGTTCGATACTTTTTGATCCAAAGGTTGTGGGTTCAAATCCCGGCCGTGACAGATTTTTTTTTCTTTCTGTTTTCTTGTGACTTGTCAATTTAGGTAGCTCTTGTCTTGAGTCTCCTCTCGTAATATATATAGATATATATAGTTGTCCGCTTCCAGCAACAGTCTGCTAGGCCCCGGTGACTGTGGCAAGACCACTCTGTCCATCAGCATCACAGGTTCACATGTCCTCAATGCTAATTATTTGTTATTAGTGAGTGGAAATTTAAAGAATCCTAGTTTTATATAAAAATACATAATATATCCTCAATGCTAATTGTTGTGGGCGGACACAACGGAGGCCTATACCCTGGACCCTGGGGTAGAGCCAGTACCACGTATTTTATTTTTTTATCACGTCTGTTTGTGAGGACCTACATCGAAAAACCTACAACATTGAGAAAATTAATACCTTCTGGATTGATGGAATTTGCTGTGTATAGCCGCTATTGTATGTATTTTAAATATATGATCAATTTGTTTCTCTCTAATTAAGTTTGATTATTTTCAAATATTAATAAAATTAATAAAACATGTATCAGTATTTTAAAAAGGTACTCCTGCTGCATTTTCGATTAATCCATAACACTGCTTGGGTGGTATCTGGATCTCGTAAAATAATCGGCCACAACGAAGTCCCGAAAATCGTCTATATCAAGCTGTAGGTACCGGCGTCGATGGCATGTGCTGTGGAACTACAGCACCACCAGACGAAAAAGACTATAGGGAGTTTTTCAAGTTCTAGCTCGTACATATCGAAAATCATTACCTACACATTTCTAGATTAATTTATGATTATAAAGATTGGCATGTTAAACGAACTCATACATAATTCAATGTATTTATTGTGTTGATTAGCAGAACATTATACACAATTTACAAAATAATCGTTAGCTACCTTTTAAAAGAGCGACCCATTTTAGTCCGGCTCATGTGGCAGCACCCCAAAACCTTTTCCCATCCGCCGCGTCTGCAACTTTGTTTTCTTTCTGCTTCCAGCTACAGTTTGCTAGGCGCCAGTGGCTGTGGCAAGACCACTCTCCTCAGCTGCATCACAGGGCAGAATGTACTCAATGCTGGCAACATTCATCTCAGCATTCGCAGCAAGCAGCAACTAGGCTTCATGCCGCAACAGGTAGATATTATACTAGGCTTCATGTCGCAACAGGTAGATATTATACTAGGCTTCATGTCGCAACAGGTAGATATTATACTCGGCTTCATGCCGCAACAGGTAGATATTATACTAGGCTTCATGCCGCAACAGGTAGATATTATACTAGGCTTCATGCCGCAACAGGTAGATATTATACTAGGCTTCATGCCGCAACAGGTAGATATTATACTAGGCTTCATGCCGCAACAGGTAGATATTATACTAGGCTACATGCCGCAACAGGTAAATATTATACTAGGCTTCATGCCGCAACAGGTAGATATTATACTAGGCTTCATGCCGCAACAGGTAAATATTATACTAGGCTTCATGCCGCAACAGGTAGATATTATACTAGGCTTCATGCCGCAACAGGTAGATATTATACTAGGCTTCATGCCGCAACAGGTAGATATTATACTAGGCTTCATGCCGCAACAGGTAGATATTATACTAGACTTCATGCCGCAACAGGTAGATATTATACTAGGCTTCATGCCGCAACAGGTAGATATTATACTAGGCTTCATGCCGCAACAGGTAGATATTATACTAGGCTTCATGCCGCAACAGGTAGATATTACACTAGGCTTCATGCCGCAACAGGTAGATATTATACTAGTCTTCATGCCGCAACAGGTAGATATTACACTAGGCTTCATGCCGCAACAGGTAGATATTATACTAGGCTTCATGTCGCAACAGGTAGATATTATACTAGGCTTCATGCCGCAACAGGTAGATATTATACTAGGCTTCATGCCGCAACAGGTAGATATTATACTAGGCTTCATGCCGCAACAGGTAGATATTATACTAGGCTTCATGCCGCAACAGGTAGATATTATACTAGGCTTCATGCCGCAACAGGTAGATATTATACTAGGCTTCATGCCGCAACAGGTAGATATTATACTAGGCTTCATGTCGCAACAGGTAGATATTATACTAGGCTTCATGCCGCAACAGGTAGATATTATACTAGACTTCATGCCGCAACAGGTAGATATTATACTAGGCTTCATGCTGCAACAGGTAGATATTATCGAGGCTTCATGCCGCAACAGGTAGATATAATGCTAGGCTTCATGCCGCAACAGGTAGATATTATACTAGGCTTCATGCCGCAACAGGTAGATATTATACTAGGCTTCATGCCGCAACAGGTAGATATTATACTAGGCTTCATGCCGCAACAGGTAGATATTATACTAGGCTTCATGCCGCAACAGGTAGATATTATACTAGGCTTCATGCCGCAACAGGTAGATATTATACTAGACTTCATGCCGCAACAGGTAGATATTATACTAGGCTTCATGCCGCAACAGGTAGATATTACACTAGCTTCATGCTGCAACAGGTAGATATTATACTAGGCTTCATGCCGCAACAGGTAGATATTATACTATCAGGCTTCATGCTGCAACAGGTAGATATTATACTAGGCTTCATGTCGCAACAGGTAGATATTATACTAGGCTTCATGCCGCAACAGGTAGATATTATACTAGGCTTCATGCCGCAACAGGTAGATATTATACTAGCTTCATGCCGCAACAGGTAGATATTATACTAGGCTTCATGCCGCAACAGGTAGATATTATACTAGCTTCATGCCGCAACAGGTAGATATTATACTAGGCTTCCATGCCGCAACAGGTGATTTATACTAGCTTCATGCCGCAACAGGTAGATATTATACTAGCTTCATGCCGCAACAGGTAGATATTATACTAGGCTTCATGCCGCAACAGGTAGATATTATACTAGACTTCATGCCGCAACAGGTAGATATTATACTAGGCTTCATGCCGCAACAGGTAGATATACTAGGCTTCATGCCGCAACAGGTAGATATTATACTAGTCTTCATGCCGCAACAGGTAGATATACTAGGCTTCATGCCGCAACAGGTAGATATTATACTAGGCTTCATGGCGCAACAGGTAGATATTATACTAGGCTTCTGGGCATAGATATTACTAGGCTTCATGCCGCAACAGGTAGATATACTAGGCTTCATGCCGCAACAGGTAGATATTATACTAGGCTTCATGCCGCAACAGGTAGATATTATACTAGGCTTCTGTATTTGGCTGAAGGACGTTCAACACTTTCAACAGTGCTAAGACCAGTGTCTCTCGCTAGAGGACACTGATCAACTGATCATGTAATTGGATGTAACCTGTAATTATCTACATGTAATCATTTATGTATTGATCAACAGATTAGCCTGTACCCTGAGTTCACCATAGAGGAGATGATCACCTACTATGGAATGAGTCAGCTGCTGATCAGAGAGAAGGGAAAGCATCTGCTGATCCATCTGATATAGCTACCTGTAATTACTTATGCATTGATCAACAGATCAGCCTGTACCCCGAGTTCACCATAGAAGAGATGATCACCTACTATGGGATGATCTACGGGATGAGTCAGCAGCTGATCAGGGAGAAAGGAAAACAGCTGCTGCTTCATCTGATATACCTACCTGTAATTATTTATGTATTGATCAACAGATCAGCCTGTACCCCGAGTTCACCATAGAGGAGACGATCACCTACTATGGGATGAGTCAGCAGCTGATCAGAGAGAAGGGAAAGCACCTGCTGCTTCATCTGATATACCTACCTGTAATTATCTATTTATTAATCAACAGATCAGCATGTACCCCGAGTTCACCATAGCGGAGACGATCACCTACTATGGGATGATCTACGGGATGAGTCAGCAGCTGATCAGGGAGAAAGGAAAACAGCTGCTGCTTCATCTGATATACCTACCTGTAATTATCTCTTTATTAATAAACAGATTAGCCTGTACCCCGAGTTTACCATACAGGAGATGATCACCTACTACTGGATGATCTACGGGCTGAGTCAGCAGCTGATCAGGGAGAAGGGGAATCAACTTTAGCTGCTGCTTCATCTGATATACCTACCTGTAATTATCTATTTATTGATCAACAGATCAGCCTGTACCCCGAGTTCACCATAGAGGAGATGATCACCTACTACTGGATGATCTACGGGATGAGTCAGCAGCTGATCAGGGAGAAGGGGAAACACCTGCTGCTGATATACCTACCTGTAATTGTTTATTTTTTCATCAACAGATCAGAATGTACCCCGAGTTCACTATAGAGGAGATGATCACCTACTACGGGATGAGTCAGCAGCTGATCAGGGAGAGGGGAAAAACAGTTGCTGCTTTATCTGATATACCTACCTGTAATTATCTATTTATTGATCAACAGATCAGCCTGTACCCCGAGTTCACCATAGAGGAGATGATCACCTACTACTGGATGATCTACGGGATGAGTCAGCAGCTGATCAGGGAGAAGGTTAAGCAACTTCAGCTGCTGCTCCATCTGATATACCTACCTATAATTATTTATGTATTGATCAACAGATCAGCCTGTAACCCGAGTTTACCATAGAGGAGATGATCACCTACTACGGGATGATCTACGGTATGAGTCAGCAGCTGATCAGAGAGAAGGGGAAACAGTAGCTGCTGCTTTATCTGATGTACCTACCTGTAATTATTTATTTATTGATCAACAGATTAGCCTGTACCCTGAGTTCACCATAGAGGAGATGATCACCTACTACGGGATGATCTACGGGATGAGTCAGCAGCTGATCAGGGAGAAGGGAAAACAGTTGCTGCTTCATCTGATATACCTACCTGTAATTATTTATTTATTGATCAACAGATTAGCCTGTACCCTGAGTTCACCATAGAGGAGATGATCACCTACTACGGGATGATCTACGGGATGAGTCAGCAGCTGATCAGGGAGAAGGGAAAACAGTTGCTGCTCCATCTGATATACCTACCTGTAATTATCTATTTATTAATCAACAGATCAGCATGTACCCCGAGTTCACCATAGCGGAGACGATCACCTACTATGGGATGATCTACGGGATGAGTCAGCAGCTGATCAGGGAGAAAGGAAAACAGCTGCTGCTTCATCTGATATACCTACCTGTAATTATCTCTTTATTAATAAACAGATTAGCCTGTACCCCGAGTTTACCATACAGGAGATGATCACCTACTACTGGATGATCTACGGGCTGAGTGAGCAGCTGATCAGAGAGAAGGGGAAGCAACTTCAGCTGCTGCTTCATCTCATATACGTACCTGTAATTGTTTATTATTTTCATCAACAGATCAGCCTGTAGCCCGAGTTCACCAAAGGAGATGATCACCTACTATGGAATGAGTCAGCAGCTGATCAAAGAGAAGGGAAAACAGCTTCAGCTGCTGCTCCATCTGATATACCTACCTGTAATTATCTATTTATTGATCAACAGATTAGCCTTTACCCTGAGTTCACCATAGACTAGATCAGCGGTTCTCAACCTTTTTTTACTCACCGCCCCCTTCCAGCCTTACATGCTCATTTTGATATAAAGATCGCCCCCCAACCCCCCCCCCCAAAATTAAAAATATAACTCGAAAATAAAAATATAACATTGAGTTAGGGAAATATCAGTAATTTAACAAGGAAAAAATAATAATTTTACTATTTTCAGGAACTTTTTGTTTATCGCCCCCCAAACGCCCCCTAATCGGTCATCGCCCCCCATATCGCCCCCTTCTCTTTTTCGCCCCCCTAAAATCTAAAATCGCCCCCTGGGGGGTGATATCGCCCCCGTTGAGAATCGCTGGACTAGATGATCAGCTACTATGTGATGAGTCAGCTGCTGATCAGGGAGAAGGGGAAACAACTCTAGCTGCTGCTCCATCTGATATACCTACCTGTAATTATTTATGTATTAATCAACAGATCAGCCTGTACCCCGAGTTTACCATAGAGGAGATGATCACCTACTACGGGATGATCTATGGGATGAGTCAGCAGCTGATCAGAGAGAAGGGGAAACAACTTCAGCTGCTGCTCCATCTGAACAACTTCGGACGGACGTGCGGATCCCTGAGGTAATAACAAATTACTTGCATCTATTCTATAGTCAACACGAGCGCACGAATAGCTCAGTGGTTAAGCACTCGCTGGCGGAAGGTCCCGGGTTTGAACCCCCGCGCCGACAATTTTTTTTTATTCAACACTTAGTTACAGTTGTTTGTAAGGGATACCTTCCGGTGCGCTCGTGTTGACCCAGCGCCTAAATGGGACGTAGTGTGTCACTTCTCGCCCATCAGAGGGGAGGCATACTACGGGATGGGCAGGCTACAACACAGAGCACAAGCGTCTACAGTAGAGCTCCAGTTTCATGGCGACGAAATAAAAAAGGCTGTGAAACACTCATCTTTTAATAATAAAAAATCAAGTTTGACTGAATATAAATTAGGTTCTCGGCAGATAAAAAATCATCAACTATTTACTTTAGATTTTGACATGCATTGTTAAAGTTGAAGCAACTTTCAGTGAGCTGATTATTTTGCGTCTGGCAGTTGTATAACGATAAATTTTGGTTATTTGGTGGCATCTTATCGGTAATAATGGTATAAATTAGGTAAATAGTACAGCAAGTGAATTAATTACTTTCCTTATCCCATAATAAGGAAAGAATTCAAGTATTTTTTTAAATTGATTTCATATCATTCTCTGGACAAACTTCATATATTAGGTTGTTTTGTTGTTAGAACAACCTAATAGTTATTAATTCTCATAAATAACTCCAGGGCATTTTTGTCATTCTTATTAACATAACAGTTTCAGCCGTGAATATTTAAAAATAGAATTAGATTAGTGATTTATGTGTTTCGTTTTAGCTTTAATTTGGCAAGGTTTTTTTACTGCTCAAGCCTAGAGGTAATAAATTTGCATCACTTTAAGACATATTGCATTTTGTTAAAATAAATTTCTCCAGGACGTTTTCGTTATTATACATTAGGTATGTATCTCAAGACAGGAGATACATTATTTTCCTAATGTATCTCCTGTCCTGAGTGTTTTCTTGTATATCAAGCTCGCCGGGAGGCGAGCGCTCGTCAAGTAGCACTCACAACCGGCCTATATTAACACGAAACAGAGTTTATATATTATGTATTTTGTTTTATTATTTTCGCCCACATCCCGCTAATTTTTATGAATTTTTAATTTATATTCGTAATATACTTAATTAATAAATCATTAGTTTTATTACTAAACTATAATCTGGTAGTTTTTTAATCCAGGTAGCGTAGGGATCCGTTGGTTCGAATTCCACCCCCATGAATGAATTTATTCTCATTAATTTGAGTTTGTGACCGCATAATAATAACACTCTGAGGGTTAGGTGGTAGAAAACGTTTTTACCATTGACCTCGCCTGGTATATATTATGTGGGTAGCTGGTACGATTCCCAACAAATAGAGGGTAAAACCCCCGTCCTGACTACTTAAAATTAGGACGTAGGTACATACATCAGAACTAGAATCAACTAGTCACAATAGATCTAAATAGAGGTCGGAGTAATAATTGGTGCTTCTCTTGTGGATCTCCAACCTGTCTATAATAATAGTTAAGTTATCATATTTGTGTTAATCACTTTCATGGATATCACAACTACTCAAACTCGCTTTACTAAAATCTACGCTGAAACCGGGATTTGAACGACCGACCTCCAGATTACAAGTCCGCCGCCTTATCGATCAAGCTACTGAGGTCGGTCTACATATAATAATATTATAATAGTTATCGTCCACTAAAGAGTATTATTATTATTATTGTTCCTTGGGATTTTGTCAGTCGTCTTGACCATTTCCTGAAATGTTCCTCTTCCTAATGAGGACATTAGTGTTTTAGACATCAGGTTCACTAGACCATCACATCCCCCGGGGTGGCTAAAGTGGACTTGTTCTTCGGTTCTGAATGCCAATCTCTTCATTCAAGTACCAGTTTGAACCATGAAACCTCCCCGGCGGTCATACGACTCAAATTGTGACGACGGAATACAGAACATTAAACCATTTTTAGAACGTCCATCATCTGTTTTAACTTTAACTAAAAAGATTTTATCATATTAAGATGGTTTTACATATTATACATATATCTATTTATTATTTTTTTACTTTCCTTACCCTATAATAAGGAAAGTCTTGTATTTGTTGAAAATTTGACTTACCCAGTTTTTCACATTTCTGGACGAATCATAGCCTCAGGATACCAAAAAAGTTGTTTTCAGCCATTGGTCCGTGCGTCTGTCTGTACGTCAACAAGATATCTCGGTAACGGTAAGAGCTAGAGACTTGAAATTTGATGAGAAAGTAGATCTTATATACCGCACAAACCACGGAACTTTTGGTTAAAATCGGCCGCACTCTGCGGCCGCAGGGCCGCAAAAAGTGGCCGCAGGGCCGCTTTCCATATCACTCGAACAGAAGTCCATAACAGAAGTCAAATTCCACCACTGGTAACTCAACGGTAACATTTAGCTAAAAATCAATGTTAAAATCGTAATCAGCACTTCAAAATCATTGCATTGGATGTATCACAACAGTACATATATTACCGTTGAGTCACCAGTGGTAGAATTTGACTTCTTTTAGAGTGATAAGGAAAGTCGTGTGGTGTCACACCAGATTTTATTGTTTGAATTGTTTCCATTTTTAATTTTATTTGTAACTGTCAATTTATTGTGCTGTACAAGTGTACATATGTCTGTTGTCTGATAAAGAAATTAATAATAATACTATTTTGATTGGATACTGCCTATGCTAAATACCTACTTCTTCCTATATTTGACATTATACATCTTCTTGTCACATAATTGAAACCTGAAGTTAGGAACATCGACACCTGTTTGACAAGAGTAGAAACATTAATCGTTTTGCGGAAACAGGTCCACTTTTTGGCCATACGTCAGAGGCAAACCAGATGGCGATGCTTCCTAGTAATTCTGGTTCCAACAACAACCCCCCGGGTCTCAAAAATTTCCACGTTTCAAAAGATTCTCCATAGATAGGTTTATCAAAATACATAAAAAAATCTGGTGTAAACATCACACGACTTTCCTTATCTCCCAAAAAGTAGTCGAATTCCGCCACTGGTGACTGAACGGTAACAGATAACTAAAAATCAATGCCAAATTCGTGATCAGCACTTCAAAATCAATTAATTTGATATGTCACAACCCCCATCTAGGATGAATAATAAAAAAGTTAGTCCAATCGGGTCCTCCTACAATACCGGTAAATTTTGGCCGGTTTCCAAAAAGTTAAAGATATCAAAAAAATGATTAGAGTGAACCCCTATTATTTTTTTAATCTGAGAAAATGTTGTTCTCTAACTTTTTTTGTATCTTTAACCAATTCAAAGAAGCGGTGCTTGCGGCCAATATTTGCGGCCCTGCGGCCGCAGAATGCGGCCGATTTCAACCAAAAGTTTCATGGTTTGTCTGGTGTATAAAATTAATTTGCATACCAATTTTCAAGTCTCTTGCTCTTACCGTTCTTGAGATATCCTGTTCACACACACACAGACACACACACACACAGACAGACGCACGGACCAATGGCTGAAAACCACTTTTTTGGTATCCTGAGGCTATGATTCGTCCAGAAATGTGAAAAGCTGGGTAGGTCAAATTTTCGACGAATACAATACTTTCCTTATTATAGGATAAGGAAAGTAAAAATCTCTTGATAATAATAATAAAAAAACTCAAGTACACGGACTTAGCTTTCCTGGGTACATCCTACATTCTCAGAAAGCTTGATGTTAGTAATTTGTATTGTACGAAAATTATCTTGCGTTGTGTGCCATAATAATAATAATAACACTCTTCAGTGGAAGGTAACCAGGTGAGGTTAATGCTCAAAGCATTTTCTACCACCTAACCCTCAGAGTCTCTCGATTTCCCTCGCTTACTCTAAGCTCACAGTCATGCAGTGGCAGGAGAAGAAAAATAATTGATGGAATGAAAAACGAAAGAAATGAGAAAAGCAGAAGAAAATAAGTGTAAAAGAAAAGTCTATGGCAAAATACCCTTATGTAATATATGTATAATTATATATATATTTTTGTATCCGCTGCATGAATTAAAAAAAAAACTCTCAGAGTCTTATTATTATGTGGTCACAACCTCAAATTAATGACATTATTTGATTATTATTTTCTTAGTGGCGATCAGACTGCTTGTAAACATTCCATGTTCTATTTTCCGGCTTTTAAAAATTCAATCTATTATTTTTCCAGTGGCGGTCTAAAAATTTAATGATCTTTTTTTTCAGTGGCGGTCTAAACATTCAATGATTTTTTTTCTGTGGCGGTCAGGCTGCTTGTAAACATTCCATGTTCTTTTTCCGACTTTTAAAAATTCAATCTATTATTTTTCCAGTGGCGGTCTAAAAATTTAATGATCTTTTTTTTTCAGTGGCGCTCTAAACATTTAATGATTTTTTTCTGTAGCGGTCAGGCTGCTTGTACACATTCCACGTTCTTTTTCTGGCTTTTAAAAATTCAATCTATTATTTTTCCAGTGGCGGTCTAAAAAATTAATGATCTTTTTTTTCAGTGGCGGTCTAAACATTCAATGATTTTTTTCTGTAGCGGTCAGGCTGCTTGTACACATTCCATGTTCTATTTTCCGCCTTTTAAAAATTCAATCTATTATATTTCCAGTGGCGGTCTAAAAATTGAATGATCTTTTTTTTCAGTGGCGGTCTAAACATTCAATGATATTTTTTTTCCAGTGGCGGTCTAAAAATTTAATGATCTTTTTTTTCAGTGGCGGTCTAAACATTCAATGATATTTTTTTTCCAGTGGCGGTCTAAAAATTCAATGATCTTTTTTTTTCAGTGGCGGTCTAAAAATTCAATGATCTTTTTTTTTCAGTGGCGGCCAGCAAAGACGTGTCTCCCTCGCCATCACCCTGATGCATGACCCCGCCCTGCTGATCCTGGATGAACCCACGTCGGGCATCGACCCAGTCATTGCTGACGAGATCTGGACCCACCTGTTGACCCTGGCTGCAGCGGGTCGAACCATTCTTATCACCACACACTACATTGATGAGGCGAAGAAGTCTCACATGGTAAGCTTTTATCTTTCTTAGAAGCTTTTATCATTAGCTTAGGAAAAGAACCTTTGTGAAAATCCAATATTGTTAATAAATAAATAAAATGTTTTAAAAAAATGATTTTTTTTATTTATTAGAATTTTTTTAAAGTGAAAATGAAACAATTGATTCCTTTACAATAAATGGGGATCAACCTATTAGCATGCTACTTACTAATAATAATAACAATGATAGTATCGTCTTATTTATACTGCCCGATCAAGACTATTAAGTCCCATTATTTCAGCAGTAAGTCCAAGACGTATTATTATGTGGTGAAAATTCCAAATGGAAGGATAAAATGTCATGTCCCGGCTGGGTTTTGAACCCGCGACCTTTGGTTTATTAGACCGCCGTCTTTATTAGAGCTACCGGGAGGTATGGTTAAGTTGTTCAGATGGTATTTATAGCTACAGACCAAATGTAGATTTAATAATTATTATAATAAACATTCTTTAGTGGAAGGTAAGCACTAGGCGAGGTTAATGCTCAAAGCATTTTCTATCACCTAACCCTCAGAGTCTTATTATTATGTGGTCACAAACTCAAACTAATGAGGAAAAATTCATGCAGTGGGTGGGATTCGAACCAACGGATCTCTACGCTTTTCTTCAGTAATTGTAGTCAAGTGCTTAACGCGCTAGTCTGGTAATCCAGGTAACGTAGGGATCCGTTGGTTCAAAGCCAACCAAGTGCACGAATTTTTCCTCAGTAATTTGAGTTTGTGACCTCATAATAATGAGACTCTGAGGGTTAGGTGGTAGAAAATGCTTTGAGCATTAACCTCGCCTCGCAGTTTGGCAAATTCCCATGATAAGGAGAATAACCAATGCAAAAAAAAAAAAAACCTCGCCTGGTGGTTACCTTCCACTAAAGAGTATTATTATTATAAAAAAAACGCAGTAGGAGCAAGGATTCTGATAGTGAAGTCTCTTCTGTATGTATATAAGTATCATTTTTTTCCCAGATCGGTCTGATGCGGAAAGGCGTCCTTCTGGAAGAGTCTCCGCCCAAGTACCTCCTGGAGAAATACCAACTCAACTCCCTGGAAGACGTTTTCCTTCTGCTGAGCAACAAACAACAGCACGACAGGCTGGAACACCGGAGGAAGAGCGATTCCAACGAATTGTACAGAAGACAAAGCCTGCTTGTAAGTTTCCAACGAATTGTACAGAAGACAAAGCCTGCTTGTAAGTTTCCAACGAATTGTACAGAAGACAAAGCCTGCTTGTAAGTTTCCAACGAATTGTACAGAAGACAAAGCCTGCTTGTAAGTTCCCAACGAATTGTACAGAAGACAAAGCCTGCTTGTAAGTTTCCAACCAATTGTACAGAAGATAAAGCCTGCTTGTAAGTTTCCAACGAATTGTACAGAAGACAAAGCCTGCTTGTAAGTTTCCAACCAATTGTACAGAAGATAAAGCCTGCTTGTAAGTTTCCAACGAATTGTACAGAAGACAAAGCCTGCTTGTAAGTTTCCAACGAATTGTACAGAAGACAAAGCCTGCTTGTAAGTTTCCAATGAATTGTACAGAAGACAAAGCCTGCTTGTAAGTTCCCAACGAATTGTACAGAAGACAAAGTCTGCTTGTAAGTTTCCAATCAATTGTACAGAAGATAAAGCCTGCTTGTAAGTTTCCAACGAATTGTACAGAAGACAAAGCCTGCTTGTAAGTTTCCAACGAATTGTACAGAAGACAAAGCCTGCTTGTAAGTTTCCAATGGATTGTACAGAAGACAAAGCCTGCTTGTAAGTTTCCAACGAATTGTACAGAAGACAAAGCCTGCTTGTAAGTTTCCAACGAATTGTACAGAAGACAAAGCCTGCTTGTAAGTTTCCAACGAATTGTACAGAAGACAAAGCCTGCTTGTAAGTTTCCAACGAATTGTACAGAAGACAAAGCCTGCTTGTAAGTTTCCAACGAATTGTACAGAAGACAAAGCCTGCTTGTAAGTTTCCAACGAATTGTACAGAAGACAAAGCCTGCTTGTAAGTTTCCAACGAATTGTACAGAAGACAAAGCCTGCTTGTAAGTTTCCAACGAATTGTACAGAAGACAAAGCCTGCTTGTAAGTTTCCAACCAATTGTACAGAAGACAAAGCCTGCTTGTAAGTTTCCAACGAATTGTACAGAAGACAAAGCCTGCTTGTAAGTTTGATGGCACATAATAATAATAACACTCTGTAGAGGAAGGTAATCACCAGGCGGGATTAATGCTCAAAGCATTTTCTACCAACTAACTCTCAGAGTCTTATTATTTTGTGGTCACAATCTCAAATTAATGAAGGTGGGATTCGAACTAACAGATCCCTACGCTACCTGGATTACCAGACTAGCGCATTAACTACTGCCCATCATCAAAGGTTAACTTTAACCTTAACAGGTTAAGAACTGGTTTGCAGTAGTCAAATCTTCTCTATCTTTGGACAAATCACTTCATATCTCCATAGCAATCCAATCCTAAGGTGGCTACCTTAGCGTCGATGACGCCTTGAATACTCCGGTTCTCGTATGATCACCGAAGTTAAGCAACGTTCAGATGAATACTTCGTGATGCTGGCATTCCGTCCCAACCTAGGCTGGGTGAGGTCAATGTGGGTAGCAGGTTTGTGAGTTTCCCGCGAATGGAGGGTAACACCCCCGTCGTTGATATGACCATGCAGTTGAAATCGACGTTGAACCCAAAGTAAAACTAAAATCATTAATATTTTTTAAATAGGTACATAGTATGCATCGATCTATACATGTAATATTTATCTTTATGTACTTATTTATAAGAATTAGTTTTATGAAAATTATTATCCTATTGTATCGATTAATGAAACCTAATAAATGTATTTTTATGCTAGTATTATTACATTTAATTCCTTTATTATTTGTATTGTTGCATATCTAAAAAAAGGTTCCAAATTTATTTTTTATAAGTTTATTTTTTTATGATAATTTCAACTTTTTTTTTAAAAACAAAAGTTTACTTTAGCTTAACCAATAATTTTCAGGATAAAAAGCTGGACCTCGCCCAGAAAGCCACCAGATCTCTGAAGAGCTCCGAATACTTCCGAGTAAGCCGTATGAGAGCCCAGGTCTGGAAACATCTGCTCTGGATGAAAGGCAATCCGGGGTGAGTTCTGGCGTTTATTACCGTTCACAAGATATAAGCGTTTAAGTAAAAAGTTAGTGGTCAGGCGCATGGTCTTTTCTACCCAGAACCGCTAGTACGAATTTGATTAATTTAAAATGGAACCATCTACAGAACGTCTCCTATAAGTGTGCAAAATTTCATCAAAATCTGTTAAGCAGATTCCAAGATTTGCGAGTTACAAGGAATATTTTTAACAGAACGACGGACCGACAGACGGACACTAAACCAAAGTTGCTCAGGAGGTTATGAAACGTCCAAAATTATGAAAAAAATTGAAATCGGAGAAAAAAAAATATTTTTCCTTACAAAAACGAACACAATACTTCCGATTTCTAATATGTATTAGAAATTTCTCGGAAGTAATAGATAAATATTTGGAAAAAATGGAAAAAATCTTTTCATTTTCTCAGACGTTCACCTCAGACCAGCCTCCGTGGCGTGAAGGTTGAGACTACTGCCCGTATTCCAGAGATCCCGAGTTCGATTCCCGGTTGGGGCAGACTTTTCGAAGGAAATTCTGTTCCCTCCAAACACGTGAGGCTGGCATTTCCAGACCTACCCAGGCTGGGCGAGGTTATTGTGGGTAGCTGTTACGATTCCCAGCGAATGGAGGGTAAAACCCCCGTCCCGACTATCTATCTCAATCAGGACATTAAAACCAAATAGAATCAACTAGTCACAATAGATCCAATTGGGGGTTTTTTTTTTTTTTTTTTTACACTTTATTTATTTACAAAACAATCGTCAATACAAACTAAAGCAATCAATTAAAAACAAAAAACTTAAAAATATATAAAAAAAATTTTTGGGTCGCAGTGTTGATTTTAAGGGTTTCACTGAAAACCCTGCAACCAGGTCAGATAAGTAGAAGGAAAAAGTACTATGAATGTATTCTGACTGCGATTTCGTGTGTACGACTGGCAACACTGTACACAGTTGATGACGTCACCACCAGAGTGCGCCACTACTTTTTTGCTTCCTCTATTCCGCAATGCTACCTCTACTCAAGTCGACGATGGGGGAACAGCACAATGCTCCACGAAATCGCAGTCAGAATACATTCATAGTACTTTTTCCTTCTACTAAGATAATAATGTAATACCACCCCACCCCCCAGAGTGATGCTCTTCATGGCCATCGTTCCTCTCATCTGCGTTCTCTTCTTCAACTGGGCGGTGGGCCACATCCCCAGGCAACTGGCGCTGGGCGTCATCAACCGAGAAGCCAACCTCTCCTATTGTGACGGGGCCCGGACTCCTCTCAACTGCTCGGCTTTCGGAAGCAACCACTTCAGCTGTGACTACCTGAGAAAACTGAAGGACCAATCGATCAAGTTGGTAGGTATGACCCTTCTTGTTTCTTTTGTTCAATTGGGAAGTAGAAGTGGAAAAGTTGAACAAAGTTGAAAAGGAGGAGGTTTGTGTGAATGCAAAATGAAAGAAGAGAGCGTTTATATTTTGTTGATTTTTTACAATGCAGGGGAAGATGATGAAATTAAGATCAAATTTTATTAACATTTCTAAGATAATATAATTCCTCCATTTTTGAGAATCCTGGTACAGTACCCATGACTGCTGCAGAATTTACTCGCTGAAGAGAGAGTGATTTTTTTTTATTATATTAAATCAATCCCATGTATTACATTAAAATATTACAGAAAAAGGGAATACATTCAACAAATTTGCATGCAATATGTAACAAATTATACATTCATAATGACACTAGGATTCATTGTCATCTGGACTGATTCAAACTTGTTGAATTTATTCCTTTGGTCTTGTTTTAGATTGAGTTCTCCAATGAAGACACAGCAAGAGAGTGGGCCAAGAGAAATCACATCTGGGGTTTTCTCACAATCCCCACGAATTTCTCCTCTAGCCTTCAGATGCGATTGTCAAGCCCTATGAATATGGAGCCTCAAGACGTAGATGCTTCAGAAATCGGGGTGGAACTGGATAATTCAGGTAAATAGAGGATTCTTTTGTGATTTGGTTCCAAACCTATGAATATGGAACCTCAAGATGTGGATGCTTCTGAAATCGGGGTGGGACTGGACAATTAGGGTAATAGAGAAGTCTTTTGTAATTTGGTTCCAAACCTATGAATATGGAACCTCAAGATGTGGATGCTTCTGAAATCGGGGTGGGACTGGACAATTAGGGTAATAGAGAAGTCTTTTGTAATTTGGTTCCAAACCTATGAATATGGAACCTCAAGATGTGGATGCTTCTGAAATCGGAGTGGAACTGGACAATTCAGGTAAATGAAGATGTCTTTTATAATTTAGTTCCAAACCTATGAATATGGAACCTCAAGATGTGGATGCTTCTGAAATCAGGGTGGGACTGGACAATTAGGGTAATAGAGAAGTCTTTTGTAATTTGGTTCCAAACCTATGAATATGGAACCTCAAGATGTGGATGCTTCTGAAATCGGGGTGGGACTGGACAATTAGGGTAATAGAGAAGTCTTTTGTAATTTGGTTCCAAACCTATGAATATGGAACCTCAAGATGTGGATGCTTCTGAAATCGGGGTGGGACGGGACAATAAGGGTAATAGAGAAGTCTTTTGTAATTTGGTTCCAAACCTATGAATATGGAACCTCAATATGTGGATGCATCTGAAATCGGGGTGGGACTGGACAGTTAGGGTAATAAAGAAGTCTTTTGTAATTGGGTTCCGAACCTATGAATATGGAACCTCAAGATGTGGATGCTTCTGAAATCGGGGTGGGACGGGACAATAAGGGTAATAGAGAAGTCTTTTGTAATTTGGTTCCAAACCTATGAATATGGAACCTCAATATGTGGATGCATCTGAAATCGGGGTGGGACTGGACAGTTAGGGTAATAAAGAAGTCTTTTGTAATTTGGTTCCGAACCTATGAATATGGAACCTCAAGATGTGGATGCTTCTGAAATCGGAGTGGGACTGGACAATTAGGGTAATAGAGAAGTCTTTTTTAATTTAGTTCCAAACCTATGAATATGGAACCTCAAGATGTGGATGCTTCTGAAATCGGAGTGGAATTGGATAATTCAGGTAAATGAAGATGTCTTTTATAATTTAGTTCCAAACCTATGAATATGGAACCTCAAGATGTGGATGCTTCAGAAATCGGAGTTGAACTGGACAATTCAGGTAAATGAAGATGTCTTTTTTAATTTGGTTCCAAACCTATGAATATGGAACCTCAAGATGTGGATGCTTCTGAAATCGGGGTGGAACTGGACAATTCAGGTAAATGAAGATGTCTTTTTTAATTTGGTTCCAAACCTATGAATATGGAACCTCAAGACGTGGATGCTTCTGAAATCGGGGTGGAACTGGAAAATTCAGGTAAATAGAGGAGTCTCTTGTAATTTAGTCTTTAGATGAGACTGTTCAATGTCCTATACAAACTAGTGAATATGGAGGCTGATGTGGATACTTCTGGAATGGGAGTGGAACTGGATAATTCAGGTAAATGAAGATGTCTTTTGTTGTTTAGTCTGAAGATGCGACCGTCCAGCCCTATAAATATGGAACCTCAAGACGTGGATGCTTCTGAAATCGGGGTGGAACTGGACAATTCAGGTAAATAGAGGAGTCTCTTGTAATTTAGTCTGTAGATGAGACTGTTCATCTGTTCAATGTCCAATAAAAACCAATGAATATGGAGCCTCAAGAAGTGGATGCTTCTGAAATCGTGGTGGGACTGGACAATTCAGGTTGAGACTTAAAAGCAACAATCTATGCTCATAAGTTTGCTGAAGTTGCTGAATTCACATTGGGTTCAGTTCATTTGACAGTTGATATCACATATTACAGTAAAAATAGCAAGTGTTCCCTCTGGATTACCTGAGGGAAAACTTTGTGTGGCATAACGTGAATAGAATACGTATGTAAAAAATCATAAAAAATTTCAAGTCTCTAGGTCTTACCTTTCTCGAGATATCTTGTTCACAGACAGACTGACGGACAGACAGACAGACGCACGGACCAATGGCTAAAAACCACTTTTTTGGTATCCTGAGGCTCCAGAAATTCGTCCAGAAATGTGAAAAACTGGGTAGGTCAAATTTTCGACGAATACAATACTTTCCTTATTATAGGATAAGGAAAGTAAAAAATTATCAGAAAGTAAAAACGAAGATCCCAAACGACTAAATACCTACGTATACTTGAGAAAAATATGATTCTGTTGTACACAAATTTCTTGCAAATGGAGGGCACAACCCTTGTCGTGATATGACCATGTCGTTCATAAATAAAAACCAGAAATGTTATCAGCTCAATTTGTAAAAAAAGTGACCATTTACAATACTTTCTATACCTTATAGGTAATGGAAAGTAAATAGATGGAAATAGTTCTGTCAAAAATTCTCTAGAATGTTTAAACACACTTGACGCCTAGAACACACTGTCATTGTAGCTACGAAAAGAACAAAAGAGTAGGCTATAGGAAGCCCACTGGAAACAAAAACATTGAAAGGACAAAGAAAACTTAAATTAAGACACAAACCATATCATCTAATATGGGATCGATATTGTCTTTTCTGTTCATTTATGGGTCAGCATTTGAATGGTTCTTTTTTTACGTCAGGTTCTTTATTTACGAAGAATTTTAAGTGAAATGTTGTGTCATACACGATGGTATCATGCCACCATGAAGTTTCTCAATGATGAGATACCTACTATGAAATGAAAACATCAGAACATAGAAGAACCGCGCCATTGCCTCTAAACCCAACATTGATAAGCAAGAGGTGTGGCTTTGAATTTTTGCAGAAAATGATTCAAAGAGAAATTCAAGGAGAAATGCTTATAGTATAATAGGTTTCTTCTTTTGAGAATATAACGGAAGTGTTGTGTTAATTGTTTTCTTTAGAATTGGTCATTCATGTCAATTGATTAAATTTTTAAGTATTTTACTTTACAAATTTCAGGGCGAAACTAACGTCCTCCTGACGTATACAACATCACGTCAGAATCAGTTATACTAAATTTAATAGAGACTCTGGGACCATGGTGCCAGGAGGCTGCACAATTTTTAAACGCCCTGGGATGGCTGGGATTGAATCTACACAGAGCATCTGGAGAATCAGGCTCACGTTGTTACCTCGTAGAAAGTATATCTCTCTCCATTCAACAGGGTAATAGCGCAAGTGTGCTCCCACTTTCAAGTGCATTTAAAGAGATATTCTATCTGTAGACAAGTTTTAAAAATAAAAAAAGATGGTGAAATGTTCATGAAAATAAGGGTTGGGCGGAAGAGATTGCCAAAGGCAATAACCCCCCCTTTAGTTAGGACATATATTATGTATATATTTATTTATTTTTCTTTATTTTTTCTTCTATTATATTGTATATTAATTTGTAATTATTTGTGTTGTATATAATATGTCCTATTAATAAAGGGTAAAAAAAAAAAAAAATGGAAGTTTATTCCGTTTCGTTTCGCTCTCAGATTTCATCATCAGCCACAGCATCATGCTGGCGCTGCGCAAGGCGTTCCACAACTTCGTTCTCTTCCACTCGACCCTCTGTCATCTGAACCCGAAGCTCGCCCAGTTGCCGCCCCTGCGTCAGTCGTTCCTGTACGGATCCTTCGAGACCACGTACAACCAGTTCACCGGGCCTGCCATCCTGATCCTGGTTATCTTCTACATGCCCTTTCTGTTCACCACCAGCGCGCTCATCATGGAGAAGTCGAAAGGGATCATCGAGAGGAGTATGATCGCGGGTGAGTGGAGATCTGACAGGTAGTTGTAGGGTTTCAAAACACACAGTCAAGTGGTTAAGGCGCTAATCTGGTAATCCAGGTAGCGTAGGGATCTGTTGGTTCGAATACCAGACAGTGGCATGTAGTCATCTTCTCTAGATAACCTACCTGTTCACCACGAGCGCGCTCATCATGGAGAAGTCGAAAGGGATCATTGAGAGGAGTATGATCGCAGGTGAGTGGAGAGATATATCTGCCTCCGTGGCGTAATGGTTGTGACTACTGCTCGTAGTCCAGAGATCCCGAGTTCGATCCCCGGATGGGGCAGACTTTTCGAAGAAAATTCTGTTCCATCCAAACACGTTAGACTAGCGTTTCCAGACTGGGTGAGGTTAGTGTGGGTAGCTAGTACGATAGTACCAGCGTAATGATCATGGAGAAGTCCAAAGGGATCATTGAGAGGAGTATGATCGCGGGTAAGTGGAGACATATATTATCTGATCTAGTTGTAGGGTTTCAAAACAGCCTCCCTGGCGTAATGGTTATGACTTCTGCTCGTACTCCAGAGATCCCGAGTTCGATCCCCGGTTGGGGCAGACTTTTCGAAGAAAATTCTGTTCCATCCAAACACGTTAGACTGGCATTTTCGGCGATGCCCAGAGGTTAGAGCTGGTACGATTCCCAGCGAATAGAGGGTAATACCTCCGTCCTCATTTGGACGTTAAATGAGGGCTATATATTCCAACCTTTGGCGGTAGAGACCATGGGTGCGTGGAGTGTTGCCTCGAAGGAATGGCTGAACCAACTGGGTGAGAAATTGTTTAGATGTACGGGTGAACCCCGATCTAAACACTTTCTTGCCCAAAGAATTGGTCTGGCCATTCAGAAGGGTAATGCTGCATGTATCCTTGGGTCGATACCAGAAGGTCATGGAATGGAGGAAGTTTTTTATTTGTAAATAAATAAATATTCTATCGTACTCGATCGATAGTTTTATAATAACTAATAATAAAAAAAAAACCGTCCAAGTTATCCTATTGGTGATCCAAATCCTGTTCTTCCTGGCTATGCACTACAGCGCTTTCCCTGATCAATTGATCATACAGACGATATAATCTGACTAAATATATGATTAAATATTCCAGGTATGACCATGCTGGAGATTATCATGGCCCATATGATCGTCCAGGTGATTCTACTGGTGGTCCAAATCGTGTTCTCCCTGGCTATCCACTACACCGCTTTCCACCATCCCCAGGCTGGAGACCCTGTTCTGGTGTTGGCACTTCTGATGCTGCAGGGCCTGTGTGGGACGCTCTATGGTAGGTTGGGTGGAAGAAATTGCCAAAGGCAATAACCCCGCCCTTTAGTAAGGACATGGTTTACCTATATATTATTTTTTTAAATTTTCCTGTTTTTTTTAAACATTATTATTTTTGTCACATGGTTTGATAGCGTGTTGACCCAGCAGCTAATTGGGAAGTAGTGTGTCACTTCTCGCCCATAAGAGGCATATTACGAGATGGGCACTGGGCAGTCTACAACACAGACCACAAGCCTCTACTGTTGCTTCTGTTTCAAAGCTACGAAATAAAAAGAAGCTGTGAAACAATCATCTTTAAAAAAATATATAAATATAATTGCATACTTCTGTAGTGCTGTAGTGTTTGAAATATTCCCCCGCGCGTATCCTTCGTCTTAAGGACAAGGTTTTGGATGTGCAGTTGAACATTTCCAAAGCACTAGGCCCAAAAAAGCCAAAGGTTTCAATCAATTGAAAAAATGTCTATATAAATTTTGGAAGTCATGATATTTTTCGGTTCCAGGTGCGGTTAGCTCTTTGAGAAGTTGGGTTTTTAGTGGGTGGAAATCCCACACCCCAAGTCAGGATGACCTGGGTGTCCTTAAAAGATTTTTTCCTGCCTTCAACCAAAAAAAATCTTTGGAACCTGTACATCTACAGTACAACTCCCCACTTATTAACAGCGCCTTAACTTTAGACTACCCATGTATTTTTTTTTTTTTTTTTTTTTTATGGAGTGGAGGTAAAAATCTTCTAACTCATTCAAGAAAAAGAATGGGGCTCTGATGCTAAGATCTGTGCAGTGTTCAGTTCATCCTACCCACTAAAAAAACTTCCGCTCCGGAAGAACAGACGAACCGGGAACCGATTTCAGAATCATTACTTCCGGTCCGTTTGTTTTGTCTAGCTTGCCATTAATTGTAATCCATCTGCTTCTTCGATTTTGATGATTTTTGTAATTTTCCATCTGCTTCTTTGATTGTAATTTCTTCAATTTTATTGTTTCCCCAGGACTGGTGACAGCCCTGATGTGTAATAACGATGGACCCGCGGGCCTCATAGTGATTGGGACGTCTATCCCGTTCATTTTCCTCAGCGGTAAGTACACCAGATACCAGACAGACTAGATACCAGACAGACTAGATACCAGATAGACTAGATACCAGATCGACTAGATAACAGATAGATTAGATACCAGATAGACTAGATATCAGATAGACCAGATACCAGATAGACTAGATACCAGATAGACCAGATACCAGATAGACTAGATACCAGATAGACTAGATACCAGATAGACTAGATACCATTTAATAATGATAATAAAACTATGGTCTAAAAACAATATTCCATAGGCAAATATTTTGAAGAAGAAAAAAAAAACATTTTTTTTCTCTCTATAGTATAAGCCCTCTAAACCCTCGGTCGATAATTAGCGGTCCGCATTCTTACCGCGAAGCTCTTTTGTCCGGCCCGCGGACAAAATTCGAGCCCCGAAAATAAATCATTTTTTTCTCTTACTTCAAAAAAAATTGATTTGCAAGAAGGAGTAGTCCTAAAAATAAGCAAAGACACGGTATCGACCGATAAGTTTTGGTGGGATGGTTTTTATTAATACGGACGACGGAGATTTTCCTCTTGTTAACCCATTGCCTATCAAGTCATTTTTATGAATCTTGCCCTGGGGACCTAGGGTATTTTCCTCAAAATCACCTGTCTAGCATATGTGCAACACGCGGTCCCCCAGACGCGGTATGTGCAACACGCAGACCCATATTTCCTTGTCGCTAGGGATTACCCAAGAAGGTTCAAACGTCTCTAGCATATATCATATATGCAACCCCGGTACCCAGGCAGTACCCCCCGAGCATTATTTAATTGCCGACCCCTGGTATAAGGAAAGTAAAAAAAATGAAAATTTGGTCTTCACCTTGCTTCAGGCTTCATTTGGCCCATCGAGGCGATGCAACAGTACACCCGGTCCCTCGCCCAGTTCCTCCCCCTCACCCTCCCCATCGAGGCCTACCGCAGCATTGTGTTCCGCGGGTTCGATCTCCGCCACTGGCAAGTGTATTCCGGATTCCTAGGCTCCACGGGCTGGATCCTGGGCCTGAGTCTAGTGTGTTGGATTCTGCTGCGCTTCAAGAGTGGACTGGTTTGAAAAAGGTTTTTTAGATTTTTTTTTTTATTTTTTTTTTTAAGGCGGAATCAATAGAAAAAATCGGGAGATTCTAATCAGCTCAATTTCGAAAGATGAGGCCCTACGTCCCCCTTGGGATCACAGGACATAAGTCAAGTAAGTCAATTTCGAGAAAAAAAAACCGACCGAATAAAATTGAACTTTTTTTGTTTTGTTTTTGTTGTTGTTTTTTTTTATTGTTGGAATAAAAGTAAATTAAAAAAATGTATAGTAAATAATTAATCAAAACGTAAAAATCAAAATTAACTTACAGCACTACATGAATTCCGTCTTAAGTGTACAGATATTTATGTTTACCTTCTAAGCCAAACCTTTGAAACTCAATTCACTTTTTTGTTGAATTCTTTTGCTCTGAGAATGTCCAGGACAGAACACAGCTTTGTTGTTGTTGTTGTTGTTGTTGTTGGTGTTGTTGTTGTAGACAGCTTGTTGTAGGAATTGGCTGTCGACAACAACATGTCAACTTACTTCAAAGTTGGCTCGTCCTGAACCACGTATTTGTGTATGTGTGATCAACTTTAATTTAAAAGTGACTTGATCAGAACGCAATTTTAGGCAAATAATTATGAAACGTTTAGATTTTTTCATATGTTTTTGTAATTACACTATTGTAAATATTATTTATTTTTTTATTTATTATAACTTTTAATTTATGTGTTTTATTAATAATAAAGTTGTACACTATGCACATTGCACATTGCACATATGCTCATGTATGGATAAGCAATAGATTGTCTTTAACACTTGTTGGTCTCCAATGAAAAAAGAAAAGTTGATTTTTTTTTTTAATTAACCACCAAAATCCTGAACACTTACCGCTCTACAGTATAATGATGAATTCTTAGGGCGAAATTAATAAGCTAATTCTATTGCTAAGCGTCGGGTCTCCCTATCTTACACAGTACGCAATCCGTGACTTAGCGCTGCCACAGATGTATTACAAAAACGTCTATTAATTTCACCAGTTTCACGACTTAAGTATGTCCAGTGTCCAGAGTCCAATAATTTCAGCAGTTAAAGATGAATTGGAAATTCTCAAATATAATTATGAGAAAAAATTTGGAAAGATATATAATAATAACACTCTTTAGTGGAAGGTAACCACCAGGCGAGGTTAATGCTCAAACCATTTTATACCACCTAACCCTCAGGGTCTTATTATGTGGTTACAAAGTCAAATTAATGAAAAAAAATACATGCACGGGTGGGATTCGAAACAACGGACCCCTACGCTACCTGGATTACCAGACTGGCGCGTTAACCACTTGACTACCAGTGCATTAATAAATATTTATTAATATTTAATAAATTTATAGGTAAAGACTTTAATAAATATTTATATTAATCATCCTTTTGAAACTGTTAGGTTAGAATCTATTTATTTGAAATAAAACGAATCATTTCTGTACAAATTCTAAAACACATGTTTTATTGTTTTTATTTGTTATAAACTAAGATAATATTATTTTACTTTTCTTCTTATCTAATGACAATGGTTACTACATGAATGGTATTGAAATGGTATAGTTGTTTAATATAAGCCGACCTCATTAGCTTGATCGATAGGGCGGACTTGTAACCTTGGGCCGGAGATATATTATTGTACATTTCATTTCACATGTTTCAATATTTTTTAAACAAGAAATTAGTTGTATTTTTGTAAAAAAAAAAAAAAAATAATATATAATTCGATTAGAAAATCTGTGTGAGGTTTACAGTTCACAGAACTACTAGTAGCTATGGTTTGTACCTATTAAAATAAAAATAATAATATCGCCGTATTTATACTGCCCGATTGGGACTATTAAGTCTCATTATTCCAGCAGTAAGCCACATTATTATGTGGTAAAAATCCCAAATGGGAGGATAACTTGTCATGTCCCAGCTGGGTTTCGAACCCACGACCTCCGGTAACCCTGGATTCAGAGAGTGCCGCCTTAACCACTGAGCTACCGGGACAAATGAGGGAAAATAACTTCTTTATAGAGAAACGTACGAAAAGAAACGTACGTTCTTGAAAGCAGGATAACTTGTCATGTCCCGGTTGGGTTTCGAACCCACGACCTCCGGCATCACTGGATCCACAGAGTGCCGCCTTTACCACTGAGCTATCGGGACTCCGGAACAAACGAGGGAAAATAACCTCTTTATAATAATAATAATAATATCGCCTTATTTATACTGCCCGATTGGGACTATTAAGCCCCATTATTCCAGCAGTAAGCCCAAGACGCATTATTATGTGGTAAAAATCCCAAATGGGAGGATAACTTGTCATGTCCCGGCTGAGTTTCGAACTCACGACCTCTGACAGCTCTGGATTCACAGAGTGCCGCCTTTACCACTGAGCTACCGCGACACCCGGACTCGTGAGGGAAAATAACCTCTATATAAAGTTCCGTCACGGAGCTCCGTTGTTACGTTTCACTTGCACGTACGACCAGATGGTCAGCGCCAGGCTCCACAGAAGAGTAGACACGAAGCCAAGGTAGACCATGGGGTGGGAGAAGGGGTAGCCTCGTATGGTGAGGGCGCGGACCGCGTCTATGGAGTAGGTGATGGGCAAGAGTTGACTGAAGTGGCGGAGGTAGACCGGTTGAGCCTCGACGGGCCAGATGAGACCTGGAATTGAGGGGAGTAAAGAGAGGTAATTTTTTTCAAATATTTGTGTGAATCATAAAATATAACAATATGATAAAATCGGAGTTTCCGAACTGCGGTCAAAATGTCCGATCTGCGGTCACCCCCGAAATTTCTGCGTCCGAACTGCGTCACGTTCAAATTTTGGGGTAATCTTAGTTTTTCAAAACCATCCGAACTGCGGTCGTTTTTAATAAATATTTATTAAATACATACATAGAAGGCCATACCTCAAGAATATAGTAGGGTTAGGTAAAATACATAGAAGGCCATGCCTCAAGAATATAGTAGGGTTAGGTAAGATACATAGAAGGCCATGCCTCAAGAATATAGTAGGGTTAGGTAAAATACATAGAAGGCCATGCCTCAAGAATATAGGAGGGTTAGTTAAGATACCTACATAGAAGGCCATGCCTCAAGAATATAGTAGGGTTTGGGATAATACATAGAAGGCCATGCCTCAAGAATATAGAAGTGTTAGGATAATATATTAGTGACCGCAGTTCGGACGTTTTAAAAAAATCGTGACCGCAGCCGATCAAATAAATGAAATACGAATCTGCGTGTTCGAGAGGCGACAAGAATTTTTTTTGCTTCCGATGCTCTCGTGTTGACTGAGCACCTAAATGAGAACTATTGTGTCACTTCTCGCCCATTAGAGGGTCATACTACGGGATGGGCATGAAATAATCATGGTCACAAAAAAATGCTGTGAAATATTATAAATTATAATCATCTGCTTATAAGCCCTCAGCATTTGCTCATCAGAGCCAAGTAAGGGAACCGATGCCTACCCAAGGTGGGTGAGGTTGATGTGGGTAGCTGGTATGATTCCCAGCGAATGGAGGGTAAAACCCCCGTCCTGACTATCTGTCTCAATCAGGACGTTAAAACCAAATAAAATCAACTTTTTTTTTTTTCTTCTTAAAATCAATAAAATATAGTTTATTTAAATGTAAATAAAACAATAATAAAATTAGAGATCGTAGACTTCTACAAACTCAGCTGAGGGAAGAGCCGAAAGCATACTTGCTGCATTCCCTCGCTGCACCGCCAGGCTAAGTCGCTGTTTCAGGTGGATTTTTGATCTGGGATCTCCCGTTATATGCACTAATTTTCTCCTATCAACTGGTCACAATAGATCTAATTAGGTCGCAGTGTTAATTGTTAGGGTTTCACTGAAAACCCTGCAACCAGGTCAGATAATAACAGATAAGAACCGATTGGTTCTTATCTTCTTAAATAAATTTCGATTTTACGTCGCTTTTAACTGCATGGTCAGTTATCAGGACGGGTATTTCGCACTCCATTTGCGGGAAACTCACAAACTAACTACTCAAACCTCACCCAGCCTGAATGTGGCCGAGAATAGTCAGCATCACGAGGGCTCGAAATTGAATGGTCACCCATCCAAGACCTAACTTCACTGAACGTTGCTTAACATTTAAAAAGTTTGAAATTTGAGTGACAGAACGAGAAATGGTGTATTGGGACAAAAACTAATAGGGGGTTATACTAAAAAAGTTAGAGACAGTTTTAAATTCTAGGGACAAACGATATGCCATACTTATACTTACCACTGAGATTCATGAGAGGTATGGAAGCAGCCATGATACCGAACCCAGTCAGCTGTTCATGTTTTGTGACGAAACAGATTAATATGCCTGAAACAGAAGTGTTTTAGGGTTAGATTAAGTTTGAACTGTAGTGGTTTAGGGTTAAATTAAGCCTGAAATAGAAGTGTTTTAGGGTGAAATTACGCCTGAAATAGAAGTGTTTTAGGGTTAAATTAAGTCTGAAACAGAAGTGTTTTAGGGTGAAATTACGCCTGAAACAGAAGTGTTTTATTGTTAAATTAAGCCTGAAACATAAGTGTTTTAGAATTAAATTAAGTCTAAAACAGAAGTGTTTTAGGGTTAAATTAAGTCTGAAACAGAAGTGTTTTAGGGTTAAATTAAGTCTGAAACAGAAGTGTTTTATTGTTAAATTAAGTCTAAAACAGAAGTGTTTTAGAATTAAATTAAGTCTAAAACAGAAGTGTTTTAGGGTTAAATTAAGTCTAAAACAGAAGTGTTTCAGGGTTAAATTAAGTCTGAAACAGAAGTGTTTTAGGGTTAAATTAAGTCTGAAACAGAAGTGTTTTAGGGTTAAATTAAGTCTGAAACAGAAGTGTTTTAGGGTTAAATTAAGTCTGAAACAGAAGTGTTTTAGGGTTAAATTAAGTCTAAAACAGAAGTGTTTTAGGGTTAAATTAAGTCTGAAACAGAAGTGTTTTAGGGTTAAATTAAGTCTAAAACAGAAGTGTTTTAGGGTTAAATTAAGTCTGAAACAGAAGTGTTTTAGGGTTAAATTAAGTCTAAAACAGAAGTGTTTTAGGGTTAAATTAAGTCTAAAACAGAAGTGTTTTAGGGTTAAATTAAGTCTGAAACAGAAGTGTTTTAGGGTTAAATTAAGTCTAAAACAGAAGTGTTTTAGGGTTAAATTAAGTCTAAAACAGAAGTGTTTTAGGGTTAAATTAAGTCTGAAACAGAAGTGTTTTAGGGTTAAATTAAGTCTAAAACAGAAGTGTTTTAGGGTTAAATTAAGTCTAAAACAGAAGTGTTTTAGGGTTAAATTAAGTCTGAAACAGAAGCGTTGCGGACGCCATTGGCGGCACCGATTTTTTTCAAAAGTTTCGTGCTGCGTCCTCTATAATTATATTATCTATGACCTCTGTACCGAATTTCAAGTCTCTAGCTCATGCCGTTCTTGACATATTCTATTTACAGACCGACAGACACACGGACCAATGGCTGAAACTTTGGATTTAGGCTCTGGGGACCCTAAAACGTGTTTTGGCACTGAAAACTGACTATCGAAAATTTTGGGTGATTCCATTGCTTTCCTTTCTATTTCTATAAGATAAGGAAAGTAAAAAGGTTTAAAAGGCTGAAGTAGGTGTTACATAGGTACAACTAACTTTAGTTGCTTGTACCTATTGAGTTATTCATCATTGCACTCTCTCCACTCTCTCCAGCCTTCGTGGTGTGACAGTTATAATATGACTACTACCCGTGGGCCAAATATTTTGAGTTTGATCCGCGGTTCAAGCAAATTTTGCTATTTGTGAAATTAATCATACAAGAAGTTGGCGTTTCCGACCCTACCCAGGTTGGATGAGGTCAGATTTGATCATCAGGTTGGATGGTCAAAGTCGGAACTTCGCTACCTTTGTCAATCATCCAATCATCGGAAAATAAACATGATGGGGCTTTTTTTTATAAAAAAAAAAGCTTTATTAGGAGGACAAAGTACAGGTAACAGTATAAAATTAAGAAAAGAAAAAAAAAAACAAATGACAAAATAAATAAGTAAAAAAAAGAAAATAACAATAATGTCCTGCCTAAAAGGCGGGGTTATTGCCTGTGGCAATCTCTTCCACCCAACCCTTTAAACGAGCTTTAAACGATAAACAAAAAAAATATTTGTTTTTTTTTGGGGATTTAACGTCGCTTTCAACTGCATGATGATATCACGACGAGGGTGTTACCCTCCATTCGCAGGAGACTCACAAACCTGCTAGTTACATTGCCCTCACCAGCCTGGGTTGGGCCGGAATGTCAGAGCATCACGAAGTCTTCACCTAGCTGGACGTTGGGGATCCTACAAGAACCGTTGTATTCAACGCGCTATTGACGCTGGCAAACAATTGTTTATCATCCAAATGAAAGGGAATTTTATTGTATGAACGCCTGGTAAATTGTTAAGTGTATGCAATGTGCTACACATAGTTTGATCACAAAATAAGATAACGTAACATCGGGATATAGCCCAAGCAACGAACACAATACATGAATAACAAATAATTAGTGTGTAAGCTAATTCTGGAATAAATGAGGAAAAATTCATGCCTTGGTTGGGATTCGAACCAACGGATACCTAAGCTACCTGGATTACCAGACAAGCGCCTTAAACCACTTGACCACCATAACTCACCCAGCATTGTGCCACAGATCCCTTGCAGATACAATAGGATGAAGGTCAGCCAAGGGTCCCCATTGAAGGGATGAGCAAACAGAACGTACTGTATGTACTCCACTACCAGGGTCTGAATCACCAGCATACCGCACTGGACTAGGATAGTACTCAGAGTGACCTCGAGCACCGTCACGCCTGGAATGGGATAGTAAATAAATAGTCAAACGGACTAGGATAGTACTCAGAGTGACCTCGAGCACCGTCACGCCTGGAATGGGATAGTAAATAAATAGTCAAACGGACTAGGATAGTACTCAGAGTAACCTCGAGCACCGTCACGCCTGGAATGGGATAGTAAATAGATAGTCAAAATTTCAAGAGGCTTTTTTTTTTTTTTTTTTTTTTTAAGTGGGGTTTAACGTCACTTTCAACTGCCATGGTCATATCACGACGGGGGTTTTACCCTCCATTCGCAGGAAACTCACAAACCTGCTACTCACATTGACCTCACCCAGCCTGAGTGGGGCCGGGAAAAGCCAGCGTCACGAGAATTAGAATTTGAATGGTCACCCATCCAAGTCTTAACCTCGCTGGATGTCGCTTAACTTCGGTGTTCTGAAGGGAACCGGTGTATTCAACATGCCATCGACGCTGGCTTTTCAAGAGGCTTGCTTAATTAAAGAAAATAGTAAAAGCGTTTTTAATTTTCACCAAAACTGTCCCCATTTGGCCCGGAGTGGCCTAATTCAGCCCAAAAACTATAGGTAAGATTCTAGGACTCCAATAAACATGTATAGAAAATTTCATATCTAATTTGAAGAATCCGTTCGAGAGTTATCGCGGAACAGACAAACGAAAGCCAAATCGTCCAGTATTCGGACGATTTGGCTCACTGTGTTCGGTTAATACCCACCTGCAATCAGATTCCTCTCGGTAATGCCTCTTAGTTTATCCTGAATGATGGCGCTGCATGTGAAAAGAAGTGGCAAGAAGAACTGAATCCTGAAAATCAAAAGAAATAAAAAAATTTAATGATATTTATTTACAGAGGAGACTTAACAATCAAAGCCCTTGCTCATTAGTTTTTTTTCACTGAACTCTCGAAGAAATGGCCATATCACGACAAGGAGTTTTTGTTTTTTTTTTTTAAACTTAACTGTCTTTGGTTTTTTTCACTTAACTGTCTCATAAGCATGGTCATATCACAACAAGGGATTTTTACCCTCAATTCGTTAGAAACCCACAAACCAACTACTCAAATTAACCTCACTTAGCCTGAGTGAGGCCGTAAATAACCAACATCTTGAACCTCATGACTTCTTTTGTCGCCTGATACAGATGTGAGGAGGTTCCCGAGGTCTTGGATGAAACATTTAGCTTCCTCACACCAGGGACCCATTGTTTCTACCACAAATGGGACAAACAGGTGGTTGTCTGTCACATTTCTGTATCTTCCGCTAAACATAAATATGATCCCGGAACCGTTCAAAACATTAAGTGATACTGGCTTGGATTAAAAAAATCCTAGATATTTGATCCTGTTTTATTATTAAAAATTAAAATCTTTTGCATAATTTAAAATGATAATAATAATTTGGCCTTTAATATAATGTTGGTTTCTAAATTATTATAATAATGATAATTAATTAATCTATATGTTGGTTTCACTCACAGACAGATGACAGCAGGGGCAGTATACTCTGAGTAGGAGGCGGTGAAGGAACTGAATATGGGCTTCTCAAACTGAAATGAAAAACAAAAAAAAGATCCTAGAGGCTAACCTTTATATAAAAATAATTAAATAAAATTGAGAAAAAAAAGTTGTAACAGTGTAATTCCGCGAAATTTCAACCGATTTCCTCAAAATGTGTTCTAAAAGGTGAAAAACAAAATAATCTAAATTTTAAATTATACAAAAAAAATGTAATAGAAAGTTTAAATTTAAAACCTTGGCACGAATTATGAAACAAGATAAGATTAACTGATCCTACAATATCCATTAAGACGCCCTCTTACCCGTATAAGTGGTATGGGGTGATTCTAGACTTACCCGTATAAGTGGTAGGGTGTGATTCTAGACTTACTCGTATAGGTGGTAGGGTGTGATTCTAGACTTACCCGTATAGGTGGTAGGGTGTGATTCTAGACTTACCCGTATAAGTGGTATGGGGTGATTCTAAACTTACCCGTATAAGTGTTATGGGGTGATTCTAGACTTACACGTATAAGTGGTATGGGGTGATTCTAGACTTACCCGTATAAGTGGTATGGGGTGATTCTAGACTTACACGTATAAGTTGTATGGGGTGATTCTAGACTCACCCGTATAAGTGGTATGGGGTGATTCTAGACTTACCCGTATAAGTGGTTTGGGGTGATTCTAGACTTACCCGTATAAGTGGTATGTGGTGATTCTAGACTTACCCGTATAGGTGGTATGGTAGATATGTTCCTGGTAGACTTACCCGTATAGGTGGTATGGTAGATATGTTCCTGGTAGACTTACCCGTATAGGTGGTATAGTAGACATGTTCCTGGTAGACTTACCCGTATAAGTGGTATGGTAGATATGTTCCTGGTAGACTTACCCGTATAAGTGGTATGGTAGATATGTTCCTGGTAGACTTACCCGTATAAGTGGTATGGTAGATATGTTCCTGCTAGACTTACCCGTATAGGTGGTATGGTAGATAATATGTTCCTGGTAGACTATTATATTATGTATATTATCACAATAAAAATTCAATTCAATTCAATAGACTTACCCGTATAGGTGGTATGGTAGATATTATGTTCCTGGTAGACTTACCCGTATAGGTGGTATGGTAGATATGTTCCTGGTAGACTTACCCGTATGGGTGGTATGGTAGATATGTTCCTGGCGAACCCACAGGACACGAGATAGTCGCCGTAGAATGCCCGGAATGAATCATACAGGAGAGATTGCATGTAGAAGGACGTCACGAAGTCTGGAGAAAGGGAAATAATAATAAGTGTTTCTCTGGACAGTCGAAAATGGATATAAGAGAACTCAAGGGACCCATTTCTCTAATTCTCTCCTACTTCCAGGTTTCTCTTATAAAGATTTTCCCTCTTATAAGTTATTTTTCTTCTTGGAAAGGTATGAAATTTTGTATATTTTGTATTTTATTAAAAATTATACAAACCTAAAAATTGTTATTTTATATCTAAGTTTCTCGTATATGTAGGATTGACTGTATTATTATATCTGAAAGAGTTACTCATTAATCCTCACGAGATATGAGTAGAACCTGTAGAATCCTTATGTGGTCATGGCTACGATATAAAAACGGCTGTGAAACACTCATCTTTAAAAAAAATAGTAATGTAATAATATAATGATATATTTCGGCTCAAGGTGAGGTTAGCTCTTTGAGAAGTTGGGTTTTTAGTGAGTGGAAATCCCACACCCCAAGTCAGGATGACCTGGGTGTCTTTAAAAGACTTTTTCCTGCCTTCAACCAAGAAAAAAAACTCACCAGTCATATCCAGGCTCACATAGACATTGGAGTAGAACACATCCCAAGGCTCTGTGTCTCGCCCGTACTCCAGACGGTTCAGAAACGATTCCGTGAAGTTGGACTGGAAATGCATCATGCCCCAGATCTTACGACGACCCACGACACTGATCGCCTGGTCTGAGCTGTTGAAACGGATCTGAAATTTGAGATGAAGGGCGAAATGAATAGACAAAATCGAGCCAGCGTCGATGGCGCGATGAATGCACCGGTTCTCGTAGGATCACCGAAGAGAAGCAAATGATTTTATTTGTGGTGAAGCACAAGGCCTCTTCACAATTTTTGTGGGTAGCGCAGCATTACTAAGAGCCTCCTTCACATTTCGAATTATTCTATTAAAATAATTTCTTTTTATTCTGGTATTGCCGCCACTGGTCGTTACTCATCTACTCATTTTTCCTCACGAGGTATGAGTGGACCCCGAACATAAAAGAACAGAGCAGAAAATTTCATGCTCCGCTGGGGATCGAACCCAGGTCATCGTGCGTGCAATGCCCAGCGCGCTAACTCGCTCTGCCACAGTGACTACAAATTAAAAATATAGATTACCTTCTGAATTTCCCGCTCGCCAGAAACCCAAAACACAAAACCTGAATCACATAATTATCTTAATTGATTATGAAATATCTCATTGTTTTAATAATATTTATTTTGCTGAATATTTTCTGACTAAAGTGGTTTTCTGGCGTAATCGTGATAATGATTCTGGTTTATTCAATTCTTCGTTAATGACCTAGTTTTAACGAATACTTACTTTACTTACTCATTGTTGGAATAACTTACCACCATATTTATAGGTATAGTAGGTACTTACTATGACGATTTTTAACCTTACTTGTAAATTGTGGGTAATGTGATGTGAATCAACACAATAAATATATTGAAATAATTATACATACCTACTTGAAGATAATGAAACATTATTATTAGTTGAATTGAGTGCCTTAAATTTAAACAACGACCTTAAACGTATGCCTCCCTGGGCCCTCGGTCTATTATTATTATTATTATAGTAAGCTTTATTAGGTAGAACAAAAATATATACAGTAAAATACAATGAAATTATAAAGAAAAACAAAAAGATACAAGAAAAAAAAATCGAATGAAGTTAATGTCCTACCTAAAGGGCGCGGTTATTGCCTTTGGCAATCTCTTCCACCCAACGGTCTTGGGTACACAGGGGGTGTAATGCGGAACTGTGTGCACTAGATCTAGATAACTCTTAATAGACGTGTCCACGTGCTTGTGCATGTCCCCGGGGGCTGGTCACATTGCATTGCGCATCTTGGAATGTAAGCAAATGACATGGCTAAGTTCTATATTCTATTACCAAATTAGAAAGTTAACCACTTGAAAAACACTAAGTAGAACTTACCAAATCAATCTTCCCTATTCTCCGCAGCTTGTCAATGTATCGACAACTCAGCGGGCCGCTGAGATCGCACCCGAGCGCCGCACTTTGGGAACAGCTGGCTCCGGGCTCATCGTTTATCAGGGCCAGTGATAGGGAGGCCGGGAAGAGGCCTACGGCCTGATTGAACACGTACATACAGATCAGGGGCAGGAATACGACGTAGGACATCACGCTGAGAGAGTGGAAAAAAATATGAAAATTTTTGAAAAAGGAGCAAAAATTTTTTTTTTTTACAAACATAAACACAATGCTTCCGACTTCTAATATTAGAAATTTTTGGGAAGTAATAAAATATGAGCTAGAAGGGCTATTTTTCTTTTGGATATTTTTTTTTTTTTTTTTTTTTTTTTTTTTTTTTTTTTTTTTCAAGGTTCAGTATTTCCAAATATTTCCATTTTATTCCAAATATTTCCAGTTTAGCTTCCCCACTATTCGTGAAAGATAAATGCGTTTCGGTACTTTTAAAGATAAACAATGGACTTAACCTATAAAAAAAAAGTGGAAGCAAGAATTTTCTAAATCCATTTAGGTTAACCAAACTGGAAGAAGTTTTCTCTTCTTCCAAAAGAAAAATAACTTTCTTCCAGTTCGTCCGTTTTATTCGAGTTGAATCCACTATGATTAGAAAGAAAAATACGGCCAGAATTTCTGGAAAAAAAAGGGGAAAAACAGCATTTTGCCAGCGTCGATGGCGCATTGAATGCACCGGTTCTCGTTGGATCAACTAAGTTAGGCAACTTCCAGCGAGGTGGAGACTTCGTGCTGCTGGCATTCCGGCCCAACCCAGGCTGGGTGAGTTTAATGTGCGCAGCAGGTTTGTGAGGGCAAAAGTATAGGAAAAAAACCAAGAGGCAGGGGAATCGTACAAATTACCCAGACCCACATTAACCTCACCCAGCCTAGGTAGAGCCCAAAATGTCAGCCTCACGTGTTTGAAGGGAACAGAATTTTCTTCAAAAAATCTGTCCCAACCGGGAATTGAACTCGGGATCTCTGGACCACGGGCAGTAGTCACAACCATTACGTCACGGAGGCTGCCTTGATATCAATTCCTTTTCTGGCAAATATGTATTTTAAGGTAATTATATTTAAAGGATTCTAATTTTCTTGACGACTTTTGCACACGAAATGTATTTTTGGGGGATAAATAACTTACAGCAGATTCCGCCGGATCCAGATGAACTGTTTGTGCAGCTGAGCTTTGAACCTCCCCCAGGATATGTAGTCGTTACCTGCCAGGGCCGAGTTGAGGACAGGGGCGTATTGCACCGCCAGGGGGGGCAGATCGTACTCATCGTAATCCTGAGGGGGGGGGAAAATCAGTCCTGGTATCAGTGGTCCTAACTTTTTTGATTTTACATCGTGTTCAACACCGAATTTTTCATCGTCTACAATAATTTCGCGCGAAGCAACATTGAAGAGAGGATTTTTTTTTTTTTTTTTTTTTTTTTTTCAGGGTGGTTTGCGGAGTCCTCACTGTAGAGATGCTGGGGTCATTTGTCCCTTCAGCTGATTTTGTTATATGCAGAGGCGTTTGTTTGAAGCGTCTGTGCGCATGCGCATTCAGATGTTTCTTAAAAATTGTCAAGGTCGAAGTATTCCCTATAGCAAGCTCGGGACTACCCTACCAGCCTCAGACACTTATTTGGTTCCATAATACACAATTATACATTCCACAATTAATTTTGTTCCATATTACTACCGATAAATTTGTCCATGAAATATTGTTTTTCGAGACCATAGTTTTAGACTTTTAGAACGTCATCTCACCTCTCTGGACGTGATCGACCCAAAATCACTCCGCAAACGATGCTATCGACTGTCGATCCCGATATAATAATAATAACTCTTTATTGACAAGAATAATATTGATAAAGGGCGTGATTATTGCCTGAGGAAGTCTCTGCCACCAAACCCGATCGACTGGTTAGGCAACCCTGGTATATATTATAAATAAATAATTGTATTTCTTTGTGTTACTATATCACAATTTTAGTAGGTAGCGCAGAATTATAGGACTTTTCCGTATATTTAATATCCCGATATCTTATTTTTGCCTATAATTCCGCCACTGGTCGCTGCTAACATTAAAGCATCAGCCTCTCATTTTTCCTCACGAGGTATGAGTGGACCCCGAACACCCAAGTACAGAGCAGAAAAAAACCTGCTCCGCTGGGAATCGAACACAGGTCACCATGCGTGCAATGCCTAGCGCGCTAACTCACTCTGCCACGGTGACCCTGGTATATATTACATAATATAGCCCAAGTTTCGACTTACCTGGGTCTCGGCTTTCTCCTTGGTCTGGCGAGAACACAGGTAGAGGAAAGCCTCTTCCAGACCACTGCAGTTGTAGCGGAGGAGAAGACTCTGGGGGTCAGACTCCTCCAGGAGAACCCCCTCCCTCATTAGACCGATCTGGAAACAATAATAATAGACCAATATAATTATATAACAGTAACCAATGACGCCGAAATCAGGCCCGAAAAAATGTACGGTAATGCCTCATTATGTAGATAAATATTCATGCACTGGGTGGGATTCGAACTAACGGATCCCAACGCTACCTGGATTACCAGACTAGCGCCTTAACCACTCGACCACCAGTGCACAGGTGACTACTATAAAGATCAGTGGTTTTTTTTTTTTAGGAATACAATTTTTTGTCGGCACGGGGGATCGAACCCGGGACCTTCCGCATGGCAAGCGAGTGTTTTACCACTGAGCTATGTAAAGAGCCGCAGGCAATAGGTATAGAGATCTACCTATTTTCATAAATATTTTAATTTTAAGGGGGGTCGATTTTAAGGAGGCCCCCTGGTTTTTCTTTTAATATTTTGCTTAACTGGATGTAATTTCATTTATTATTAAAATAAAAAATAAAAACAGAAAAAAGGTCATTCAAAAACACTCATAATTTGTGTAAGCTGCCCAAACCGCGGGGCCCTTGGCATCTGCCAAATCCGCCATACAGGTAATCTGCTAGTGATTAGCAGGACAAAGTAATGTACAATATTTTCAGTTTTAAATTAAGAAAAAAAATAAAATAGTTTCGCTTTGCATTTATAAGAATGATAAGAAACAAAAACACAATACAGGTATTTATTACCTATGTAACTATGTACCATAATACAGGTATTTATTACCTATGTAACTATGTACCATAGTATATTATATTATAGGTAATTATTATATACCTGTTGTATCTGGGACTTACTATAATCTGAATGAAGATTGACACGACCTTGAAAGAAAAAAAAAATCGATGACACATCTGGTATCGAATAGCATAATCTTGCATAATTTTTGTCCTTGAGATCATGTTATAATAAAGTGGATTTCTATCCAATGAAAAATACACGGCCAATTATGGACACAATACTTCCTCTCGTGATTGGTTTCTCATTGTATACACGTGGCAATTTTGAGATTTTATACTAAATCACTTGTACCTCCAAAACCGCTTAACCGATTTTTTTCGCGTTTAATTTATTTGGTAGAATACTGTTGTTCTACATTCTATTATTATTATTATAGACTGGTGGGAGTTCCACAAGTGAAGTCCCAATCATCACACCGACCTCTATTTAGATCTATTGTGACCAGTTGATTGTACGTCCTGATTTGAAGTAGTCAGGACGGGGGCTTTACCCTCCATTCATTCGTTGGGAATCGTACCAGATACCCATATTAATAATAAAACTCTTCAGTTCAAGGTAACCACCAGGCAAGGTTAATGCTCAAAGCATTTTCTACCACCTAACAACCCTCAGAGTCTTATTATTATGTGGTCACAAACTCAAAAATTCATGCACTAAGTGGAATTCGAACTAACGGATCCCTACGCTACCTGGATTACCAGACTTACGCGTTAACCACTTGACTACCATTAGGTGGGATTCGAACCAACGATTCCACGCACTACTTAGATCACCAGACTAGCGCCTTAACGAATACGACTGCATAATGGCAAAACGCTATTTCATTTCCGACCGCAACACTTGGCGCCTTATTTGGCAACTCTTTGACGAACATTAACGAATTGGCAATTGCGGTGGCTATAGCACTTAATCTGTGCTATAACAGTTATTGTTCAGCCATTGTACGCAGCAAAAGAAATTATATCATGTAACCAGACCAATCTGTCGGGGCTACCATTCACCAACCGGTGTTGAATCTAGACGCGATTCTATGATTAATTGGTGACCGGTAGATGTGCATTGTTCTTATATTGTATTCTAAACCGACCTTTTATTGTATTGTAATCTAGACTCAATTCTATGATTAATTGGTGACCGGTAGATTTGTATTGTTTTTCTTGTATTGTAAGCCGACTTCTTATTGTATTGTAATCTAGACTTAATTCTATGATTAATTGGTGACCGGTAGATTTGTATTGTTCTTATTGTAGGTATTCTAAAGTGACCTCTTATTGTATTGTAATCTAGACTCAATTCTATTATATACATATAGACTCGCAGTAAGCCCAAGACGCATTATTATGTGTTAAATATCCCAAATGGGAGGATAACTTGTCATGTCCCAACTGGGGGGTTTCGAACCCACGACCTCTGAGCTACAGGGACAGTGTATGTAGTTCAATTTACCTCCATTCTTAGAACTGAATAATATCTATTATAGGTAGAGTGTGTAGAACGAAAAGTAATTGCCAAATGATTTGTCCTATTGACACTGACTGAAATCAATGACAGGTGTATCAGATGCGTAGCGTAGGGGATCGCGCACACTTCTAAACTCACCAATCCTACCGACAGAGAATTTTCTCACCAATTCTACCGACGGGTAATTTCCTCGCCAAATCTACCGATAGAGTTTTTCTCGTCAATTCTACCGACAAAGAATTTTCTGACTAATTCTACGAGTATAAGCAGATAATTCCCTCGCCAATTCTATACAGACAAAGATCGCCAATTCTACCCACAGAAAATTTCCTCATCAATTCAATCGACATAGAATTTTCTTACCAATTCTATACTGACGGAGAATTCCATAACACATTCTAAAATTAGAGAATTTCTTAACCAATTGCATACCGACAGAGAATTCCATCGCCAATTCTACAGACAGAGACCGCCAATCCTATCGACTGAAGAACTGACTTCTCATTCAAATTTAGATCATTGTTTCAATCAAGCACTAGTATTATAATACTCAATTACCATTGCACCTGTACTACCTGAACTTTCAGCCAAATATACACCTGAAGACAGGTTCTGAAGGTCACTGCCATAGGGGTGTTCGGTAACCCAGAAACTAACCGTCGGCACTGATATATATAATATGTATATAATAATTATATGTATACATATTATGACCGACCTACATAGTGTCTTGGACAATAGCGACCACTACGAACAACTATCGGGTTATAACATATGAATTGGTGCCTCAAATTAGGAATGAATAGATTTTGGTATCTCAAACCGAGCAGTGGCCGAGTGAGTTGGCGCGCTAGGCATTGTACGCACGGTGACCTGGGTTTAATCCCTGGCGGGGCAGGATTTTTTTTGCTCTGTACTTGGGTTTTCGGGGTATATTCATACCTCGTGATGAAAAAAAAAAAAAAAAAAAAAGGGTTGGGTGGAAGAGATTGCCACAGGCAATAACCCCGCCCTTTAGGTAGGACGTTTCTCTTTTTTTCGTTCTTATATATATGTTTAATCTTTTTGTTTTTATTTATATTTTATTGTGTTCTACTGTATATATTTTTTGTTCTATCTAATAAAGCTTAAAAAAAAAAAAAAAAAATGAGTAGCTGCTTTGTTAGCAGCGGCCTGTAGCGGAATTATAGGCAAAAATAAGATGTTGAAATATTAAAGATACGGAGAAGTCCTATAAATCTGCGCTAACCACTAAAATTGTGATATAATAAAACAAAGAAACACATTTATTTATTATTTATTTCCTATTTATTTATTTAAACTATGAGATAAGTATAAGTAGTGCTTTTTTTAGACTGTCAGCGCAAGACAGGTAGTCCCATTATGCCAACAGTTTAACAAAGCATCTCTTTATTTATATGAGTATAGATAAAGATTTACAAGCTAGCGTCGCGTCGATGGCGCGTTAAATGCACTGATTCTCGTAGGATAACCGAAGTTAAGCAACGTCCAGCCAGGTGAAAACTTTGTGATGCTGGCATTCCGGCCCAACCCAGGTGGGGTATCTGGGTGAGGTTAATTTGGGTAGCAGGTTTGTGAGTTTCCAGCGCATGAAAGGTAACGCCCCCGTCGTGATATGACCATAATGTTGAAAGCGACGTTAATCCAAAAACAAAAAAAGATTTACAATAATTATGATTTGATAGGGGCAATTGGCTCGAACGACCTGTTTTAATGCAGAGTCAAAGCGCCTAATTTGAAGAAGAAAAAAACTAGCAATATCTTATTTTTGGGGTTTTCAGTGGAACGTGGACAATTTTTGGGTTATTTTCACCAAACCCAAAATCCTTTTTTTCGCCGAATTCTTGGACCCATAAGTTATGGGAAATTGATTTTTTTTTTCTTCACCAAAAACAAAGACAATTTCTCCAAACCCAAAATTCTTTTTTTCACTGAATTCTTGAACGCATAAGTTATGGGAAATTGATTTTTTTTCCCCTTCACCCAAACACATTTTCACCAAAACCCAACTTTGCTTACCACGTCTGCCTGTCGCGCCTCCTCAATATAGTGGGTGGTGATGATGACGGTCTTGCCTCTGTTACTCAGCCCGACCAGGTGGTTCCAAATGATTGAGGACAGCACCGGGTCAGTGCCGGCGGTGGGTTCATCCAGTATGAGCAGGGAGGGGTCGTGGAGAAGGGTGATGGCGAGAGAGATGCGCCGCTGCTGTCCGCCACTGGATGGGAAAAATTAAAATATAAAATTCATAATAGAAATGTAAACAGGAAAAAATAAACAAAAATATACATACGTCCTATTTAAAGGCGGAGTTATTGCCCAAGGCAATCTCTTCCACCTGCCGGCGCGGGATTAAAGAGCCCTGTACAGCATCGCCACTGGATGGGAAAAATAGAGAGTAACATTAATAATAATAACACTCTTTAGTGTATGGTAACCACCAGGCAAGGTTAACTCAGCATTTCTAAAGCATTTTCTACCACCTAACCTAGGTCTATATTAATAATAATAATATTATCGCCTTAGTTATACTGCCCGATTAGGACTATAAAGTCCTATTATTCCAGCAGTAAGCCCAAGACGTATTATTAGTGGTAAAAATCCCAAATGGGAGGTTAACTTGTCATGTCCCAGCTGGGTTTCGAACCCTTGTCAATTACTAGCCTCCTTGTAAAGACAGTGGTAGAAGTGCTGAGTCATTCCATCACTGTCTGGCTACCATCGTTCACGATGACGCCACCCTATGATGATATGATGAAGAGAATGAAAAAAATGGAAACAGTGTAAACTATAAAATGGAAAGAAAAAAAAAGGGCGGGGTTATTGCCTGTGGCAATCTCTTCCACCCAACCCTTAATTGGTACTAGGTAGCCAGGTAGGTACTATGATAGTAGATACCAAAGTCACTAAAAGCAGCTACTACTATAGGCAGCTGCTACTATTAGCTACGAGTGAGTACTAGGTGCTGTATTGTGTAATGGAATCAGTAGATTGAATAACAATACAGAGTTGGCACAGATTGCCAGAACTATAGTATAGTCTAGGCGCTATAGAACGTGTTAAACCAATGGGAATGCTATTAGTCATAACATCAGCATCATTAGCTCAGTGCCAGCCTCCGTGGCGTAACGGTTGTGACTACTGCCCGTAGTTCAGAGATCCTGAGTTCGATTCCCGGTCGGAGTAGACTTTTCGCACAGAAAATTCTGTTCCTCCGAACACGTGAAGTTGGCAGTTCCGGCCCTACCCAGGCTGAGTGAGGTTAATGTGGGTAGCTGGTACGATTCCCAGCGAATGGAGGGTAAAACCCCCGTCCTGACTATCTCAAGTCAGGACGTTAAAACCATATAGAATCAATGGACATGAAAGGAGCCTAGACATTGGATTTGGGCGTCCATATTATCCTCTCACCTAGGTGATTTAGCTATCAATACCTATCTCACGGACCGGAATTGTTATTATTATTAGCTCAGTGGTAAGATACTCGCTTGTCATGCAGAAGGTCCTGGGTTCAAAAAATCATTCATAATAATTTATTATTGAATATTCTACTCATACCTCGTGGGGAAAAATGAGTAGCTGCAGCGTTGTTAGCAGCGACCAGTGGCGGAATTATAGGCAAAAATAAGATATTGAGATATTAATGATAATGGAAAAATCCTATAATTCTGCGCTACCCACTAAAATTGTGACGTATTAACACAAAGAAACACATTTATTTATATTAATGAATATTTATTTTCATTAAAATGTTATGATAGATAGATAATTCCCTGGTGTAGATAATGATACATATATGATTATAGTCTGGTAATCCAGGTAGTGTAGCGATCCGTTGGTTCGAATACCACCCAGTGCATGAATTTTTCCTCATTAATTTGAATTTCTGACCACATAATAATAAGACTCTAAGGGTTAGGTAGTAGAAAATCATTTGAGCATTAACCTCGCCTGGTGGTTACCCTCCACTAAAGAGTGTTACCATTATAATGAATTCATAAATTATTGGGTAGATACCTATTCCCATACAAACCAGTGGATAGAGTTATTGGTGTGAATATGTATACCTACTGACCCGGTTAAATATCTACGGTAGCCTAAACCGGTAGCTCATTGGTCAAGACGTGGGTCCGGTAATCAAGGGGTCGCGGGTTCGAAACCCACCGGGGCATGACAAGTTACAATACGTCTAAACAATCAGAGTGCTTTTTATGATGATTGAAAGGGAGAAATTGGGATTTTTAAATGCTCTCTGTTTAAAGTCCTCTACTCAACTTGACATTCACAGTTCACTCATGATATATTTTTATTAAAGACCTTCTAACTGACTTCGTGTTGCTGGCATTCCGGCCCAACTCAGGCTTAGTGAGGTCAAGGTAGGTAGCAAGCAGGTTTGTGAGTTTTCTGCAAATGGAGGGTAACACCACCGTCGTAATATGACCATGCAATTGAAAGTGACGTTAAACTAAAAAAAAAAAAACTTGAAATTCACTCAAGATATTGATTAAAGACCTTCTAATCCTCAATTATTTAAACTTTACAATTATTGATACGAACTACCGGTATTGGTTAGGTCTGAAAGAATATTCGGATGGCAGTATGGTTCAAGAAACAATCAAATAACTCCTAACCGCATTCGATAATTGCCTAGAAGGTTTTGTAAACAGACCTTAACACGTATGCGGCACCTTTTTTAACAATTTTTTTTTCTGACATTGGATTCAATAGCCACTACGTAATGTCAACAAAGTATAATAAAAAAATTCACAGATAGTCATACTAAACTACCACTTTTAGAGATTATTTATGAGACACACTAACACACTGCTGTTAGCGATGTACTGGTGGTTACGTCAAGTTGATCACTTGATACTTGATCGCAAAACAAAAAAAAATCGATTGCAAAATTAACCAGACTCATTGAGTAGTTTTTTACTTTCCTTATCCTATAATAAGGAAAGTATTGTATAATTTGTCTAAAATTAACCTACCCAGTTTTTCACATTTCTGGACGAATCATAGCCTCAGGATACCAAAAAAGTTGTTTTCGGCCATTGGTCCGTGCGTCTGTCTGTCTATAAACGAGATATCTCGAGAACGGTAAAAGCTAGAGACTTGAAATTTGGTATGGAAATTAATTTTATACACCAGGCGAACCACGAAATTTGGGTTGAAATCGGCTGCACTCTGCGGCCGCAGGGCAGCAAATATTAGCCGCAAGCGCCGCTTCTTTGAGTTGGTTAAAGATACAATAAAAGTTGAAGAACAACATTTTCTTAGATTAAAGAAAATATAGGGGTCTATTCTTATCATTTTTTTGATATCTTGAACTTTTTGGACCTCGGTCTTAATTACCGGTATTTACCGGGGACCCGCTTTGACTAACTTTTTTATTATTCATCCTAGATCGGGGTTGTGACACATCAATTTCGATGATTTTGATGTGCTGATTACGAATTTGGCATTGATTTTTAGCTACCTGCTACCGTTGAGTCACCCACCAGTGGCGGAATCATGGGCGTAGCCAGCATCCGCTCTAGGGGGGGGCAACTAAGATATCCGTGTCGAAAGTGGGGGGGGGGGGTGTGGGGTCCTTTGGGTGCGGAAAAAGGCAGTGGAAGCGATTTGTTGTTGTTGTTGTTGAAATCCAAAGGTCCCACAAGAAACTGAATATACAGGGTGGACCAAAAAAACGTTTACACCCGTTAATGGTAGATTACTGACGATATTTCTAGGACGGATCTGCAATCCGTTTTTTCGGATTCGCCTTTATAACTGCAAAAAGTGATTTTTTGCAACTTTCTTAAAAAGTCCGACTTTGGTTTATTCTTCAGGTCAGAACTTTTTTCCTGTTTAAGATGAGTTGATTCTGAACATTTCTGCAGAAAGCCAACAAAATTTCGATGTTTCTAGCTACACTACTTTGTTTTTTACGGTTTGGTTTGGCATCTTTTTTGACACCCGAATAGAAAAAAAATTCTCATGTAAATTTTTTACACTTTGAAACACTCAAGATTTGCCCGAGCAAATTTTGGCACAGACATGGGCAAGTTTGATAAAAGTTGGCGGCCAACCCAAGGATGCTAAAAAATAATTTTACGATTTTTTATCACGTGATCTTCTGGGTAAACAAACCAGGTAAGTCTCAAAAAATGATGTTCAAAATCTTAAAAGTGTTGACCGTGTAGGGTCGTCTTGTACTCAAAAAGTAATTAGCTATTTATGTCTGATAATTATTTTCCTTGGAATTAATTAAAGGCCAGTCAAATGAATGATTGTTTGTTTCTCGATGATAGTTTTCAAGCATATTTTTCTGCATTCTATGAAATATTATCTTTAAACTTCTTGAGTTATTTTAGTACAAGTTACATTATTATAATTCGGATGCTGAAATGGCAGATACGAATTTAGCATATTATGGAGTTGCCAACAGGAACATTTGGGATCACGTGAAAAACATAGTTTACGAAATCTGGTAGCAAGAATCCTGTTGGCATTCGATGACCTGACAGAACTAAGGTACTAAAGTAACCATTGGTTTCAAAAATTTGTGTGAGTGAGGTTCCATAGTGTGTACTATGGCTAAATAAAAAATGGCAACAGTCTTTTTTATTTTGTAGTCATGAATTTTTTGTTGGCTCTGGCGTTCGGACCGGGTGCGCGTCTAATCGTTTCTCATTGAACATACTAACACAAAATGTTTTTTTAAATACCTTTTTGTTTATATCAAAATAGTATAAAACATAATAAAGACTGCAAAAGTTTATTAATTTTACAAAATATTATCTTGTTTTTTTCAAGACTTCTATTAAGAGTTGGCAATCGGTAAATATTTGTTATTTAATTAGTATTGTTTATGATAGAAGAACCTACCTACATATTTACCTGGATTCATTTCATAAACTCTATTTTCGTTTGGAAAATTCGCTAGTTTTTTTTTTCTCTCGTAGGGAAGCATAAGAAAAACCATCCTTACATTATCAAGGCAGTCTTTCAGGGGCTTACATGAATAAAAATTATGTGTATTGTGATACCAATAGTATCTGATATAACTCAATTTACAGATGGTATTACCCCCAAAAAAACCATAAGTTGTTGGTCTTACAACAGGTCAGATACAGGTATGAATAAAATATTCCATCAGATTTTTTTGATAATTAAAATAATATTGTCCGTCGATAATTGAACCTCGGTCATGCGACTAACACTCTTAGCACTACCACATCTAGCTAACACCACTGACAATCTGAGAAGCACGAAATTTATTATTTGAATTTTCCTAAACTGGCTGATGAAGTCATGTGAGACCGTGGTATTCAAAAAAAGCAATGTAAACAATTTTTGTAAACAATACAAGACGCCCTTACACAGTCTACAGCTAGAAAACTCTTAGGATTTTTGAACAGTTTTTGGCAAACATCTAATAATTTTTCCCAGAAGATCACGTGATAAAAAATCGTAAAATTATTTTTTAGCATCCTCGGGGCGGCCGCCAACTTTTATCAAACTTGCCCATGTCTGTGCCGAAATTTGTTCGGACAAATGTCGAGTGTTTTATTTAGTAAAACAGTTTTTTAGGGTGTTTTTTTTCTGTTCAGGTGTAAAAAAATATGACAAACCAAATCGTAAAAAACAAAGTAGTGTAGCTAGAAACATCGAAATTTTGTTGGCTTTCTGCAAAATTGTTCAGAATCAACTCATCTTAAACAGGAAAAAAGTACTGACCTGAAGAATAAGCCAAAGTCGGACTTTTTCGGAAAGTTGCAAAAAATCACTTTGTGCAGTTACGAAGGCGAATCCGAAAAAAACGGATTGCAGATCCGGCCTGGAAATGTCGTCAGTAATCTACCATTAACGGGTGTAAACGTTTTTTTGGTCCACCCTGTATATTTGTAATTTGTACCTACACATACAACGATTACAGACAGCTTTTCTTCTCTCTCAATAATATTTTAGAACAGGCTTTTTATTTATTGAATGGAATACAGGTAACAATGTTATTGAAACTTATTTGATGCAAAGTTAATTTCAAAAAAAAAAAAATTAAAATCGAAAGCGCATTACTTTTGAGGTTTTTTGAGTATAAATCTCGATTCGTCGCGAGGACATAAACTTTCTTATACATATTTAGAACCGCAATTTTATTGCGAATCTAAAACTGTGCCGATCGTAACTATTTGGGTAGTACTTTTTGAGCGAGGAGCCTTTTTGTACGGTCGAAACGTTGAAAATTGCCGTAACGAAAAATCTTTATTGACCTATATTGACCCTACCTTGACCGATTTAAGAAAAAAAAAAGTTACTACTAATTTCAACTGTAGAGACAAAGCTTTTAATATGCAACACATTAGGTCAAAAGGTCAAAAAGTTTCAAATAATTAAAAAAAAAATTCAAATGAATTAAAAACATGGTTAACGATTAAAATTTTCAAATTTTTTTTTGGCAAAAATGTAGGAAATCACATGGAGAATTTATTATCTCTCTTGCCAAACCTTCAATCCCCTTTTTTCAAAAAGCCGAAAAAACGTCTCCTTCTGCCTTAAAACGGCGTTTGAAAAAACCGTTTTAATCGTCGCCTTGAAATTAATCGATTTTAAGGCTTAAGGCGGTAATGCTATAACTTTTTAGATTTGCGTCGTCAAGGCAAATCGAACGATATGTAACATCATTTGCTTGCGACACTTTATCGGTGCATAATCACCGATTGAAAAAAAAGCAGCCATTTTTTGACATATGTCAAACTTTTGACATATCAGTTTAAACTTTAAGCTGTTTTTATGACATATTCTTGAAGCCCTCGTCTGTACAAACCTAACGCAATAAATTTCAGCCTTTCGTCATTAACACATCCAGAGTTATGGCGAAAAAACGCAAAAAATTCAAGCACCTCTGCGCCGCTGGCGCAACCAGATGAAGCGTCGATTTCCTGACAAAAAATGTTCATCTTGTATTAGAAAAGATATTCAGATGACCAAATGGCGTCCAGAGGCTACCAAAGTGGCAGGGCAAAACTGGCAGGAAAAAAATCTCTGTTCTGCGCATAACTCGTGAACGGCGCGCGCCACCAAATTTTGGTACCACTAAAAGGTGCGCCTACACATTCTACACATTTCATATTCTATACATGTTTGCTTCATCTGCAACACAGAAGGAGTTAGAGCGGCATATATGGTTTTCCAAAAAGGCCCTAATATGGCCCTAGTAGGTGACGAAAGGCACTAACACTAACCCTAGATAGGGGCCATTTATACCTGTCGGTGGAACCCAGTTTGAACCTGATCGGCACCAAAAGGCCATTTGCTCGCCCCGATTTTCCATTGGAGCGCCTCACTAATTATAGTGCAAGGGAGAGCTTTGATATTTTTTTTTAGGGTCTACTTGATATTTTTACCCTTTTAAAAATCCTTTGATTTTTGATTTTAAGGTTTTTCAATGTTTTTTTTTTCTCGAAAAATATTTTTCAAAAAATATCCTATGTAAATTGTTGCCCCTTCCATGTTGCATACTATTGAGGTTTCTCTAGGGGGGGGCAGCTGCCCCCCCCTGCCCCCCCCTGGCTACGCCCATGGGCGGAATTCGACTTCTTTTTTGGGTATAAGGAAAGTCGTGTGATGTTTACACCATATTTTTTTTGTATGAACATAAAAAAGCGAACATGCATATGTTTAAATTTAAACTTTGTTTTTTTTGTTATTATTTAACAGTCCATTGGTCTTGTTCTGTTTGTGCTACATTTGGTAAGATACCTCAGTGGTGAAGCATTCGCTTGCCATGCGGAAGGTCTCTCAACTCAAAGAGTTGACTGATTCTCCTTGGATGTTCAAATTATAGGGAGGATTACAAGGGTTGGGTGGAAGAGATTTCCACAGGCAATCCCCGCTCTTTAGGTAGGACATTAGCTTTAGTCTCTTTTTTGTTCTTGTTTTTTTGTTCAATCTATTTATTTTTTCTTTATAGTTTCATTGTATTATACTGTATATAATAATAATAATAATAATAATAATAATAATAATAATAATAGCCAGCTAACTGACTGGAATACACCACGCGAAAGTTCGCTCTCCGCAAAATTTTCTGAAAAATTTCAAATTTTTCTAAATCAAACTAATTTCTTTAAATTCTTTGGCGTTTTGTTACTTCAACCCTCGCCAATTGAAACGAAACACACGTTCTTCCTTGTGTCAATGCTGAACTATTCTACTCACAAAATTTGTCAGTACATGTTCATGCTGTCCCGATGTCCCAATCTACATCTCGTGGTGACAAAGGCAATGCCCGCCTTGCAAATGATCGGGACCCTCGATATTTGAGACCTTGTTTCAAATATGCTGATGATTCGTCGGATACATCACACTCGTCATCTGATGTTGATTATTCGCCCACTCGCGATACTGCACCCAGCCCAACTTTGTTGCAGCCTTTTCCCCATCAAAGATACACTTCCGAAGCCTCAACCCATGACTCTACAATATCTACAATGTGTAATGATTTGAATGATGAACTACTTCGTCATTCCGTCGTTTCAAATCCTACATCACCAAGTACAGCCCATTCTAGTACAAACACCCAAGAACCTCAAAACATGGGACGTATGCGATGGACATATGAAATGAACAAATCTCTATTAAATGCATACTATATTGCTACGGAAGTTGAATCTAACAAGAAAAATTATCTTTCAAGGTTGGAAAACATTTGGAATACCACATACAATTTCAAGAAACTTGACGGAAATCGCCTTGCAGGTCAAGTCAGGTCAATCATCAAAAGAAAGGTGTTCACTGAGCAACAAATTCTCGACATCAAGAATAATGCTCGGAATGAACTTTCAATACAAAATGGAAGATGTGCTACAAATTCTCGAAGCCCTACTGGTCAGATTATTGTTGAACATGATGAACCAACTCCTGTTGTAGAAAATGAAGGCCAGTTTGAAAATCATGCCAACGACATCCCAACAGAAATCATCACAAGAGTAAATCATGATGATATTATCCAACAGTTTGAAAATATTGTTGAAAAGTATAAAAATGTTGAAATATCCGATAAGCCACCTATACCTAAAATTCCTATCAACCATGTCAGTAATAATACAGTCAGTCAAGTAAATGAAGTTTTGAAGGAAAAATTCATGTCAAGTCAGAACATACTACAAACGCACAATTTTATTTACTGTGCGGCATTGACTGTTTGCTTCCTTCTAAATATTAAAATAAAAAATGAGTTCAATAGTAAACCATTTGAAAAACATCTAACTCCTCCATGGAAATTTAGATTGGAAAACAAAATAAAAATAATGAGAAGTCAGATTGGTACCTTAAGTCATTACTTTCAAAAAAACTGCCAAGTTTCATGGAATATAAAAAAGAAAATCAAAGTAATAGCAAACGAAGCCAAACTTCAAATATGGAAACCAAATTTCATCCAAAACATTAAAATATATCTGGAAACTTTAAAGCAGAAAGTAGCTGCCAGCGGATTTCGTATAAAAAAATATAACAAAAGGATTAAAAAATACCAACAGAACAAACTATTTACAAGAAACCAGAAAAAATTCTACCAGTCGATCACAAATAAAAATATACCTGAAAACACAAAACCACCAAAAGGACAGAGTCTGTTTGAATTCTGGAACAAGATCTGGGGAAATGAAGTTCAACATAAGTATGATGCTCCATGGATTATGAAAGAAGATGAAAGAATGAACAATGTAAACATGATGTCAAATATAAAAATTACCACAGAAGACATATATAATTCTGTTAAATACACACAAAATTGGAAAAGCCCTGGACCAGATAAGATCCAAAACTTTTGGTACAAATACTTCAGCCATTGTCATCACACTTTAGCGCAACAATTCCAAGAATGTATTAATAATCCAACATTGCTACCTGAGAGTTTCACAAAAGGAATTACATATATGATACCCAAGAATAATGATGTTACTAATCCCGCCAATTTTCGACCCATTACTTGTCTTCCAACCATCTACAAATTGCTCTCATCAATAATAAAGTCAAAAGTTTACAAACATCTGAATGATAACAACATAATGGCGGAAGAACAAAATGGTATGAGAAAGCATGCAAGAGGAAGCAAAGAGTTACTCACCATCGACAGTATCATAACAAAACAGGCAAAACACAACAAAAGAAATCTGTCAGTAAGCTGGGTCGACTATCGTAAATGTTATGACAGTATCCCTCACTCATGGCTTCTAAAAATCTTATCCATCTACAAAATAGATCCTGTTATTGTAAACTTCATGAAAATTACAATGAAGAACTGGTCAACAGAGCTCCTGTGTAAAATTAATAATGAGGAAGTAAAAACAAACAGACTGTACTTTAAGAGGGGTATTTACCAAGGTGATCCATTCAGCTCCTTGTGGTTCTGCATGTGTCTAAATCCTCTCAGTTACATCCTCAATTCTTCCACCCATGGATATAAGTTGCATAAAAACTTTAAAATAACCCACTTGTTTTACATGGATGATGTAAAATTATACGCAAGTAATGTTGAACAGCTACGTCACCTGCTGGAGTTATCATTGGACTTTAGCAAAAGCATTTGTATGTCATTTGGATTAGATAAGTGTAACATATTAAACATCAAACATGGAAGTACCTATAAATCTGAAAACTTGACATTGACTGATAATGTAATTATTAAGAACCTAGATGAGAACGAAAATTACAAGTACTTGGGAATGAAGCAACATCTATGTATTAATGATTCCGAACTAAAGAAAGAATATGAGGATGCCTTTGTAAAACGTCTGAATATAATAATGAGAACTGAACTGAACGCCAAGAACAAAATCAAAGCTATAAATAGTTGGGCTATTCCACTACTAATATACACGTTTGGTATAATTTCTTGGTCCATTACTGACATCCGGAATTTAAATAGAAAGTTAAGAACTACAATGACGAAGTTTAGAATGCACCATGTTCACTCTGCCACAGAGAGACTTTACCTACCAAGACAAGAAGGAGGGAGAGGAATAATAAATCTGGAAAGACTGTTCAGTAACGAAATTGAAAAGTATCGGAAGTATTTCAACACAAAGCAGTCGGAATTTTATCAAGAAATTAAACAAGCGGACAAATATACACCTCTAAACTTGTCTAGTTCTACATTTCTGCCGCCAAAAGTAAAGAACATACAAGAAATGAAAACAGATTTAGAAGCTGGAGTGATGAAAGGAAAGTACCCCAAGACCCTGAATCACGATCCCAATGTTGACAAGAAATTATCCGTGGGGTATCTGACTGATGGCTATCTTCTCCCTGAAACGGAAGGATTTTTGCATGCGATCCAGGATCAAGTTATCAGGACAAGGAATTATATGAAATTTATCATGAAAGTCCCTGTTGAAACTGACATGTGCCGCCTTTGTTACAAAATAACGGAGAGCATTCAACATCTCTCTTCAGGATGCAGTTTCCTTGCCGGCAATGAGTACATAAACCGCCATGATCTAGTCGGAAATATTATCCACCAAGAATTGTTGAAAAATATAGTAAGAAGTAGAAAAATAAGTATACCACACTATTTGTATAAACCTGATACTATCATTGAAAATAGAAACTTCAAATTATATTGGAATATGTACATACACACAGAGCACAATATAATTCACAATAAACCAGATATTGTTTTCTTTGACATGAAAGAAAAAAGTGCCAAAATAATAGACGTCACAATTCCTCTTGATGACAATATCAATGAAGCATATACTAATAAACTTATCAAGTATGATGATCTAAAGAGACAAATAAAAAATATGTACAATCTTGACCGGGTTAAAATTCTTCCTATTGTAATCACCACAAATGGCCTTGTTCACAAACATACAATAAATAACATCAAGGAATTGAAAATTGAAAATCCCCAATCAGTCATTAAGAAGTGTCAAAAATCTGTTATATTGTCCACTACCAGCATGTTGAGAAAAGTTTTATCTCAAGAAGATTGAGTACCTTCCTACAATATTCAGTCGTCCTCACCTCTACCACCAGCACTACAGTGAGAACAACGTACCATCCCCTCCAACATTGAAAGATAATTTGCTGTCAATTTATTTGTTAAAAAAAAAAAAAAAAAAAAAAAAAAAACTTATGTGTTGCTTTGATGAAGCCCATGTAATGTAATTACCTTTATAAATAAATAAAGTGAATATCTTGATAATAATAATGTTTTATTGTACATTTCTTTTACATTACATAGTTACATATAAGATATAGCACATAGGAAAAGAAATATTAAAGTGAAAATTTATGTTTTACACAGACTTGTCACACTAAGAGACCCAGTATAGTATGGGTCTCTTGTTTTTGTATATTTTGTCATACCTAAAAAAGCGTAATATAATATTGAACCTCCTTGAAACAACAACAAAGTAAAGTGTGCTCCGTGTTTAATCGTAAAAATTATAGTGTTTTAACCATCCATAAATTTTAAAACTGTGCACAATTCAAAAACTAAACAACCAACTTTGATCACAAATTGCAATCATTCGTAGAATCTCGCGTTAAACCGCAAATCCGCGAGTTTAAGTTCGCGAACCAAATAACGAATTTCCAAGGAGGTATCTACGTTCTGGAATAAAAAACCAGTCGCATCGGAGAAGTGCGGCATTATTTACCTTAGCAGATCTTATCTACAGTACTACCACCCGTAATTCAGTTCAATAATCTTCAATCCCACCTTGAAAGAGGAAGAACCAACAAGCGGGCCTTGACGGCAACAAACTCAACCCAGGACGGCAAGGACTGATCTTGATTAATTATCAACATCTCATCAAGCGGCAAATATTCAAAATCCAATTTCATTTGTAAACATCAAGCTCAAAGAAAAGATATTATTTTTCTGTAGTTTTATCAATTTGATTTGTTTAAGCATTGATTAATGTCATTGGTCTAGAAATTGTCTCACATTTGTGTCACATCATTGAAATATATTGCCTGTATTTTAAGAGATTGTTTCGGCATAGCCAGTGTTGTCTGGATTGTTATAGAGTGTCCCACTGGATCACTCAACTTACACTAATCCAAAGTGTCGATGCTCAGGTATATATTTACATTTAATTTATTACTTTTATACTTATTGCTTCTACACTTATAACAACTAGGTTATTTGACACCTGGTCTTTTTCATATTTTTATACAGTAGCTCACAGCTCCAGACAAAAACCTACCTACTTATTTCCTAAAACTATCTAAATATTGTGACACTTGGATCTACAAATTACTCTGCAGTAAGTTATTTAGATAACTTTACTGGGTGATAACTAGCATAAATACTATATTCTATCTTTTGTTTGACTTAATCATTTTGTTCTTTTACTGACATATATGTACCTAAACATAAATAAGACATACATATTGACAGATCACACAACATTAAATTAAATTAAACTGGCAACACAACTGTAATTTATCTATTTATTTTTACTAAATCTTTTTGTATTTCTTGACACATACTAACATAGTAAGTACTAAATTCTTTATATAATAAAAATAATACTACTGAAAATGACTGTACAATTTAGGGTTGTACTGCAGTTTCCAATTTTATCCACCAGATAAATTCAAATTACAATCAATAGTTCAATTAAGTACAGGCTCCACAAATACACATCATGTTGTCCCAAGCAACTAGAGTAAAAAATCAAACAAAGAAATTAAAAATTTCTCTTGAAAATTTTGATGATGAGTCCTACATCATATTAAAACCAGAAATAAAAAAACTTGAAGAGGAGTACAAAAATGATTTTAAACTAGAAAATTTGTTTTCACAAATTTGTGAAAAGTGGATGGAAAAACACATCAAGTTGAAGGAAATGAATGAACACTGTATGGATATCATGTTGAAATGTGCTGAAATTGAAAAAGAGAAACATGGAATGGAGATAAAGCTGTCAGACTATGATGAAAGGTTCAAACGTTTAATAGCTGAAAATGAAGCTCAACTGAATGAGACAGATCAAAAAATCGAGGAATATAAACAAAATGAGAAGATGCTAGAAAACAAAACGAAAAAACTCAACGCACAAATTCAAAACATTCTGAGCACTAGTGAAAAACAGTGTCTTGAATATACTCAGACAATTGACACACTAAAAGTAGAAGTTCTCCAGAAGAATGAGATTGTAACATACAATATCAAAAAAGCTGAAGAAAACCAAAACCAAATATCTGAACTGTCTGAGGAAAACAGAAGAATGAGATTGAAAATAGAAGAAATGTCCAAAACAAAAAAACAAAATGAAAACAAGGAGACAGAAAAATTGCAGAATCAAATTATAAATCTAACCAACAAACATGAGTTAGATACAGCTTTATTTCTAGATAAACAAAGCAATGATGAATCTCAATTGAAAAGTGTGATAAAAGAGAAAGAAACTAACGAGGTAAATCTCTCACAGAAAATTAATTCACTAGTATGTGAAAAGGAAGGTTTGTTACTAACCATTGACGCTCTAAAAAAAACAATAGAAGACTTGGGTAAACATGAAATATATAGCATAACTCCCTCACTACTTGACAATTCAAACTCTTCAGTTAACACTATCATCAACTGTTCATCCATATATAATGAATTGAACTTATTTGAAGAAACTAAAATTACTGAAGAACAAAACAAAAACCACTGCTCCACTAACATGAACATAACTTCAAATGTCTCTTTTGAAGAAACTCCTGAAGAAAATTTAGCAGAAAACTCTGAATTAGGAAATATACTAGTAGACTCTACCACTATACAAAATATGAGTTTTAAACAACCAAATTCCCTAAAAAAAAATATAAACCCCGGATACCAAAAAACTGACTCTAACAAAAAACAGATTTTCTTGGTGGGTGATAGCCATATAAGAGGGTTAAAGCACTTCCTGAAATCTCAAATTCCTCATAATTGGACTATACAAGAGTCTTTCAAGTCTGGTGCATCTTTTGATGATTTGAAATACCTCGTACCCACACCTGAAACTTCTCAACTTAAAAATGGTGATCATGTAATAATAATGGCTGGTTCTAGTGATTTAAGAAGAACTAAGTATGACTCAATGCTGGATAGTATTCGACACAGCTTGGGTCTTCTTCTGGGTGTCTATGTCTCACTCATTATGCTTCCATTGAGATGTGACCATCCACACCTAAATTCAGATATTAAAAATCTTAATTCCAAACTAAATACTGACTTAGGTCAATATGTAAATATTGTAACACCCTCAAATTCCATTAAATTGTTCCACTATGCTATAGATGGACGCCATTTAAATAGACAAGGAAAAATGAAACTATGCTACCTAATTGCCACTTCCATAAAAAGCCAAAAAATAACACCTCTGAAACCAATTCCAGTTCCCATTTCTAAACAACAAATAGCACTTGCAACAACAAACGTTAGTACCAAAGAGCTATCTAGCAAAAATATCCACACTAGGTCACAATCAAGACATCCTAATAAAATTAATGCTCTAAAGACAGCACAAAATATGATCCAGTCTCAAAATAACTCTGAGACTGGACCTAATGTAAAAATGAATAAAAACATTAGTCGAGACTTACCACCTACATTTAAAAATAATGCTCTAAATACAGCACATAGTATGATCCAGTCTCAAAATAACTCTGAGACTAGACCTAATGTAAGAGGGAAAAAGAATATTAGTAAAAACTTACCACCTAGATTTAAAAAAAAAAATGCTCTAAATACAGCACATAGTATGATCCAGTCTCAAAATAACTCTGAGACTAGACCTAATGTAAGAGGGAAAAATAATATAAGTAGAAACTTACCACCTAGATTTAAAAATACAGAACATTATAATAACACAGACAGGAAGCATGAAAAAACAACTAGTACCAGACAATCCACTAAACCTGACACTATGACTAAGTTCAAAAATCCTCATCACAATCCAAAAACACTTGATAATCATAGTCCTCCCATCCCACCTCCCTCTCTTGCACATGCCCTGCCTCCACCTCATTGCAACCACAACCAAAGTATTAGTTGCCCACCATTTAACCGTTACTTGTCTTCTCAGCCTGTTTCTTGTTCCTGTTTTTCTCCACACTATTTCCACTTATTTTATCCCCATCAACACTTTGCTCCCTCTCATCCTCACAACTTTATCCCCTTCCACCCCGCTACCCCTCATCACTCCCATACTTCTCATTGCCTACCTACCCCTCACAACTACACTCCCTCTATACCTATTCATCATTTTGCCTCTCAGTTTAGCTTCTCTCCCTCTCTACCTAATCCTCCTTCTGCTTCCCAGTCTAATTATCCCCCTTCTCTTTCTCTAACAAATTATCCCCCTTCTCCATCTAAGCATCTTTCTGGCCCTCAGCCTATCTACCCTTCCTCTCTACCTAATAATCATCTGGCCCCTCTGTCTACCCACCCCGCTTCTCCACCTAATAATCACTTTTCCCCTCAGTCTACTCAGCCCCCCTCTCTACCTAATAATCATTCTACCCCTCAGTTTACCTACTCCCCCCTTATACCTCATAATTTTTCTGCCCCTCCGTCCATCTCCCCCCCCTCTTTACCTAATCATCTTCCTGCCCCTCAGTCTAACTACCCCCCTCTCCACCTACTCATCATAATAATTTTCAATAGCACCTGACGAATCAGCATCTGATGATATCTCTTCTACCCTCTCTATCAGTTCTATCACTCTTCATCACTCTGATAACAGCTATCATTATCAATGTCCCTATACTACTTCCTCTTCTTTTTCAACCCCCTCAGCAGAAAGCAGGTTTCTGGATCTACAGATTGGTGCTTCTACTAAAGGGGCGTATGAAAATGACAAGAACATTGTGACTGCTGGCGTGACTAATACAACTAATTCTCATGATACATACAATCACTCTATAATACCCCAACATATTCAAAAATCTTTGAGTACAGATGATGATTATAAAACCAGTTCTAACAGTTTGCCTTCACTCAGACCATGTGGTATTTTTCATGTTAACATAAATGGGCTGAGAACAAAACTATCTGATTTAGAAGATGTTATTGCATTAAATCCAGAAGTACAAATAATCTGTATTAGCGAACATAGAGTACCAGAAGCTGAAGAGTTAAAATATCACAAAGTAAATAGTTTCAAACTTGCAGATTTCTACTGTCGTGGATCAGGCAAGACTAGCGGGGGCGTCTTAATCTATATTAAAAGTTCAGTGGCATTTAAAAGGCTCATTATTCCTCCTGATCTCATAGTGGAATCAGAATTTGAGATCTGTGGCATTGGAATACCATCTTTAAATGTTGCGGTTTACTGTATTTATAGAGTCCCGGGAGCAAATATTGAAACTTTCTCAAATAGTTTTGTACCTAGTATAGCTAATGATACCAATAAATATCAATTCACTGTATTAGCAGGAGATTTTAATATTAATATCCTAAATACAGAGGATATAAACACTAGGGAACTTCTGAGCCTCACATCCACATTTCAGCTTATTCCCACTCATTCTGTGTCTACTAGATACGCAGTGGAAGATCGGTGTATTGACAATATCTTTATTAGTGATACTTTAGAGTATGTCTCACACACTGTCACTAGAGTTCACTCTGACCACTTGGGTCTCCTTACAATATTAAAATTCCCTCAAGTCCAACAAAAACAAACATATAGATTATGTAGAAAACTAAATAATATAGTAAGCGTACGTACCATTGCCAGCCATCTATGGCATACAAACTGGATACAGGAACTCCAAAAATTTCCAAATGCGGAACTATCCTTTGACTACTTCTGGGATTTTTTCTCAAACTTTTCAACGAAATTTTCCCGCTCAAAAAAACAAAAAATAGACCTCCAAACCACAAAAATGTCCCACTGACAGAAGAAATTATAAAACTTCGGGATGAGTACAGGTTCCTACTTGACCTTAGAAACTCTTCATTAATAGCAGACCATTGGCTAAAAAATTCATTGAAATTAAACAAAAAGAAATATCAAGAACTCATTAATAAAAACAACATAAAATACAACAGTGAAAAGATTTCCTCCTCATCAAATTATTCAAAAACATGTTGGCAAATTATAAATCCTCACCGGAGTCTTTCTGATACTACAACAAACATAAACATAAACCCTAATATCTTTAACGAAATTTTTGTGGAAAAGCCAAAATCACTAGTTGATAGTCTCAGTGAAAATTTCAACATACAAGATGCTATGAGATATGTAGAAAACTCACCGCAAACACAAAATACCATAGAATTGGAACCTGCGAATGAATTAGAAATATTTAAAACGATTATGAACCTGAAAAATTCTACTGCTTTGGACATATATGGTATGAATGTTCCATTCATAAAATCATTTGCATCAGTCCTATGTGTTCCACTCGCAATACTCATAAATCTTAGTTTTAGGGATGGTCACTTTCCCAGACAACTTAAACTTACACGTGTTGTCCCTGTCTTCAAAAAAGGCAGCAGAAGTGACCCTGAAAACTATAGACCTATTTCTATAACACCAATTATCTCTAAAATATATGAAATAACTTACCGCACCAGGCTTCTAAAATTCATCAAAACAAACAACACACTTTCTCCACATCAGTTTGGTTTTCGCGAAGGACTTTGCACATATGATCTCATTGAAAAGCTACTCTCATCTATTTATTCCTCACTTGATAAAGGTCTAGCAGCTCATCTAGCATTGTTAGATCTAAGTCGGGCCTTTGATACAGTTAACCATACACTTCTGCATAAAAAGTTAGAGTATTATGGTGTGAGAGGTGCTGCACTAAGTTTTCTGATGGACTTCCTTTGTTCAAGATCCCAAATTGTAGAGTGGGCGAGCAAATTTTCTGATGTAAAGGGAGTGAACCACGGAGTTTTTCAGGGGTCAATCCTTGGGCCTCTCCTTTTCATCATATATATAAATGACATATATATACTTGTTAAAAAATATTCCACCCTTCCCCTCAAAATCAAACAAGATATGTTTCTGAAATATGTGTCCCTCATTTTGAAAATGATACAAGTTCTAGTGTCTCTACTACTGATACAGCTAATGCTGATCACAATGTTCATTTTACTGTAGCTTCTGCTGCTCTAAACCAGAATCCCAGTAGTGATGCTGAAATTGTTGCTCTTAATGATTATGATGTAAATGCTGACATCACTTACAATGCCACTGCGGGTGCAAATGTTTTCACTGATGTCACTCCCACTAATAATAGTGCTCTTTCGCTGTATCAGTATGCAGACGATACGTCCATTTTAATAATTGAAGACTCAGAAGAAACAGCAAGTATGAAATCCCGCATGTTACTAAGTGCAATGGAAACATGGTTCAAAGACAATCTACTGCACAATAATGTTGATAAAATGGAAAAAATAGTTTTCAATCTTTCCGAGAAAATATCCAACATAAAATCAGCTCGACTATTAGGGCTGGATATTGACAGCAGACTTAGGTGGCATAACCATATTGAAAAACTCTCGAAAAGACTAGCATCCATTAACTATCTTTTTTATAAGTTAAGAGATCACGTGTCAATCAATATTCTTAAAATGTCTTATCAGTCTCTTTTTGAATCGGTCGCAACATATGCCATACGTTTTTGGGGCATTGCAGGCCATGTACAACTGATAATGAGAAGGCAAAAAAATGCAATTAGAATAATAACCAGAAACTCTTCTAGAGAACATTGTAAACCATTATTCATTAACTTAAAAGTTCTCACTATACCCGCATTATATATTATGAGCCAATTAAAATTTATCAAGAAAAATATAAATAATTACACCACAGTTAAAGACATCCACTCACACAACACAAGGTATGCATCTTCTAGGGCCATCGTACAACAAAAATGTAGAACCTCTAAAGCTATGTGCTCACCTGATTATATTGCCATCAAACTTTTCAACCATTTACCCCCTAAAATAAGAGATCTCTCTATGAGAGAATTTATAAAGTACATGGAAAATTTTCTCATAGAGAATCCAATTTATAGTTATAATGAATTTTATACCCTAACTTTTAGTTAATTTTAATTCACAATTTTAATTCTACTGATCTATGTTATGTTTACTCTATCATTTTGTATTATTTTGACTTTGTAATTTTGTGTAAACAATTATTTGCAATAAAAACTTTATTTATTTATTTATTTATTTATTTATTTATTTAATAATAATGTTAAGGATTATCCTATAGATTGTCAAATATATCTTTGGACAGCGGAATCAGCTCAATGGTTAAGCACTCGTCCTGGGTTCGATCCCCGACAAAATTTGTATTCTTAATTTGGTTACAGTTGTTTGTAAGGGATACCTTCCGGTGCGCTCGTGGGGACCCAGCACCTGAATCGGAAGTATTGTGTCACTTCTCGCCCATCGGGGGGGAGGCATATTACGGGATGGGCAGGCTACAACACAGACCAAAAGCGTCTAAAAAAAATAAGAATCAGGAGGGGTTTTTTAAAGGGTAAAACACCCTTTCGGAGGTTAAACCAATAAACCTTCGTTTGGAATAGCAAATTTTTCCCTTCCATAAAAAAAAAAAAAAATTATCGCCTTATTTATAGGTACTGCCCGATTAGGACAAATAAAGTCTCATTATTCCAGCAGTAAGCCCTGGACATATTATTATGAGGTAATCACAAATGGGAGGATAACTTGTCATGTCCCGGCTGGGTTTCGAACCCACGACATCTGGAATCTCTGGATTCACAGATTACCGCCTTTACCACTGAGCTACCGGGACAGACAAGATTAGATATTATATTCCATAAACAATTGTTTATCTCCAACCAAGGACAATGCCATTCTGTAATTAATGATGATGAGGTATAAACAAATAAATCACACTTTTAAAATCTTCAATGCCACAAAAATCTCTCATTTTATAGTTGAAATTTATATGAGAAGTACGTACCTAAAAGAAGCCTTAGAAGTGATCTTGAGGGTTGACAAGAATAGGGCTTGGCCATACGAGGCTGACCAATAGTTTCTTGTTCAAACGAACTTCAAATAATTTGCGTCTTCAAATTTACAGTCGCAAACAGACATAATGTCATGGCAAATAAAACAGCACATATATACTGTCATATACAGTCAAACTTGGTTATTTGGAACTTGTATATATTATACATGTGGTATACGTATACCTCAATATGTGAACGTCATCGTGAATGATGGTAGCCAGACAGTGGAGGAATGACTCAGCAAACGCATAATGGGACTCCCTGTCTCGAGCTGACAGTCTAAATAAAGCACTACTATGTGGAACTAAATAATAATAATACCTAAATAATACCAGGCAAGGTTAATGCTCAAAGCATTTTCTACCATCTAACCCTCTGAGTCTTATTATTATGATCATAGGGTAGCGTCATCGTGAATGATGGTAGCCAGACAGTGGAGGAATGACTCAGCAATTTTACCACTGACTTTACAAGGAGGCTAATAATTGACAAGGGCCCCTAGAGCAAATGCTGGTCTACTGCCTGTTTATAGTGCCCCAGCCAGACAGAGTCTTATTATTATGTGGTCACAAACTCAAATTAATGAGGAAAAATTCATGCACTGGGTGGGGTTCGAACCAATGGATCCCTGCACTACCTGAATTACCAGACCAGCGCGTTAACCACTTGACTACCAGTGCAAGACATGGACATTTTTTTTTTTTCAGAAGAGGAAAATTTGCATCAAACACCAGGGTAGGTTAATGCCTGTGAGAAGGTTTTTTACCGTCTAAAAACCTCTTCTTGGTTGTGTTTCTACTATATGTTGCCCTGGGACCGCCGCCGTGTGGCATTACTTCAGGGGAGACATGGACACTGCTGGACACCCTGTAAAAAGCGCTACTCACCTCAGCTCTCCACAAAGTCGCTGGTCGTCGTCAGGCAGGTTGAGTAGCTTGCTCAGTTTCTCATACGTCTCCAGTATATCAGCGTCGATCATGCCATACAAGTAGCCGAAATATCGGACCACCTCCGCTATGGAGAATTCCGTGTAAAGTGCAACCTGGTGGTCAAAAATGAAACAATTTATGTATAACTAGCTGCGTTGCGGCGCGGTGCGTTCACCAAGGCATGGCCGTGTTGGTGAAAAAAAAATATTTGGTAATTTCCCTCGCCATACAGAGGGGTAATGCAGCGAGTATAGTGGGCTCTTTGCCATCAAGTATCAATGTGGAAGCAGTGGAAGAGGTGTTTTACTTGTAATAATAATAATTTAAAAAAAAAAAAATAGGTATTGTTAGTTAAATTTATATATTTCTTTCTCTCACTTCATAATTATGGGTATCAAACACTCAAGTATGTACTATAAAATGTAATATCTATGTTAGCATACGAAAGGTTGAACAAATCTTATCACAAATTAGTATCGCAAAAACATTTCTAAGAATAAACAACCTTTTTTTTTTCTATTGAGACCCTTTTTTTACTTTCCTTTTATTGTTCTAATTTGAGAAGGATAAAAACAGTGAAAAAAATTATGAAACAAATCGACCCTTCTATTGTATTATAGTACCTACTCGAGGATGAAAAAATCGGAACAAAAAAGGAATTCTCATTCCAGAAATCTATCAGAGTAATGATCAGAGTAGTAGACCCATATTATTTTTTTATTGTAAGAAAAAAATGTTCTTCTAATTTTTTCGTATTTCTTATCGTTTAGCCAGGACCGCCAAATAAATTATTTGTTTTCTTTTTCTTTTTTTTATATACAGAGGACCCATCCTAAGCCATTTTTATTTGGCTTCTAAGATTAAGGCTACATCATTATTTTCTCACCTGTTGTGGCATGTGGCCCAGGAGTTTCTTGTTATCTATGCAGACTCTAATTTGGCCATAATCCACCAGGTGTCTACCCACCATGCAACTCAGCAGGGTTGTCTTGCCACAACCGCTGGCACCCAGCAGGGCGTAGCTGAGAACAGAAGAGGGAGACAAAAATTAAGATGGATTGCAATGGTACTACCAAGCAGAGCGTAGCTGAGGACAAAAGAGGGAGACAAAAATTAAGATGGATTGCAATGGTACTACCAAGCAGGCCTTAGCTGAGGACAGAAGAGGGAGACAAAAATTAAGATGGATTGCAATGTTACTACCAAGCAGTGCGTAGCTGAGGACAGAAGAGGGAGACAAAAATTATGATGGATTGCAATGGTACTACCAAGCAGTGCGTAGCTGAGGACAGAAGAGGGAGACAAAAATTATGATGGATTGCAATGGTACTACCAAGCAGAGCGTAGCTGAGGACAGAAGAGGGAGACAAAAATTAAGATGGATTGCAATGGTACTACCAAGCAGGCCTTAGCTGAGGACAGAAGAGGGAGACAAAAATTAAGATGGATTGCAATGGTACTACCAAGCAGGCCTTAGCTGAGGACAGAAGAGGGAGACAAAAATTAAGATGGATTGCAATGGTACTACCAAGCAGGCCTTAGCTGAGGACAGAAGAGGGAGACAAAAATTAAGATGGATTGCAATGTTACTACCAAGCAGTGCGTAGCTGAGGACAGAAGAGGGAGACAAAAATTATGATGGATTGCAATGGTACTACCAAGCAGTGCGTAGCTGAGGACAGAAGAGGGAGACAAAAATTATGATGGATTGCAATGGTACTACCAAGCAGAGCGTAGCTGAGGACAGAAGAGGGAGACAAAAATTATGATGGATTGCAATGGTACTACCAAGCAGGGCGTAGCTGAGGACAGAAGAGGGAGACAAAAATTAAGATGGATTGCAATGTTACTACCAAGCAGGGTATAGCTGAGGACAGAAGAGGGAGACAAAAATTAAGATGAATTCCAATGTTACTACCAAGCAGGGCATAGCTGAGGACAGAAGAGGTAGACGAAAATTATGATGAATTCCAATGTTACTACCAAGCAGGGCATAGCTGAGGACAGAAGAGGGAGACGCGGACTGCAGAGATAGCCTAAGGCAATAATCACGATAAAAAAAATCAATAATCACGCTAGTAAAAATCGATGATAAACGGAGGCGGGACTTTCAATTTCTTTGTGAAATCTTTCCGAAAAAATTAAGCATTTCCGCCAAAACCGCTATGGAGTATTTTCGACTGCAACATACAACTTGTATCAGCCGTAAATCTTTTTGTCACCAAATTTTAATTCACCCTGTATAGTATTATTTTATTTTGGAGGAAAAATATTGCTTGAAACACAGGCCTTTGAAAGGGTTTAAAACAAAATACGCCTGTTTTAGAGCCTTTGAAAGGCCCATCAGAGGGAAGGCTTACTACGGGACGGGCAGGCTACAACACAGACCACAAGCGTCTATAGTAGTTCCTGTTTTATGGCTACGAAATAGAAGAAAAAATAATAAAAATCTTAATAATAATAAAAAAATGTTACATTTCCAAGACACATTGTTAGGTCTAAGAGCAATAATAATAATAACACTCTTCAGTGGAAGGTAACCACCAGGCGAGATCATCACTGAAAGTATTTTCTACCACCTAACTCTCAGAGTCTTATTATTACGAGTTTGTGGCCACGAACTCAAATGAATGAGGAAAAATGCATGCATTGGGTGGGATTCGAACCAACCGATCCCTACAATATCTGGATTACCAGACTAGCGCGTTAACCACTTGACTACAGGTACCTACACAGTAATGAAATTATGAAAAAAATCCTGGAAATTTCCGCTGAAACGTTAATCGTCGCTTTTAACTGCCAGATCACACCACCCGAGTGGGTGTGGTGTGTTTGATGGTTTGTCAAAGAGTGATTTCCATTAATGGTATTAGAATATTCACATTACGCCCCCAGCTAAGGCTGGGAACACGAAAAATTGAGTGTAGACTCATCATTTGCTCCCCTCCACGGAAATCTTTAGTAAAAGGCGAAAGATTTATTCGTTTTGAAGGGAAGCCAGAGTTAACGACAGAGGGATTAGCTTAGGGTAGGGATGTGAAGCTATGTTAAAAAAAAAGTGAGAAGTTCTATAGCATTTTTTAAATGAAGGGGTTTTATACGATCGGAAGTATTGTGTCACTTCTCGCCCATCAAAGGGGAGGCATACTACGGGATGGGCAGCCGACGACACAGACCACAAGCGTCTACAGTAGCTCCTGTTTCGTGGCTGTGAAATAAAAAAGGCTGTGAAACACTCTTCTTTAAAAAATATCTTCGGCCCCGGGACTGAATTAACAATACTTCAGGGTCACCCTGTAATTTATCAAAATAAAAATTATTATGATAAAGAAATGGGGAAACCCAAAATTTGAATCTCGTACCTCTCTTCCCACGGACTACAATGTGGCAGATGACTAGGAATTCACGACAGCCTTCCTAAAATTATGCAACAAAAATAAATAACGCTAGTTCAAAATATGCAGAGTATATTCCTATACTGTTCAAAATATGTATTGTGTGGATTTTAACAACGAGCTCAAAAAATCTCATTTTGCAAACAAATCATTTGTTTGTTCAGTGATTCCACTGACTACTGTTCTAATCAGGCACGGCCTGATTAGAACAGTAGTCAGGGTGGGAAAATCTTCTGGGGGTGCTGCCACAAAAACCGGACTGAAATGGGATTTATAGAGTCGCTCTTTTTTTTACACTTCATTTTTTTATACAAAACAATCAATAATATTAACAGAGATAAAAAAAAAAAAATTAACAGTATTTACAAAATAAAATATACAAAAAAAAATATTAAAATTAAAATCTACAATTATTGTCTTGTAATCCGGGGCGAAGTTAATGCCTGAGGCATTCTAAAGAGTTTGAGTTTAATTATGCATTATTTATTCTAGAAATGTATGATGATATATTAATAAATTATGTTCGAGCTAGGACTTGAGAAAATCATCTCTTTTTCTATTTTGTCTGGCCACGCGGGCCGCGCCTGGTTCTATGAATCTATGAAAAAAAAATCTGGTGTAAACATCACACGACTTTCCTTATCATATTAGGAATGAAAACGGGACCAAAAGCCACTGGTGACTCAAAGGTAACATTTAGCTAAAAATAAACATCAAATTCGTAATCAGCACCTTAAAATCATTGGATTTGATATGTCACAACCCCCATCTAGGATGAATAATAAAAAAGTTAGTCCAAGCGGGTTCCCCCCAAAATACCGGTAAATTGGGGCCGAGTTCGAAAAAGTTCAAGATATCAAAAAAATGATCAGAATAGACCCCTATTATTTTTTTAATCTAAGAAAATGTTGTTCTCTAACTTTTTTTGTATCTTTAACCAATTCATAGAAACGGCGCTTGCGGCCAATATTTGCGGCCCTGCGGCCGCATTCTGCGGCCGATTGCAACCAAAAGTTTCGTGGTTTGTCTGGTGTATAAAATTAATTTCCATACCAAATTTCAAGTTTCTAGCTCTAACCGTTCTTGAGATATCCTGTTCACACACACACACACACACAGACACACAGACAGACAGACAGACAGACGCACGGACCAATGGCTGAAAACAACTTTTTTGGTATCCTGAGGCTTTGATTCGTCCAGAAATGTGAAAAACTGGGTAGGTCAAATTTTCGACGAATACAATACTTTCCTTATTATAGGATAAGGAAAGTAATATGCACAAAAATAATGTCATATTTTTTTCCCCAGTTTCTTGAAGTGATTAATAGTTCTGGAACTGGCGTTCTCTACAATAGACCGTGAGTAGCCTGACAGTCTATATAAAACGTTCTTAATAAATTGTTAAAGTTGGTTAATCGAAAAGTATTGCCTATACTATTCATTTTATCGTAGAAAACATTAATAGTTGAGTAACAACTTGTTAAGGCGGGGTTATTGCCTATGGCAATTTCTTCCACCCAACTCTTCTGTTTTAAATTGAGTATTGGGCAATTTTGCTTTCGTTTGTCTGTGTGTTTGTCTGTCTGCTTGTCTGTCTACTGTTTGTCTGCTTATCTGTCTGACTGTCTCTTTGTTTCTCTGCTTGTCTGTCTATTTTTCTGTCTGTTCCGCGATAACTCCCGACCGGATTCTTCGAATTCACCGCGGTAAAAATTCAAAAAGGGGCCGGTTGTTATTTTTAAATTAACACCCATCGAGTGGGGTATTGATTGAAATTTATTGATGGTGGCTCGGAATAAGATCAGTGTATTCAGAGTGACGTTGCCCATTTGACAAATAAGCTGTTCAAAAACAAATAAATCTAAATTTCCGATGCTTATTTATTTATTTGAACAATATACGGGCATATTTACCCTGTACTAACTAATTTTACAATTTTATTCATTTCCCTAACTAATCGTAATAAAAAATAAAATATAAAACTATCGAACATAAGACTACCTACTTATCCATATAATACTAGCGGGCTGTCGTCCGCTTTGCGGGCCGAGGCATGGCCGTGAAAGCAAAAAGTCCTTTTTCGCCAATGGCAGGTGTTGTAGTGGGAATTTCGAAAATCCCGTCTTATTGCACATCTAGACTATAAGACAAAGCTACCTACCAAATTTCAGCTTCCTAGGACTTACCAGTTCGGAGAAACAGTGATGATCAGTCAGTCAGTGACTTTGACATTTATAGGGGGGGGGGGAAACAATTAATATATTTATTAATGTACTGCTCACTATGTGAGTTGCCAAAAGAACACAGTATACAAATCAAACTAGTTAGTTATTCCATTTTTCTTTGTTGTTATTATTTTTTTTCTTCTATTTTTCATTTCTTCTTCTTTTTTTTTTTTTTTCTTCATTATTCAATATTAGGTGTATAGATGTTTGTTTATAATATGAAGAGTGTCTTTCAATACGGTCCGGCACATATCTTTCAGCGTCTTTTTCTTGATGTTGTGTGTTTTGAAAAAATTGCACAGGAAAGGAGAAGCTGTTCCCCTGACTCCAAACCACAGTCCAATTACATCCCAGTCATTGATATTGTACTTTTCCTTGAAGTAGGGAACTGTTGGAAGATAAATTAGCCTCTTTTCTTCATTGATATCAGTGTCTTGTGTTTCAGTATTTGTTTCCCAACGAAGGGTGGGATCCAAAATGAGACCTCGATTTTTTTTACGGTCAAGGACAACAATGTCTGCGCGCCGATTTTGACTACTCCCGTCATCTTGTATTGCCTCGCAATGGACTTCTTCGTAGACTTCCCAGTTTTGCTGTCTGAACTGACAGCAAAACTGGGAAGTCTACGAAGAATTAATTATTAATTATACCTTATAAGTGAGAAAAAAATAAAAAGTTTGAGAATTTTTCATTGATATTAGATACTTTTGTGTTTTTCATTTTATAATTCATCCGTCTTTCGCGCTCCAGCACCCTGTAGTTCTATTCAACTAGTTAAATCATCGTTTGATTACATCTAAACATTCCTGACCAGTGGTAATTCTATTCATCTAGATTTAACTACGTAACCGCCACAGCCAGAGGTTTTCTTTCAGATCCCCCCACACAGTCCAATAGGAAGTTGTGCACAATATCGAGAGACCATCAATCACAAGAGTTGGCTCCGGATCACACAAATCTGTCACAGATGAGCAAGCGTACACACCTGGTCACAAGATATTCTTCAACTGTTGAACAGTAGAACAGTTACTGTTGGTGGATACTTGGATGTGTTTGTGTAGTAACAGTTCTTCAAACTGTCTGATTTTTTTTTTTTTTTTTAGATTTTTTTCAAGGTAATTGTGCCCTGGAACCGCTTTCGCAAATACTTCAATGCTAAAGTGCCCTAGGGCAAGGACTTCGATAGTTATAGACCTCTCTTTATAAAAATGTTCTTTAAAAAAAAGTGCCCTACATGCATGCCATTCCGGCAACGTAAAAACTCGATCAGAATTTTCTGCTCCGGCCGGGATTTGAACCCGCAACCTCCGGGTCAGTAACCACTGCTCTGAGCCACGGAGGACGGCCACGGAAACTGTTTGAATTGGGTAAATGCATGGAGGAATAAGCAGTGGAGATGTCTGTCCCAAACCTGTCACTTCACACTTAGACGACCGGCATGGTTTTTCGTGAATTCTCTTGTGGGACCGGCGATAATACGGCTCTCCGACATTGTGTACCACCGGTGGTACACCCGGTCCATTCCGTACGAACGTGCGTGTACCACCGGTGGTACACCCGGTCGTCTAAGTGTTAAGAAACTATCCAGTATGGCTGAACCATCCAAAACCCAACATCGATGGCGCGTTGAATGCACCGGTTCTCGTAGGATCAACGAAGTTCAGCAACGTCCAGCGAGGTGAAGACTTCGTGATGCTGGCATTCCGGCCCAACTCAGGCTCGGTGAGGTTAATGTGGGCACCAGCTTTTTACAGTCAAACCTGGATATATAATGGACTTGGATATAATATAAACCTCTTTATAAGAGAGAAAATCTCAGGTCCCTGCGTCACCTGTTTATGTGTAATCGAGAACTGACTTTGTTAGAAACCTCTTACAAAAGAATTTTTGTTCTGTCCCTTGGGTTCTATTATATCCAGGTTCGACTGTAGCAGGTTTGTGAGTTTCCTGTGAATGGAGGGTAACACCGTCGTCGTGATATGACCATGCAGTTGAAAGCGAAGTTAAACCCAAATTAAAAAAAATCCCCTCTGATGCGCGAGAAGTGACACAATACTTCCCATTTAGGTGCTGGGTCAACATGATCGCACCGGAAGGTATTCCTTACAAACATGCATAAGCTCGCTCATGCTGCCCGTTTTTTTTTTTTTTTTTTTTTTTTTTTTTAAAGATGGGTGTTTCACAGCCATTTTTATTTCGTAGACATGAAACAGGAGCTACTCTAGACGCTTGTGGTCTGTGTTGTAGCCTGCCCATCCCGTACTATGCCTCCCCTCAGATGGGCGAGAAGTGACACAATAATTCCCAATTAGGTGCTGGGTCAACACGAGCGCACCGGAAGGTATCCCTTACAAACAATTGTAACCAAAGTAAGAATACAAATTTCTGTCGGCACGGGGGATTGAACTCGGGACCTTCCGCATAGCAAGCGAGTGCCTAACCACTGTTCAATTGTTCATGCTTGCATGTGCGTGTGTAGCCGCCTTTAGGGGGAATAGCAATTTAAGATACAGAAAAAAACTCTGCCCACTCATATCAAATTTTCGTGTTGGGACCCTAGTTTGGGAACCGCTTCATTCGGGTGTGTTTGCAAGATGGAATCGCGGCGGAAAAACTTGTTTTTTTACAATATTTGTTTCCTTGGCGTGAATTAAAATTTATGTGTCACTTTCGCTCTTCGGTAATGACAAGTAATCTTTTTTTTTTTTTTTTTTTTTGAGCCCTCGTGATGCTGGCTATTTCCGGCCCATATCAGGCTGGGTGAGGTTAATCTGAGTTATTATTATTCAACACTTTATTAGATATAAATGGACATATGTACAATACGCCACGGAAGGTATCTATGACTCATATCTATCTCACGGACACGGAATTATTAGTTAAATTCCTGAACTTGAGAATCTCAGATAATCAACAATTTTAGTATTTTGACCCCCCCTCAAGTCGATTGATCTTTAAGCATCGATTTCACAGATGAAGAGTTGACCTCTTACCGGTGAAGTTCAATGTTGACCACTTTACAAAGTTTTATAATATTCATATTTATTATTCTGTAATCTGCATTAACTTTTTTTTTTGATTTTGCATCGTGTTCAACACCGAAATTTTCATCGTCTTCAACAATTTCGCGCCAAGCAACATTAAAGAGAGAAAGAATTTTATTAAAAGAATTTTTATTGAGTAGCATCATCGTGATCGATGGTACCCGAACTTGATATTAAAGTTTATTTAATAATAAACAAAAAGAACTGCCAAGGTTTATAGGTACGCCTTGGTCTTTGTACTTATTTTAGACATTCATTAAGCTCACAATATTTGTAGCCAAACCGCTTATCCCTCTAATGAAAATTAATTCAGGCCTCCTACACACGATCAGAATATTTGCGATTGTTTTTGTTTATTTTGTCTGTCCCGGTAGCTCAGTGGTAAAGGCGGCACTCTGTGAATCCAGAGATTTCAGAGGTCGTGGTTTCGAAACCCAGCCGGGACATGACAAATTATGCTCCCATTTGGGATTTTTACCACATAATAATATGTCTTGGGCTTACTGCTGGAAGAATGGAACTGTAATAGTCCTAATCGGGCAGTATAAATAAGACGATATTATTATTATTATAATTTTTATATTGTGGTATTGTGGTTAGAATGTTGGATTATATTCCACCACCTACTTGAAAGCCCTGAAGCATAATAATACCTATGTTCCCAAGGATGCTCATAATCTCTGTGAAAGAGGAGGCAGTATTAAGTACTATTGGTACTTATGAGTATTATAGACAACAACCATAACTTATCAACTCTTGGAAAACTATTGCAAAAAATGCATATTAATCTTTCTTGAGTGCAAATGAACAATTTTACTCAACTATTTATTTATTTTTTCTAAAGTTATTTATTTATTCTTAAGTGGACAGCACAGTTATACATAACAAATTGAATATACATACATATTATGGATTAGAAAATCATGTATAGCTATACAACTATACATTATTATTATTATTATTATTATTTTACACTTTATTAATAAGGACATAATTATATAGGTACTACACAGACAGTTACAAATTAATATACAATATAAGAAGAAGTAAAAAGAGAAGAAAATGAAGAAAAAATACATTAATATGTATTAGGTAATTATTTTAAATGGAAAAAAAATTCCCGTTCCTCGCCCAGTTATTCAAGATTTCCAGAGGTACTTCCAAGCCATCTTGATTGGTTTTATTTAATCAACTCTAAAATCTTGGTCATAGGTACCAATGAGGAAGTCCCTGAAAAAAGTGGTAAGTATGCAATCCGCAAAAACAAATAGTACATACAGCCCTCAAACAACCTCCCCATAAATACGACTGACATACATACATACATAGATTAACATTGCCATAGGCAATAACCCCGCCCTTTAGTTAGAACATATGTATCTATCTATTTTTTTTCCAATTTTATTGTTTATAATTATAGTTTCCATATTTTTATATAACAATTATTTGTACTGTACATTTATATGTCTTTGTATCTAATAAAGCATTTAATATAAAAATAATAATACATATTAGGTTCTCGTCAAAAATCAAGGACGGACCAGAACACCACTCCCGGAAATAGCTTGCAGCCTGATTCTTTCCTAGCTGGTTTCTGCAAAACCCAATCTGCATTCTTCAAGAAACATATTCAGACCCCCTTGAAAAACCAATCTGGTTTATCATTATAAAGTGGTTCGGGTCCCTCAAGAGAAGCCCTATTATCAGACCAACCTCTATTTAGGTCTATTGTGACCAAATCTGGTGTAAATCCAACAATATTTCTTGATTATCCAATTATTCCAATATCGATTGTTTCATGAAAATCCAACATTGGTTCCTCAAAACCAAATCTGATTTTCTCCAACATTGATTCTTCAAAATCTAACATTGTTTCTTCAAAGCCAAACCCGATTTTCTTCAAAATCTAACATTGTTTCTTCAAAGCCAAACCTGGTTTTCTTCAAAATCTAACATTGTTTTTAAGATGCCAGACCTAATTTTCTTCAAAATCCAACAATATTTCTTCAAAACTATTTCTTTAAAGTCATTATTTCTTCAAAGTCATTATTTCTTCAAAGTCAAACCTGGTTTTCTTCAAAATCCAACATTGTTACTTAAAAATCTAACATTATTACTTGAAAATCCGACAAAGATTCTTCAAAACAGAACCTGGTTTTAGCTAGACCCGTGTATTTTGAAGATGACGACAATCTCTTTTCTTGAAAACCCAATTTGGTTTCTTGAAAATAATGTAATGTCCACTTTAGAACATGAAATTTTTAACCAGGTATTACCACATAAAAAGATCGCAATAAAAGTAGCATCTTGTTTTTCCGTAGACCAGTTACACAAGAACTGTGTCGATGTTGGCTAACTCATTTTGGAAAAAGTAGTCTACTTTGTCCAGCGGTAGCATAACTGACGAGTACCCCAGGTGACATAATGGAAAAATAAATAAGAACCATTTGAGAAACTTACCTAATAGGTACTAAAAGTCTATGTAAGTATATACGATTGTACATAAGAGGTACATACCTGATTGTATAGGTACTGAATAGTGACCAGTGGTGGCATTCATAACCGAAACCATTTTGCAAAGACTACCTAATCTTCTTCTTTTGCTTTGCCATTTCCCAAACCTATTTAGGGTCGACATTTTTGAACATCTTCTTCATGGCTGAGGTTGGTTGGTTGGTTCCTTTTATATTTTACAGTAACAGTTGAATGCCTTTTCTTTCCTATTGCCAACCCTGTTACGACCGTCAATGAATTGTGTTATTATCTTTTGGCCTGACAAGGTTTTGTAAACTGGTAGTCGAGTGGTTAAGGCGCTACTATGGTAATCCAGGTAGCGTAGGGATCCTGGTTCGAATCCCACCCAGTGCATACATTTTTCCTCATTAATTTGAGTTTGTGTCAACACAATAATAAGACTCATTGGGTTAGGTGGTAGAAAATGCATTGAGCATTAAGCTCGCCTGTGGTAACCTTCCACTATAGAGTATTATTATTATTGGTATAACATGCCCCAGCAAGACAAAATCCATCTACACTAACTGCCTATCTTTTTGTCAATCAATGCAGAAGTTAAGTGTATGATCCATAAAATCGATTGTATCTAATTGTATTAACTTGTCCAGCTATTTCCAGCTAGTCCCGGCCCACATATTATGTGTGAATTGTTTGCATTTGCAGGACCATCCCTTATGAGGACTTTTGGCTTTTTATCTGCATTGATAACCTAAAGAATTTTTCCTCATTCATTTAAGTTTGTGACCACATGATAATATGACTCTGAGCGTTAGGTGGTAAAAAATGCTTGGAGCATTAATCTCGCCTTCCACTAAAGAGTGTTACTATTAACTATGATTATTATTGTCTTTCTGAATAATGATCTCGATCTAGTAGTAATTATTTATTGACTGTCAATCCACCTGCTTGATCCATAAATTCCTCATAGCCATTGATTAGGTACACGTGCCTTGTTGACGTTCTACCATTGTCTAGGTGGTTAATGTGGTATTTATTGTGGTAGTACCACGATATTATCAATGTTAATGTGGTACATTTATGGTAGTTGTGGTACAGTTGGTAAAGAAAAATAGTAATATCAATTGACAAGTCCGCCGCCTTATCGATCAAGGTAACCCCGCCCTTTAGTTAGGACATAATTAGGTTTTTATACATTTTTTTTTTTCATTTTTATTGTTTCCATTTTTTCATTGTTAAAATAATTATTTGTATTGTACATAAATATGTCCATTTATATATGTATAATCAAGTGTTGAATAATAATAATAAGTGTGATTGATTAGTATTATTATTGTTTTAAGACAGTGTAATGTGACTGGGCGGGTCTGATGGACACCTGAGTGCTCATGTAATGACACAGGTGGCCATTCCGGCCGTCAGACAGGTTGGTTCTGTGGAATGGCAAGAGCCCGCGAGCTAGTATTTGTTTCATGCCTAGGTGTCAACCTGGCAATGTGCGGAGTCCTCGTGAGGAAAATAGAGTAGTTTTATTATAATATTTGTGTTAATCACTTTCGTGATGTCACAACTACTCAAACTCGCTTTACTAAATCTACGCTGAAACCGGGACTTGAACCACCGACCTCCAGGTTACAAGTCCGCCGCCTTATCGATCAAGCTACTGAGGTCGGTAAAAAAAAAAAAAAAAAAATTACAGTATTTTCTTGTGTGAGCAGCCACCTGTGGCGGAATGATTGATAAAAATAAGGTATTCAGATGATATTAGCAGAGTAGAAATTAATGTATCATAGAATTCGAAAAGTACGTCGCTCTTAGTAATGCTGCACTACCCACAACAATTGTGAAGAGGCCTTGTGCTTCACCACAGATTAATCATTCCTAGATAGTTCTGTACATAGAATAGAATAGAATATGTTTTTTATTGTAAATAATAATAATTCAAATACATAAATACTTAAACTACTACATTATACAACGTCAATATGTTTTTTTTTTTTTTTTTTTTTTTTTTTAAGGAAAAATAAATGTGTATACAATTATACATATATCCATATAGGTAGAATAAAATAGAAGTAAATGACTTGTCTTTTTTTCCAAAGATTTCGGTAAACATTCATACACGTAACTGTGGCGGGTAGCATTCACTTCGCCAAGCCAACACACACTCAGACACACTCTGATAAATAAAAAAAATCACTTTTTTCGAATCAGGAGAGTCTCAATCATACAGATATTTTATCATCTCATTTATTTTTTGTAGTCGTCGAAATCGACAATTTGCCATCAAATTTGAACATGTTTATAAAATATGCACACATAAATAGATACACTATGTGACAATTGTGACATACGTAGTAAACACAAAATAACATCTCTGATCTTAAACACAATATACGTACATTCTTCAATCAGATCGTATAAAACCCCTTCATTTAAAAAATACTATAGAACTTCTCATTTTTATTTGAACTTAGCTTTACATGCGCACCCTAAGCTAATCCCCAATTCGTTAACTCTGGCTTCCCTTCAAAACGAATAAATCTTTCGCCTTTTACTAAAGATTTCCGTGGAGGGGAGCAAATGATGAGTCTATACCCAATTTTTCGTGTTCCCAGCCTTAGATGGGGGCGTAATGAATATAACATACACTGATGCAGCTCAACACAATGACATCAAGCGAGCACACAATTCACACATACACCACCAATAAATGACATACCTACTAAAACAAAATACACTGCCAGTTATTAACACAATACTTCCTCGTGATTATTTCACATTGCATTCAATTTTGAGATTTCATACTAAATCACTTGTATCTCTATCACCGATTTTCTTCAAATTTGTTTTAAATGGTAGAATTCTATTTTTCTTACATTCAGGATTCTACAAAAAATTCTACATCGGCAAGATTTCGGCAGGGTTCTGGTACTCTTATGGTATTCCTCTCTAACGTCAAGTTGATTTCCTTGAGTATGAAGGGAGACGCCTTGGAGTATCTCTTGTAGACATTGCGGGCTGATGTCTCAGGCATTCTCTGCCACTTAACCTCGTAAAACTAGGCACTAGTCAGCTACTTAACAACTTAGAAGTCTTAGAACTAGGCACTGGTCAGCTACTTAACATTTCATAATAACTTTTCCGACATCTCAAAATAACTTCATCAAAATTGAAAAAGTACGATGAATTTTAAAAATCCTATCAAAATGTAAGAAATATTTTTTAAATTGTCAGTTTTAAGTGCATAATTACAACAAACTACACATACACCATACACTACACACTGGTCACGGAAGGAGCCCAGAACAATGGTTCTGGGCGTCCAAAGGGTTCACCCATATCAATCCCTCCGCCACCATGACATCACACATGGACTCGGAAAGTTAAAAGTAAGTAAGCTACTTAACAACTTAGAACTAGGAACTAGTCAGCTACCTAACAATTTAGAAGTTTTAGAACTAGGCACTAGTCAGCTACCTAACAATTTAGAAGTCTCAGACTTAGGCACTAGTCAGCTGCCTAACAATTTAGAAGTCTTAGAACTAGGCACTAGTCAGCTACTTAACAACTTAGAAATCTTAGAACTAGGCACTAGTCAGCTACCTAACAATTTAGAAGTCTTAGAACTAGGCACTAGTCAGCTACTTAACAACTTAGAAGTCTTAGAACTTAGAACTAGGCACTACTCACATGGTATTCCTCTCTACCGTCAAGTTGATTCCCTTGAGTATGAAGGGAAACGCCTTGGAGTATCTCTTGTAGACATTGCGGGCTGATTCTCTGCCACTGAACCTCTTAAAACTAGGCAATACTAAGCTACTTAACAACTTAGAAGTCTTAGAACTAGGCACTGGTCAGCTACTTAACATTTCATAATAACTTTTCCGACATTTCAAAATAACTTCATCAAATTTGAAAAAGTTCGATGAATTTTAAAAATCCTATCAAAATTTAAGAAATATTTTTAAAATTGTCAGTTTTAAGTGCATAATTTCAACAAACTACACACACACCATACACTGGACACGGAAGGAGCCCAGAACAATGGTTCTGGGCGTCCAAAGGGTTCACCCATATCAATACTTCCACCACCATGACATCACACATGGACTCGGAAAGTAAAAAGTAAGTAAGCTACTTAACAACTTAGAACTAGGAACTAGTCAGCTACTAAACAACTTAGAAGTCTTAGAACTAGGCACTAGTCAAGTAGTCAGCTACTTAACAATTTAGAAATCTTAGAACTAGGAACTAGTCAGCTACTTAACAATTTAGAAGTCTTAGAACTAGGCACTAGTCAGCTACTTAACAATTTAGAAGTCTTAGAACTAGGCACTAGTCAGCTGCCTAACAATTTAGAAGTCTTAGAACTAGGCACTAGTCAGCTACTTAACAATTTAGAAGTCTTAGAACTAGGCACTAGTCAGCTGCCTAACAATTTAGAAGTCTTAGAACTAGGCACTAATCAGCTACTTAACAATTTAGAATTCTTAGAACTAGGCACTAGTCAGCTACTTAACAACTTAGAAGTCTTAGAACTAGGCACTAGTCAGCTACTTAACAACTTAGAAGTCTTAGAACTAGGCACTAGTCAGCTACTTAACAACTTAGAAGTCTTAGAACTAGGCACTAGTCAGCTACTTAACAACTTAGAAGTCTTAGAACTAGGCACTAGTCAGCTACTTAACAACTTAGAAATCTTAGAACTAGGAACTAGTCAGCTACTCAACAATTTAGAAGTCTTAGAACTAGGCACTAGTCAGCTACTTAACAACTTAGAAGTCTTAGAACTAGGCACTAGTCAGCTACTTAACAACTTAGAAGTCTTAGAACTAGGAACTAGTCAGCTACTTAACAATTTAGAAGTCTTAGAACTAGGCACTAGTCAGCTGCCTAACAATTTACAAGTCTCAGACTTAGGCACTAGTCAGCTGCCTAACAATTTAAGGTGGGTTTCCATTGCGTCGGCTTTTGCAGATCGGCATTGCCGATCTGCAAATGCCGAACGGCACGATCTGTTTCCATTGGTTTTAAAGATTAGTCGGCATTCCGCTCAGTTTCTTTAATTGTAGTGTAGAAGTGACGATAAAAAAAGTTCCACTTTTTGATGACGATAGCTCTATACATATGTCTCTCCCTGTTGAAGTGGCTCTGGAGATACCTTATTTTCTTTTCTATCTCCTCTTTATCAGTTCCAAAGGAAATTGCGATTTCTAGAAGAGCGTCATGCCTTAAATTTCTATTCTTGTATTCCTTCAGTTTAGAGTTCCATAAAAGTTCACGTGCCCGGTACATTTCTAGTAAAGAAATTACTGTCTCATTGTTCCACTCCATTTTTGGGGAAAACACACGGATTTACAATTTGTAGCACTTTAATTTAAAAAAGTATATATACTCGTATATAAAAAGGTTTGAAAATAGTTCAAGACACAACAACAAAAAGGAACAAACTAATGACTCGGCATGCTCGGCACGTTTCCACTGACAATGCCGATCGGCATTTGTTTGATCCGTACCGACCTCATTCGGTAAAATAATTCTATGCCGATCGGCATTTTGCTCTTGCCAAAAAGTACGTTTCCATTACATCGGCTTTGCCTATCGGCAATGCCGATCGGCAAAAGCCGACGCAATGGAAACCCACCTTTAGAAGTCTTAGAACTAGGCACTAGTCAGCTACCTAACAATTTAGAAGTCTTAGAACTAGGCACTAGTCAGCTACTTAACAACTTAGAAGTCTTAGAACTTAGAACTAGGCACTACTCACATGGTATTCCTCTCTACCGTCAAGTTGATTCCCTTGAGTATGAAGGGAGACGCCTTGGAGTATCTCTTGTAGACATTGCGGGCTGATGTCTCAGGCATTTTCTGCCACTTAACCTCGTAAAACTAGGCACTAGTCAGCTACTTAACAACTTAGAAGTCTTAGAACTAGGCACTAGTCAGCTACTTAACAAATTAGAAGTCTTAGAACTAGACACTACTCACATCTGGACACGGAAGGAGCCCAGAACAATGGTTCTGGGCGTCCAAAGGGTTCACCCATATCAATCCTTCCAACACCATGCCATCAAACATGGACTCGGAAAGTAAAGTAAGTAAGCTACTTAACTACTTAGAAATCTTAGAACTAGGAACTAGTCAGCTACTTAATAACTTAGAAGTCTTAGAACTAGGAACTAGTCAGCTACTTAATAACTTAGAAGTCTTAGAACTAGGAACTAGTCAGCTACTTAATAACTTAGAAGTCTTAGAACTAGGAACTAGTCAGCTACTTAATAACTTAGAAGTCTTAGAACTAGACACTACTCACATGGTATTCCTCTCTACCGTCAGTATGAAGTATGAAGGGAGACGCCTTGGCATTCTCAGGCATTCTCTACCACTTAACCTCTTAGAACTAGGCACTACTCACATGGTATTCCTCTCTACCGTCAAGTTGATTCCCTTGAGTATGAAGGGAGACGCCTTGGAGTATCTCTTGTAGACATTGCGGGCGGACACTGCCGCGTCTCGGGGATCCGACAAATCCCTGCAAGTGAAGAGATGAGAATTAGAAAAATAAATAAAAAAAACGCACGAATAGCTCAGTGGATAAGCACTCGCTTACCATGCGAAAAGTCCCGGGTTCGAACCTCCGAGCCGACAAAAAGTTGTATTCAAAATTTGGTTACAGTTGTATCTAAGGGATACCTTCCGGTGTGCTCGTGTTGACCCAGCACCTAAATGGGAAGTATTGTGTCACTACTCGTCCATCAGAGTTGAGCCATACTACAGGATGGGCAGGCTAAAACATAGGCCACAAGCGTCTACAGTAGCTTCTGTTTCATGACTACGAAAAAAAGGCTATGAAACACTCATCCCCCAAAAAAAGTAAGATTAGTTTTTTTTTTTTTTTTTTTTGTAAATAAAGCGCATCTTACCGGCGTGAACTACCTATTTTAATACAAGGTTAAAGCGCCTAATTTGAATAAAAAAAGCCCATCTTACAAAGTCAATACTTCAAAGTAATCTAATACTCAACTAAGGGTATAAATCTAAAAGTAAAATTACAATGTTATATCATTGAATATAAAAAAGTTGACTAAGCTTAAAGTGTACAGTGTCAGGAAATTGAACAAAAAAGTAGTTAGCTAAATAAGAGACATAATACTAAATAAAATAAAACCATACCTAATACAATAGAAATATTGTTAGCTTAGTTGGACATTTAAAAATTCGTAAATCATGCCTTTTCTAATAATATTTCTTTAACACGGCTTTTGAAATTTTGATAAGGCATTTCTATTACATTAGCTGGTAATTTTTTGATGAATTTATATAGCAGTAAAAATTAGGACCATTTTGACTCTTAGTAAGGCGAGACATATAATATATCAGGTGTACAAAATAACAAACGAACAGTTATCTTTAACACGTTCGTTACCAAGCCAATTTTTTCAAGTTTTACGTAGGGACCAGGCGGTAAAGTCGCTGTTGCATCCTGGGTACCAAAATGATTTTTTTTGCATATTTGGCATCGTATTTGTACAAGAATCGATCCTATATCTGTTCTAATACTAACAACCTACCTCAAAAAGGCCATATATGGATGTCCGGTCCCTCGTTAAAATTTTGACAACGGCCACATGTGTGTTTCGGTCCCAAAGAAAAACACAAAAACATCCACATATGGCCGTTCGGTAACGAACGTGTTAAACAAGCTTTTTATTAGATCACATAAAAGCTGTATGAAACCCATTTGTTTAAAAAATACTATAGAACTTCTCATTTTTATTTGAACATAGCTTTACATCCGTACCCTAAGCCAACCCCTCATACGTTAACTCTGGCTTCTCTTCAAAACGACTAAATCTTTCGCCTTTTACTAAAGATTTCCGTGGAGGGGAGCAAATGATGAGTCTATACTCAATTTTTCGTGTTCCCAGCCCTAGCTGGGGGCGTAATGTGAATACTATATCAAAACTAATCGGTTGCACTGACCTCTTCCCCATTTCCATCAAATTCACACCCGTCATGGTGTGACCAGGCAGTTGAAAGCGATGTTAATCCCAAATTAAAAAAACCTTTGGTACAGTTGAACCTAGATAAGAGAACTCAAGGTTCTGGAAAAATTTTCTCTTATATCCAGCTTTCTCTTACAAATAGGTTATCTTCCCCTATAAAGAGGTAAATTTGACCTGAAAATTGTTCCCTTATATCTTATACAGGGTCCGCCAAAAAAAGGAGCCACTCGAAATATGTCGAGAACGGATTAAAATTTTAAAAGATGCTGAAACACGTATACCATTATATCTACGGCCCTGTTTTGATTAAAAATCTCAAACTTGTGTTAAAATATTTTGAATGTCAACTATTTTTCAGAAATGTATTACAAATAGGGTGGTTGGTTCCATTTAAGATTCCAAAGTTGACTCCCCTGGGGCCGCCCTGGTAATGATACAAAAACCAAAACCTAGTAAAAAGGGTTTCCCCCTCGATATAATGGTACATGTGTTTTAGCATATTTTCAAAATTTAATCCGTTCTCTTAACTAATTTTTTTAGTCCTCTTAGACGAGTTCTAATTTCTAATCTGCTAATATTCCAGAAAAAACTCTAATCTCTACCTTGAATAGAAAGTTCTTTATCTTCACAATTATTATTTAAGTTCAAATTGTTCACATTACGCCCCCAGCTAAGGCTGGGAACACGAAAAATTGGGTTTAGACTCATCATTTACTCCCCTCCACGGAAATCTTTAGTAAAAGGCGAAAGATTTATTCGTTTTGAAGGGAAGCCAGAGTTATCGAATGAGGGGTTGGCTTAGGGTACGGATGTAAAGCTATGTTCAAATAAAAATGAGAAGTTCTATATCAAAAAAAAAATTGAAAGCGGAACAAAAAAAATATATTTTTTCTTACAAAAACGAACACAATACTTCCGATTTCTAAAATTAAAAATTTTTTGGAAGTAAAATTTATAATCTGAGTTGCAATACTGTTATAAAAAAAATAATAATATTAAATTAAATGTTTACTTACATAAGAATGAGCTTCCAAAATCTTCAAAATCCAGGGTTTCGCAAGTCATGGAAATTTCACTGGAGAATTAGGTATTTAACTTAGTTCCGACACAGATAAATTTACTTAAAATCGCACAAACATTGTGAATATTGCGATGTTTCTACCCGGATCGGTTTCAAATTACCTGAAATGACATTTACACTGGTTGATCCAAAAGAAGAAAAATAAGAGATTTTTTTTAAAATTTTGATACCTAGCTTTTTTTGTTATCATTAATTTTACTATGGAATAAGTTAGTTATCATAAATCTTTTGTATTAATCACTTTCGTGGTATCACAACTGCTCATTTGCTCAATTAACTAAATCTTCGCTGAAACCAGGACTTGAACCACCGACCTCCAGGTTACAAGTCTACCGCCTTACCGATCAAGCTACTGAGGTCGGTTTTACTATCATCGAAGAAGTGGAAGAGATTGCCACAGGCAATAACCCCGCCCTTTAGTTAGGACATATCTTTATATATATTTTTATATTCTTTTTCCTTTTTATTGTATATCTTGTTTCTATTTCTTAATTGTTATACTAATTATTTGTACTGTACATTAGTCTTTTCATATCTAATAATGTGTTTAATAATTATAATAATAATACTTTTGATGACTCTATTTAATAAGAGCGTTCTTCACACCTCGGCTGAGGTGTTTAATGTCTTTTAATTTAATGTCTTTAAAAGGTCTACCTATAACTAACTCGGAATGGAATTATGTTGTTTTTTATAATCCACTCGTAATTTTTATGACGTTTCAAAAGTAATGTTTTTCATAAAAAAAATACAATATATTAGTTAAATACCATGAGCTTATTAAAAAAGTTGCAAAGAGCCTTATGAAAGTATCAAAATATGATGGTCAGATTAGCAAAGAAAGAAAAAGTCTAAGAGACAGTATGTAGAATGTAGACATTTCAATATCATTATATTTGGAAGCATATTGTCAGTGCTTCCAATGAAAAGAGATGACACCTTGTTTTACATATAAATAAAAACTTACATATTTTTTCTCGTATTTATAATGATAATATTGATAAATTGGTTCTTTTAATATTAATTTATTAAACATAAAATATTTCATCGAAAACTCCAGTTTTATGGAATTGCTCCCAAAAATGAAGCTGCGTTTTTGATAAATAGTTAGATTTTTTTTATAACTACTCAATGATGGGTAGCAAAATATTTATTTGACTAAAAATGGTATAAATTTCACAGTAAAACTACTAAACCTAGGAAAATATGTGATTTTTCATCTATTTTTTTACCGTAGATTTTGAAAAGTTTTAAATTTTAAATCTATGTAAGGTGCGAAATAATTATGTTAATTTTTATTAATATTAATACTTATTTCTTGTTTAAACCTATTATAATATATTATGTAAGTTAAAAAATTTAAAGTACCGATCAATCAAAAAGGTCACTAAAGTTAAGGTATTTTATTTATTTATTAATTTCATATTTTAAATATTATTTAAAAATAATATTTTAGTAGGCAAACAGTATATTTAAAAATTTAAATTATTTTTATTTAAAAATAATATTTTATTTAAAATTAAATATTTACTCTTTTCCCCTATATCGAGTTTCCACAATATCGAGAGTTAATTTATAAAACTCATCCAATGCTGATCTAGATAAATATCTGATAATTACAGAAAAATTTCTACCTAGGATTGTTATATAATAAAATTAATTAAAAGGAAAATACGTTCCATAGTAAACAAACAGCCTACTGACAACAGAAATACCTATTCATACCTGGCTGGTTCATTAATTAAATAAGTCTTCACAATTAAAAGAAAATTTCTAACTTGCCTCCCGTTTATATTGATTAAATTAAACAATAATGTACAATGATTATTATGAGGGGAAAAAAAACATAATTTCTGAATGCGTTATTTGTTTTAAAATTCACAACTAAACTATTTGTCTCATTAATGTCTACTTCATACCCATTAAAATTAAATAGTAATATTTATAACAATTATTATTTATTTTTAAATGATAGTTATCAATATGACTTAAGTAATGATGTAGTATAATTTTATATAATACGTATTATTATTTTATTTGTGACAGTGCCTAATGAAGGTATATTATTAATCTGTATTTTGCTTGGTTTGTGATTATTATATTATTAATTTTTTGATTTGGAATGTTTCATATAAAACATTTGCGTTCAAAAGTTTTTAGCTACTGCTCCGTTTTTACAGATTTACACACCTCTTTGAGTGTAAACATTAATTTAGTAAAAAATATTTTAAATTGTTTTATTATTTATTTTAATTTTATAATAAATTATCTTTTATTAATTTTGTTTCATTTTTATTAAATGCTGTATTGAGTATTGAGAGTGAATTTTAACATTTTTTTCAACATTAAGATAACATTTTAAGGAAGATAACATTTTTTTTTTAAATTTTTAATAAATAATCCTCGTCTCGTTATCTAATTATTATTATTTTTACTGTAAAAAATCCTTTTAATTGTTTAAAAAAGCTTTATAGAAACTGGTATTTATTATTATTTTAATTTAAAGAAAGGAGCAATCATTAAAAACATCTAAAGAAACAGATAGAATCTTGTTATAATAATAATAATAATAATAAAATTCTTGTCATAATTATATTATTATTTATATTATTACCATTCGGAATTCGCGCAAATAATCGAGTCAGAAATCCGCACACGATACAAGCTAATAATTGATCGCGTATTTCTCGATAACCAACTATCTCGAGAACACGTGAGAACTGACAAACTATTACTTATTATCAAGTTATCACTGACCAATTGTTGATGCGATTAATTTTTCGCATGTGCAATCCACAACTCGATTGACGGGATTCTGGAGTGCGTCTTTGTTCATTTTTCTTGTGAGAGGAAAACTTGTATCTGGTTTGAGTCTTTGTTGATCTTTTTTTTTTTTTTTTTTTTTTTTTTTTTTTTTTTGCTGAGCAGAAAAATAGTTGGTACCTATCTCAGAAAAAACATATTATACCTACATATATTTAGGTAATTGCATGAATAAATATCCGCCAATATTACCCATCTATCTTTGATGAAAATCTCTCGTACGCCGTAGAACCAGCTTTGTATAATGGATTTCTACTTCTTTTTAAAGATGAAATTAGGTATAAAGTATTTTATTTTATTACCAAATTATTTAAACCCCATCGTCTTCTCGTTCCTCTATGCACAATTTATTGCACATATATTTTTTTAGTACCCGGTGGATCAGTGGTAAAGGCGGCACTCTGTGAATCCAAAGATTCCAGAGTTCGTGGGTTTGAAACCCAACCGGGACATGATAAGTCTGTTATCCTCGCATTCGGGATTTTTACCAAATAATGATATGTCTTGGGCTTACTGCTGGAATAATGGGACTTTAATAGTCCTAATCGAGCAGTAGTTATAAATAAAGCTATATTATTATTATCATTATATTCTTCTAAAATTTGAGTTTAACGTGGCTTTCAACTGCATGGTCATATCACGACGGGGGTGTTACCTTCCATTCGCAGGAAACTCACAAACCTGCTACCCACATTAACCTCACCCAGCTTGGGTTGGGCCGGAATGCCACCATCACGAAGTCTTCAGCTCGCTGGGTGTTGCTTAACTTCGGTGTTCCTACTAGAACCTTGCCCGTGCATTCAACGCTCCATCGACATTGTACCGTCAATTTCCTGGAAACTCACTACCTGCTACTCAAATAAACCTCACCCTGCCTGACTGGGACCGAGAATAGCCTACATCACGAGTGTTCCAATTCGAGGTGTCACTCAGGCTGGGTAAGGTTGATTTGAGTCAGGCTTGGTTGAGGATTATTTCCCTCACAAATCAGGTTTTATCTGATTTGTGAGTTTTCCAGTGAATAGAAGGTAAAACTCCCGTCGTAATATAACCATGCAGTTGAAAGCATGGTGATATTGTTTATAAAAGTAATATAATAATGCTTTTTCTTTGTGTTATTATGTCACAATTTTAGTGGGTAGCGCAGAATCATAGGACTTTATCACTTTAATTTACAATATCTTGTATTATTTTTTTGCCTAAGATTCTGCCACTGGTCGCTGCTTCACATTAAAGCAGCTACTCATTTTTCCTCACGAGGTATGAGTGGACCCCGAACATCCAAGTACAGAGCAGAAAAAATCCTCCCCCGCTGGGAATCGAACCCAGGTCACCATGTGTGCAATGCCTAGCGCGCTAAAAAGTAAAAAAGTAATATTGTGATATAAAAGTAATATCACCATACAAATTGTAACAATTGGTTACAATTGTTTGTAAGGGATACCTTCCGGGGCGCTCGTGTTGACCCAGCACCTAAATGGGAATATTGTGTCACTTCTCGTCCATCAGAGGGGAGGCATACAACGGAATGGGCAGGCTACAACACAGACAACAAGCGTCTACAGTAGCTCCTGTTTCACAGCTACGAAATAAAAAAGGCTGTGAAACATTCATCTTTTTTTTTAAAGCGACGTTAAACCCAAATTTAAAAAAAATACATATTATACTCGTATTTATACTAGAAAAATGTGAGGTCTACATGGGATTCCTACATTGTTATGCCACTCATAACACTGTCTTGAGACCATGTGTTCGTCACAGCGTTGTATGTAATGTATATACATGATATATGCGTTGTATATAATATACATCATATACAACGCTGTATATACAATTATACATTACATAATGTATATACTACATCACCTGATTACATAATAGCCTTTGTTCCAATGTGCCCAGGTGTATGTTACGCTTACACAAAAGTTGAGTAAGGTTAGTGCAACCTGTTTCGTATATTAGGACTTATCCGACACCTGTGGTGAACTCTCTCTATCTCTATCTTTATGTAATCGTAGGAGTTCACTTTCAAAAAGAAAAAAAAAATTGAGCAAAAAAATATTTTTTTTTTTACAAAAACGAACACTATGATTATAGGTACTTCCGATTTCTAATATTAGAAATTTCTTGGAAGTAGCAAGAAGAATTTTTTAAAAAAAAAGGTTGGGTGGAAGATATAGCCATAGCCTGATTTTCTTTAGACAACTAAGCCTAATACCATCCATTTAGAAAACAAAAATAAATCCAGAAACAATATGCAGGTTATAAATATTATATTTCGTATATTTTTTGTAGGTTAACAAAATCATGCGAATTTAATATAAACATTAAGTAAGCATTTATGTGTTACTCTTACGAGATTTTAATGGTTTTTCATTTTGTTCGTCTAAATTGAAGGGGTTTTTATTTTTCAATATAAAAATCAGATGGAAATGGATCCAGGAACATGGAAAGAAAGAGCACAAGACCGAAATCAATGGAGGAACTCTGTGGAGCAGGCATTTGGTCGACTAGGCCCAAGCCACGGATAAGTAAGTAAGTAAAAATCAAATAACCAGAAAATCGAAAGGAAGTTTTGACTACAAAAGGCACTTTGTTACAGAAGCTTGAACGTACGTTTTTTTATGGATAAAATAAATTTTAACAGTATAATTCTTCTTTATTTAGTGTGCTCAACACCAATGCTCTATAAGGGAAAATATAACTCTGGGAAAATAACCTCTTTATAAGAGACACCTAGATATAGGAGATTTTCTTTTAATTCCATCGAATTCTCCAATATCCAGGGTCAACTGTAATAAAATGATAATAATATCGCCTTTTACTTCCGAGAATTTTTTTATTATTGTACTGCCCGATCAGGACTATGACAAGTTATTATTTATTTATTTTTTAAAGATGAGAGTTTTACAGCCTTTTTTATTTCGTAGCCATGAAACAGGACCTACTGTAGACGCTTGTGGTCTGTGTTGCAGCCTCCCCATCCCGTAGTATTTTTGTCAGCGCGGGCGTTCGAACCCAGGACCTTCCGCATGGCAAGCGAGTGCTTAATTTGTAATCCCTCTGTGGCGCTAAGTCACGGATTGTGAGATAGGGAAAACCGACGCTTAGCAATTACTTAAGTTGTCGATGTTGTCTATTAATTTAAGTTTAAACTTTTTTTACATTTTTCGAAAAATTGCGTAAGTTAATTTTTTTTTTTTTAATTTTTCGAAAAATTACGAAATTTAAAAATTTAAAATTACGAAAGTATGTATTTATTTTATGTGACACCCTGTATGTATTTATATTTTTTATTATTAATTTTGCTACTCAATGTACATTGAGTAGCGAAAATAATTTTGCACATAAATTTGAAACTTGAGTTCGTCAAGATTCCACGCTTACTGTAGGGAACGTGATTATTTGCTGAAATTTCAGATTAGAGGTTTAGGTAGAATGCGAATTTGATTTATCTCTTTCTCGGATGATTAGAAAAATATATGAAATAAAGTGCCTTTCTTTATCGATTTTGATGTTTTTGTGCTCTATATATATATAAAACCAAAGTTGTTCAGGAGGTTATGAAACGTCCAGAGATATGAAGAAAATTGAAAACGGAGCAAAAAAAAATTTTTTTTTTTACAAAAACGAACACAATACTTCGGATTTCTAATATTAGAAATTTCTCGGAAGTAATATGGCCAAAAGGCCGGAAGGGCCGAACAGGGCCTGAAATAAGTATGACCACAGGATGGGCCATAGGGCACTTCCTACTTAGAACTTTACAGAATTGAAAAATTCCGCCGCGTTCAAAAGTTACGAGGGGGTGGACACCTTTTCTGAAACATACTGTATAATAAGGCGAACCTGGATATTAGAGAATAATTTCCAGCAGTGGCTTAGCTAGACCAACATTTCGGGGGGGGGGGGGGGGGTTTGTCCCCAACCCTCCCCTCCTGACTACGTCACTGCTTGAAAGAATTGTACAGTTTTTTTTAAGATTATATATATTTTATAAATAATAATAATAATGGTTTAGATCGAAGGATATCAAATTTGAGTTTGCCAATGGTTTTTTTGGTAAGGATTGGTTTATTTTAGTTTGGTTAAGATTTTATGATTTGCTTCTTTAAATAATCTAACATAATGTAAGAAAATCAATGAATGAATATTAAAAGTCATAGCTTACCAATTAATTTTGAGTGTTGCTTTTTGAGTAGATACGTTTCAATTTTTAGTCACTTTGAATTTTTCTGGATACTTTTTGATTTGGAGTCACTGTGAATTTTGCTGCATACGATTTTAATTTGGAGTCACTTGGCATTTTTCTAGATACTTTTTGATTTGGAGTCACTGTGAATTTTGCTGCATACGATTTCAATTTGGAGTCACTTTGAATTTTTCTGGATACTTTTTGATTTGGAGTAACTGTGAATTTTGCTGCATACGATTTTAATTTGAAGTCACTTTGAATTTTTCTGGATACTTTTTGATTTGTCTCTTATAATTTTACTGCATACGATTTTTAATTTGGAGTTAATTTGAATTTTTCTGGATACTTTTTGATTTGTCGTCACTGTGAATTTTGCTGGATACTTTTTGATTGGGAGTCACTTTCAATTTTGCTGGATACTTTTTGATTTGGAGTCACATTTAATTTGGCTGTATACGATTTTAATTTGGGGAGACTTTGAATTTTGCTGGATACTTTTTGATTTGGAGAGACTTTGAATTTTGCTGGATACGTTTTGATTTGGAGTGACTTTGAATTTTGCTGGATACGTTTTGATTTGGAGAGACTTTGAATTTTGCTGGATACTTTTTGATTTGGAGTGACTTTGAATTTTGCTGGATACTTTTTGATTTGGAGAGACTTTGAATTTTGCTGGATACGTTTTGATTTGGAGAGACTTTGAATTTTGCTGGATACTTTTTGATTTAGAGTGACTTTGAATTTTGCTGGATACTTTTTGATTTGGAGAGACTTTGAATTTTGCTGGATACGTTTTGATTTGTCGTCACTGTGAATTTTGCTGGATACTTTTTGATTTGGAGTGACTTTCAATTTTGCTGGATACTTTTTGATTTAGAGCCACATTTAATTTGGCTGTATACGATTTTAATTTGGGGAGACTTTGAATTTTGCTGGATACTTTTTGATTTGGAGAGACTTTGAATTTTGCTGGATACTTTTTGATTTGGAGTGACTTTGAATTTTGCTGGATACGTTTTGATTTGGAGAGACTTTGAATTTTGCTGGATACGTTTTGATTTGGAGAGACTTTGAATTTTGCTGGATACTTTTTGATTTAGAGTGACTTTGAATTTTGCTGGATACTTTTTGATTTGGAGAGACTTTGAATTTTGCTGGATACGTTTTGATTTGGAGAGACTTTGAATTTTGCTGGATACTTTTTGATTTGGAGTGACTTTGAATTTTGCTGGATACGTTTTGATTTGGAGAGACTTTGAATTTTGCTGGATACGTTTTGATTTGGAGAGACTTTGAATTTTGCTGGATACTTTTTGATTTAGAGTGACTTTGAATTTTGCTGGATACTTTTTGATTTGGAGAGACTTTGAATTTTGCTGGATACGTTTTGATTTGGAGAGACTTTGAATTTTGCTGGATACTTTTTGATTTGGAGTGACTTTGAATTTTGCTGGATACTTTTTGATTTGGAGTGACTTTGAATTTTGCTGGATACTTTTTGATTTGGAGAGACTTTGAATTTTGCTGGATACTTTTTGATTTGGAGTGACTTTGAATTTTGCTGAATACGTTTTGATTTGGAGTGACTTTGAATTTTGCTGGATACGTTTTGATTTGAATACCTGCAAAATAATAACATAACAATTGAAAATCATAATAATTGTTGTACAAATTTTGATGGACAAAGGGAGACAATCTTTTTATTTAATATATTTATACATTTATATATTTTAGAAGCAAATCATAAAAAATCAACTACTATATACAAGTGTTTATCTGCTCATACTAAGAAAAGAATCCACATGAAGAATGGATGTAAACCATCAAACCATTGGCGAGGAAATTTGTTTAAGTAAGATAGAATTTCGAAAAAAAGGTACAATAATAAAGGCACTTTTATTTAGTAACAAATTTGTTTATTTATTTTCACATAAATCATTTATAGGCATATCCATGTTTGATGTCAATGTAGAAAATAAGTACGAAAATAGAGACTTAATTGAAAAAAAAAGTTTCAAAGATAAGATAATATAGAATATTATAGAACAAGTTGTACATTGGACCCAGCAGTCCCAGCATCTAAACGGGAAGTGGATTAACCTTTTTTTCATCCATTAACGCACAATTGTAGCAATTTTCTGACATTTTTTGTCAAAAATCGATCTGTGACACATTGTTTGCTTTTTGGGAAAAATGTAAATAGACACAAAATAGAAAACATTTGGAATGATTTTTTGTTGTTGTTGGGATATTGGGTACGATTACCTTGTGTCCATTTGCACAAATTTCTGACACTGCCAAAAATCCATGTGTCCATTTGTGACATTCCGTTCGCATTTGGGGGAAAATATAAGACATACGATTAGGTGGTTGTGGACAGTTTGGAATGTTTTTGTGCCCTATTGGATGCATTTAGTTTAGATATTTTCATTATTTGCGCAATTTTCTTGTCCCGATTAATACTGGATCTTGGTACGGCTAGCCGCCAGGCGACCTCCGTGCTGGCTTAGTGGTTAAGAGCATTGGTTACTGATCCCGAGGTTGCGGGTTTCGAATCCCGGCCGGAGCGGAAAATTCTGACCGAATTTTTTCCGTTTCTGGAATGTCAGGGGTATAAAGGTAATGTGCCCTGAAGTAATGCGAAAGCGTTCCGGGGAACAATTACCTTTTTCACGATGAAAAATCCCAAGTAACTAGAGGTTATTCGACAGCCCTATCCCTATAGTTTTGAATAACTGAAGTAAAAATAAAAGTCCCGAGTCCCGCTTCAAATGATCAAGGAAAATATCTAAAATATAAAAAGTTTTTTTTTGATAAGTTATCATATTTGTGTTAATCACCTTCGTGATATCACAACTAAAATATAAGACAAATAGTTGGATATTTCTACAAAATGACCAACCTCAGAAGCTTGATCGATAAAGCGGCGGATTTTTAACGTAGAGTTCGGTGGTTAGAGTCCCAAGTTCGGTAAAAAATTAGGATAGTTAGTTCGAGTAAAATTGTGATATCACGATAGTAATTAACACAAATACGATAACTTTTATTTTTACGAACTTATGAAATCGCAATGGGGACAAAATTTTCTCAAGTAGTAGACCAATCAAATCATGTTGGAAACTTTCGAAAATATTGGCGTAGCGTTATTACCTATAACAATTCTTTTGGTCCTGGGACCTGACAGTTATTTTCCAGTTGTGGAAGGATTAAATGGACGCCCAGATCCAATGTCTACCCTCCCGCCATGTACAATGATTCTGTTTTGGTCTTAACGTCCGTATATAACTATATATTATTACCAACTGACCTCAGTAGTTTAATCGATATGGCGTCGGACTTGTAACCTGGAGGTCGGTGGTTCAAGTTCCGGTTTCAGCAAAGATTTAGTAAAACGAGTTTGATTAGTTGTGATATCACAAAAGTGATGAACACAAATAAGATAACTTATTATATTATACTTATATTTTATTACCAGTTATATTGTTCAAAATTTTGGCACTCCAATCGCTGGGAATCGTACTCATATGAACCTCGCCTAGTGGTTACGTTCCACTAAGGACTAAAGAGTGTATTTATTATTATTATTATCTTCTGCGTGAGTATTTTGCCCGGATTGGACCGAAAAAAACCTCATATATTCGCTGGAAATCAGAATTTTTGAAAAATTCTTCCCAAACCAAGGATCAAATTCAACGCCAGGAGTCATAACCATTATACACCACGGAGTTTGGTAGAGTTGCATGCATACGTTGCTATGGCAACTAAATGAACAAAACAATAATAGTAAGATAAAGAAATCTATGTCATTATTTCACAAAAAAAATTGTGGGTAGCATCAACATTACGAGAACTAATGCTAATGCATATCTCTCCATCCAACCACCATATTCCAATATCAATCTCGTAATGCCGTCACTTGTCGTTGCCCACTCTACAACTACCCCAATTGTCCTCACGAGACCAGTGTAGGCCCCGACACCCAAAGTATAGAGCCGGAAAAATGCCGACCCTTTCACCCCTCCATTCTACCGCCGAGTATTTTACCGCTAGGCCCAGTAGTCACTACAATAATAATGAGAATATCGCGTTGTTTCTACTGCCCGATTAAAACTAATGAGTGGTCAAAAGCTCAAATGGGTAAATATCTTGTCAAGTCCTGGCTGGGTGTCGAACCTGCGATCTCTAGATTACTAGACACAAGATAATTGCAACTTAAAGAATAGGACGAATACTTTTATCTCATGGCTTGGCTGGGATTTGAACCCAGACCCTACGTTTTACCGGTCGACAGAATCCGCTGATATCATCGCTGACTTCTGATCAAAAGACTGCAGGTTCAATGCCAGCTTTCTCCATTGCGTCACTGCATCCTTGTCTGGCTGTAGTGGCTTTGGGCGTTCGTCTCTCCTTGAATTTTAAACTTGAAATTTTGAAGAAAATCGTACTGATCAATTTTGCCTGTGTTATTTTATTTTATGTAAATAAATACAATAAATAATGTGGCCATGATCAAATTAAGTTCATTTCAACAAAAATATTGTTCAGGCTAAATTCATAAGTTGAAAGATTTTTGTTGTTTAGGTTTTAGAGTCGCTTTAAACTATAACGTGACCATATCACGAAAAGGATTTACCCACCGTTCGCTGAAGAAACAAAAAAAAAAAATTCCAATTATGGACACAATACTTCCTCGTGATTGTTTCACACTGTAAACACGTGCCAATTTTGAGATTTTATACAAAATTACTTGTATCTCCAAAATGACTGAACCGATTATATGGTAGAATACCGTTTTTTCTACATTCTAGATTCCACATTCTATCACCTATCATCTAACCCTCAGAGTTTTCTTATTATGTGGTCACAAACTCAAATAAATGACGAAAATAAATTCATCCATTGGATGGGATTCGATCCAACGGATCCCTACGCTACCTGAATAGCTAGACTAGCGCCTTAACCACTTGACTAGTGACTACCAATTTGGACCAAAGTGGTTCAAACAAGAATCTGCCCAATGAAGTGACCAAAAGCAGAACCCACAGTCCTTGAAGACTAGGGCTATTTAAACCAAACATGTTCTAAATGCGGAAACAATCTGGTTTATCTCAAACCAATTGCAATTATGTTGGAAGACGATTAATGAATCACTTGCTTCTATTTTTTTATTTTTTTTTAATTCACTCCCGAACGCACTTGCAACACTGAGCGCCATATTAAGCAACTCTTTGACCAAATTAATAATGATAATACTCTTTAGTGGAAGGTAACCACCAGACGAGGTTAGTGCTCAAAGCATTTTCTACCACCTAACCCTCAGGGTCTTATTATTATGTGGTCACAAACTCAAATTATTGAGGAAAAATTCACGCACTTAGTGGGATTCGAACTAACGGATCCCTACGCTACCTGGATTACCAGACTAGCGCGTTAACCACTTGACAACCAGTGCACATTGACGAATAACCATGCGGCAATTGCGGTGTCTACGCCACGTACTTAATCTGTGCTATACATGTAATGATTCACTTGCACGTAATTTTTTACCATCATTGACCAAAAAAAATTGCATTTGCTTTTTTTTGGGTTTGAACATCGCTTTCAACTGGTCATACATGAGGGGGGTGTCACCCTTCATTCGCAGAAAACTCTCAAACCTGCTACCCACATTAACTTCACCCAGCTTGGGTTGGGCCGGAATGCCAGCATCACGAAGTATTCGACTCACTGGACGTTGCTTAACTTCGGTGATCCTGCGAGAACCGGTGCATTCAACGCGCCATCGACGCTGGCAATCGCATTTGCAAGTGGTCCATTGGAGTCGTCTTTACAAAACGTGTTGTGGGGACTGACGCGGACGAGTTAAATCGCCCTAAAAAAAATTGAAAACTTGTTACACATAACATTTCATATTTTTTTTATAAGTTGTGCAGATACCATGACGTAAATTAAAAGTTGTCATCTTGTAACCGCCAGCCTCCGTGGCGTAATGGTTGTGACTACTGCCCGTAGTCCAGAGGTCTCGAGTTCGACTTAAGGTTGGGGCAGACTTTTCGAAGAAAATTCTGAAATGAATTTAATAGAATAGTTCGAAAAAGTAAAGGAGGCTCTTAGTAATGCTGCGCTACCCACAAAAATTGTGAAGAGGCCTTGTGCTTCACCACAAATAAAACCATACATAGTAATATTTTTCTGCTCCGATTTCAATTTTTTTTTTTTTTTTTTTTTTTTTTCATGTTTCTGGACATTGCATAACCTCCTTTTTTGGAGTTAAAATATGATGTCTGTGAGAACACAGAAAGAAATAACTGTTGTTGTTGTTGTAGCCAGCTTGGCTACAGCTGGAGGGGTGAGTGATGGTTTCCAGCCAACTTTATTTCAAAGTTGGCTCGTCCTGAACATCATATTTCTATGTGCGATCAACCATCGTGAGGACTTGGACTTCTCTTTATAAGCCATTAAACCCTTTGGAAACTGCAAGCTAGCCTGGCTTGTAAGGGTTGGCTAGTCTGTTCTCTGTTTATAGTCCTCTAGCGAGACACTGGTCTTCTCCCTATTTAATGTCCCCCGGCCAGACTAAAGAGACTGGTTTCTAATGATATCACATAGAAAACTCTTCCATTGGAAACGGAAGTATTGTGTGTGTTCTTTTTTTGCACAGTTTAAATATGACAACCAGACAATATACATACATATTTTGACAATTACAAAGTACATACATTTGCTGAGACAACATTCAGACATATCTTCGAGTACACAGATACAGATAACTGGTTTCTCAATGATGTCACATAATATAAACTCTTCCATGTTGTGAGTGCGTAAAAAGCAAAATTATATTAAGTCTAGGAAAAACTGATCAGATAAAATTCCAAGTTATCTAACCAAGGGTTTTTTTTAAGTGTTGGTTACAGGCGCGGGCAGTGGGGAAATACTTTGGGAGTCCTGCCACATAAACCAGACTAAAATGGGATAGAGTCGCTCTTTCAGTATTTAAAAATTAGAGTTTGTTTAACGTGCCAATCATAATAATTATGAATTAATTATTCTAGAAATGTGTGATAATTTTCATTGTCTACGACAGTCTTCTTCTTCTTTTACTCTGTCTTATCCAGCTTGAGCAGGGTCGACGTTGTTCAACCTCATGGTTGAGGTTGGTTGGTTTTGATTTAACGTACTGGATTAGGACGGGGGTTTTACCCTCCATTCACTGGGAATCGTACCAGCTACCCACATTGACCTCTACGACAGTAGTCCGAAACAAACCTCTATTTCAAATGATATTAGAATAAATAAGTACATATTTGCATAAATCATAAACCAATATTATCGTTTTTCTGTCCTTTTCATTTTATCTTTTTTTTCTCTCCTGGGGTGCCGTTGGGCTAAGAGGTCAAAGAAAGGGTGCCGTGAAGGAGAAAAGTTTGCGGACCTACGAGCTGGGACTTGAGAAATCCTCTTTTTCTTTTTCGTCTGGGGGTGCTGCAGTTCCGCAGCTCCTTAGCACCGGCCGCGCCTGATTGGTTGATCAATTCTTCTCTCAGCTTACCTAACAAAGTGCAATAATGAGGAGGTACTTATTTTTGTTTATCCAACATCTATGCATAATTGTCATTATTTACAATTCATTTTTTTTTTTTTTTTTTTTTTTTTTTTTTTTCCTTTTTACTTTTAATTTAAAAAAATAAAATGTGCAATAAATATAATAAGTCATAATAAAGAAACTCTGGAGGTGGAACCAGTTTATCCAGTTCATTTTTTTTAAATTAGCAATAAAATAGTGACGTCTAGTCTACCACCAAAAGTACGACATATTCCTCTGTCTTCTTCTTCTTCTTTTACTCTGTCTTATCCCGCTTAAGCAGGGTCGACGTTGTTCAACCTCATGGTTGAGGTTGGTTGGTTTTGGTACATTTTTACGGCTGGATGCCTTTCGTAACACCAATGAATCTATTTGATTTAACGCCCTGGATTAGGACAGGGGTTTTACCTTCCATTCGCTGGGAATCGCACCAGCTACCCACATTAAACTCACCCTGCCTGGGTAGGGCCGGAAATGCCAGCCTCACATGTACGGAGGGAACAGAATTTTTTGTGTGAAAAATCTGCTCGACCCATGATCGAACTCAGGATCTCTGGACTACGGCCAGTAGTCACAACCGTTACGACACGGAGGCTCCAACAATAATAATATCGCGTTATTTATACTACCCGATAAGGACTATTAGGTCCCATTATTCCAGCAGTAAGCCCAAGACGTATTATTATGTGGTAAATCCCAAATGGGAGGATAACTTGTCATGTCCCGGCTGGGTTTCGAACCCACGACCTCTGGAACCTCTGGATTCACATAGTGCCGCTTTTACCACTGAACTACCGGGACATGTGTGATGGAGAATTTAAGTAATACTGCGCTACCCACAAAAAATGTGAGGAAGTCTTGAGCTTCACCACAAAAGAAATCATAAAGTTATCATATTTGTGTTATTTACTTTCGTGGTATCACAACTCCTTAAACTAGCTTTACTAAATCTACGCTGGAACCGGGACTTGAACCACCGACCTCCACGTTAAAAGTCCGCCGCCTTAACGATCAAGCTGATTTACACAAATAAATCATTCTTAGTATGGAAATCAATATGGGGAACTCATTTATTTTATTTTTGCTTTAATGTTCCTCAATAAAAATTACTATCGCGCATATGATAAATAATACTAGTACAAAATAATACATGATTAATATAAAAATATATTATGAGAGGATAGATAAATAGAAGGATACAGTGTGAAAAATATATCATTTTTTGAACGTGTGGTTTATGTTGTATATTTTTTACATCCTAATGTGCATTTATTATTGAAACGCTTTTTTTTAAGGTAAGTGTGCCCCGGAAACGCTTTCGCATTACTTCAGAGCACTTTACCTTTACATCCATGCCATTCCGGAAACGGAAAATTTCGGTCAGAATTTTAAGGTAAGGCCGGGATTCGAATCAGCAACCTCCGGGTCAGTAACCTATGCTCTTAACCACTCAGCCACAGAGGTCGGCATAACAAACACTTTTATAGGTCTAGAATAGGATATAAATTAGAAGCCCTTCAAAGCTTAGGAGAAGTACCTTTGTATAAATGTTTCTTTATAAAGAAAATAAATAAATAAACTATTATTGTTAAAAAATATTAAAAAATAGACATACATATAAAAGTGTTTCAATAAAAAAATATATCAGCTAAATTTTGGAACAACACGACTATTTTATTTTATTATTTTTTTTTTTCTACTTTTTTAGTGTCTTAATAAAATACTAGTTTTCTGTCAATAAGACTTTCTGTTATATAATTTTATAATTAGTTATTTAATTTTACACGACTACATTAATCTAACGAACGAAAAAGGCAGTTACATACATTGTCATAGGTTATGGCACACTTAAAGTAGATTCAAGTTAACAGTTAATAAACAAAAATTAAACGAATGTTGATTATTATAAATATTATTTAATTTCTACCTATCTTTTAATAATAATAATAATACTCTTAAGTGAAAAGTAACCACCAGGCGAGGTTAATGCTCAAAGCATTTTCTACCACCTAACCCTCAGAGTCTTATTATTATGTGGTCACAAACTCAAATTAATGAGGAAAAATTCGTACACTGGGTGGGATTCGAACCAACGGATCCCTGGATTACCAGATTAGCGCGTTAACCACTTGACTACCAGTGCACTATATTGGATATTGGACACTATACCAGTAATACTGGCATTACTTTAGGGGGACTTATAAGGGTTCGCTAGTCTGTTCTCTGCTTTTAGTCCTCTAGCGACAGCGGTTTGGACAGAAAAATTGCATCAAACACCGGTGTAGGTAAAATTCCTATGAGCTAGTGAGACTTTTTACTGTCTAAAAACCCCTTCATTTACGTGATTCTTTAGTATTTGCCTTTTTACTTTCTAGAAACCCCTTCAATTACGTAATTCTTTAGTATTTGCTTTTTTACTTTCTAAAAACTCCTTCATTTACGTAATTTTTTAGTATTTGCCTTTTTACATTCTAAAAACCCCTTCATTTACGTAATTCTTTAGTATTTGTCTTTTTACTTTCTAAAAACCCCTTCATTTACGTAATTCTTTAGTAGTTGCCTTTTTACTTTCTAAAAACCCCTTCATTTACGTAATTCTTGAGTAGTTGCCTTTATACTTTCTAAAAACCCCTTCATTTACGTGATTCTGTAGTATTTGCCTTTTTACTTTCTAAAAACCCCTTCATTTACGTAATTCTTTAGTAGTTGCCTTTTTACTTTCTAAAAACCCCTTCATTTACGTAATTCTTTAGTAGTTGCCTTTATACTTTCTAAAAACCCCTTCATTTACGTGATTCTGTAGTATTTGCCCTGGAACCGCCGAGTGGCATTACTTTAGGGGGGCTTATTAGGGTTTGCTTGTCTGCTTCTCCACTTTTAGTCCTCTAGCGACAGCGGTTTAGATAGATGGAAAAAGCAGGCTAGCTGATTTAGTGAGTCATTTGTCCGAGTCTTTACAGTAAAGATTCGAATGAATCGGTTTAGACAGATGAAAATATCATCCGAGATGATTCATTGAGTCACTTGACCGGGTCTTTACAGTTAGAATTCGAATCAGTTTAGACAGATGGAAATATCAGGCCAGATGATTCATTGAGCCACTTGACCGGGTCCTTACAGTAAAGATTCGAATCAGTTTAGACAAATGGAAATATCAGGCTAGATGATTCAGTGGGTTACTTCACCCGGTCTTAACAGTTAAGATTCGAATCAGTTTAGACAGATGGAAATATCAGGCTAGATGATTCAGTGGGTTACTTCACCCGGTCTTAACAGTTAAGATTCGAATCAGTTAAGACAGATAGAAAAATCAGGCGGGATGATCCATTGAGTCACTTTGCAGTAAAGATTCGAATCAATTTAGACAGATGGAAATATCAGGCTAGATGATTCAGTGGGTCATTTGTCCGGGTCTTATCTCTTCATCTTGTCCAGAATGGGAAGCACCATATCGAAAGTTGGTCGCTTGCCTGGGTCCTCATTCATACAGATTCGAATCAGTTTGGACAGATGGCTGGAAATTCCGGGCGGGATTGTAATGCGAAGACCTTCCAAAGCGACCTGGAAAAAAAAATTAAATATAAAAAATATTGAATTTGCAGCAAAAATTTTTTGAGATTTTATACTAAATCACTTGTATCTCCAAAACTTTTTCAATACGTCTCCAATATGTGTACGAAATTTCGTTAAAATCCGTTCAGTAGTTTCTGAGATATTTAACAGACCGACAGACAGACAAAAAAACCAAAGTTGCTCAGGAGGTTATGAAACGTCAAGAAATATGAAAAAAAAATTAAATCGGAACAAAAAATATTATTATTTTTTTACAAAAACGAACACAATACTTCCGATTTCTAATATTCGAAATTCATCAGAAGTCGTTGTGATGAAAAATTAAAGCTGTAATATTCGAGAGGTTAGCATATTGGATTAGATTAATAAACAGGCAGTTAATTAATAAGTATTTATTAAGTCCAAATATTGTAAATAAAAGGGCAACTTGTTTGCGATTAAAGTTTAAATAAATTATTATTATTACTATCTGACCTGTTTGCAGGGTTTTCAGTGAAACCGTTACAATTATGAAACGTCTTATTGTGCTTTGATCAGTTTCGTGATATCACAATTACTCAAACTCGGTTCACTAAATCTACGCTGAAACTGAGACTTGAACCACCGACCTCCAGGTTACACGTCCACCCACCGCCTTATAGATCAAGCTACTGAGGTCGGTATTGGAAAGAAAAAGTTCGAAACTAACCCATTGCAGGGGGGTTACAAACTAAACCATTTTTAGTTATTAACCCATCGAGTGCTCACTAGCCTTCCCCGACCTCCATGGGGGCCTACTCCGAAAACGGCACCTCTCGCGTGGCCAGCTCCCATTAAAATAATAATATCGCCTTATTTATACTGCCCGAATAGGACAAAAAAATTCCCATTATACCAGCAGTAAGCTCAAGACACATTATTATGTGGTAAAAATCTCAAATGGGAGGATAACTTGTCATGTCCCGGCTGGGTTTCGAACCCACGTCTTCTGGAATCTCTGGATTCACAGAGTGCCGCCTTTACCAATGAGCTACCGGGACAGACAATATTGATCAGATTAGCGACTATGTAACTAACTGGAGGTTTTTTAACGACTATGTAACAAGTTAACCCATCGAGTGCTCACTGACCTTCATCCCGACCTCCATCGGGGTCCACTCCGCGAACGGCACCTCTCGCGTGGCCAGCTCCCACAGCAGCACGGCGAAGCTCCACATGTCGCTCGCCTCCAGGTTGGCCTCGCCCGGCCTCTTGCTCAGGGCCTCGGGCGACATCCAGGCCGGGAGGTAGACGCGGCCGCGCTGCTGAAAGGAGAAGCGGGCGTCGGCCATCGCGATGCGGGCGGTGAGGTCCTCGTCGATCTGAGAGGAGAGAGAATTGAATTTTACAAATAAATATACATTTTTTTAAAAGAATATAACATGGAAATTATAATTTATAAAAAATAATTACATTCATTTCTATCTTCAAATTTGAAATTCCATCTAAAATTTGAAATTCAAATTCTATCTAAATTTGAAGCACACCACATCCATCTTCAACTTCATACCTCCTCAACTTATATCTTGAACCTCTCAATCTGAGAGAAACAGCCCAAATCAAAGCAACTTGTACTTTTGTTTTAACCCAACCAACAATTCTGTTGTAAGGTTTTGTCCACTTGTTGGATAATGTGTTTGCCATCTTTTTCAGGTAGCTATCGAATTCGTAGTGAAGGGTACCCCATCCACAGATATTATCAAGGGGGAAAATGAGCCTCTGATGTCTTCAATCGCTCTATCATATTTTTTATGTTTCTCATTAATAAATATACATTGCATTAGTAGTTACGTGGTTAACGCGCTAGCCTGGTAATCCAGGTAGCGTAGGAATCCGTTGGTTCGAATCCCATCCAGTGCATGAATTTTTCCTCATTAATTTGAGTTTGTGACCACATAACAATAAGAGGGTTAGGTGGTAGAAAATGCTTTGAGCATTAACCTCGCCTGGTGGTTACCTTCCACTAGAGAGTATTATTATACTTATTATTATTATACAGTGTGAGGTGAGAACAAAAGAATGCTTAAACCAGACAATCTCTGGGCGGTCAGTTCCGCCAAAAACTGGCAAACCAGATACAGGCCATTCTTAGAGGAAATTCAGCATATTTCCGGGCAATGTACTTGTAAAATATTTTTACAGAAATTAACGCACAACTGAGCGGTTTTTACAGGAGATTCAGTGACTGTCTTATGGCAATCTTCTTTTTTACACTAATTACTACTATCACAAAACAAGGTGCCTTCCCCAGGTACCTTAGTGTGATAGTATAAGTGCATACTCATAATTATTTTATTTGATTCATTTTAAGTACTTATATATTTATTATGCTTTTGTTATTCAAAATATTGTAAAGAAATGATGTACAAAAATAAAGCACAGATCTTGTTTTAAAAAAAAAAAAAAATTAATGCACAACTAGGGTTGGGTGGAAGAGATTGCCATAGGCAATAACCCCGCCCTTTAGTTAGGACATATGTATACAGGGTGTCCTGTATATTTTATTTTTTCTTGTTTATATTATTAATATTGTCAATTTTATATTTAATTTTTACCATTATTTGTCTGTGCATATTGCATATGTTCTACTAATAAAGAGTTTCTAAAAATAAAAAATTGAATTTAATTGAATTGAGACGAATAAATATACATTATATCGGTAGTTAAGTGGTTAACGCGCTAGCCTGGTAATCCAGGTAGCGTAGGAAGCAGTGACTGTCTTATGGCAATCTTTCTTTTTTTACAGCCATTAATGCACAACTCACCATGACATGTCTCGAATTCAAATGATAGCGGGGCAGGATCCGCTCGAGCGAGTGAAGAAAGGCCATGCCTCGAGCAACGTCCACAGCGAAGCGCAGCGCCTGCGCAAAGTCGACGACAATGCCTGCGCCCTCGTGCAGCAGGGTGTAGAGAGAGCCCCAGGGCATGTACTGGGAGATGACGACCAGGTCGGGGGGGGAGTTGACGCAGCCTATCACCGGGAGTACGTTGGGGTGGGAGAATATTCTGGGGGGGATTGGAGTTGAATGTTACTTCCGATATATTTCTAATATTCTAACCCAATTTGTCTGCTTAGAATATTAGAAATATATCGGGGAAAAAAAAAAAAAAATTGTAAAAGTATTATTTATGTTCTTAATTTTTTTTTTTTTTTTTTTTTTTTTTTTCTTCTTCTTCTTAAGCTATTAAGGAGAATATTCTGTGGGGATTGGAATTGATTTTTTTATTTATTTGTACAAGACTTTATTTATTGAGGAAAATATTCTGTGGGGATTGGAATTGAATGTTACTTCCGATAGATTTCTAATATTCTAACCAGATAAATTGTGTTTTTTAATAAATAAATAAAAAAATTGCTCATTTTTTTTTTTTTTTTTTTTTTTTTTTTTAAGGAGAATATTCTGTGGGGAAATGGAAAAAAAAAATGTTCCGATTTCAATATTTTTCATATTTCTGGACGCAACATTCGTTTTGAGTCAGTCTGTTTTTATTTATTGAGGAAAATATTCTGTGGGGAATTGGAATTGAATGTTACTTCCGATAGATTTCTAATATTCTAACCAGATAAATTGTGTTTTTTAATAAATAAATAAAAAAATTGCTCCGATTTTTTTTTTTTTTTTTTTTTTTTTTGTGTAAGGAGAATATTCTGTGGGGAATTGCGCCCTCGTGCAGCAGGGTGTAGAGGGAGCCCCAGGGCATGTACTGGGAGATGACGACCAGGTCGGGGGGGGAGTTGACGCAGCCTATCACCGGGAGTACGTTGGGGTGGGAGAATATTCTGGGGGGATTGGAATTGAATATTTTTATTTATTTGTACAAGATTTCATTTATTGAGGAAAATACTCTGTGAAAAAAAATAGAAAGAAAAAATATTTTTCTTTGTAGGTACTAGATTTTATTTATTAGGGAGAATATTCTGTGGGGAATTGAATTGAATATTATTACTTCCGATAGATTTCTAATATTCTAATCAGACAAATTGTGTTTTGAAAAAAAAAATTTGGTCCGGTTTTTTTTTTTTTTTTTTTTTTTTTTTTTTTTAAGGAGAATATACTGTGGGGAATTGGAAAAAAATGTTCCGATTTCAATATTTTTCATATTTCTAGACGCAACATTCGTTTTGAGTCAGTCTGTTTTTATTTATTGAGGAAAATATTCTGTGGGGGGAATTGAATTGAATGTTACTTCCGATAGATTTCTAATATTCTAACCAGATAAATTGTGTTTTCAAAAAAAAAATTTTGCTCCGATTTTTTTTTTTTTTTTTTTTTTTTTAAGGAGAATATTCTGTGGGGAATTGGAAAAAAAATGTTCCTTCCGATTTCAATATTTTTTTATATATCTGGACGCAACATTCGTTTTGAGTCAGTCTGTTTTTATTTATTGAGGAAAATATTCTGTGGGGAATTCAATTGAATCTTACTTCCGATAGATTTCTAATATTCTAACCAGATAAATTGTGTTTTTTAATAATTAAAAAAAAAATTGCTACGATTTTTTTTTTTTTTTTTTTTTAAGAGAATATTCTGTGGGGAATGGAATTGAATATTTTTATTTAAAAAGGAGAATATTCTGTGGGGAATTGCGCCCTCGTGCAGCAGGTGTAGAGGGAGCCCCAGGGCATGTACTGGGAGATGACGACCAGGTCGGGGGGGGGAGTTGACGCAGCCGATCACCGGGAGTACGTTGGGGTGGGAGAATATTCTGGGGGGATTGGAGTTGAATGTTACTTCCGATATATTTCTAATATTCTAACCCAATTTGTCTGGTTAGAATATTAGAAATATATCGGGAAAAAAAAAAAATTGTAAAAGTATTATTTATGTTCTTAATTTTTTTTTTTTTTTTTTTCTTCTTCTTAAGCTATTAAGGAGAATATTCTGTGGGGATTGGAATTGATTTTTTTTATTTATTTGTACAAGACTTTATTTATTGAGGAAAATATTCTGTGGGGCATTGAACTGAATATTTTTATTTAAAAAGGAGAATATTTTGTGGGGCATTGAATTGAATATTTTTATTTAAAGACAATATTCTGTGGGGAATGGAATTGAATATTTTTATTTAAAAAGGAGAATATTCTGTGGGGAATTGAATTGAATATTTTTATTTAAAGACAATATTCTGTGGGGAATGGAATTGAATATTTTTATTTAAAAAGGAGAATATTCTGTGGGGAATTGAATTGAATATTTTTATTTAAAAAGGAGAATGTTCTGTGGGGAATTGGGAAAAAAAATGATCCGATTTTAATATTTTCCATATTTCTGGACGCAACATTGGTTTTGAGTCAGTCTGTTTTTATTTATTGAGGAGAATATTCTGTGGGGAATCGGAAAAGAAAAAAAATGCTCCGATTTCAATATTTTTCATATTTCTGGACGCAACATTGGTTTTGAGTCAGTCTGTTTTTATTTATTAAGGAGAATATTCTGTGGGGAATTGGAAAAAAAATGTTCCGATTTCAATATTTTTCATATATCTGGACGCAACATTGGTTTTGAGTCAGTCTGTTTTTATTTATTGAGGAAAATATTCTGTGTGGAGAATTGAATTGAATATTACTTCCGATAGATTTCTAATATTCTAACCAGATAAATTGTGTTTTTTAATAAATAAATAAAAAAATTGCTCCGATTTTTTTTTTTTTTTTTGTCAAGGAGAATATTCTGTGGGGAATTGCGCCCTCGTGCAGCAGGGTGTAGAGGGAGCCCCAGGGCATGTACTGGGAGATGACGACCAGGTCGGGGGGGGAGTTGACGCAGCCTATCACCGGGAGTACGTTGGGGTGGGAGAATATTCTGGGGGGATTGGAATCGAATATATTTATTTATTTGTACAAGATTTCATTTATTGAGGAAAATACTCTGTGAAAAAAAAATAGAAAGAAAAAATATTTTTCTTTGTAGGTACTAGATTTTATTTATTAGGGAGAATATTCTGTGGGGAATTGAATTGAATCTTACTTCCGATAGATTTCTAATATTCTAATCAGACAAATTGTGTTTTGAAAAAAAAAATTTGGTTCGGTTTTTTTTTTTTTTTTTTTTTTTTTTTTTTTTTTTTAAGGAGAATATTCTGTGGGGAATTGGAAAAAAATGTTCCGATTTCAATATTTTTCATATTTCTGGACGCAACATTCGTTTTGAGTCAGTCTGTTTTTATTTATTGAGGAAAATATTCTGTGGGGGGAATTGAATTGAATGTTACTTCCGATAGATTTCTAATATTCTAACCAGATAAATTGTGTTTTTTAATAAATAAATAAAAAAATTGCTCCGATTTTTTTTTTTTTTTTTTTTGTCAAGGAGAATATTCTGTGGGGAATTGCGCCCTCGTGCAGCAGGGTGTAGAGAGAGCCCCAGGGCATGTACTGGGAGATGACGACCAGGTCGGGGGGGGAGTTGACGCAGCCTATCACCGGGAGCACGTTGGGGTGGGAGAATATTCTGGGGGGATTGGAGTTGAATGTTTTTATTTATTAAAGAGAATTATCTGTGTGGAATTGAATTGAATTGAATATTTTTATTTAAAAAAGTGAATATTCTGTGGGGAATTGAATTGAATATTTTTATTTATTTGGCAAAATGAGTTAGCGCGCTAGTCATTGCACGCACGGTGACCTGGGTTCAATCCCCAGCGGGGCAGGATTTTTCTGCTCTGTTCTTGGGTATTCGGGGTCTACTCATACCTCGTGAAGAAAAATGAGTAGCTGCTTAAATGTGAGCAGCGACCAGTGGCGGAATTATGGGCATTATTAGGATATTAAAAGATATGGAAAAGTAATATAATTCTGCGCTACCCACTAACAATTGTGATATAATAAGACAAAGAAACACAGTATTATTTTTTTTTACAAGATTTTATTTTTACAAGATGTGGGGAATTGGAAAAAAAATTGCTCCGATTTTAATATTTTTCATATTTCTACAGAGGAACATTGTTTTTGTGTCGGTCTGTTTTTATTTATTGAGGAAAATATTCTGTGGGGAATTGAATTGTATATTACTTCCGACAGATTTTTTATATTAGAAATCGGAAGTATTGTGTTCGTTTTTGTAAAAAAAAAAAAAAATTTGCTCCGATTTCAATATTTTTCATGTATGACTTTTCATAACCTACTGAGCAACTTTGGTTTTGTTTTTGTCTGTCAGTCTGTTTTTATCTATCAAAGAAAATATTCTGTGGGGCAATGAATTGAATATTTTTATTTATTAAGGAGAATATTCTGTGGGGAATTGAATTGAATATTTTTATTTAAAAAGGTGAATATTCTGTGGGGAATTGATATGAATATTTTTATTTGTTTGGAAATATTCTATGGGGAATGGAATTGAATATTTTTAAAGGTTTTTTTTAAATATTATTTAAACAAGCAAGGATCTCGAAAATTAATATTTGATTTCAGCAGTGAAATTTTGTGATCGTGAAAGCTAAGGGGGTCCCACTGTGGTGAAAAATCGAAAAGGGCCCAAAAAGTGGGCCTGTTGATATTTTTTAATTAAAACCTATCGAGTGGGGTATTGAATGAAAGGTCTCGATGTCCTCATGCTTGATATGACAATTTTAATTCTAGAGAAACACAAAAAAATTATTATTTTAACGGACTGCTACAAAATTGTAGTTGCCTTTTGGACACAGCATTAAAATCAATCAAGGCCTTTAAAATAAAATCAATCAAGATTCAGCCAACTGAATAAATTGGTAAGCACCGAAAAGTGTCGCTCCGTAAATTTCGTGAAAATTTTTCCAACTTTTCCAAATTTTACAAATAATTCAGTTATTTCAGTCTTATTAGCACAAGTCCTTAGTTTTCTTTTGTTTTAAAACTTACCCAGTTTCATAGTATAGTTATTCCGACGACCATTTATTAAAACAGAACAGAAATATGTCGAATGATAATTGTTTTCCCAAATTGGATGGATTTGTACAGCGTCTATCAGAGTTCGAATCAGCTCTCAAAAATATAACAAATACTCCTTCATCATTGCCCCCTGCTTCCTTAGAATGTGTAAAGGTTCTGGAAAATTTATTCATCTCTTTCAAGGACTTTGTCACTGATGAGATAAATTGTATTAAGAAAAAGCTCCAAATTCAAGACGGGAAATTGGATGACCTTGAAGCCTACAGCAGAAGAAACTGCATTCTGCTGCATGGAGTCCCTGAGTCGGCGGGATTTACTGAAGATTGTGTACATGTCGCTTTAAATGTTTTTGCAGAGAAAATGAAGTTAGACATCAAGGTATGCCACATAGATAGAGCACACAGATTGGGACCAAAACGGCAGAAGGCACGACCAATCATAGTCAAATTTTGCTCATATGCCCAGAGAAGATTGGTTTTTATTAACAAAAAAATATTAAAAGGTTTAAAACTCAGTATAACAGAATCATTAACACAAGTTAGATCTAATGTGTTAAAAGAAGCAAGAATTACTTGTGGGAATAACAATGTATGGACAAGTGATGGGCAGATAATTGTAAAAGTCCATAACAAAAAACACAAGATTACTTCACTGAACCAACTTGATGACCTGTTGAACAACCAATGCGTGATTCAGCCCGTTCCACCACCAACATCATACTCTACAAGCTTCCCTCAACTTCCTCCTTCCAAGTCAGCATTCCATCGTTCTTCTTCATCTGTGTCTTCTACCTCATTGATTCCTGTCGCTAAAGGCAAAACCCACTAAACGAAATGTAGACGAGATAATATTTTTTTCTTTCTTCTTCTTCTATGTACGTACATATTTTTTTTTTTTTTTTTTTTAATGTACGACTAAAAAAACTAATGTTATTATTTTTTTTTTTTTCTATTTATTTATTATTTTGTACATTTTATACAAATAATGTACACGGATTAATTTTTTTTAGTTTTTTTTGCCTTTCTGAGATATTACATTCCCTGTACATAATTTATTGTATACAGATACATTCATTATGTATATTTATATTTTTTTTTTTTTTTTTATATACTACTCCAGTTAAAAACCTTTTTTTATCTGGTCGTCGGACTTTTATTTTCTTTTCTTTTCTCTTCTCTCCCACCCTCCCCCTTCCCCTCCTCCTCCTCCTCCTCTTTTCTTTTTTCCTATATTTTATGTCTAGAGAAAATGTTAATGACAGCAATGAATTTATTTTTCCAGGTAATGTGTTCCTGAATGAATCTGACGGTTCTGTATTATCCAGTGATGGTGACACTCCTTCATTGTCTAATGTTTTGACCCAACAGCTTACTCCATATTCATCTTCATTCAGAGCCGCTCACATCAACGCACAATCTCTTGTCTCTCATTAAACTGATTTACTCTCAACTTTTGGTAACCTTACTCTTCATGCTGTCCTTGTCTCAGAAACTTTTTTAAAGCCATCCTTACCGGACGCACTGGTTAATATACCTGGCTATCATCTGATAAGAAATGACAGGTTACACTCAGCATGTGGAGGTGTTGGTATTTATTTGCGTTGTGGTATTGACTTCTCAGTACTCGAATGTTCTGATGGAAATATTCCTAGGAAAATAGAGTACATTGCACTTGAAGTTCAATTTTGTCACAAAAAGCTTTTATTGGTTGTAATATATAGACCTCCACAGGTTTCTTATTCAGAGGATATTGAAAATTTGCTAACCACTTATTTGATTAATTATGAAGATGTCATTATTATGGGGGATTTCAATTGCGATTTAAGTATTGATAACTTGTTGTCTAGACGTTTTAAAACCATTTCTAGGTCCACTAACATGACTATTTTACCGTCAAGTACAACCCATCACCTAGATAATAGTAGTACTCTACTTGATCTTGCAATTGTTAAATCCCCTATTAAAGTTAAATATTTTGGTCAAATTTCTGCACCTGGTTTCTCACATCATGATATGATATATCTTGCCTACCAAATTGGTAGAGTTAAATTTACTTTTAGAGGAATCAAGTTCAGGGATTTCAGAAATATTTTGACTGATGATCTGATTAATGATGCAAATGAGTGTGAATGGAATCACCTGACTGAATTAAACGATAAACGATAAATTTGAACTATTTACAAAAATGGTTACCAGACTTCTCAATAAATATGCTCCTCTGAAAAAAGCCAGAGTGAAAAATCCTCCTACACCTTGGATTACCCCTGAGATATTGAAACTTATGAAGCGGAGAGACTGGGCTTTTAGTAAATACAAACGCTTGCGTTCAAATGAATTATTTGAACAGTTCAAATTACTTCGTAACCGTTGTAACAAGTCTGTCCGTGATGCAAGAGAGTTTCATACAGGGTGGACCAAAAAAAACGTTTACACCCGTTAATGGTAGATTACTGACGACATTTCTAGAACGGATCTGCATTCCGTTTTTTCGGATTCGCCTTTATAACTGCACAAAGTGATTTTTTGCAACTTTCTGAAAAAGTCCGACTTTGGCTTATTCTTCAGGTCAGAACTTTTTTCCTGTTTAAGATGAGTTGATTCTGAACATTTCTGCAGAAAGCCAACAAAATTTCGATGTTTCTAGCTACACTACTTTGTTTTTTACGGTTTGGTTTGGCATCTTTTTTGACACCTGAATAGAAAAAAAATTCTCATGTAAATTTTTTACACTTTGAAACACTCAAGATTTGCCCGAGCAAATTTTGGCACAGACATGGGCAAGTTTGATAAAAGTTGGCGGCCAACCCAAGGATGCTAAAAAATAATTTTACGATTTTTTATCACGTGATCTTCTGGGTAAACAAACCAGGTAAGTCTCAAAAAATGATGTTCAAAATCTTAAAAGTGTTGACCGTGTAGGGTCGTCTTGTACTCAAAGAGTAATTAGCTATTTATGTCTGATAATTATTTTCCTTGGAATTAATTAAAGGCCAGTCAAATGAATGATTGTTTGTTTCTCGATGATAGTTTTCAAGCATATTTTTCTGCATTCTATGAAATATTATCTTTAAACTTCTTGATTTTTTTTTAGTAGGTACTAGTTACATTATTATCATTCGGATGCTGAAATGGCAGATACGCATTTAGCATATGGAGTTGCCAACAGGAACATTTGGGATCACGTGAAAAACATAGTTTACGAAATCTGGTAGCAAGAATCCTGTTGGAATTCGATGACCTGACAGAAAAACCTGGAATCTTCCGCAACATACGACGGAACATGATGAAGAGGTTCAACCTTTGCATCCAGGAAGGTGGACGCCACTTCCAACAGTTCCTCTAAGGGAATTGAGAAGGAGGAGAGAGAGAGAGAGAGAGAGAGAGAGAGAGAGAGAGAGAGAGAGAGAGAGAGAGAGAGAGAGAGAGGCAGAGAGCGAAAGAGAGAGAGAGAGAGAAAGGCAAGAAGGTAGAGGGACAGTTCTGAGTTAGAACTAAGGTACTAAAGTCACAATTGGTTTCAAAAATTTGTGTGAGGAGAATCCATAGTGTGTACTATGGCTAAATAAAAAATGGCAACAGTCTTTTTTATTTTGTAGTCATGAATTTTTTGCTGGCTCTGGCGTTCGGACCGGGTGGACTAGCTTACCACTGAGCTAATCGTGCGCGTCTATTCGTTTCTCATTGAATTTTTGAAGAGTTTTTGGCAAACATCTAATAATTTTTCCCAGAAGATCACGTGATAAAATTATTTTTTAGCATCCTCGGGGCGGCCGCCAACTTTTATCAAACTTGCCCATGTCTGTGCCAACATTTGTTCGAACAAATGTCGAGTGTTTTATTAAGTAAAAAAGTTTTTTTGGGTGTTTTTTTTTCTGTTTAGGTGTAAAAAAATATGACAAACCAAATCGTAAAAAACAAAGTAGTGTAGCTAGAAACATCGAAATTTTGTTGGCTTTCTGCAAAATTGTTCAGAATCAACTCATCTTAAACAGGAAAAAAGTACTGACCTGAAGAATAAGCCAAAGTCGGACTTTTTCGGAAAGTTGCAAAAAATCACTTTGTGCAGTTACGAAGGCGAATCCGAAAAAACGGATTGCAGATCCGGCCTGGAAATGTCGTCAGTAATCTACCATTAACGGGTGTAAACGTTTTTTTGGTCCACCCTGTATATCGCAGGGTATTTCTTCTTGTAAGGATGATAGAGCTCTCTGGAAATTTCTTCGAAGTCTTGGCATTAATGTTGATGTTTCAAATAAGCATTTAGATTCTAAATTCAGTCTTGATGATCTAAATAAACAATTTACAACTCCACCAATGATATTACAACCGAACCACAAGCGTGATCTAATTGATAATATCATTGCGCAACCAAACCCTTCACATCCTCAGTTTAATTTTGTAGAAATATCTTCTTCAGATGTTAGAAAGGCTTTTATGAGTATTAAATCTAATGCATCCGGTATTGATGATCTTTCGGTTCGATTTCTTAAACTTATTCTTGATACCATTGTGGACCCACTAACTAAGATCATTAATTATTCTTTGACTTCTAATAAATTTCCTACACAATGGAAAATTGGTCGTGTTATTCCTCTTCCTAAAGTTTCCAAACCAACCAATCTTAATGACTTCCGCCCGATTTCTCTCTTACCCGTTTTATCCAAAGTACTAGAAAAGGTTGTTCATCTTCAAATGATTACATTTTGTGATAAATATCTTCTGTTTAATCCTCATCAATCTGGTTTTCGATCAGGTCATAGCACGACTACTGCTCTTATAAAAGTAACAGACGATATCCGGAAGGGTATGGATAATACCAAAGTTACTTTGTTACTTCTATCTGACTTTAGCAAAGCTTTTGACTCTGTGGATTTTGATATTCTTCTGGCCAAACTCTCAAAACATTTTAATTTTTCGCACAATGTTATTCAATGGTTCAGTTCATATTTAAGGGACCGTCAGCAATTCGTTTTTCATGAAAATTCCTGTTCTGCGTGTTATTTCACGTCTGCTGGGGTTCCTCAAGGTAGTATTTTGGGACCGATACTTTTTTCAATTTTCATAAATGATATTTCTTCAGTTTTAAAATTTAGCTCTTACCACTTGTATGCTGATGATCTTCAGCTGTATATCCATTCATCAGTTGATGATATTGTCCAAAATGTTCATAACCTAAATGAAGATCTTCAAGCTTTGCAATGTTGGACTACTTCTCAAGGCATAATTCCAAATCCAAGAAAGTTTCAATGTATTCTAATAGGTTCCTCTCCTCTCTTACAACGTATATCTGAATTACAAATTCCTCCTGTCATATTCAATTCAGAAATTATTCCATTCTCCCAAACAGTTAAGAATTTAGGTGTTTTATTTGATTCAAATCTTTCTTGGTCTTTTCATGTTAACAAGGTTAGTAAAAATGTCTTCTGGAAATTTCATTCTCTTAAACGCCTGAAACGCTTTTTACCTCTCAAAACTAAGAGACTTCTTTGTACTTCCCTAATTTTTCCCATCATTGACTACGCAAGTATTGTTCTTAGTAATATGAGTCAAGACTTGCGATATAAACTACAAAAACTTCAGAATATGTGTGTTCGTTATGTTTATGGACTAAGAAAATATGATCATGTTTCGGGTAAGAGAGAACTTCTTCAGTGGCTTACAGTTGATAAGAGACAAAAACATCAAACCTTGTGCTTGATGTGGCGTATTTTGAATGAAAAATCACCCCCATATCTTCACTCTTCATATCAATTTTTACATTCCATCCATCGCTACAACACAAGATCTCATTTACTTCATATTCCATCTCATCGCACCGATTTTATGGGTAAATCTTTTGTGGTCAATTCTATTAGGCTCTGGAATCAGTTACCAGATGACCTGAAATTAATACAAAACCGTTTATCTTTCAAGATTCATTCAAAGGAATACTTACTAAATGGATGATAATGTTTGTTGCTGTCAATACTTCTTCTTTTATACATTGATATATATACTGTACATAACTTCTAAACCTTCTTTCCTTTTTTATGTCCTTCTCCCTGTCTTTTCTTTACCCCCCCCCCCCCCCCCCCCTTCCTGCGTTTAATTTCTTCTTCTTTTTTTTTCTCTTCTTCTTCTTCGTCATAATATTGTAAATACATGTTTTATTTATTATTATTTTTTTTTTTTTAGTTTTTTTTTTGTATCCGGGGTTAAGTGGCAGAGAATGCCTAAGGCATTAACTTCGCCCCGGATTACAATACATTGTACATTTAAATTTATTATTTTTTTTTCCATATCTTATTTTGTAAATACCTATTGTTAATTTTTTTTTATATCTTTGTTAATAATTTATTGTTGTATGTATTGTATAAAAAATAAAGTGTAAATAAATAAATAAGGACATTCTATTCATAGATTTTTTTTTTTATTATTATTATTATATTTTTTTTATAATTCACAGAACTAATAGTTAGTAGTTTTCATATTTGTGTTAATCACTGTTAATCGTGATGTCACAACTACTCAAACTCACTTTACTAAATCTACGCTGAAACCGGGACTTGAACCACCTACCTACAGGTTACAAGTCCGCCGCCTTATCGATCAAACTACTGAAGTCGGTACTAATAGTTAGTATATTATTACCTTAGTTTGGGAAACTCCTCATTGAAATCTCTCGACACTCGAGGCGTGCAGTTCCGGACGGCCAATATCTTCGCCACAATGTCATTCTTCTGCCAACGGCCCCTCCAGGTATCCCCGTTGGGCCCCGAAGATATCTTGGTGTGTAGGGATAGATCGTTGAGACTGATCCCTTTGTGACGGGACAGAGTTGCATCTCCTACGGGGGAAAGATAAGATAAATTGTTTTATTTAGAATCAATATACAAATAGTTTACAAAGCAACACTTTCCCTAAGCTAATACAAAAAAAATGTGGGCTTCTAAGGATTTATTTTAACTTTTCAATGTTTCGTAAAATTAAGGTTTCAGTTTTTTTACTATAAGAATACCTATTCACTTATTCTCTAATGTGGATATTATCGATACAAATTAATAGCATGGATTTCAGATCCGAATAGTGTTGATATTATGGATAGAGTTTTTCATACAATTTAGAAAAGTAGGTACAAAATAACAAGGGAGTTTTTTCCCATAGTTAGAATTTATTCTAGGTACATAGAAACTTTGTTGTCGAATAGACCAAAGTATTTGGGTTTTAAGAAAATAGTATATAATATGGGATTTAATAACTTGATGAGCAGGGGCAAATTGTTGAGACTGATCCCTTTGTGACGGGACAGAGTTGCATCTCCTACGAGGGAAAATAGTATTAATATGGGATTTAATAACTTGGTGAGCAGGGGCAAATTGTTGAGAATGATCCCTTTGTGATGGGATAGAGTTGCATCTCCTACAGGGAAAAATAGTATTAATATGGGATTTAATAACTTGGTGAGCAGGGGCAAATTGTTGAGAATGATCCCTTTGTGACGAGATAGAGTTGCATCTCCTATTGAGGAAATTACTATTTACTATGGGATTTAATAACTTGATGAGCAGGGGCAAATTGTTGAGACTGATCCCTTTGTGACGGGATAGAGTTGCATCTCCTATTGAGGAAAATAGTATTTACTATAAGATTTAATAACTTGATGAGCAGGGGCAAATTGTTGAGACTGATCCCTTTGTGACGGGATAGAGTTGCATCTCCTACGGGGGAAAATAATATTTATTTATTTACAATTTTAGACATAAAGATAGTCAGAGTACATAGTCAATCGTCATTATAAAGAAAGAAAAAAAAGGTTAAGTAAAAGTAATAGGTAAAACAAAAATAAAATAATAATATTAATAGCTGTAATAAATAGTGTTATATTGATTCCTAATTTTATGTCTATTATTAAAATAAATTTAATAATAATATCACTCTTTAGTGGAAGGTAACCACCAGGAAAGGTTAATAAAATAAGATAATTGTCATTGTATATTATTTTGTACAACTTGTAACTTTTGTTATGTAAATTTATAAATAAAAAATAAGGTAAGATAAGAGATAAGAGCTAGTTATTTGTGTTATTATGTCACAATATTTAGTGGGTAGCATCAACATTACGTGAACTAATGCTTATGCATCATATCTCCAACCAACTATCATATTTCAATATCAATCTCGTAATGCCGCCACTAGTCGTTGCCCACTCACAACTACCCCAAATTGTCCTCACAAGGCTAGGATATCGAAAGTACAGACCCGAAAAAATGCGACCCCGCCAGGATTCGAACCCGGGTCACCTGGAGTGCAAGCCGAGCATGATACCGCTAAGCCTGTCCAAGGTTATTATAACTTGATGTTTTTTTTTATAGAGAGAACATAATGGAATAATATTATTTATTAACCAAGGAAATACATGGATAAAGTAAGTGGACAGATAGTTCTGAAAGTAGATGTATTTTCCATTTTTTTTGACACAGTACTCTTGATAGTAATAGAGGTACCAATTTTTTATTTACTGTTAGTGAGTCTTTGAAAAAGATAATAAAATTGATAAATTTAATGAAATACTCACGACTTCGTGTTTTCAGTCCCAGCCAGCTCTGATCTTTGAAGTTGATTTTCTTTGTGTCCTGACCGTTTTCAATAGCGAGTTCTGCAAAGAGAAAAGAAATATGGTTATAATAGTAAACAATGTATGTAGTCACAGTGGCAGAGTGAGTTAACGCGCTAGGCATTGCACGCATGGTGACCTGGGTTCAATTCCCAGCGGGGCAGGAATTTTTCTGCTCTGTACTTGGATGTTCGGGGTCCACTCATACCTCGTGAGGAAAAATGAGTAGTTACCTGTATGAGTAACGACCAGTGGCGGCATTACCAGAGTAAAAAGAAGTTAATGTAATAGAATAATTCGAAATGTGAAGGAGGCTCTTAGTAATGCTGCGCTACCCACAAAAATTGTGAAGAGGCCTTGTGCTTCACCACAAAAAAAATAATAAATAAAAAGTAAACAATTTCTCACTGTTGGACATTAAATAGATACAATACCAGCTTTGTCAGACATGCATACCTATGTTTTCACAATTTTAATCCCTTCTGGTCATCTCAAGAAAGGGCATCTGTGGGTTTGCCGGCCCTACCCAGGCTGGGTGAGGTTAATGTGGGTAGCTGGTACGATTTCAAGTGAATGGAGGGTAAAACCTCCGTCCTGTCTTCCTCAAGTCAGGACGTTAAAACCAAATAGAATCAATGGACATGAAAGGAGCCTAGACATTGGATCTGGGCGTCCATACATAATAATCCTCTCACCACCATGATTTAGGTATCAATACCTATCTCCCGGACACGGAATTATTATAATTACTTCCTCTCACCACCATGATTTAGGTATCAATACCTATCTCACAGACACGGGATTATTATAATTACCTATATGGGTTTGTAATTAATCAGAAAAATGAGGATGAACTGATCTTGGAATTGCGAGGGAATCTATGGCAGTGTTGAGTAATGTAGAAGAAAATGACCTGGGCACTAACTTTTATTTTATGTGTTTAACTTTTATGATTTTTTTTGTTGTTGAGATTTTGTAGTTAACTTATTTTGAATTCCAAAAACAAAGGATTTGGACTCATAACCTGTAGAATGTATTTTTTTTTTTAAATATATCACATATGTGTGAATCACAATCGTGATGTTACAATTACTCAAACTTGTTTTATTAAAAAAACTTATGACCTGGTTATAAGTCCACTACTGATCGAGCTACTGAGGTTGATACCAAGTTTTAATTAACTATTGTTGTTACCATTGATTCTCTTGCACAAGGCTCCTCTGGCTTTGTCGGCAGGGGTGTCCCCATCCTTGTTAGCAATAGACACCAAGGCACCGTGCTGTATCAGTTCCTCGGCTAGCTGCTGGTACGCCCAGAAGCAGGCGTAGTGGAGTGGAGTGTTCCCATGCTCGTTGGTGAAGTTGATGTCAGCCTTCTGCCTCAGGAGCTGAAAACCAAAAGGAAACATGTTGAGTAGTTAGTTTTAGTTATTTAATTTATTTTTTATTGACGGGTCAAGCCCAATGTATATTGATTACATAGAACAATATTAAATTTATACAAATAAGAAAACAAAATAAGAGAATTTAAGAAGACAAGTAAAATATCACAGTTATCATACAAGTTAGCTAAAATTGAGTAGTTTCAATTAACAAAATCACTTTCGTTATATACTTATATCACAACTACTCAAAATTGCTTTACTAAATTTACGCTGAATACAGGACTTGAACCACCGACCTCCAGGTTACAAGTCCACTATCTTATCGATCAATTTACTAAGGTTGGTCTTAATTATTGATCAAGCTATTGAGGTTGGTACCTAAATTGAGTATTATTATCAGACACCTATTTATACTAGCTGACTAGGACTGAAGAGTCCCATTAATCCAGAAGCTGAAAACAGCTTTTATTCCATGGTCAAATTAATGAAGAAAAGCCTGCATTCCTTGGGACTTGAACTAACAAACTCTAAACCTAATAATCATCATATCATCATTGACAAGGGCCCCCAGAACCAAGTCAATGCTGGTCTACTCCCTGTTTATAGTCCCCCAGCCAGACTACTAATAATAGGTAATAGAAAATAATAGGTAACTTACCATTAAACATGAACATTTAGGGGTAATAGAATGGAAATGTAAATGATGCAGTTCTAATGACAAGTTTTTTTCAATAGGTAATTTGATAATATATTCTTTTAACCCGATTCCACCATAATATGTGAATGATTTACTACTTTAGAGAGATGGTATAGATATACATTATACATATGTAGGTTTGTTAATTATTTTTGGATGACTTCTTATTCTATGAATTTTATTAAAATAAAAATGAAATATATTCTTACCAGTCTGACAATATCAATGTGGCCATGAGCAGCTGCCAAGTGTAGGGGAGTGTCGTCACCCCTGTTAGTTGCATTCACTCTGGCACCACGTTGCAACAGAAGCTCAACTAACTTCAAGTGGCCTTCTTTACATGCCCAATGAAGAGGACTGAAGCCATGATCATCACTGTGGGAAAGAAAAAAATATAGTGATATGGTAAAGTCATAATCAAGTTTGTTTTTTTTTTTTTTTAAAAAAAAAACACTTGCTTGGTTTGAATCTCAGAGATCACAAAAAATGTATGCAAATTATTTTGATTACAGTTTATTTTAATTGGAGGTACCTTCCAGAGCACTTGTGTTGACCCAGCACCTACATGGGAAGTAGTGTCACTTCTTGCCCATCAGAAGGGAAGCATACTACGAAATGGATATGCAACAACACAGATCACTAGATTTAAATAAAATTTTATAACAGATTTTTTTCATTCTTTTTTGTCTTCTTCTTCTTTTTAAATTAGGTTTAATGTCACTTTCAACTGCATGGTCATACCTGTATTTTTTTTTTTTAATTAACATTACTTTCAACTGCATGGTCATATCACAACTTTCAATAGCCCTGAGTTAGGCTGGAATTCCAAAAAGTCTTCACTTGCTGGATGTTGCTTAACTTCAATAATCCGACATGAACTAGTGCATTCAATATGCCATCGATGCTGGCTTGGGTCATTAACTACAATTTTATACAGCCTAAATGGTAACTACACACACACAATTCTAGCTCTCTTACTTTTCTGCCATTGGTACCTACAGTAAATAAAATTCTGTAACTTTTTTCATGCCTTCATTATATTTATAACCTTTATTGATTTTAGTGCTAACATAAATAGGTACTAGATAGGTAAAATTTATAATTTTTGTTCCAGGGTTTTTTCTTCAATTTAAAATATATTATGTAGGTAGGTACTTATTACCTATAGTTGAAGTTAAAATTCCATCCATGGACAAGATCAATTCTTTTATGATATAAGACTTGATTTACTTTACGAGAAAGGAGATCCCATTAAATTTCAATGGAATGCATCCGATGTGTCATGTCATGTGTAAATTCTTTGGAAGAATCCAGCAGTAGGTAGGTGTTTACAGTGGGTGTTTTAAGAAATCATTTAAAACAAGCAACAAATTCCAGGACAACATGTGTTCAATGTTTCTTCATCTATCAGATCTAAATTAAATATCAAACATAATCTGAGAATAAAATGAGATTTTGAAATGTTTAACAAAAAGATAACTTGACATGAACATAAGCAAAATCTCAACCGTGCATTGAATTTACAGTCATACCAAAGAGACATGAGAAGAAACAGTTCACAAGTACAAGGCCATCTTATATAGAATTTTAAGAAATTGTTTTTCCAAATAAGGCAATAGACATGAAGTTGTTTCAGAAAGGAAACAGGTTCCGTCTGTGTGAAGAGACATTCCCAGTTGGCCGTGGAGTTTTCTCTTCGAATTGAAATGGAACAGAATGAATGGATGAGTAATATTTTCGAGGTGTTTGCCAAAAAAAATTGGAGAGTTAATTTTAACAACAAAATTTGATGAGTGAAGATGAGAGCAACTGTACTTACCCCTGATTCATATCATTTTCTGTGTCGTCCAGCCAGACTCGAACCTGCATCGTGTTCCCATCACGACACCAGTGAAATATATCTTCCATTTCGAAGATCTAAATTAACTATTAACTAACTCAAAGGTTTAAATCATAGTTCCATGGAATTATTTGCCCTAGTAAAGATGTCTAAAAATAGAATGAAGTTTGAGCTCTGACAGGAAGGCGTATACTGAAACCCACTCAGATTTCTCCTGACGTTCAGAAAAGCTTGAAACTGTGAGCTAGAAGGATTAATTAAAACACAATTAATAAAGGCACTGTTAATTGAGCTGTTAATTAAGTGTTTTATTGATTTAATTAACTATTTTCTAATCAGCAGAAGAGGAACTCACAGATTTCAGAAAAAAACACTGATAGCTGATAAGCAGATGTTTACAAAACTGAACTCGCCATCTTGAATCTTGTCTTGGAAGAGCTTCGCAAACTACCCGCTAGGTTCGCGGCTAATGCTAAAAGTCAGGCACGAATTTAAAGATGTTAAGATCATACGAATTCCAACATTTTTTGTGATTTGAAAGTCTGAATAAAACGAGGAAAAATTCTTGCATCGGGTGGGATTTGAACCAAGGGATCCCTACGCTACTTGGATCATCAGACTAGTGCCTTATTAGTGGTATAGGACCAACAATACATTCTTTTTTTTTCTTTTCATTAATCTCATTTTCGTGACGATATTACTCCAAGTCTAGACAAACCTTGCACATTTATAGTTCAGAGTTGTGTTGAAAGAGGATTCAGTTATTGAGATTAGATTTGAGTGTCCCTGCATACTTAATGACGGGAGTTTTACCCTCCACTCTACTGGGAATCGTACGAGCGACCCACATGAAACTCACCCAACCTTGGTTGGGCCGGAAATGCCAGGCTCACGTGTCCTTACCAGGGTGGGAACAGATTTTTTATTAGAAAATTCTGTCTTACCCGGAATCGAATCCAGGATTTCTGGACTACGGGCAAAAGTCACAACCGTTGCACCACAAAGGCGTGGTTATAAATTAGATTTTTAACGCGCTATCCATTCATTGACCGTTTGCTTCACCTTATAACTTCAACATAATTGTGTATTTTTTATGGACACTAACAAGTTCCTTCCGAACCTTTTTTTTACTCAGGTAGTGATACCGAGTTACTTCCCGTACACGAAAGGTAAATACACGTGTTGCTTCTCGATGCAAACACCGAGTACCTGAGACCTGAGTCATGAGTTACCATGGAATGACAAAATTATAGTATTTTTTTATATAGTATTGTATTTTACCTAACCCTACTATAAACCCAAGGCATGGCTTATTTTACCTCACCCTACTATTAACCCTAGGCATGGCCTTCATTTTATTTTTCTTTTAGACCAGGTAAACGGGAAGCAAGTCGTTATCGGGGAGGAACTCAACGGGAAGCAAGTCGGTAAGGTCAAAACCATGACCAGGAAGGAAGTCGATAAAAAAAAGGTCGGTGGGAAGGAACTCGGTGACGGCGATTTTTTATTTTATTACTTCCAATAAATTTTTATTATTAGAAATCGGAAGTATTGTGTTCGGTTTTGTAAAATAGTAATAATATTTTCTTGCTCCGATTTCAATTTTAGGCATTCTCTGCCACTTAACATCGACACTCGCTGCAAGGTTCCGTGCTATCTGGGCTCGGTTGGCTAAAATGAAGTGGCCATTCGAACAATTCTCTTGTTTATTTCAAAGTGTTCTCCTGTTTCATGGTTTTCGGACTTTTTGGCAAACATTTATCCAAGTTCTTCGTAGTTTAGAAGTTTGTCTAAAGTACTTCAGAATTTTTGGAAGGTAGGAGATGTGACTTCTGTTTCATGGTTTTTAGACTTTTGGACAAACATTTAATCCAAGTTCTTGATCGTCCAGAAGTTTGTCTAAAGTACTTCAGATTTGTAAGGTGGGATGGTCCAATTAATTAATATTTTATCAGTGATTTTAACGTTTGTTGCTTTCAAACTGCTTGCTATTGAGAAAGGTGAGAGATTAGTTGATTATTTTTTTTTTGTTGCTTAACGTTTTTCAAACATAGTTAGCGAAAGGTGTATTAGCGTCGATGGCCCGTTAAATACATCAGTGGACCGTTCCAGAAACACTTTCTACTCTCCAAATCTCCGTTGCAACCGTCACACAATGCTATCTGATGGGTCCTTGCATGAATTTTTCCTCATTAATTGAGTTTGTGACCACATAATAATAAGACTCTGAGGGTTAGGTGGTAGAAAATGCTTTGAGCATTAACCTCCCCTGGTGGTTACCTTCCACTAAAGAGTGTTATTATTATTATTATTGCGTTCAAATTAACCCATAAGAGTGCGTTGTGTGACGGTTGAAAGGGAGATTCGGGTATTTGGAGAGTTGAAACTGTTTTTGGAATGGGCTACAGTTCTTTGTTACAAAGCGCTCTCACTCTCATGATCTCCGAAAGGGAGATCACAATTAATTTAAACGCAATTTAGTTAGGACATATGTATGTATTTATCATTTTTTTTCCATTTTATTGTTAACATTTTTCATTATTTTATATATTAATTATTAGTAGTCACCGTGGCAGAGTGAGTTAGCGCGCTAGGCATTGCACACACGGTGACCTGGGTTCGATTCCCAGCGGAGGAGGATTTTTTCTGCTCTGTACTTGGATGTTCGGGGTCCACTCATACCTCGTGAGGAAAAATGAGTAGCTGCTTTGATGTGAAGCAGCGACCAGTGGCAGAATCATAGGGAAAAAAATAATACAAGATATTGTAAATTAAAGTGGTAAAGTCCTAAGATTCTACGCTACCCACTAAAGTTGTGACATAATAACACAAATAAAAAGCATAACAAAGATATATTAATTATTTGTATTGTACATAAATATATTATGTCTTTGTATCAATTGTATCTAATAAAGCATGTAATAATAATAATAATCAATGAGAGTGCGTTGTGTGATGGTTGAAAAGAAGATTCGGATATTTTGAGAGTGAAAAGTGTTTCTGGAACGGGCTACACTTCTCCTAGGTCACTGAAGTAAAACAAACGTTCAGCGAGGCTAGGACTTATATGGGTGACCATTTAAAATAGAATAGAATAGGTTATTTTTATTGTACAATAAAATTATAAGACATTTAACGGTCATAAATTAAAGGTGCAAAGTCAATTATAAAAAAATAAACTTCTCGCGATGCTGGAAAAATTTTCTCGGCTCCAGGATTCGAACCCGGGATCTTCCGTATGGCAAACCCTCTCATGTACTTATTTCTTCCAGGATTTTTTCTGCTCTGTACTTAAGTGTTCGGGGTCCACTCATACCTCGTGAGATAAATGAGTAGCTGCTTTAATGTTAGCATTGACCAGTGGCGGAATTATAGGCGAAAATAAGATATGGGGATATTAAAGATACTGAAAAGTCCTATAATTCTGCGCTACCCACTAAAAAATGTGATATAATAACACAAAGAAACTCATTTATTTTTTTACTAATTTTTTCCAACAGTATCCAGTACGGACCCACGGTGTGATATAACTGACCCATTCTCTGACCCGTGTGGCGATGCGGGTCTCTGTGTACCCAGTGGTGCGGGAAAGGGTTATTCCTGTGAGTGTTCAAGATTCAAGTCTACCCTGTATGATGCGGCGGAGGATGAGACCAGTTGTACAGGGAAGGTGAGAAGTTTTGTTTAAATTTATCATATAAGAAAATCCGAAATTTTGGACAAAAAAGTCAAAATATAAGGATCACGACTTGCCGATACAGAATTTTTTGTGGAATCTAGAATGTAGAAAAAACGATATTATACCATTTAAAACAAATTTGAAGAAAATCGGTTTAGTTGTTTTGGAGATACAAGTAATTTTGTATAAAATCTCAAAATTGGCACGTGTTTACGATGTGAAACAATCACGAGGAAGTAAGTATTGTGTCCATAATTGGCAGTGTTTTTTTTATGTATACAGAGGACCCATCCTAAGACATTTTTATTTGACTTCTAAGATGATATGATCATGGAGTTGAAATTTGAGCATAAACATGCAGTTCAAAAATCAAAAAAAAAAAAAAATTCTGACGTAATAATTTTCCCGTTTTTCAGGTGAAATCGTTTTGTCCGCCCAAAGATAGGAAAAGTTGCAACAACTTCGGCGAATGTAGAAGTGGCTACGGCACTTTCAGCTGTCTCTGTGAGAGCGGCCATCATAATCAATACTGTAGTGGGGTATCTGGTAAGTAGCTTACCACCATAATCAATACTGCAGTGGTGTATCTGGTAAGTAGCTTACCATCATAATCAATATTGTAGTGGTGTATCTGGTAAGTAGCTTACCATCATAATCAATATTGCAGTGGTGTATCTGGTAAGTAGCTTACCATCATAATCAATATTGCAGTGGTGTATCTGGTAAGTAGCTTACCATCATAATCAATATTGCAGTGGTGTATCTGGTAAGTAGCTTACCATCATAATCAATATTGTAGTGGTGTATCTGGTAAGTAGCTTACCATCATAATCAATATTGCAGTGGTGTATCTGGTAAGTAGCTTAAGATGGAGAGCGGCCATCATAATCAATATTGCAGTGGTGTATCTTGGTAAGTTAGCTTAAGTGAGAGCGGCCATCATAATCAATATTGTAGTGGTGTATCTGGTAAGTAGCTTAAGTGAGAGCGGCCATCATAATCAATATTGCAGTGGTGTATCTGGTAAGTAGCTTAAGTGAGAGCGGACATCATAATCAATATTGCAGTGGTGTATCTGGTAAGTAGCTTAGTGAGAGCGGCCATCATAATCAATATTGTAGTGGTGTATCTGGTAAGTAGCTTAAGTGAGAGCGGCCATCATAATCAATATTGTAGTGGTGTATCTGGTAAGTAGCTTAAGTGAGGCGCCATCATAATCAATATTGCAGTGGTGTATCTGGTAAGTAGCTTAAGTGAGAGCGGCATCATAATCAATTACTGTAGTGGTGTATCTGGTAAGTAGCTTAATGTAGAGCGCCCTCATAATCAATATTGAGTGGGTATCTGGTAAGTAGCTTACCATCATAATCAATATTGCAGTGGTGTATCTGGTAAGTAGCTTAGTGAGAGCGGCCATCATAATCAATACTGTAGTGGTGTATCTGGTAAGTAGCTTAAGTGAGACGGCCATCATAATCAATACTGTAGTGGTGTATCTGGTAAGTAGCTTACCATCATAATCAATATTGCAGTGGTGTATCTGGTAAGTAGCTTAAGTGAGAGCGGCCATCATAATCAAATACTGTAGTGGTGTATCTGGTAAGTAGCTTAATGGAGAGCGGCCATCATAATCAATACTGTAGTGGTGTATCTGGTAAGTAGCTTACCATCATAATCAATATTGCAGTGGTGTATCTGGTAAGTAGCTTAAGTGAGAGCGGCCATCATAATCAATACTGTAGTGGTGTATCTGGTAAGTAGCTTAAGTGAGAGCGGCCATCATAATCAATACTGTAGTGGTGTATCTGGTAAGTAGCTTAAGTGAGAGCGGCCATCATAATCAATATTGCAGTGGTGTATCTGGTAAGTAGCTTACCATCATAATCAATATTGCAGTGGTGTATCTGGTAAGTAGCTTACCATCATAATCAATATTGCAGTGGTGTATCTGGTAAGTAGCTTACCATCATAATCAATATTGCAGTGGTGTATCTGGTAAGTAGCTTACCATCATAATCAATATTGCAGTGGTGTATCTGGTAAGTAGCTTACCATCATAATCAATATTGCAGTGGTGTATCTGGTAAGTAGCTTACCATCATAATCAATATTGCAGTGGTGTATCTGGTAAGTAGCTTACCATCATAATCAATATTGCAGTGGTGTATCTGGTAAGTAGCTTACCATCATAATCAATATTGCAGTGGTGTATCTGGTAAGTAGCTTACCATCATAATCAATATTGTAGTGGTGTATCTGGTAAGTAGCTTACCATCATAATCAATACTGTAGTGGGGTATCTGGTAAGTAGCTTACCATCATAATCAATATTGCAGTGGTGTATCTGGTAAGTAGCTTACCATCATAATCAATATTGCAGTGGTGTATCTGGTAAGTAGCTTAAGTGAGAGCGGCCATCATAATCAATATTGCAGTGGTGTATCTGGTAAGTAGCTTACCATCATAATCAATATTGCAGTGGTGTATCTGGTAAGTAGCTTACCATCATAATCAATATTGCAGTGGTGTATCTGGTAAGTAGCTTACCATCATAATCAATATTGCAGTGGTGTATCTGGTAAGTAGCTTACCATCATAATCAATATTGCAGTGGTGTATCTGGTAAGTAGCTTACCATCATAATCAATATTGCAGTGGTGTATCTGGTAAGTAGCTTACCATCATAATCAATATTGCAGTGGTGTATCTGGTAAGTAGCTTAAGTGAGAGCGGCCATCATAATCAATATTGCAGTGGTGTATCTGGTAAGTAGCTTACCATCATAATCAATATTGCAGTGGTGTATCTGGTAAGTAGCTTACCATCATAATCAATATTGCAGTGGTGTATCTGGTAAGTAGCTTACCATCATAATCAATATTGCAGTGGTGTATCTGGTAAGTAGCTTACCATCATAATCAATATTGCAGTGGTGTATCTGGTAAGTAGCTTACCATCATAATCAATATTGCAGTGGTGTATCTGGTAAGTAGCTTACCATCATAATCAATATTGCAGTGGTGTATCTGGTAAGTAGCTTACCATCATAATCAATATTGCAGTGGTGTATCTGGTAAGTAGCTTACCATCATAATCAATACTGTAGTGGGGTATCTGGTAAGTAGCTTACCATCATAATCAATATTGCAGTGGTGTATCTAGTAAGTAGCTTACCATCATAATCAATATTGCAGTGGTGTATCTGGTAAGTAGCTTACCATCATAATCAATATTGCAGTGGTGTATCTGGTAAGTAGCTTACCATCATAATCAATATTGTAGTGGTGTATCTGGTAAGTAGCTTACCATCATAATCAATATTGCAGTGGTGTATCTGGTAAGTAGCTTACCATCATAATCAATATTGCAGTGGTGTATCTGGTAAGTAGCTTACCATCATAATCAATATTGCAGTGGTGTATCTGGTAAGTAGCTTACCATCATAATCAATATTGCAGTGGTGTATCTGGTAAGTAGCTTACCATCATAATCAATATTGCAGTGGTGTATCTGGTAAGTAGCTTACCATCATAATCAATATTGCAGTGGTGTATCTGGTAAGTAGCTTACCATCATAATCAATATTGCAGTGGTGTATCTGGTAAGTAGCTTACCATCATAATCAATATTGCAGTGGTGTATCTGGTAAGTAGCTTACCATCATAATCAATATTGCAGTGGTGTATCTGGTAAGTAGCTTAAGTGAGAGCGGCCATCATAATCAATATTGCAGTGGTGTATCTGGTAAGTAGCTTACCATCATAATCAATATTGCAGTGGTGTATCTGGTAAGTAGCTTACCATCATAATCAATATTGCAGTGGTGTATCTGGTAAGTAGCTTACCATCATAATCAATATTGCAGTGGTGTATCTGGTAAGTAGCTTACCATCATAATCAATATTGCAGTGGTGTATCTGGTAAGTAGCTTACCATCATAATCAATATTGCAGTGGTGTATCTGGTAAGTAGCTTACCATCATAATCAATATTGCAGTGGTGTATCTGGTAAGTAGCTTACCATCATAATCAATATTGCAGTGGTGTATCTGGTAAGTAGCTTACCATCATAATCAATATTGCAGTGGTGTATCTGGTAAGTAGCTTACCATCATAATCAATATTGTAGTGGTGTATCTGGTAAGTAGCTTACCATCATAATCAATACTGTAGTGGGGTATCTGGTAAGTAGCTTACCATCATAATCAATATTGCAGTGGTGTATCTGGTAAGTAGCTTACCATCATAATCAATATTGCAGTGGTGTATCTGGTAAGTAGCTTAAGTGAGAGCGGCCATCATAATCAATATTGCAGTGGTGTATCTGGTAAGTAGCTTACCATCATAATCAAAGAGTTCCAACCTTAGGTATAAGCCATGGAGCATACATAACGTATATCTTAGGCATAAGCAATAACCCCGATTGCTTTCAGCGAACCTGTGGTATGTGTCGGTGGTAGCAATAACCCCGCCCTTTAGTTAAGAAATATATTTCTATATATTCTTTTTCATTTTTATTGTATATATTGTTTCCATTTTTTTTTTCATTGTTAAAATATTTATTTGTACTGTACATACTTGTATGTCCATTTATATCTAATAAAGTGTTGAATAATAATAATATCTTGTCATCCTGTCACATAAAATCGGCCATCTTGAATAGCTGGACGGCTAGAAAAAAAATCTTCTTCCTGTTCAGTTCCACGTGCTTTCGAAGGTAATATTCGTGAGGTTGCTCAAGATACGTTCCAAAATTAGTTCAATTAAGGGATTGCGCGCATGTGCAGAAACGAGTTTTCGTCAGATATACGGTCAAAAAATTCATTTGAATTAGCGTAACGTATCGTGAATCTGCGCAAACTCTCTAATGGTAGCCATATTGGATAGCTGTTATCAGTTTATTTACGGGACAGATTTAAGGCATCACGAGTATATTACAAATTAATATACAATATAAGAAGAAGTGAAAAGAGAATAAAATGAAGAAAAATAAATAAATATATACATAATATATGTCCTAATTAAAGGGTGGGGTTATCGCCTATGGCAATCTCTTCCACCTAACCCTATAGTTAGATTGATCCATTAATTTCTCAGCTCCCAACGTGTCCTACTATCAGTCGCCCATGATCCTGTTCAAAGTCAAGGCCGCCCTCGGCTCCATACACATTCTCTATCTCCTTGCCCAGGCCACGGGGACCCAACCCTCGTTCAAAATATTCGACAGGATGGAACGTACGAAACAGATCCGCCAAAGAGAGAAAAGAGTTGCACCCCGGGATCGAACCCGAGAATACCGAAGTACAATCCAGGTATTTATTTCTAAACATAGCTACTGTCGATGCTACCCACTAAAAATTGTGACATAATAACACAAATAACTAGCTCTTTATCTTTTTTTTATATATATTCTTTTTTAAATTTTACGATACTTATTCTATTGTTCTCAGGAGCACGTATCAAACCTGAACACACAGATGGACCAGGAAGCTCTCCCGTGGAGATCCCAGGATCAGGAGAGAAGTTTCCGTGACGTCACACTCTCTGGTAGAGATTTCTGTGTGCAGGAGTTACACGATGAGACTTTCTGCTCCATTATACCAGACGGTATGTCGCCACCTGTGATGCTGAGTCCACACAGGTGCAACATGCAACATATTCCTGCAACATGCAACATGTTGCTGCAACATGAATTCACTCTGTGTGGACGGTTTCTGAACACGAACATGAATGTTCAAAAATTATCCATGAGGATGTCGGTTTTCTACCGAACATCTTTGATCTTTGTTGCTACTATGTTGCACGTGTGTGGAACTGTGGACGGATCACTGAATTAAAACAGAATGGATCACTGACGAACACGAACTGCAACACGTTGCTGCAACAGTGCTCCTTATAAAAAATCCGAAATAGGAGAATAACTTGTCATTCGAACCCGCGACCTCTGGATTACCTATCAGACGCCTTGTCCACTGAGCTACCGGGACTTTTGTACTTTTCTGATATTCATGTACATCTAATACAACTTCTCACTTTTGTGTTTATATACTGATGAAAATAGAGAGATTAGTTGATGGCATGGATATTCAGAACTAATACCTGCTGATGAGAGCAAATAAGCTCGAAACAGCTGTCCAGTTATGTTCTGATAGTCATGTACATCTAATACAGCTTCTCTCTTTTCTGTTTACACTGATTTCAGACGTAAAGGCGGCACTTTGTGAATCCAGAGGTCGAGTGTTCGAAACCCGGCCGGGACATGACAAGTTATCCTCCCATTTGGGATTTTTACCACATAATAATATGTCTTGGGCTTACTGCTGGAATAATGGGACTTTAATAGTCCTTATCGGGCAGTATAAATAAGGCGATATTAAACTTTCTTACCATTGTATACACCCGTCAGGGTAATCTTAATATATAAATGTCAAAGACACTCACTGACCACTGACCACTGACTGATCATCGCTCTACAGCCCAAACCGTAAGTCCTAGGAAGCTGAAATTTGGTAGGTAGCTTTGTCTTATAGTCTAGATGTGCAATAAGACGGGATTTTTCGAAACTCCGACTACAACACCTGCCATTGGCGAAAAAGGATTTTTTGCTTTCACGGCCATGCCTCGGCCCGCAAAGCGGGCGACAGCCCGCTAGTTTTACAAATAAAACATATATCTATCTATTATTTCAGACGTGAAGCCAGCAGCCAAGATCCAGTACCCCGCCACCAAGAGAGACACCGTAGATTATATATTCGACAGCGCGGGCAGCTTCAGGGGCCAACAGGGGGCGGTCACCATCTTGCTTCTCAACCAGGGGCGGCTCCAGTTCAAGCAGAACCTGTTTCTGTTCGGGGCGGCCCAGGGCAACCGGTCCTCCTGTATTCCGCACCTGAAGCTTCAGGACTGGTGAGTGGGGGCACATAATAATAATAATAATATGCCATCTGGTTCGCTAACTCCTGACTCTAAATATTTCCTAACTCTTTCTCTAAATATTTCCCATCCACTCTGAAATTTCCACTTTGTTTCTTCCCCTACCCCAATATACCTAAGGAAATCCAGAGAGGTAATGCTGCCAGCGTGTTAGGAACATTGTTATCAGAAGAATTGACTTCAATGTTCTATCTGTAACTTTTAATAAAACACATTTACTAAATATAAAATTATTCACAAGATTCTTAAGGAAATTTTAACTTACTAATTTTTTTTTTAATGTTATGTTTAAAGTTTCTATGAGTTGAATTAGTAGTAGTAGTAATAATATTTGTATTTATTTTTTAATAAAAATATTACAAAGGTTGGCAATTTACAATGAGATTAAAAACTATTAAATTCTACAATAGGTACATAACATATATGAGTTACGCCCTGAAGTCTTTGAAAGTGGGAGTAATTCTGAAGAAGTTCCCAAATGAGTCCCGCCCACAGGCAGGCGAAAATGTTCCTAACTTATTCGCCCAAAAGAGCAAATGAAATGCTCTGTCTGAGCAAAGAGGAATCCTTACTGGCTTTTAACAGGCCACTGTAGCCTCAACTACCGCCTGAACAAATGGACATTGCTCAAGACCTAAAATGGAGTCTCTGTAAAGAGGCCCGAGAGACAACAAAACACATTCTCTGTGAATGTGGAGCAGCCTCACACGCTCGACTGAAACACTTCTCAAGGCTGATTCTAACACCTAAAGAAGTTACCGAAATCAGTCCTAAAAGAATCTTAAGCTACATTAATAGCTTTGATCTCTTTTAGAGTTACAGGGGCATGTCACAAAAGATCTATTTAAGGTCGCAGTGACAAAGAGCTTTGGTAGCCGATAGCCCTACTTATACCAATACCAATACCAATCATATGAGTTGAATTATCTCCTTATATTAACTCAGAACATTAAAAAAAAAATGTTCCTCATAATAATAATAATGTAGCCACCAAGCAGGCAACATCAAATTTGAAAGTTCGCTAATTTTTTAAATACCTACCATATTTTAAGAAATATTTTTAAATTTGCCAGTTTTAAGTGCATTACTTCAACACACTATACATTATTCATACATCATACACTACACAAAGGGTTCACCCATATCAATCCTTCCAACACCATGACATCACACATGGACACGGAAAGAAAGAAAGACAATAATAACAGTAAAGTTTGCCGACTTCCGTGGCTCAGTGGTTAAGAGCATTGACCCGGAGGTTGCGGGTTCGAATCCTGGCTGGAGCGGAAAATTGTGACCGAAATTTTCCGTTTCCGGAATGGCATGGATGTAAAGGTGAAGTGCCCTGAAGTAATGCGAGAGCGGTTCCGGGGCAAACTTAACTTGATTTTCTTAAAGAAAAACTAAAGGGCGGGGTTATTGCCTTTGGCAACCTCTTCCTCCCAACCCTTATATTGATTTCATGATAAAGATTGAACCGACCCCTCAGTAGCTTAATCGATAGTGCGGCGGACTTGTAACCTGGAGGCCGGTGGTTCAAATCCCGATTACAGCGTAGATTTAGTCAAGCGAGTTTGAGTAGTTGTGATATCACGAAAGTGATTAACACAAATATGAAGAAAAAAAAATGTTAAAGATTGATTTCATGTTTATTTATTTATTTTTTTTTTTTTTTTTTTTTTTCAAGTAGGTACTTTATTTATTTTATGATACATATTCACAAAGATTTTTGTTTATAATAAATGTGTAAGTTGATGTGGTCCTTTTGTGCATGAATGCATGTGTCGGACCACATTTATGTACACTTTATTAATAGGACATATTATATACAACACAATTAATTACAAATTAAAATACAATATAATAGAAAAAAAAAGAAAAAAAATATATACATAATATATGTCCTAACTAAAGGGCGGGGTTATTGCCTTTGGCAATCTCTTCCACCCAACCCTTATATTGATTTCATGTTTATTTATAATACTAATACTCTTTAATGGCGAGGTTAGCGCTGAATGCATTTTCTACCACCTAACCCCTCAGAGTCTTATCACTATGTGGTCACAAGCTCAAATTAATGAGGAAAAATTAATGTACTGGGTGGGATTCGAACGAACGGATCCCTACGCTACCTGGATTACCAGACCAGCGCGTTAACCACTTGACTACCAGTGCACTTATTTCATGTTCTCCCCCAGCTCTCTGGAGATCCCCTATCTACAGCACGACGCCATAGTGCTGCGCGCCTACATCAGCCCCTCTATATTCTGCCGTCTCCCCGTGGCTCTCTACACGGTTCGCTTCCAGTGGGAGGTGTTCGCGGGATTCGGGAAGCTGTTCACCTCCAACTTCCCTTTCCAACAAGCAACTCCGAGTAAGTTTACACTCCAACTTCCCTTTCCAACAAGCAACTCCGAGTAAGTTTACAGGCTGTTGTTTTAAGGCTGAAGAGGGACTTAAAAGCTGCAGATTATTTTTATACATATTTTTTATAATTTCTGCTTGATTATTTTTATACTTCATTTTTTTATTTATGCTTTAATTTATGCTTGATTATTTTTATAGTAATTTTTTATAATTTAATGCTTGATTATTTTTATACTTTTTTATAACTTATGCTTGATTATTTTTATACTTTTTTTTAATATCCTATGTCAGGCTTCTCAAGTTCAGAGCAGAACATTCTCATCCCTGCCTACTCCCTGTACCAGAACAAGGCATCACCCTACAACGTCCACACTGTGTTTCTCAGGACCACCTTGATAGGGGACGGCGAAGACTACGTTAATAATGCCATGGTATGTACCAAGGAGTCTGGCTGGGGGACTATAAACAGGGAGTGGACCAGCATTGGCTTGGTTCTGGCGGCCCTTGTCAATTATTAGCCTCCACATAATAATACGTCTTGGGCTGACTGCTGGAATAATGGGACTTAATAGTCCTAATCGGGCAGTATAAATAAGGCGATATTTGGTGTCTCTCTTATGGAGAATTGTGCTTCGTTCTTCTTGATTTCAGTGCCAAATCAAAGTTCTCACACTGAAATTGGTCGCAAAAATCAAAGGTGGTGCTTCCAGGACCCAAGACGTACGTCAAGGGTTAATCCTGAACGGGTCCTTATCTTCGGACCCAAACGAGGACCCCAAGCGTCAAGGACTCTCCTTCTCGTGGACTTGCCATAATCAGAACGGAGTGAAGCCGGATTTCTGTGATGGCCGGAGGAGTGATGATCCGTTGTTGAGGATTAGGAGTGATCTTTTGACGGTGGGAGATGTGTTGACTTTTAATCTGACCGTCCAAGGTAAGAATTACCCCAAAAAACACCAGCTTATTTTGTTATTCATAATGTTTTAATAGTATGTGAACCTATATTTTCGTACAAAAAGAACTGATATCCCCCCAAAAACAGCACTTCTTGGTTACAAAAGGAAGAACACCCACTGAAAAAAACGAGTAATAAAGCTAAAAAAAAATATATTAAAATGAGAATACCTTTAACCCCTCGCTTTCTATTTCTCTGCACTCCTATCTGCATTTGTTCCTTTAAAGTTATCTTTCTTTATCCTTTCTAGGGGTCATCCCAAACTTGATTTTTCATTAAATTTACTTGTTGGACGGCAATAAAAAACTGGCGGTCGCGGTGTAATTTTCTCGATTCAATTCAAACAAGTTCAGAAAAATCATACTCCGACCGCCAGTTTTTATACCTACCTGTAGTCAATACCTACCTGTAATAAAAGTAAAATAATTAAGGTATTAAGGAGAAATTAATAGAAGTTTTTGTAATACCTCTGTGGCTCTAAGTCAGAGATTGCGTACTGTGTAAGATAGAGAAAACCGATGTTAAGCAATGACTTAGGCTATCGATGTTGTCTATTAATGTCGCCCCTAATTAAATAGTTGTTTTCGTAGTCACCGTGGCCGAGTGAGTTAGCGCGCTGGGCATTGCACGCATGGTGACCTGGGTTTGATTCTCAGCGGGGTAGGATTTTTTCTGCTCTGTACTTGGATGTTCGTGGTCCACTCACACCTCGTGAGGAAAAATGAGTAGCGGCAGTGGCAGAATCGTAGGCACAAAAATAATACAAGATATTGTAAATTACAGTGGTAAAGTCCTATGATTCTGCGCTACCCACTAAAATTGTGACATTATAACCCAAAGAAAAAGCATTATTATTTTATTATTAGTTGTTTTCGGTTACTTTTTTCTTCAGATTCTCACAAAGAACTGAACGCGACGGATACACAAGTCATCTACCTCACCACCACCTCACTCAACATATTATGCGTCAAGAATTGTGAGGGGGAGAGCCGTGCGCCGGACGCCATTTACCTCAACTGTCGACCTTTTCAGGGTGAGTATTCAGGAGACTCATCTATATTTACTTTTGTTCTTGTAGCGGCGAAAGCTGCGAAAGCTACGGGGTGAAAAAAGGAAGTTTAAAAAAATAAGGGTAAAAAAAACTATTACCAGCTCGTCCTGAACCACAGTATTTATCTTGAGTGGTTTGATGCGGGACCAAGCATCGCAAGTCACGGATCGATCAGGTCAATCGACCGCCTGATCGATCAAAATTCGATCGCCCATTCATCATCATAGAGTGGCATCATCGTGAATGATGGTAGCCAGACAGTGGAGGAAAGACTCAGCACTTTTACCATTGTCTTTACAAGAAGGCTAATAATTGACAAGGGCCCTCCGAACCAAGCCAATGCTCTACTCCCTGCTTATAGTCCCCCAGCCAGACTGCTGGTTTATTCCCTGTTTATAGCCCCCCAGCCAGACTGCTGGTCTACTCCCTGTTTATAGTCCCCCAGCCAGATTGCTGGTCATTTCCCTGCTTAGTCCCCCAGCCAGACTGCTGGTCTACTCCCTGTTTAAAGTCCCCAGCCAGACTTTTGTATATATAAAAAAAAATGCTCCAATTCCAAAGTTTTCAAAACTATTATTACTTCCGATGACTTTTAATATTAGAAATGGAAATATTAAGTTTGTTTGGGTAATCTGACCCATTACATAAAAAGACCCATTACAAAAACAATGGCAATCTGACCCATTACATAAAAAGACCCATTTCAAAAAAAAATTGTTCTCTTTCAGCCAACAGAACACTGGTCTGGTCCGTTGACAAAGCAGATGTTGGCTCTATCCGTCAACCCGATACCACCCCTGATGTCTTCATCATCAAACCCGGGTCCCTGGTTCAGGGTCGGACTTATGTTGTGACCGTGGCGGATTCTAAGGACCCGAGGATCAGGTCCAGCTATGAACTTACCGTGGGGAAAGCGCTGAAGAAAGGGTCTTGTGAGATCTATCCGGCAAGCGGTAAGTTTTTTTCGAATGACCCTAGAATTCTTAGGACCATAGAATTCTAAGGACCCTAGGATCAGGAACTTACTGTGGGGAAAACGCTCAAGCAAGAATCTTGTGAGCTAGCGGTGAGATTGTTTTTAAGGACCCTAGGATCAGGTCCAGGTATGAACTGACGTGGGGAAAGCGCTCAAGCGTAACCAAATTAAGAATACAAATTTTTGTCGTCACGGGGGATCGAACCCGCGACCTTCCGCATGGCAAGCGAGTGCTTAACCACTGAGGTCATCGCGCGCCCTTGTCATAAAAGCGGACGACACACCAGATTCGAACGACACAGCATGTTTTTCTTAAGAAAATTGCACATTGCATATCTAATAAATAAAACGGCGTTCATAAAGAAATCGTAATGTTTTATTGGGCAAGTTGGAGTAGGTACCTAAAGAAAAGAATATAATATGGTATATTAATGTTGTTAATGAGCGTTTAATAATTGGACTCTACACCAGTAAAGTATAAGAGGACATTTAATAATAATAATAACACTCTTTAGTAGAAGATAACCACCAGGCAAGGTTAATGCTCAAAGCATTTTCTACCACTTAACCCTCAGAGTCTTATTATTATGTGGTCACAAACTCAAATTAATGAGGAAAATTCATGCACTGGGTGGGATTCGAACCAACGGATGCCTACGCTACCTGTATTACCAGATTAGCACGTTAACCACTTGGCTACCAGTGCATGACATTTATATGTAATAAAGAGGACATGTCATTTGAAAATAATAATCCATTGTTCCATTTATGTAGGTACAATGGGAAAAACCAAATTCACCATAAAATGCAAAAACTTCGCCACAAACGATCCTGCAAACAAACTGGTGTACGAGTTCTATCAATCCAACGGTATCGAACCCATACTGCTCGGTTTCAACTACATCGGAACCATTCGGTCTGTGGTGCTGACTTACGGAGATGTCCGAGTCAGCATTTATGATAGAATTGGCAACACTGTGCAAGTGGCGCTGAATGTAGTGTTGGCTGATTTAGAGGTAGGTGCACACATCGTATACAGGCGCGGCCAGCACAAGGTCTCCTCACCCTACTAGCTCCATGCTCCCCAAACAGCTGAATGCACACATCAGAAGTTGTCCCAGCCAGGCGCGGTCGGTGCTAAGGAGCTGCGGAACTGCAGCACCCCCAGACAAAAAAGAAAAAGAGAGAATTTTCTCAAGTCCTAGCTCGTACACAGTGAAAATTATCACACATTTCTAGAATAATTAATGCATAATTATTATAATTTGGCATGGTAAAAAATCTCAAACTCTTTAGATACTAAAAGATCTTCTTTTTCTTTTACTCTGTCTCATCCCGCTTGAGCAGGGTCGACGTTGTTCAACCTAAAACATGAGGTTGGTTTTTTTGGCACATTTTTTACGGCTCTACTAAAAGATCGACTCTCTAAAACCCATTTTAGTCTCTAAAACCCGGTTTATGTGCTAACGCCCCCAAAACATTTTCCCACCGGCCGCGCCTGATCGTACACACATTCTGTTGTGTATTGACCAACTCAGAGCTTTCTTGAAAGGTACTTCGAAAGTTTTCAGTCAGTTTATCTCTAGCAATCCAGAGAGGTAATGCAGCAAGTGTTCTCTCTCAATTGCCAAAGTCAAAAACGTTGTGTGACCTTACATGAATAAAGTTTACCTGAATGTGACTTTACATTGCTCAGTTCCAGAGCAATGAATGAGATATATGAAAGAAAAAAAAAGTTAATAAAATAATACTTTGATCTCATTCACTAATAGTTTGTCTTTAAGCGAGTGCTGAACCACTGAGCTAATCGCGCTCTCAGTGGTTGCCACTCGCTTGCCATGCGGAAGGTTCAATCCCCGGTGCCGACAAAAATTTGTATTCTTAATTTGGTTACAATTGTTTGTAAGGGATACCTACCGGTGCGCTCGTGTTGACCACCTAAATGGGAGGTATTGTGTCACTTCTCGCTCATCAGAGGGGGGAAATACTACAGGATGGGCAAGCTACCACACAGACCACAAACGTCTACAGTAGCTCCTGTTTCATGGCTACGAAAAAAGCTATGAAACACTCATCTTTTTTCTTTCTTTTTTAACAAAAAAACAAAAAAGTAAATACTTTGTCCTTCTCAGGTAAACAATTCTAACATAGAAAACATAACCAAAACGATCGAGACGACACGAAAACTTCTCGACCGCCCATCTATGCTGAGGCACATCCAAGTCCTGACTCGAATGCTGACTCACATGGACGCGAATCAGCAGCAGATCAGCGCCAATAAGATTCTGCACGAGATGAGCTTTGTGTTTGATGACGTGGAGAATGCACTCAACTATTTGCTGATTCGACAGCTGTTGAGTACGCTGAAGTATTTCCTGGCTTCGCTGAAGGACTTGAAGGCGGATCAGTACTATCTGGAACATCGGATTGTTCGTTATACAGGTGATAGTAATAACACTCTTTAGTGGAAGGTAACCACCAGGCGAGGTTAATGTTCAAAGCATTTTCTAACACCGAACCCTCAGAGTCTCATTTGTGGTCACAAAATCAAATTAATTAGGAAAATTTCATGCACTGGGTGGGATTCGAACCAACGGATCCCTACGCTACCTGGATTACCAGACTAGCGCGTTAACCAAGACACCCTGAATATTCTGGAGTCCCACGCAATCAACCTCTACTGTTTGTATTTCATGATTTCAGGACAGTATTTACTGCAGTCAGTCAAAACAATAATTCACTACCAACACACAGTGAATATTCTGGAGTGCCACGCAATCAACCTCTACTCCTTGTTTTTCATGATTTCAGGACAGTATTTACTGCAGTCAGCCAAAACGATTCACAACCAAGACACGCTGAATATTTTGGAGTCCCACGCAATGATCACAGACGTCAACCTGTACCAAACCAATCAAATGGTGTACGACTGTTTCGCCCTCCTGGAAGTGAACAGAGATCACTTGCTGGAGTACCCCAGGGGGGATGGCTTGGGCCGTGGGAAGCGGTACTACAGCTACTTGAGATGCACGCGGGATATCATTGATACGTTGAATTACACAGGTGAAGATCAACGATTTTTTATTTTGTTTTTAATTATAATAATAATATCGCCTTATTTATACTGCCCGATTAAGACAATTAAAGTCCCATTATTCCACCAGTAAGGCCCAAGACATATTATTATGTGGTAAAAATCCCATATGTGGGTAGCTGGTACGATTCCCAGCGAGTGGAGGGTAAAACCCCCGTCCTAATCCAGTACGTTAAATCAAATAGAATCGCTGGCGTTAGGAAGGGTATCCAGCCGTAAAAAAATGTGCCAAAGCCAACCAACCTCAACCATGAGGTTGAACAACGTCGACCCTGCTCAAGCGAGATAAGACAGAGCAAAAGAAGAAGAGAAGAAGAACACTTACAATGATGTAAAAATTAAATTAAAATTTACCTCCATTTTCAATGTTTTTATTATTTCTTTGGGTTTAACGTCGCTTTTAACTGTAGTCACATCATTTTCAATTTTTACCTTCGCATTCCAGGCTTAATCACTCAGAGCAGTATGTTCCCTCAACAAGCAGCCATCCAGCACAATACTTCATTGAGCAAGAGCCTTTTCTGGAACAAAATTGACAGTCCCCAACGTCTGTCCAATTTGGGCCGAATTCCCAACAACTCCCAAACGTTTGTGACGTTGAACAAGAGATTTGTGGCCCAATTCGGGCCGGATGTCAATCTTAGTTTGCAAGTTGTTGTTTTGAAAGAGAACTTTTTCTGGTGGTACCAACCAGGTGAGGAGATTTCTTCTTTTATTAAGGAAAATTGCTTTCTTGGGACACGATTAATTTATCAACAACAAAAAAAATCGAAAAATCCCGGGCATATAAAAGTGATTTAATAATCAGTACCATTATAAACAGAATGGTGAGAAGTTGTACCAGATGTACATGAATATCAGAACATACCTGGACAGCTGTTTCGAGCTTATTTGCTCTGATCAGCACGTAATAGTTCTGAATATCCATGCCATCAACTAACCTCTATTTTTTTAGTATTATTTTTAAAGATGAGTGTTTCACAGCCTTTTTTTTATTTCTTAGCTATGAAACAGAAGCTACTGTAGACGCTTGTGGTCTATGTTGTAGCCTGCCCATCCCGTAGTATGCCTCCTCTTTGATATGCGAGAAGAGACAAAATACTTCCCAGTCAGGTGCTGGGTCAACACGAGCGTACCGGAAGGTGCACTCGTGTTGACAAACCCTTACAAACAACTGTAACTAAATTTTGAATACAAATTGTCGGCGCGGGAATTCAAACCCGGGACCTTCGGCATGGCATGCGAGTGCTTAATCACTGAGCTATTCTGTTACAGATGAGTTTGGAGTTAACACATCCATTTGCGGACTCTATTTGAACCAAGTGAACAATCACGACTTCAAACCGATTGAAATATTGGACAAACCCATTTCCATTCATTTGGAAGTGAGGAAGAATTTGCGACGCTCTAAAGTCATTTGGAACGCCACGAAGTACGGAGACGCGGTCAATGATAACGTTAAAAACTCTGGTATAGGTGGGTATTTTTCACTGTCTTATTTCCATAGTAATAATAATAATATCGACTGGTCTGGTTGAGGGACTCTAAACAGGGAGTAGACTAGCAGTCTGGCTGGGGGACTATAAACAGGGAGTAGACCAGCAGTCTGGCTGGGGGACTATAAACAGGGAGTAGACCAGCAGTCTAGCTCGGAGAGTCGGGGACTATAAACAGGGAGTAGACCAGCATTGGCTTGGTTCTGGGGGCCCTTGTCAATTATTAGCCTCCTTGTAAAGACAGTGGTAGAAGAGCTGAGTCCTTCACACAATGTCTGGCTACCATCGTTCACGATGAGGGTATGATGATGATAGTAATAATAATAAATATAAAAATATCGCCTTATTTATACCACCCGATTAGGACTATTGAGTCCCATTATTCCAGCAGTAAGCCCAAGACGTATTATTATGTGAGCAAAATCTCACATGGGAGGGTAACTTGTCATATTCCGGCCAGGGTTTGAACCCGCGATCTGTGGATTACCAGTCAAACGCCTTAACTACTGAGCTACCGGGACAGGCAGACGGGATAGTAAAGGGAATTTACTCAACAAAACACAGAAAACACGCGGGTGACACAGGATAGCAACAACAAACAAGGAGGAAGAGGACAAGTCAAAAACAGGAGCCGCTTCTCAAATAAAGCTAGATAAACCTTATCTAGCAACCTTTCTCCAGGCTCCCACAGAATTCCCGATCTGCCCACTTATTCGGCCATCTTCGTGCAATTCCGCCAGTTGAAATCCTCCGAGTTCCATCTGGTGTGGACGAAAGAGCAGCGACCGAGCACGAAACACTTCGTCAGAGATCCCGCGCCGAATGTTCGCGAAGACAGCAAGTTTCTGCTGCTCCCCACGATCAATGCCGAAAGTGCCCGAAGTAAAGACGGTTCGGATGTTGCCGATCATTTCATGGGAATCCTACCCGCGAAAGTCGGGAACCATGAGTATACGTTTGAGATGCATAGGATCGACTGTAGAAGATGGATTAATGATAGATGGGTGAGTAAAGGATTACTTACTTTACTTGCCGTGTCCATGATGGATGTGTCATGATGGTGGAAGTATTAATAGTGCACTGGTAGTCAAGTGGTTAACGCGCTAGTCTAGTAATCCAGGTAGCATAGGGATTCGTTGGTTCGAATCCTACCCAGTGCATGAATTTTTCCTCATAAATTTGATTTTGTGACCACATTATAATGGGACTCTGAGGGTTCGGTGTTAGAAAATGCTTTGAGCATTAAGCTCGCCTTGTGGTTACCTTCCACTAAAGAGTATTATTATTATTATCAAGAAGATTTTTTAATTTAATTTATTTTTAAAAATTAATAAATCAAGAAGATTACTTTATTTATAGAATAAAGGTAAGTTAATACATATGTGGGCTTAACAAAGCAACACATAATAATGAGTACATAAATAGAACTATCTCTCTCGATCTTCATATTTGGCGGCGCAATTATTCGAGGTGTTCTGGTGAGGCGCTGGACTTGTACCCTGGATATCAGTGGTTCGAGTCCCGCAACTACTATAATAATAATAATAATATTTGACCCACATTGGTCCTCCCACGTCTCCATAGATCATAGATCCCTTCTGCAGGGTCAACAACCTCTCCACCCTGAGAACCGTCATCTGCGATTGTCGCCACATGTCCAAATTCAGTGCCTCAGTTCTAGTGGTTCCCAACTTGGTGGACCCAATCGGGGACGCGGGCCTCCTGTTGACCGTGCTGGACAATCCGACCCCTGTTGTGTTCGTGGGCGCCATTTTGTTTCTCTATTTGATTCTCCTCGTGTGGTCGCGAAGCCGAGACAAAATGGACACGCACCGAGGTGGGTTTCCAGCGGTTGTCAGTACTGATGGTTTGCATGGATTAGTTTAGGTTAGCTTCCCTGAAGTAATAGGTGGTTTTTTTTATTTGAACGAAGCGAACCGAAGCTGATCTGGTCACTGAAATTCACTTTTTTTTATTTCACCGGACCGAAAAATCCTGACCAGAGTGGACCGGCTCGTTCGTTCGGTCATGGCGTTTGGTTCGGTAAGAAGAAGAAGAAGTGGATGATTTCAATTAATGCAAAATGTAAACAAACACCGATATCTTTAATAAAGTGTTAAATAAATTCTATTCGTCTGCCTTCAGGTCGTATCGTGGTGTTGAAGGACAACTGTCCGGAAGACGAGGTGGTCTACCTGGTGACGGTCTACACCGGGAGTAGACCAGGTTCTGGGACTACTTCTGATGTGTGCATTCAGCTGTTCGGGGAGCATGGAGCTAGCAGGGTGAGTACGGGGACCAGGCGTGGCCGGTGGGAAAATGTTCTGGGGTTCTTGCCACAGAAACTGGTAGTCAAGTGGTTAACTCGCTAGTCTGGTAATCCAGGTAGCGTAGGGATCCGTTGATTCGAATCCCACCCAGTGCATGAATTTTTCCTCATTCATTTGAGTTTGTGACCACGTAATTATAAGACTCTGAGGGTTAGGAGGTAGAAAATGCTTTGAGTATTAACCTCGCCTTGGTTCTGTTTTAACTTGCATACTGGACGATTTGGCTTTCGTTTGTCTGTCTGTTCCATGATAACTCTCGAAAGGATTCTTCAATATTGATGAAATTTTGTTTACATGTTTACCCATATTTAAATATTTAAAAAACCGACCAAAAACAATGCTTTCTATACCTTATACGTGATAGAAAGTAAAAATGCTATCCAAATGAATTTAATTCAAACTCTATCCTGTCCCGGTAGCTCAGTGGTAAAGGCGGCAGTCTGTGAATCCAGAGGTTCCAGAGGTTGTGGGTTCGAAACCCAGCCGGGACATGACAAGTTATCCTCCCATTTGGGATTTTTACCACATAATAATTTGTCTTGAGCTTACTGCTGGAATAATGGGGTTTCATAGTCCTAATCGGGCAGTATAAATAAGGCGATATTATTATTATATCCTTCCAGCCGCATCTTCTTCAGGGCAAACACAAGCTGCGGACACTGCAGCGCACGCATGACGACTGGTTCCTCATCCTCACCCCGCATCATTTGGGCCGCATAGACCGCATCAAACTCTGGTCCAACCATTGCGGGCGACGGCCCGATTGGTACTGCTATCAAGTCGAGGTTCGGGACTTCCGAACTCGCACGAAGTATTTGTTCTTCGTGCAGCGGTGGCTTTCGGTGCTGCAAGACGATGAGTGGTGAGTTTATGAGGGATATTTTGCCTGGGAAATTTTTAATGTGTGGGACTTTTTTGGTGAAGTTTGGTCCCCACCCCGATTCGTTTTTTCATCAAATAAAAGGGATATTTGTGGTTCTGTGATCTGTAAACCTCACACAGATTCAGCAATTGCATTAAATTTATGTTCAATAAAGTATGAGGACATCGAGACCTTCATTTAATACCCCACTCGATAGGTTTTAATTAAAATATATCAACTGACCGACAAACGAAAGCCAAATCGTCCAGTATGCAAGTTAAAAAAGAACCTCACTTAGTGAAGTCGCTCATTGTGTTCGGTTAGTGAGGGATATTTTGTCTGGGAAATTTTGATTTGTGGGATTTTTCTTCGGATAATTTAGGGCCCCTTACCATTTTGTTCTGCTCTCAAGTGAAGGTGAAGGATTTCCGAACACACACGAATAATTCATCGGGCAATGGTGAGTTTGAAAGATTTTTACCTGAGAATTTTTTAATGTGTGGGACTTTTTTTGTGAAGTTTGGTCCCCGCCCCGATTCGTTTTGTCATCAAATAAAAGTGAGGGATATTACCAAAGAGGCGCGAAGTATTTGTTCTTGCTTTTTTGGGCAGTGGTGGCTTTTGGTGTTGCACGACGATGAGTGGTGAGATTCGAGGGACTTTTTGTCTGGGATATTTTGATTGGTGGGATTTTTTTCTGCATCACTCATTCCTGTGTCACTTCTTAAAAGACTGATTTTGTTATAGTGATGCTCCGATTAGTTGAAAATAAAATCGAAATAATCGATTAGAAACGATTCCGATAATTGTAATCAATTAGTAACTAATCGACTTGTAATGAATCGATTACTACCGATTAATCGAGCATCACTAGGTACTGTAGTGATGCTCCGATTAGTTGAAAATCGAAATAATCGATTAGAAACGATTCCGATAGTCGTAATCGTAGTTGATTAGTAACTAATCGACTTGTAATTAATCGATTACCACCGATTAATCGAGCATTACTATTTTGTTTAAACTGTTCCATTAAAAGTAATACTGTTACTGAGATGATCGGAACCAGCTCTCTCTGAGATGACCGGAACCGGCTCATTTCTGTCTTGACAGAGCCAGCTCAGTGAGCCGGCTCCGGTCAGTTCTACCCATCCCTATTCCATTTCAGTCTAGAAGCGACAGTGAGGGGCCAGGAGCAGGCAGACCCAAGGAGCATCTGGAAGAAAATGTGGGAATGGAATGTCAAGGCGTCCATGCAGGAGAAGCACCCGGCCGCCAGCTTCCTCATAAGGTACCACCTGTTGATACCAATGAAATATAAGGTACCACCTGTTGATACCAATGAAATCGGCATTTTAAAAAAAGTGCAAGTTATTATATTCGTGTTCAGTGGCGTAGCCAAGGGGGGTTTTGGGGACAAAACCCCCCCGAAATTTCCAAGAAACCCCAGCAAAGATGGAATATACGTTAGACAAGATTTCTGAACCCCCTGAAACCGGGACTTGAACCACCGACCTCTAGGTTACAAGTCCGCCGCCTTATCGACCAAGCTACTGAGGTCGGTTGAAATTGTCATTAAGGGTCAAATCATAAAACAGGATTAAGATAATCCTAACTGTACCTCAAATCGGGCTATAGTGCGCTGTGATTGGTTGAAACTCCGAGTTGAGGGCGTGTCTGGCTTAGATTAACTTATATAATCCTGTTTCATAATATGGCCTTTTAGATACAGTGAAGAAGTAAACCTGAACTAATGAAACAGAATCTCATTGACTGATAACGATCAGTGTATAATTGTATATACATATATATTATTTCCATTTTTTCATTGTTAAAATAATTGTTTGTATTGTATAAATGTTTATTTGTAGTCACCGTGGCAGAGTGAGTTAGCACGCTAGGCATTGCACTCATGGTGACCTGGGTTCGCACCCCAGCGGGGCAGGAATTTTTGTGCTCTGTACTTCGATGTTCGGGGTCCACTCATACCTCGTGAGGAAAAATGAGTAGTTACTTGTATGAGTAACTACCAGTGGCGGCATTACCATAGTAAAAAGAAATTAGTGTAACAGAATTCGAAAAGTAAAGCAGGCTCTTAGTAATGCTGCGCTACCCACAATAATTGTGAAGAAGCCTTGTGCTTCACCACAAATAAAATCATAAAAAAAATGTTTATTTATATCTAATAAAGTGTTATCATATTATGTGTTAATCACTTTCGTGATATCACAACTACTCAAACTTGCTTTACTAAATCTACGCTGAAACCGGGACTTGAACCACCGACCTCCAGGTTACAAGTCCGCTGCCTAATAAAGTGTTTAATACTAATATTCCAGACACCCCCGCACCACCGGGTCTCGCGTCGAGAAGCTGAGCGTCGCCGTGGCCGGCGTCATGACGCTGCTGGTCGCCAGTCTCATGTTCTACGAGAAGTCCGAGACAGACGAGGAAACGTTCGAGTTCTACGAGATCCACGTCCGAGACCTGGCCATCGCGTGGGAGAGCATGGCGGTCGAGTTTCTCACCATGGGCCTCGTCCTGCTCTGCTTCGACAAGTCGCGGCCCGACCCGGCCTCGTTGAAAGAGAAAATCGCGGTGGTCGACGAAGATGAAAAACCAGACGAAGTTAATAGCGAGAAAGTTGGCGAGAAAGTTGACGAGAACCGCCGTGAAGGTGGTGAAAAAGTTCATGAGAAACGTCAAGGTGGTGAAAAAGTTCATGAGAAACGTCGAGGTAGTGAAAAAGTTCATGAGAAACGTCAAGGTAGTGAAAAAGTTCATGAGAAACGTCAAGGTGGTGAAAAAGTTCATGAGAAACGTCAAGGTAGTGAAAAAGTTCATGAGAAACGGCAAGGTAGTGAAAAAGTTCATGAGAAACGTCAGAGTATGAAGAGTGGCGGTGGAAATGTTTGTAAAGATGAGCAAAACGGGGTTGTTGATGAAACAAACGTTGCGAGTGATGAGTCTGTTCAGATTATTTACAAAGCAGCGAAAAAAGTAGAGTATCGAAGATTAGAAGTAAAGAATCATCTCTTAAAGAGAAAGTCATAAGAGAAATGATATATGGCAGTGAGGATATTGAGGTGGAAAATTCGCAAGGTGAAAGTAGTAAGAAAATCAGAGTTTGGAGGTCCAGGAACTGTGACAGATGTCTAGCTGATGAATCCACACAAGAAATTTTTGTGGTTGACAGTGATGATGAGCCGACAGACGAAAGAGAAGAGAAGCAAAACAGGTATTGTACAATCAACGCCATTGAAGACATGAATAAGGACAGTAACACAAGTGATGGTTTGTCGAAAAGCATGAGTTTCAAAATAACTGAACTTTATTGTACGGAATCTTCTGAGAACACCGATCTTCAATTGAGCCGTTCAGACATGAACAAGGAAATGAACAACAGAGTTGATCGGATGGAAAAAACAGGAGGCGGACACAGAATGTATCACTCCGTTCCTTTGTACTCCCGTCAATTTTATTCCACCAGCGAAGTAACAGATATGAAGTCCGGTTATTTTTCAGTGGAAAACGTCTGTGAAGCACCACATCAAAATAATTCTGACTCAACAGAAAGGCCAACTGATGAATCCATAAGAGAAACAGATGATGGACACCACAACAGAGACAGTGTGACTACGAATGACAAATCAAACATTACCGTCAAAGATTACAGTTCTGACTCGATAGGTTCCGAGAAAGAAAAAACTCTTGCCAAATGTACTTCGATGGGATCTAACGTTGGATCTGATTCGGAGCATTCTGCACGTCCTGAATCTAACAACTCTAGTGATACCATTGTTACAACTAAAAACACCCATAGCACCGAAACATTGGCTGAAGATAACAATGAAGGTCACAAGGAATATGGAAATTTCCCTCGATCCAAGAATCAAGAAGTTATAACAGCCGAAGTTCACAAGCAGAATGATCCATTTCATCGGGAAACAAAGAAATCACGAAAACAATCCAGGAGAAACAATCCAGAAAGTCGAAAAAACCTTGAAAACGATACTGAAAGTTGTGAATATAATGAATCTTACAATAGGAGCAGAAGAAATGGTTCGAAAAATGAAAAACTTGAGTTGAAAAAACCCTATAATGGTGCTAAAAGAAAATGCAAACGAGTGAATCATGGGACCAAAATCATTGACGACTGCATTGATGACTCTGACAGAGGAGAGTGCAATAGATTGAGAAGAAGAACTTGTATAGATAGAGCAAAGAAAAGGATGGAGGACGAAGAGAAAAATGAAGAATCAAGCAATGAAGAAAAAGATCAAAACGAGAATGAACGAAAAGAAAATAAATGGGATCCTCTTGTGATAATTGGCAAAATGAAGGCGTTTATATCAAACAAGGTTCTAGAGCAAGCTGTAATTGAACCTTACTTTCCAACGTCTCTCGAAAAGCGTGAGCAATTTCTTCCCAAAGTGAAAAAGGCTTGGTTTGTTTTGGCTTGGACATTGCTGATCACAAACATTGTTCTGTCAGCCTATTTGATCGTGTTATATGGATTGAAGTTTGGAAAGACAAAATCAATTGTCTGGCTTTCAACATCTGCGTTCGGTAAGTGCCGTTAGAATAGAATAGCATAGAATAGAATAGAATTAAATAGAATAGAATAGAAATTACCTTGTTTTTTCTGCCGAGGTAAGACTAAATGTGATAATTGATATAAAATTTGATTTAAAAAAAAATCGTTCGTTTCCTCATCTTTTCAGTGTTCCACATTCATCTTTAATATTTCAACTCTCAATATATATAATATAATATCGCCTTATTTATACTGTCTGATTAGGTCTATTAAGTCCCATTATTCCAGCAGTAAGCCCAAGAAGTATTATTATTTGGTAAAAATCCCAAAATAATGGGAGTATAACTTGTCTTGTCCCGGCTGGGTTTCCAATCCGCGAGAGTGCTTTGTGGGTTTCAAACCCACGACCTCTGGAATCTCTGGATTCACACAGTGCCGCCTTTACCACTGAGCTACCGGGACAGATATATTGCAGCTATAAAAAATATTGCAGCTTTCAAAGAGTTTCACGTTTGATTTTCACTGGATCTTCCCTAACTCAATTTCTTTTCGCTTTTTCCAGGCATTGGACAAGACTTTTTCTTCGCGACACCTGCGCAGATCCTAACTCAATCTCTCTTCATTTTTCCAGGCATTGGACAAGACTTTTTCTTCACGACACCAGTGCAGATCCTAACTCAATCTCTCTTCATTTTTCCAGGCATTGGACAAGACTTTTTCTTCACGACACCAGTGCAGATCCTAACTCAATCTCTCTTCATTTTTCCAGGCATTGGACAAGACTTTTTCTTCGCAACACCAGTGCAGATCCTAACTCAATCTCTCTTCGCTTTTTCCAGGCATTGGACAAGACTTTTACTTCGCGACACCAGTGCAGATCCTAACTCAATCTCTCTTCGCTTTTTCCAGGCATTGGACAAGACTTTTTCTTCGCGACACCTGCGCAGATCCTACTCTACAGCTTCGTCCTGGCCAAGTTCTACAACAGAACGCAGAAAACTTACCTCTACTACGTCAATTCCGACTTCTACAAAGACAAATTCAAAACTTGGCAAAAGAAAGACGGCGAGTACATTGCCTTGGTCAACTTGAAACGACTCACACGAATGTACAGACCTATGAGTCCGAAAGAAACGTTGATGGAAAGAAGATGCCGACAAAAAGCTGACGTTGAAAAGAGACTTGTAAGGGAGGTCATCATTTGTGTCTTGAGTATCTTGATTGTTCTCAATTTCATTGATTTCAAATTCACATCCAAGGCATACTTCAATCACAGGTATTACCACCACCTGTTGCTTTCGGGCAAGTCCCCGAACGAAGTTTCGTTTCGTGACATACGGAATCAGACGAGTTTGTACGATTATCTGAACACGACGCTTCTGCCCGTTTTGTCTGCTATGTCTCCTGACGCAAGAGAAGAGCCGAAATCTCGAGACAGACGGGAAAGTTATGACTTCACACATCAAAGAATACATTACCGAAGGGATTTGAAAAATACTAAAGATAAAAAATTATCAAACGAAAACGGGATAGTAACTACCAAAGACCAAACTTCACAATCTAACGAGAAAAAGTACAGAAATGCTTTTAATTTCACCGAATATGAGGCTGAAGCAACAAATATTCATCTATTGCTCTCAAAAACGACAGTATAGCATCAAAAAAGCAAAACCCCATATCGAAATTTTACACCCAAGAGACAGACACTGCAAAAGAAACTTACAGTGATGCACCACAGTCTATGGAAAAGCTAAAGAAAACTAAAAATGACAAGTCAATTCCGAATCAAAATATTACTCAACAGGATGAAGAAGACAGTTCGAAAAATGAGAAAAGTCCTATTGAAAATACAATTCCCCTACTTAATGAGACTAGTCCCATCAAAAATGAAACTCACTCAACAAAAGTGAATGAACCTCCAACTGATGAGAACCGTCTCATTGAAAATAGAAACCAGCCGGTTAAAATGGAAAACCATCCAACAAAAAACAGAACTCATCCATTTGAAAACAAAACCCTACCAATCACAAATCGAATTCAGAATGTCGCACAACCCAGTAGTGCAAGACCATCTGATCTTCTCAATCAACATTTCGACAGCTTGGACAACACCAAACTCATCAGCTCTGTCAGAATGCGGCAGCAACGGGTTTAAGCCAAACACTTGTCGCGTTTCTGGCCTTTTCACCGAACAGTTCATCACCAATTGCAACGACAATTTGAGCCCGATGTCCGGAGATATGCGTGATTATGAGGAAAACTGGGAAACTAAAGCGAAAGACGAGAAACATATTGAGGCACCCAATGACTTGAGTCTTCCATTTGTCGGTGACCCGTTGAGATACCAGAATGAGACGGTGACCAATACAGCAAGGAGATACAGTAAGAAACATTTTATATAACAAGTAAAGAAGAAAATACACGCGCGATTACCTCAGTGGTTAACCACTCGCTTGCCATGCGGAAGGTCCCGGGTTCGAACCCCCGTGCCGACAAAAATTTGTATTCTTAATTTGGTTACAATTGTTTGTAAGGGATACCTTCCGGTGCGCTGGTGTTGACCCAGCATCTAATTGGGAAGTATTGTGTCACTTCTCGCCCATCAGAGGGGAGGCATACTACGGGATGGGTAAGCTACAACACAGACCACAAGCGTCTACAGTAGCTCCTGTTTCATGGCTACGAAATAAAAAAGCCTGTGAAAACACTCATCTTTAAAAAAAAAAAAAATCAAAAGTAAAAGTTTAGTTTGTTTGTGTAACAATAATTTGATGAAAGAAAAACCAAAAAACGATTTTTTATCCCTAGGTCAAGGAACGAGCACATACTACAGCGGAGGCGGCTATGTAATGGATCTGGGCAGTTCTGCAAACGCCATGACTCAGGGATTAAGTCGGATGATTATCAGCAAGTGGATCGATGATCGTACACGGGTGGTTTTTTTAGAGTGCTCTCTGTATAACCCTAATATTAACGCAATTGTAGCCACGTCTCTCGTGGTGGAGAGATTGGCTAGTAACACATATTCCACTGATGCACAGGTAAGGCGGAATTATTATTATTAAACACTTTATCTCTATATATAAATGTCAAAGACACTCACTGACCACTGACCACTGACTGATCATCGCTCTACAGCCCAAACCGTAAGTCCTAGGAAGCTGAAATTTGGTAGGTAGCTTTGTCTTATAGTCTAGATGTGCAATAAGACGGGATTTTTCGAAACTCCCACTACAACACCTGCCATTGACGAAAAAGGATTTTTTGCTTTCACGGCCATGCCTCGGCCCGCAAAGCGGGCGACAGCCCGTTAGTTAGATATAAAAAGACATATGTACAGTACAAATTAGCTCAGTGGTTAAGCACTCGCTTGCCATGCGGAAGGTCCCGGGTTCGAACCCCGCGCCGACAAAAATTTGTATTCTTAATTTGGTTACAATTGTTTGTAAGGGATACCTTCCGGTGCGCTCGTGTTGACCCAGCACCTAAATGGGAAGTATTGTGTCACTTCTCGCCCATCAGAGGGGAGGCATACTACGGGATGGGCAGGCTACAGCACAGACCACAAGCGTCTACAGTAGCTCCTGTTTCATGGCTACGAAATAAAAAAGGCTGTGAAACACTCATCTTTTAAAAAAAAAAAAAAAAAAAAAAAAAAAAAAAAAATAATTATTATTACAAAGAAAAATGGGAACAATACAATAAAAAGGAAAAAGAATAGAAAAATAATTATAAACATAGGAACTTGTCCTAACTAAAGGGCGGGCTTATTGCCTATGGCAATTCCTTTAACAAAATATTTTGGGTTTGAATTCTTTTGTGTGTCTGTCTGTCTATTTCCAACCCTGAGTCTTCTTAATGTTGTCACAAACTCAAATTAATGAGGAAAAATTCATGCACTGGGTGGGATTCGAACCAACGGATCCCTACGCTACCTGGATTACCAGACTAGCGCGTTAACCACTTGACTACCAGTGACAATCATTGTATACTTTCGACTTGAAATTGAATTGAATTAACTCCACTGAGATCATATTACATAGAGGGAACCCGATGTATCAAAACTTGCGTCCACTAGGGACCATCAGCTGATTTCAAAATCAGTGCCGGATCTGTAGTAATTTTTCTCTCGCGAAGGAGTGAGAAATAATATTTTTACTTTTTTCATACTTACCTATTACTTATTTTTGTCTTTGCTTCCTCTTTAACTTTCCTTATTTTCTACTTATTATGTGGTAATATAAGATTTGGTATCTGACGTGAAAATTAAGGATGTTTAGTTATCCGCCACTGCATGAGGTAAACAAAAACTTCAAATAAATTGAACCAATCAGAGGCCGGGATTTGTTGAAAGAGGGACCATCAGCTGTTCAAAGTTGGACGCACAATTTTGTTCCATTCGAGATAGGTAAGGTTCCCTCTATGTTATATGATCTCAGTGGAGATAGGTAAGGTTCCCTCTATGGTATATGATCTCAGTGGAGATAGGTAAGGTTCCCTCTATGTTATATGATCTCAGTGGAGATAGGTAAGGTTCCCTCTATGTTATATGATCTCAGTGGAGATAGGTAAGGTTCCCTCTATGTTATATGATCTCAGTAGAGATAGGTAAGGTTCCCTCTATGTTATATCGTCGTCCCAAACACGAAGTGGCGTATCTCAAAAAATGGACATTTGAGATTTTTTGCGTATCTAGTTCGTATTCTAGTTCATGGTTTTTTATCACCTCACGAAGTGGCATATCTCTATCTCAAAGCGTTCCAATTTTATGAGTATATTTAATTTCGGCGTATATTGTTTCGAATATTTCTTTCAAAGAACGAGCTGACGTATCTCGATTTACGCTACTAAAGTTTGTATTTTGAAGATACGCCACTTCGTGTTTGGGACGACGATATGATCTCAGTGATTTCTCTCATTTTCTTACAGATCGGTCTTCTCAAGCTCATCACCAGCGTCGACATGGAAGGCTGGGAATTCTACACCAAACTCGTCCTCTACCTTCTCCTCATTCTCCTCTACTCCTACCAACTCCTGCATCTCAGTCGCTACGGTTTGTCCCAGAACAACGCCATCTACGACACCCTCATCCTATTCCTCACAATCCTGACCATGTCCCAGTACTTCACCTACGGTCGCTGTCTGTCAAAAACCCTGAAATACTACCAGTCCAGCAAGGAATCGTCCGGTGGCGTCGCGTTCAAACAACACGTCAGTTTCAGCCATTGCGCACGCGTCAACGATCTTCACACGATTTGCCTCGCGCTTCTAACGTTCCTCATTTTCTGTAGGGTTTTTAAACTCGTACAATTTTTCACGCGCGAAAGTTTGAAACCGTTTCGCTTGCTGATGAGGTTAGGGAAAGTGTTGAAAGGTGTTTTGGTGGTGGCGTTTTTTGCGATTGTTGTTTTCACGTTGGAATATGATTTCTTAGAGCTTTCGGTTGGTACATTGTTGTGGGTGGTTCAGATAGTTGTGGTTATTGTTCTTATCAAGAATTTGATTTTCAATGGGTGATTACCAGAATTTGATTTTCAATGGGTGATTACCAGAATTTGATTTTCAATGGGTAATTACCAGAATTTGATTTTTTCATTTATTTATTTATTTTTTATTTTTCAAAATATGTATTTTTTTCAAAATAATTTCCATATTATATCATTGGTGAAACAAAATATGTAATGTAATGGAAAATATGCAGAATTGAGATATACACAATTCTTTTTTCAAGTTATAATACGTAAGACATTAGTATTGTCGTTTGGATTACTTTAAAGTATTAAAGTTCTAAATAATGTTATGTCCATTTAAAAAAGAATAAAAAATATTCAAATGAACTTTTTTATATAGAAATACTACCTACAAAAAAACCAATAACAAAATTACAGATTGTAGGCCTCTACAAACTCAGCTAAGGGAAGAGCCAAAAGAATAATAAATCACTTTTGTAAAAATTTCAAAGCATTTTCCACCACCTAACCCTCAGAGTCTTATTACTATGTGGTCACAAACTCAAATGAATGAGGAAAAATTCATGCTCTAGATGGAATTTGAACCAACGGATCCCTACGCTACCTGGATTACCAGACTAGCGCATTAACCACTTGACTACCAGTGCACAGTTAATACAGTCTTATCTTAAAACTTGCTGCATTCCCCCTCTGCACCGCCAGACTGAGACAATGTTTATATTATAACACTTGTTACGACGAAATAATAATTATAAATATTTGTTTGATTAACCAATTCATTATTTTATTTATTTTCCTTTTAAAGCGCCTAAAAGGAAAAAAAATCAATTGGTTAAAAATATCAAAATTTAATTTAATTAAATGAGAACAAATTTGTGTTTTCAAGCTATGTATTTACTTTTATTTTAAAATATACTTCTATGGCTAATTAAAATTTAAAATTCTTATCAATAAATAAACTCAATATCTAAGTACATATTATGATGTTTATTAATATAATGAGAAAATTGATAATGTACCAAATAAAATGATTTATGTATTTACGAATATAATGCAAATCTTGAATCTATAACATTAAAATAGAACACAAAAATAAATAATTTTTTTTAAGAAAAGAGCTATCATAATTTTGTCTTCATACTGATTTGAATATTTCAATTTATTTATACTGATTTAAATAAATAACTTATCTATCATAATAATTATAAACATATAAATAAATATGGTATAATTATTTTATAATACTAAAAATAATAACTACTATGATTGCATTGTTCTTACATTGCATGATTAAATAAGTAAGTAAACAAGAATTATCTATTTTTTAAAGTAAGAAGTAAATTAAAAAATACTTTCCATGAACTTTATAATTTAAATGCTTGCTCTGGCAAAAACTTAAAATAAAAATTATTAATTTATGTTTGAGCCAGCCTCTGTAGCGTAACGGTTGTGACTACTACCCGTAGCCCAGAGATCCTTAGTTCGATCCCCGGTCGGAGCAGATTTTTCACAGAAAATTCTGTTCCCTCCGTACATGTGAGGCTGGCATTTCCGGCCCTACCCAGGCTGGGTGAAGTTAATGTGGGTGCCTGGTACGATTCCCAGCGAATGGAGGGTAAAACCCCCGTCCTAACCCAGGACGTTGAATCAAATACAACCGTTTGCGTCAGGAATAGGGTGGGCCGAAAAAAGCCAATTTTTGAATCGAGAATTTTAATAGCAAAAAAAAGTTGCAGCATGGTCAGACGTTTCCAAAAATATAACTTTGGTCGAAATTGGATGTTATCTTCCACTGCCGCAAAGCGGTTGAAGTTTGGCGGAAAAGTCGAAAAATGGCATTTTGGACCCCACTTTAAGAAATTTATAAAAATAGTAGATGAACATCTAAGAAGCTCAAATTTGGTTCAAATTACTCAATATGTGTTCTAATTTTATTTTTAGACTAAAAATAATGAGCTTTTTGAACTCTGTTCTGTATACAGGGTGATCAAAAATCATGAAATACCACCTTTTTATGTGATTTATATGGGGTATATTATGTTTATATTTATTGAATTATTTGAATTAATTCTTCAATATTGGGAAACAAAATCATCAAATATTAAATATATGATAGTGCTGGACAGTTTGGATGATATTTGCACTCTTCAGATATACAGGGTGGCCAAAATTTTCATAAATTATGATGACTTTTTTATGTACTTAGTTAATGGTTTTTTTTTACATTACAACCATGTAAATATTATGCTAAGCAGTTTTCGGGGGACATAAAACATAAATAAGGATTATAAAAAGGATAATAAGACAGTCTCTTATCCAAGATATTCCTTATGGAGCCCAGGTGATTGATGGAAAGTCTTGGGTGGAAGGAAATTTTCACCCAGTACAGTGCACCTTGGGAAATATGTTGTAATGGGAACGTATTCCCTTATCGTTGTTGTAATTTTACCTTATAGTTTGACCATTCTATTTCCTGCATTATTATTGTTAAAATAACTGTATAAGGTCTAGCTACCATGTGTATCAGGTGGCTACACCACGCGACGAAGCTCTCCCGAACCCTCCCAACAACGAATTTTTTTATATCGCGTCTTTTGATATCTTTCCGACCTAGTCCTTTGGGTTTCTCTGCTATTTAAGAGTTTTAATGGCTTATGTATAATGGCGAATGGATTTCTAAGGTTATACATATACATTACACCTATTTCCATTGGGAAAAAAAGTAATGAATCGGTAAAAATAACCAAATAGGTTCTTAAAATATATCATAATGTATATTATGCTGGTCTTTCATGCCATTTGTGGTTTCAGAAAGAAATAAAGTAGGTAAGTCCTTCAGATTAGAAAATTGCAAATCTCTTTGGTATTGGTAACAAATTAACAACAACAACTGGTAGCTCAAAGGCAAAAATGTATCTTAAAACAATGGCTTTTCTCTCGCTGAATAGCGAGGGAATGTTATATCTACTTTGGGTACTGTGCGCAGTGGAAAATCATTGGAGGAGATTCTATTTATTGTCTAAAGAAATGTAAGCAAATCAAATGAACTTCTACTGATGAACAAACAACATTAAAAAAAGGTACTATACTTGTGTTAATTACTTTCATGATATCACAACTACTCAAAATCGAGTTACTAAATCTACGCTGCATCCAGGACTTGAACCACCGACTTCCAGGTTAGAGATTAGAAGTGCGCCGCCTTATCAATCAACTATATCATTATATTATGTATTGAGATAATTTGTTGATCTACTATTGTTTATGCTGCCACTCCAATGTTACTACGAGATATTTCCCAAGGTGCACTGTGTTGGTTGAAAATTTCCTTCCACCCAAGACTTTCCATCAATCACCTGGGCTCCATACGGAATATCTTGGATAAGAGACTGTCTTATTATCCTTTTTATAATCCTTATTTATGTTTTATGTCCCCAAAAACTGATTAGCATAATATTAAGATGGTTGTAATGTAAATAAAAACCATGAACTAAGTACATAAAAAAGTCATCATAATTTATGAAAATTTTGGCCACCCTGTATATCTGAAGAATGCAAATATCATACAAACTGTCCAGCACTATCATATATTTAATATTTGATGATTTTGTTGCCCAATATCGAAGAATTAATTCAAATAATTCAATAAATATAAACATAATATACCCCATATAAATCACATAAAAAAGTGGTATTTCATGATTTTTGATCACCCTGTATACAGAACAGAGTTCAAAAAGCTCATTATTTTTAGTCTAAAAATAAAATTAGAACACATATTGAGTAATTTGAACCAAATTTGAGCTTCTTAAATGTTCATCTACTATTTTTATAAATTTCTTAAAGTGGGGTCCAAAATGCCATTTTTCGACTTTTCCGCCAAACTTCAACCGCTTTGCGGCAGTGGAAGATAACATCCAATTTTGACAAAAGTTATATTTTTGGAAACGTCTGACCATGCTGCAACTTTTTTTTGCTATTAAAATTCTCGATTCAAAAATTCGCTTTTTTCAGCCCACCCTAGTCAGGAAGGGCATCCAGCAGTTAAAATGTGCCAAAACCAACCTACCTCAGCCATGAGGTTTAACAACGTCGACTTTTCATAAGCGGGATAGGACAGAGTAAAAGAAGAAGATTAATTTATGTTTGAAATTCTAGTACTCTAGGGAGACAAATCTTTTTTTTAATTTGGGCTAAATGTCGCTTTCAACTGCGAGGTCATATCACGACGGGGGTTTAACTCTCCATTCGCAGGAAACTCACAAACCAGCTACTCAAAATAACCTCACTCAGCCTAAGTGGGGCCGGGATACCAGCATCACGAAGTTCTTCACCTCGCTGGACGTTTCTTATCTTCGGTGATACTACGAGAACAGGTGCACTCAACGCGCCATCGACGCTGACAAAACTTACACTTTATAAAGCTAGTGAACACTCTAGATTTATTCTAAAATATAGCTTATGTATTCTAAATCTTAACAAGCAATAAAACGAATTACATATTTGTTTTCAACACAACTAGTTTGTAACTGGCATGCCAAATGTTACTTAAAAATAATAATACTGCGAATAAAACATCTAACAAACTCAAAGTTAGTAATAATAATACTCTTAAGTGGAAGGTAACCACCAGGCGAGGTTAATGCTCAAAACATTACCCTCACAGAGTCTTATTATTATGAGGTCACAAACTCAAATTAATGAAGAAAAATTCATGCACTGGGTGGGATTCGAACCAACAGATCCCTGACTAAATCATAACTGTAAAGCTCAAGAACATGAGTGTTTTTTGACATTTTCATGTCTTTGCTCTGGCACATAACCAAAATTATGTGACGAAATTATGTAACGAAATTATGTAACGATATTATGTAACGATATTATGTAACGATATTATGTAACGAAATTATGTAACGAAATTATGTAACGATATTATGTAACGATATTATGTAACGAAATTATGTAACGATATTATGTAACGATATTATGTAACGAAATATTGAATTGTAAAGGGAGAGAAGAGAGAAGGTATGTGTCATGCGCAAAATACGAAATTTGGTCAGTTGGGTTTTGGACCTTGAATAGTAAAGATGAAAATGTCCCAATGGTTGCAGACTCGTATGCAAGCGTTTTTTAGGTATTAAAATAAGATATATGTATTAGCAGAATGTCTCAAACATAAATATAATATAGTAGAGAGGTGTTTACGGAGCTAATCGTGCGCTAAGCTAAGCTATACACTTGTATTCTATGTTTCCCTAGTTCCTCAAGTCAGCTGACACCACCCCGGCTAGTTATACACTTGTATTCTATTTTTATGTAAAAGGAAGATTGTCATTTTATGATACGAGTGTTCTGTATTAAAGCTGGCAATTATGTAGGTAGTGGGTAGATTTTTTCTCTACGTCTAGGTTTTCGCATGGCAATCAATTTATTATCCTATCACTGAATTACTCGTACCTCATTCATTAATTTGAGTTTGTGACCACATAATAATAACACTCTGAGGGTTAGGTGGTAGAAAATGCTTTGAGCATTAACCTCGTCTGGTGGTTACCTTCCAGTAAAGTGTTTTTATTATTATGAACTAAGTATCATACCACAGTCGATACAAGGGTTTTGTATCTACCGGCTGGTTTTTTATCTACTAGGTGGTTATTTCTGTAATTTTTTCATATCATTTATGGTTGGTTATTCAGCTGGTTATATATCTACTGGCTGATCATCTCTCTACTGGCTGGTCGGCTGTCTCCGCCTGGCTGTTCTCTGCTTGTCGAATCTCATCTCCATCTCCTCCAGTACCTTGGGTGTGTATCTCACCACTAGCTTCACACACCTCTGAGCTTGCTTGATTATATATCTACTGGCTGATCATCTCTCTACTGGCTGGTCGGCTGTCTCCGCCTGGCTGTTCTCTGCTTGTCGAATCTCATCTCCATCTCCTCCAGTACCTTGGGTGTGTATCTCACCACTAGCTGCACACACCTCTGAGCTTGCTTGATTACATATCGCCTGGCTGATCATCTCTCTACTGGCTGGTCGGCTGTCTCCGCCTGGCTGTTCTCTGCTTGTCGAATCTCATCTCCATCTCCTCCAGTACCTTGGGTGTGTATCTCACCACTAGCTTGACACACCTCTGAGCTTGCTTGAGCAGCTCGACGGCTTTCCCGTGGTCCTCGCCTTCCACAGACTGAAAGCATAATTTAATTTTAAATTAATTAATTTAAAAAAAAAAAACTTAGAAATATGTACAAAAAAATAAAGAACAATATTAATTTTTAATTATAATTGTTTTGTAATCCGGGGCGAAGTTAATGCCTTAGGCATTCTCTGCCACTTAATTTCCTCAAGAGTAAAAAAATATATTTCCTCATTATTCCTCATGAGTGAAAGAAAAACAGACTCACCACACCATTCACCGAGAGCAGCTGATCTCCTCTCTTGAGTAGAGTGTTCAATCAATTTTCGCACGAGTAAAAAAAAATCCTCATTATTCCTCATGAGTGAAAGAAAAACAGACTCACCACACCATTCACCGAGAGCAGCTGGTCTCCTCTCTTGAGTAGAGTGTTCAATCAATTTTCTCATGGGGGCAAGGACTTCGATTGCTATAGAGCTCTCTTTAAATAAATGTTCATTTAAAAAAAAAAAATCTCATGAGTAAAAAAATCCTCATTATTCCTCATGAGTGAAAGAAAAGCAGACTCACCACACCATTCACCGAGAGCAGCTGATCTCCTCTCTTGAGTAGAGTGTTCAATCAATTTTCTCATGGGGGCAAGGACTTCGATTGTTATAGACCTCTCTTTAGATAAATGTTCATTAAAAAAAAAAAAAAACTCATGAGTAAAAAAAATCCTCATTATTCCTCATGAGTGAAAGAAAAACAGACTCACCACGCCATTCACCGAGAGCAGCTGATCTCCTCTCTTGAGTCCCCCGTGTCTATCCGCCACGCCCCGGTAACTACTCATATTTCCTCACGAGTGAAAAAAAAATATTTCCTCATGAGTGAAAAAAATATTTCCTCATGAGTGAAAAAAATATTTCCTCATGAGTGAAAAAAATATTTCCTCATGAGTGAAAAAATATTTCCTCATGAGTGAAAAAAAATATTTCCTCATGAGTGAAAAAATAATAATATTTCTTCATATTATTTCCTCATAATTGAAAATAAATACCTGTGAAGAATAAAAAAAAAAAAAAAACGAGTAAAAAAATATATTTCCTCATTATTCCTCATGAGTGAAAGAAACAGACTCACATGGGGCAAGAACTCTGAATGTTACAAACCCTTCTTTAAATAAATATTCATTAAAAAAAAAAAAAAAAAAAAAAAAACACTCACCACACCATTCACCGAGAGCAGCTGGTCTCCTCTCTTGAGTCCCCCGTGTCTATCCGCTACGCCCCCCGGAATGATCCTGGAGATGTAGATGGGCGAGTTCTGCTCCTTGCCGCCCATCACATTGAACCCAAGCCCCTCGTCTGTCTTGGGCAGCTCCACCACGCGTGGGTGGGCGTGGCCCTCGCTAGCGGCGAAGGCGGCCACGGTGGCTTTCGCCGTGGCCGAGGCGCGCACGTCGGGTGAACCCTGGGTGAGGTGACACGAAAGAAAGTTTTTTTTATATAATACTGCTCAATATCACAGTTATTATTATTATACAATTCTTTATTAGATACAAAAGGACATTTTGTACATACAAATAATAATTTTAACAGTGAAAAAATGAAAAAAACAATATATACAATAAAAATGAAAAAGAATAGAAAATATTTGAAAACATATGTCCTAACTAAAGGGCGGGGTTATTGCCTATGGCAATCTCTTCTTTCCTCATGAGTGGATAGCGCAGCATTACTAAGAGAATGCTCTACTTTTCGAATTCTGTTACACTAATTTCTCTTTACTCTGGTAATGCCACCACTGGTCGTTACTCATACAAGTAACTACTCATTTTTCCTCACGAGGTATGAGTGGAACCCGAACATCCAAGTACAGAGCAGAAAAATTCCTGCCCCGCTGGGGATCGAACCCAGATCACCATGCGTGCAATGCCTAGCGCGCTAACTCACTCCACAACGGTCACTACTGGGTGAGATATAAATATAATAATGTTCACTAGTGGCACCAATTTACAAAAAAAGGCTTGGCGGCGAGTGTGTTATAATTATAATATAATATTATTAATAATAATAATAACACTCTTTAATAGAACGTAACCACCCGGCGAGGTTAATGCTCAAAGCATTTTCTACCACCTAACCCTCAGAGTCTTACTATTATGTGGTCACAAACTCAAATTAAGGAGGAAAAATTCATGCACTGGGTGGGATTCGAACCAACAGATCCCTACGCTACCTGGATTACCAGACTAGTGTGTTAACCACTTGACTACCAGTGTTAATGGAGGACCCTGTATAAAAGTACCTGGATGTCAACGGTTTCATACACGTGCTCATAGACATCACGGACACAGTTGAAGAAGTCACTCTGCAGAACTTTCTGAAGAGCGGACAACTTGGTGACTGGAACCTCGCCACCTGAATGGAAATAATAATAATAAGTATTTTTATTTATTTTCATATACATTTGATTTCTTATTACATCTCCATGAAGTACTGTTGTACTTTTGGGGATATGGATTACTCATAATAAATTATGAGTAACATTAATATTGAACACTATGATCTAGACTAGACAAAAGCTCTAATTTTTATCAAGATTATTTTTTGGCATTGAAAAGTATGCATAAATTTTAATAAGTATGTATCAACAAATTGTAATAACAAATTACAAAAGCTCTAATTTTTAGTAAGATTATTTTTTGGCATTGAAAAGTATGCATAAATTTTAATAAGTATAATAATGCTTTTTCTTTGTGTTATTATGTCACAATTTTAGTGGGTAGCGCAGAATCATAGGACTTTACCACATTAATTTACAATATCTTGTTTTATTTGTTTGCCTATGATTCTGCCACTGGTCGCTGCTTCACATCAAAGCAGCTACTCATTTTTCCTCACGAGGTATGAGTGGACCCCGAACATCCAAGTACAGAGCAGAAAAAATCCTCCCCCGCAGGGAATCGAACCCAGGTCACCATGTGTGCAATGCCTAGCGCGCTAACTCACTCTGCCACAGTGACTACTAAATTTTAATAAGTATGTACCAACAAATTACGTCCAATAAATTTCTAATATTAGAAATTAAGTATAGTGTTTGTTTTTTTAACAATTTTTTTTTATCATATTTATTAATTTTTGAACATCTGTGCCTCATTTCAGAAAGTACTCTCACTCTCATAATCTTCCATTCAACCATCACACAACACACTCTGATTGATTATTGTGTTTAAATTAATCAATCACAGTGTGATGGTTGAAAGGAAGATTAGGGGATTATGAGAGCGAGTGCTTTCTGAAACAAAGGCCTGGTAGGTACCCCAGTACCTATCTACTTCATTTGAGAAGGTAAAAAAAAAAATCAAAAAAAGTTGGTTATTATATTTGTGGTAATCAATGTAAATTATTTGAGTTATAATCTCACAACTTCAGTGGGTAGCACAGCATTACAAGAGTCCTTATAACATCATTTGCAAAAAAATCTCATTACTGGTAGTAAATATTTGCCATAAAGGGGACTTAAACCATCAACCTCAATGTTATGTTTGTGGCACAATAATGATGGTATTATTCTAGGTAATGATTTTATTTTCATGATAATGAGAGGAAGAATAAATTTAAAAGTGAATTCTATAGTTGTCTTGATATGACAGTATGGTTAAATGTGACATAAAACCCAAATTAAAAAAAAAAAGTTTTATAGTTCAGAAACCTACATCAGTTTTTTTCTAATTTATGATTATCACTATAACTGTACCTAGGTATTGAAAATATATTTTTAAAGACATAATTTGAAGTGTTATAATGGCCAGCATATACAGCATGTGCTTTTGATTTAAAAAAAAAAAATTAACTTACTTTTTTGAATCTTTTCCAAAAGTTCTATGGCTCTCTTGACATCTGAAATGAGAAAAATATACATTCCATTAAGTAGATACCTCTTGTACCAAATTAATGGTGTAACACTATACTTATGTATACATTTTAAATTGTATTTTTTTTTTTTTTTTTTAAGTGGGGTTTAACGTCGCTTTCAACTGCCATGGTCATATCACGACGGGGGTTTTACCCTCCATTCGCAGGAAACTCACAAACCTGCTACTCACATTGACCTCACCCAGCCTGAGTGGGGCCGGGAAAAGCCAGCGTCACGAGAATTAGAATTTGAGTGGTCACCCATCCAAATCTTAACCTCGCTGGATGTCGCTTAACTTCGGTGTTCTGAAGGGAACCGGTGTATTCAACATGCCATCGACGCTGGCAAAAATTGTATTTATTTAAATTCCAGAAGGAAAGTTTACAATAATTTTGAAAATACAATGGTATTATAATTTTAAATGGATATAAAAAATAAAACATGATCTTGTTAGATCTCAAAATTGAATTACCTAAGAAAGACATTAGATAGAGTAAGAAAGAAAAACATGTGAAATATTAAAATATGTTGTGTCAATTGGAGAGAAGAAAAATATTAGTATAAAATTTTAGATGTTAATTTAATAAATATATAAAAAATGATAATTTAATAAATAAATAAAAAATGTTAATTTAATAAACAAATGTATAGTGTAATATAAAACATAATTTCATAAAACAAATGGAAGGATAACTTGTCATGACTTGGCTGGATTTCAAACCCATGACCTCAAAGATATCAAAATCAATGCCTTGACAACTGAGCTACCGGGGAACAGGTGGATAAAGGACAGTCTTCACTTCAGTTGAATTTTATTATGTGTTTAGAATTGTAAAAAATTATTTGAAAGAAAATTACATAGAAAGGGTCGTCCCATATTCATTTGAAGAATGCTGCCTATCTTGATATGATTTAGATTGTTAGGTACATTATTTTATTATTATTTTTTATATAATTGACTTTGTACCTTTAATTTATGACTGTAAAATGTCTTATCATTTTATTGTACAGTAAAAATAACCTATTCTATTTTATTTTAAAGTAACATTACAAACTTGAATTAATTACATGTTTCTCATAATTGATTGGTTGAATTTTTTTGAGTTGATTGGAGAAGTGTTTTGGGTGTTTTTACAAATTTAATGAATTTGCCAAAAAAAAAGATAACATATCACTATACTTATGACTGTGTTGTTACAAGCATATGATGAGAGAAATGAAAAAGAACTATTACACTTAGGTATAGCTATTACCTAGTGAATACTAACAGTTATTTTTTATTTCTCTCATCATTACGTAACTATACAAACTTAATAAGACAACAATATCCATGTTTTTACACATGGTAATATTCTATTTTATTCTCATTGTAATTTTGAGTGCATGATTAGCTCAGTGGTTAAGCACTCTCTTGCCATGTTGAAGGTCCTGGGTTTGATACCCTAACTGACAAAAAATTGTATTCTAAATTTCATTACAGTTGTTTTTAAGAGATACCTTATGGTGTGCTTGTGTTGACCCAGCACCTAAATGGGATGTATCATGTCAATTTTCACCCATCAGAGGGGAGGCATGCTATGGGATGTGCTAGCTACAACCTAGTGCACAAGCATCTACAGTAGCTCCTGTTTGATGTCTATGATATAAAAAGGCTATGAAACACTCATCTTCAAACAAAAAAATACTGATGTACCAAGTCCCCCGTTGTATCAGGTTTGTGCTAAGATTACAAAAAAGTACTTCAAGCCAGTGTCAATGGCGCGTTGAATGCACTGCTTCTCATAGGATCACCAAAGTTAAGCAACATCCAGCAAGGTGAAGACATTGTGATGCTGGCATTCCGGCCCAACCCAGGCTGGGTGAGGTTAATGTGAGTAGCCAGTTTGTTAATGTGAGTAGCAGTTTCCTGCGACTGGAGTGTAACAACCTGGTTGTGATATGACCATATGCAGTTGAAAGCAACATTAAACCTAAAAAAAAAAGAGTAATTTGAAGAACTTACCCCTCTGAAGTGTTAGAGGTTCACTCACAGCTGTCATGTTGATGGGCAAGAGCTCCTCACACAGAAGCTGACTGATGAGCTGATAACAATCCAAAGCTGATGAAGGTTTAATCCTTATCAACAATTTTTTTTAAATGAAAACCAGGATGGTGTTTTTTTTGAGGGGGTGGGAATTATTCAAAGCTGTGTGTTTCTCAAGAATTAGTTGAGTTTAGTGAATTAATTTAAATAAAATTAGATTCTTTGAACCAAATCTTTAAATATTAATTAAATAACACAAATGTATGTCACAAAAAATTTAAAAAACATTTTAATATCATTCAGTGTTGCCAGATCCTTGCAAGCATAAATAATGTGCTTGCAATAATATACATATTATGATAGTACCATAACGACTAGAAAATAGTCAGTTAGCGTCGATGGCGCGTTGAATGCACCGGTTGATGAGGACTTCGTGATGCTGGCATTCCGCCCCAAACCAGGCTGGGTGAGGTTAATTTGGTCATAGTAGGTTTGTGAGTTTCCTGCGAATGGAGGGCAACACCCCCGTCATGATATGACCATGACCACTAAAAAAATAGGCAATTGGCGCAATTTTGCGTTACGTTGAACTTTGTACGGTATTTGATACGTTGCTTAAAAATTTACGTACCTAGTTTGCGCAAACTCACTACTAATAGTTAAAAGCTACTCATCCTGTATATTTTCTTAATTTCTAAGCCAGAGTTGTCCTACCTTCGTGTCACCTCGGACCGCTAGGGATCAATCTAGAAATTTCGACTACGTCACATATAGAATGCCTCACCTTGTATAGCCAGTAGGATTCAATGAATACATTAAGCGGTTTTTTTTTTAAAATTCTGAACGAGACCGAACAGTGAGCTCTGGTCAACCAAAATTTAAAAAATAAAAAAGTGATTTTTGGAACTCTGGTTTGTTTACATTTTGCATTTGAAATTAGTCACTTCTTCTTACCGAACCAAAAGCCATGACCGAACGAACGAGCCGGTCCACTCCGGTCAGGATTTTTCGGTCCGGTCAAATAAAAAAAGTGAATTTCAGTGACCAGGTCAGCTTCGGTTCGCTTCGTTCAAATAAAAAAAACCGCTTATTGTACTGCTGGAATTTTGCAAATGTCCAGCAGTACAATAAGCGGTACAAATGACGTTAATACAAACAGGAAAACTGTTGTTTAAGCCAAGTAGCTACTTTGTAAGAGTTACCAGTAAGTGGAGAGTGCTATTCCAGGGCCAAAGAAGGCTAGGTTAGGTGAGGTAAGTTTGCACCGATTGGAGGGTAAAACCTCCGTCTTGCTCTGAACTCAATAGTTGAATTGAACGTTTAACCCCAGAACATATCAGGATTTGGCAACACTGTTAAATTGTGATAACGTCGACCCGCAAAATTTTAAAAAGAAAATAATTTTCATTTCTTATCGGTTTGGCGTTTGATTTTTGAGATGTGAGATTCTGAGGTTTGAGTGATTCTTTTCGGATTTGTGTTATTAGTAACTACTACTATTCATATTATTTTTTTGGTTTCATTTTCTTCACACTTGTTTACTGAAACATTTGTTCTATTCAGCTTAAAAATATTAAGTGTAGAGTTTAAAATAAAAAAAATCTCCAAGACTTGTTTTCACGTTCCCTCACAATATTTAAAGAACAAAATGGACCCATCTAGCAACAACATTTCCGTCAAGTTAGGCGTAGTTCGTGAATTATTTTACAGCCACAAAGGTATTGTTACATTCAATCATGAAGGTAATACCCAACGAGCACTTCTCAGAAGCAGGCAAGTGATATACGATGGTATTCCCGTTGCAGAAGACAGTCCCCTGGAAGATTATCTTCCCGTTGGCACAGAAGTGTATTTCAAGGCTCATCCCTTTGTTGATGTCAACCCCAGTGATATGTAAGTCAGAGTTTAAACCAATCATAGTTCACTATAACCCAACTTTAGTGAGAGTCTAGCTTATTTTTTTTTTTTTTTTTTTTTTTTCAATATAAATCCCACTTTGGGCATTTATTGAGATACATTACAATCTAGATTAAATCTAATAAGCAATTTTATTCTAAAAAGGTTATAGTAAAAAGTAAAATATATGTACATAAACATAAATATTCTTAATTCTAGTTGAGGTGGTTATATTTTGCGCTGTACCGTTACGAAGTATAAAAGTAAGTAATTTATACTAGTTCAAATGGTTTTTTCCTCTTTAATCTTCTAACAAGGTCTGAAACATTGAGAAGATGAACGGCCTCAATATTTTCATGTACCTCTAGCCTCTGTTGATGTTTTGAGGCATAAATTTGCATTGTTTCTCTAACTGACTCAACACCCAAGTCGCGGTGCAGTAAGTTGTTCCTAATGTACCATGGGGCATTGACAATGTCCCTTAGCACTTTGTTCTGAATCTAGCTTATTATCTTAAATTTAATAATATTTAGGGCAAAGCTACACAGCTATTAAGACCAGCTACAAAGCTAATACTTATGTTTAATAATTTGGACCCAAGTCTTACTGACCACATTTAACTCATGTACCGCTGCACTAAACTGACTGGCATCTACTCCATTTAGGTTCTTTGGTGTCTAAGGGTACCTGGCTGTAGCATCTTGACTCAGCTATTTTTTTTTTTTTTTTTTTTTTTTTTCTTTTAGGTGCTTTAACTCTGCTGGAGCAGGTCGTTCGCGCCGATATCCTGTTTCTAAATCATGGTAAACAGTTCTATTTTTTTCAGATATTTAATAAGTGAGTCAACGCTTTCATTATCATCTGGTAGTGCTGGAGGAACAAGTAATGAAGATCTAATATTGAACTTTAGGGGACATGATAAGATATGAGGAACAGTGAGTAGCTCACCACAAGTACAAGAAGGAGGCGGAGTTTTCTTGAATAGGAAAGTGTGGGTGGCGCGTGTATGGCCAATCCTCATACGCGTAAGCACAACCTCCTCATACCTGTTGTTCCTATCGGAGGTAGACCACTTTTCTATAGAGGGTTTAATTCTTTTTAGTTTATTTGAGTTGGGAGTTGCATTCCATTGGTTTTGCCAGGCTTCTCTCACAATTTGTGAGGCGTATGGCTTCATATCCTGGGCTGAGGTAAGTTTGTAAGTATACCCAGGTCGGGGGTTCCTAGTAGCGTTGTCTACAATCTCATTTCCGGGTATGCCTGAATGAGAAGGACACCACAAGAAAGAGATGGACTTTCCCCTATTTAGAAGTTTAAGCCAAATTTCGAGGACTCTAGCAACAATGGGGTTATCGGAGGCTGGATTAGAGATGGAACTGAGGGCACTTTTAGGATCAGAGATTATGAGGAAATGACTATTAGGGAGGAAACTTAAATGTTCGAGGCACAACAAGATAGCAATCAGTTCACATGAATAGATGGAGTTGACATGGAGTAAAGAAATGGAGAGAACTAGGGCATTGTTGATGCTGTAAGCACAACTTGTCCCGTTGATGGATTTGGATCCGTCAGTATAACAATGAGTAAAGTTGGTATACTTATTATTCACTAGGTTTGAGAACTGCTGCTTGAATACTATTGGGGGAACATTTTCCTTTTTTTCAAAACATAAGGAGTCATCAAATTTGGGTACTTCTATCTTCCATGGAGGCATAAGTTTCTTGTAAGGAGCAAACTCACTGTCTAGGATAACCTTGGAGAATTGAGCCATGCTTTTAAATTTTTCTAACAGAACAGAACAGAATTTTTCTGATCACCACAATATTTCTGTGAGTTCAGTGCTACCTAGATTATACCAGCTTGAGGAAACCTGAAAATATTTAACTAAGGTTGAAAGACCAAAGGTGCACTCATAGAATACAACAGGAACACTGTGTCACCTGTTGCATTCTATAGGAATTAGTGTGGCTGTTAAGATAATGAAAAAGAAGCCATTCATATCATGCTGAAAGGGGTTTTTTCTGACAATTCTCAACATATTTATGTATCTATTCTTAAAATGCTCTGGAATCACATAAGAGCTTCAAATTATTTATATAAATATTTTAATCCTATTTTCTATCTGTTCCTCAGGTGCCAATTCTACATTATTTCTTGTTGGAAGCGCGACGACATTGATTTTCCCAGGGACCCTTCAGTGGAAGTATTCCATGGACTATGCACGCAGCCTTGTTACTTCAAACATCATGGAGATGGCTTTGGGGTAGCTTACCGCAAAGAAAATCCTAGTAAGATGTTATTTTTAATGATGCTTTCAACTGCATCATTGGGGATTTTGACCATATCACATTGGGGATTTTGCCCTCTATTTGCTGAAAATTAACCTCACCCAACCTGAGTAGACTATTATCATAGACTGCTCTCAAAATCTTGTAAAGTCTATGATATAGACAAGTCAAACTTTTTTTTTTTTTTAAGTGGGGTTTAACGTCGCTTTCAACTGCCATGGTCATATCACAACGGGGGTTTTACCCTCCATTCGCAGGAAACTCACAAACCTGCTACTCACATTGACCTCACCCAGCCTGAGTGGGGCCGGGAAAAGCCAGCGTCACGAGAATTAGAATTTGAATGGTCACCCATCCAAGTCTTAACCTCGCTGGATGTCGCTTAACTTCGGTGTTCTGAAGGGAACCGGTGTATTCAACATGCCATCGACGCTGGCTAGTCAAACTTTTAATCTTATGCCTATGATATATTCCAGGGAGAGAAACTTATTTATTAAATAACAATAAAACGAAGATGCTTTTAGCATTTTTGATGATACATTTTTTTCCATATGAAACCTAGTCTTATCACATATTATTATCATAAAAAATTCATAACTTTATTCAATATATTTCAGAGGAACTCATCAAGTTTCTGTACCACAATGTGTTCATCAAAGGCGAGAGGTTCCGGGAAGGTCTGATCGGGTTCAAACCCAACAAGGAAATGCAGTGTGATGCTGTTCCGTCAGCTATTGATCCGGAGGAAGGCACCAGCTGGTACGCTAATGTGGTGTGGAGGGGCAAGAGGCCAGCCTTGGGTGAAGGCAAGGAGCTCAAACTGGAAGACGATATGGCCGAGAATATCAAACAGGTCAGTAAACTGTCCCGGTAGCTATTATTGTTATCAGAGACCAACACTCCACCCTGTTCAATACCTACAACAACTCATGTTATTTTTTCTTCAGTTTACTTATTCAGTTTATCATGTATATGTTTTTAATGTTGTAATTTGTAAACAGGATTCTTTCCGTTAATACAAGCCCGTTTACTGGGATTATATTTTTTTATTCAGTATTCATATCTTTACTTATTTATACTTTTCCCTTTGTAGAGGGTAGTGAGTTGGAATGAGAAGGCACTGTTTAGTTTGATTTAGAAATATATTTGTATACAGTTTTAGTTTCAGATTAAGATTAAATGATAGCAATTTGGTTTGGGTACTCATTACAATGTAGATAAATGTGAAAGTGAGAAGTTCATTTAACAAACATGAAAAGATAATAGTACTGCACTTAGTATGACACGGCGATCACGGCGCACGCTACACACTCCCCTGCCAGTGATGTAATCACGATTCATCGGTGTGGGGATTAGTTCTGGAATCTCTTGGGGAAGTGGACTCTGCGGCCGGATCGTGTCGTTATACTGGTTGGTTGAAGCGGGGGGCTGCGGCTGGTGCAATCTGCCTGGTGCTGTGGTGGGTCGGCAGTGTCGGTCATGGTGTAGGCTGGCTTCAGTCGATCAATGGTGACTGTGGTGTATTTTCCATTGATGTCAATCACGAACGTTCGGGAACTTCTCCTGACGACTGGGTAAGGTCCGTCGTATGGCATCTGGAGGCAGCGTTTGGAAAACTCTCGGCGGATGAAAACTTGGTCTGCGGTGTAGAGGTCCTTGAATATGAAGTGGGACTTGTCACCGTGCTGTGTTCCGCTGACTGGTTGGAGCTGGCGCATGTGGCTGCGAAGATCTTTGATGAACTCTGTTGTGGGGTCTGGATCATCTGTCTTGGATGTGAGGAACTCGCCGGGAAGTCTGAGTGGTTCACCGTAGACGAGTTCTGCGCTGGATGCCTTGAGATCGTCTCGCCATGCTGCTCGGATTCCAAGTAGGACAGTAGGGAGGATGTCTGTCCAGCGGTCGTTGTGGTGGCATTTGATTGCGGCCTTAAGCTGTCTGTGGAGTCGCTCGACCATTCCATTGGCTGCAGGATGATATGCCGTGGTGCGGAGGTGCTGTGAGCCGGTGAGTGTGCTGAGCTCTTTGAACAGGTTGGACTCGAACTGTCTGCCTTGGTCGGTGGTGATGCGGAGTGGAGTGCCGAACCGTGCGATCCAGTGAGTGTAGAATGCCTTGGCGACGGTGGAGGCTTCTTGGTCTGGGAGCGGGATCACTTCTGGCCATCGTGTGAAGCGATCAACCATAGTGAGACAGTACCGGAATCCGTCTGAGTGTGGCATGATGATGAGGTCCATGTGCACATGTTCGAATCTCTGCGTTGGTGGAGAGAAGGAATCGTGTGGGGCCTTGACGTGGCGAGTGACCTTGGATCGTTGGCAATCAGTGCAGGCTTGGGTCCAGCTGCGGCAGTCCTTGGAAATGAAGGGCCAAACGAATCTCTGCTGTGCGAGTTTGACTGTAGTGTTAGTGCCGGGGTGCGATAGCTGGTGTACCATGTTGAACACAGTGCGTCGGAAAGGTCGGGTGATGTAGGGCCTTGCAGTTGGTGTGGACACATCACAGTAGAGCTTGACACCGGAACCGGGGATCTCTAGTAGTTTGAGTTGAAGTGTGGAGTCGGTTCTTTTGAGTGCTGCTTGTAGTTCGACATCAGTTTTCTGTGAGGCTGCTAGGGACTTGTAGTCGAGAGTCGCATGGATGAGCTCTATCCTTGACAGGGCATCAGCTACGACGTTTTGATCGCCTGGAACGTACTGGATGTCGGTGGTGTACTGTGAGATAAGGTCTAGGTGGCGGAACTGGCGAGGCGAGCATTTGTCTGGCTTTTGGCAGAAAGCGAAGGTGAGCGGCTTGTGGTCCGTGAAGATGGTGAATTGGCGTCCTTCTACCATGTGTCGGAAGTTTTTGACAGCAAGATAGATGGCGAGGAGCTCACGGTCATAGGCACCGTACTTCTGCTCGGCACTGGAAAGTTTCTTGGAGAAGAAACCGAGTGGCTGCCATTCACTGTTGACCAGTTGTTGAAGTGTTGCGCCTACTGCGGTGTCAGAGGCGTCCGTGACAAGCGAGAGTGGGGCATTATCGAGAGGGTGAGCGAGGAGGGTGGCTGCTGCGAGTCGCTCTTTGCACTGATCGAATGATTTGATTGTTTCGGGCGTCCATTGAATCTCTGCCTTGCCTTTGATGTTGTCAGTCAGGAGATCGTTGACTGGTGCGAAGGTGTGGGATGCTCTGGGTATGAAGCGGCGGTAGAAGTTGAGCATCCCCATGAATTGTCGTACACCTTTGGCTGTAGTTGGTCGCGGGAACTGCAGGATATCCTTGACTCTGTCGGGAAGCGGGCTTGTCCCATCCTTGGAAATGAAGTATCCTAGGAATCGGACTTGTTGCTGGCCAAACACACATTTGCTGGGATTCAGGACAAGAGAGTGGTCTTGGAATCGCTTGAAGATGATTGAGAGGTGTGCCAGGTGTTCTTCCTCTGAGTTGGAAGCTACGAGGACATCGTCGATGTAGGGGAAACAGAAGTCTAAGCCTCGAAGAACTTCATCCATGAAGCGTTGGAATGTCTGGGCTGCGTTGCATAGGCCAAATGACATGTAGGGGAACTCAAACAGGCCAAATGGGGTGGTGATTGCAGTCTTGCAGATGTCTTCCTCGGCTACTGGGATCTGATTGTAGGCTCGGACGAGGTCTAGTGTGGTGAAGATTGTTTTGCCTTGGAGAATGTGGGCGAAGTCTTGTATATGTCTCACCGGATACTGATCTGGAATGGTGCGGGCATTGAGTCCTCGATAGTCTCCGCAGGGTCGCCAGGTGTCGGCTTGCGGCTTCTCGACCATGTGGAGGGGTGCAGACCATGGACTGTTGGAAGGTCGAGCAATGCCTAGTTGTAACATTGCATCGAACTCCTTCTTGGCGGCCTTGAGCTTGGCTGGTGCGAGACGCCTTGGTTTGCTGGCAACTGGAGGACCGGGAGTTGTCTCAATGAAGTGCTTAGTGTTGTGACGGATGATGCCTGGAGTACCATCGGGGCGTGTGATGTCCTTGAACTGCTGGAGGAGCTGGTGGTACGGAGAGGCTTCGGAGACTGTCTTGACTGACGGGATATTGGATTCAGCAACATGTCCTTGGGCAGTGAGGTGAGTGGTCCCATCAAGTAGTCTGTGGTTCCGTAGGTCCACTAGCAAATTAAAATGGTGGAGGAAATCTGCGCCGATGATTGGCTTTGAAACATCTGCTACTACGAACCGCCAGGTGAAGTCGCGCCGGAGTCCAAAGTTCAGTGACAAGGTGATGGTGCCGTAGGTGTTGATGTCCGTGGAATTGGCTGCGGACAGGATGTAGTCGGTCTTCTCACGTCTACCAGGTGCTGCAGAACGTGGGAAAACGCATAAGTCGGCGCCAGTGTCAATGAGGAACTGCAACTTGGTTGAATGCTCTGTGACGAAGAGACGGCGGGGCGTAGGACTCGACTGAGAAGCCGTCATGATCAGCGGTCCGTGGCGTTTCCCTGAAACTTGCATGGCTGCTCACATTTCTTTGCTTGGGGTCCAAAGCGCCAGTGGTACCAGCAAGTGTCTGTGCGTGGCCTGGAACTGCTGCGGCCTCGGGACTGGGAACGGCTCTGGTATCTGTCACAGGCTGGGGATTGACTTCTGCTCTGATGGTTAAATCGTAGTGATGCAACTTCTTGACGGAGACTGGCAATTTCTTGACTGAAGTTGGCGGCAAGTTGGTTGAATTTGAGGGCAAGTATGTCATCAGCCCTTGGTATTGAAGTTTCTGAGACTTGGGGCACGAATGGGCGAGTAGCTTCTGCGATGTTGTCTGCGTGAGTTGCGAGCTCTGTGAGGTTCTTCTCCTTGACAATAGCTAGGGCAACTTGGACGGGCTTGGGGAGGCGGCTCATCCACAGCGTTTTAAGTAGAGAATCGGACACTGTTGCGTCTGCGAGGTGCTGCAGGTGGCGGAGAAATTGAGAAGGTTTTCTGTCGCCAATTTCCTCTCGTTCCAGGAGTTGTTTGGTTTTCTCTTCTTGAGTCGCACTGAGACGTTCAATGAGCTTTTCCTTGATGGAGTCGTAGGCCTTGTCCTGGGGTGGATTGAGAATGACATCCTTGACTTCGGTGGCGTATCGGCTCGGGAGTGCAGAAATGATGTAGCCGAATTTGGTGGAGTGTGCTTTGATGCCGGAACCAGTGAAACTTCCTTCCACCATTGCAAACCAAAGTTGAGGGTCAGATTGGATGAATTCTGGGAGTTTCACAGTTACTCTGGACACTTCAACGGCGGATGAATTGTTCTTGTTCTCCTCAGGCATGGTTGAAGCTTGGCTAGGGCTGGGAGCTGCTGAAGGCTGGAGGTTGGCTGGTTGCTAGGGTTGTTATTCAGGTCGGGGTCACCACTTTGTAGAGGGTAGTGAGTTGGAATGAGAAGGCACTGTTTAGTTTGATTTAGAAATATATTTGTATACAGTTTTAGTTTCAGATTAAGATTAAATGATAGCAATTTGGTTTGGGTACTCATTACAATGTAGATAAATGTGAAAGTGAGAAGTTCATTTAACAAACATGAAAAGATAATAGTACTGCACTTAGTATGACACGGCGATCACGGCGCACGCTACACCTTGTTAAATGTTCTATTATTATTTCTATGGCTTCTCCCTTCGAGGGTGTGAAGCACTCCCTAAAGGGTGTTACACCAGGATCTATGATCAAGTCTCCCAGTGTTACTTTTTATTTTTATCATATTTGTGTCAATCACTCTCATGATTTTTTTTTTTTTTTTTTTTTTTTTTAACATAATACTCTTTATTTATTTTAATTTTACATAATATACATTGAATATAGGGAGTTTATGAGGTACTATTACCCTATTTGTTGTGGGTTGTGTTGTACCTCATTTATAATATACAATAAAATTTAAGAGTTTAAAAAAAAGAAATATTTATATACATATATACATTATTTACTTGAACTACACAATTAACTCCAATCTCGTATTCTTTCACAGAAATGAATTGTATAAATACATATGTATAATAGTCTTATTGATACATAGGTATTTGTAACTAAATTAATAATAATAATATTATCTTAATTTTATGAATCTATATTTACATAATACTAAATTTCATCATAATGAAGATATGTATAATTATGATTCCTGTTATTATTTTATTTTAAATATGTATTTATAAACAATTGTATGTTACTCTCTTTAAATTCCTTAATCCACTTTTTTATTAGATTTTTCTTTCTATTATTGGCTTAACCACTGACCTCCAGGTTACAAGTCCGCCGATTTATCGATCCAGCTACTAATAATAATTAATTCCGTGTCCGTGATTTAGGTATTAATACCTATTTATACCTAAATTACGGTGGTGAGATGATTATATGGACGCCCAGATCCAATGTCTAGGCTCCTTTCATGTCCATTGATTCTATTTGGTTTTAACATCCTGACTTGAAGTAGACGGACGGGGGTTTTACCCTCCATTCGCTGGGAATCGTACCAGCTACCCACATTAACCTCACCCAGCCTGGGTAGGACCGGAATTGCTAGCCTCACACGTTCGAAGGGAACAGAAGTTTCTGTGCGAAAAGTCTGCTCCAACCGGAAATCGAACTGAGGATTTCTGGACTACGGGCAGTAGTCACAACCGTCACACCACGGAGGCTGGCTTAATTAATGAACGTACTTTTAACAACAACTATGTACTTTTCAGAAATGTATCACAAACAGGGTGGTTCCATTTAAGATTCCAAAGTTGATCCCCTTGCGCCGCCTCTGGTAGTGATGAGAAATTAAAACCCAGTAAAAAATGTTTCCCCTTGATTTATTATTGTTGTTGTTGTAGCCAGCTTGGCTACAGCTGGAGGGGTGAGTGATGGTCTTCAGCCAACTTTCTTTCAAAGTTGGCTCGTCCTGAACCACATATTTCTATGTGCGATCAACCATCGTGAGGACTTGGGTCTTTTCTTTATAAGCCATTAAACCCTTAACACTTAGACGACCGGCATAGTTTTTCGTGAATTCTCTTGTGGGACCGGCGATAATACGGCTATCCGACCGGGTGTACCACCGGTGGTACACCCGGTCCATTCCGTACGAACTTACGTGTACCACCGGTGGTACACCCGGTCGTCTACGTGTTAAGAAACTGCAAACTAGCCTGGCTTGTAAGGGTTGGCCAGTCTGTTCTCTGTTTATAGTCCTCTAGCGAGATTATTATCTTTCCTGATTTATTGATTCACTATTATCACTCTTTCCTGTCTCCTCAGTTAACTCAGAGTCCTCGCTCCATCTTCCTCCGCACCGATGGCCAAATCCTCAAGATTCTCAGCCGCGAGTACGCGGTGGCCCTGGCTAGGATCCGACGCAACGAGTGGCACACAGTGCTCTTCCACTCAACCTCGTGCTGGCTGCAAGACGTGAGCCTCGCTCAGGTCAACCTGGAGACCGTCTTCCAACCAGGTGAGTCAGGGTTCATGACCGGACAACCGGATTTTTTTTAGGTTTTCTTAAATGTCTAGCTAGGGGACTATAAACAGGGAGTAGACCAGCAGTTTGGCTGGGGGATAATAACAGGGGGTAGACCAGCAGTCTGGCTGGAGGACTATAAACAGGGAGTAGACCAGCAGTTTATCTGGGGGACTATAAACAGGGAGTAGACCAGCAGTCTGGCTGGGGGACTATAAACAGGGAGTAGACCAGCAGTCTGGCTGGGGGACTATAAACAGGGAGTAGACCAGCAGTCTGGCTGGGGGACTATAAACAGGGAGTAGACCAGCATTGGCTCGGTTCTGGGGGCCCTTGTCAATTATTAGCCTCCTTGTAAAGACAGTAGTAGAAGTGATGAGTCATTCCTCCACTGTCTGGCTACCATCGTTCACGATGACGCCACCCTATGATGATTTCTTAAATGTGGCAGGATTTAAGTTTTTAATTTGGTTTTATAATAATAATAATAATATCGCCTTATTTATACTGTCTGATTAGGACTAATTAGTCCCATTATTCCAGCAGTAAGCCCAAGACACATTATTATGTGTAAAAATCCCAAATGGGAGGATAACTTGTCATGTCCCGGCTGGGTTTCGAACCCGCGACCTCAGGATTACCAGTCAGACCACTGAGCTACCGGGACAGAGCTAAATATTTAAATAATTGTTCATTAAAAAAACTGACACAATACTTGTGATTTCTGTCCCGGCTGGGTTTCGAACCCGTGACCTCTGGTACCTCTGGATTCAGAAAGTGCCGCCTTTACCACTGAGCTACCGGGACAGACGGTTTAACGTTGTTGTTGTAACCAACTTTGCTATAGCTGGAGGTTGTGTTGGTATCCAGCCAACTTGAGTAGAAAAGTTGGCTTGTTCTGAACCACATATTTCAATGTGCGATCAACCATCGCCTTCGTGAGAGCTTGAGCTATACCCGAATAATTCTGATGGTCCCTAACCAGGTCAGAAGATAGCAAGATTTAAGTGTGTGATGTCTCCTTGAACATTTTTCTTTCTTTTTTGCTTTTTTCAAGTATCTACACTTATTTTTAACAAAATGTAAGCACAGAAGCATTTCTTTTTTTTTTTTTTTCTTCTTTTTTTTTTTAAAAAAAAAGGTGCTTTACACTTAATATGTGCTGGGTCAACACAAGCGCACCGGAAGGTGTCCCTTACAAACTACTGTAATCAAATTTAGAATACAATTTTTTTGTAGGCTCGAAAGATCGAAACCTTCCGCATGGCAAGCTAGTGCTTAACCACTGAGCTAATCGCGCGCGCAATGACTAGTACTTTTATGCATACACATACACGCACATTTTAAGTCATCATAGCTTTAATAAATGTGATTGACATTTTGATTCAATATTATTTTTTTATCTCTTTATTGTTAATTTTTTTCTATTATATTTTTTTTCTTTATTTCTTCTATCTCTTACATTATTTTTAGTTAGGCTTTCAAAAGGGTGGGGTGAAAGAGATTGCCACAGGCAATAACCGCGCCCTTTAGCTAGGACATTAGCTTTATTCACTTTTTTGATCTTGTTTCTTTTATTTATTCTTTTATTTAGTTTCTCAAACTATTTATTTATTCTTTATAATTCATTGTATTTTACTGTATATATTTTGTCTTACCTAATAAAGCATACTATAAATTATAAAGAAATTATAAAGAAAAAATAAATAGATTGAACTAAGGAACAAGAACAATAAAGAGAATAAAGCTAATGTCCTACCTAAAGAGCTGGGAGATTGCCTGTGGCATTCTCTTCAACCCAACCTCAATGATTGAGGCACTTATGTTTTAATGTTATCCATCTGTTTAAAAATGCATGCATAAACGCCCACTAAGAGTGCGTTTCACTCGAACTAGCGCCTTGACCACTTGACCACCAATGTAAATGTGTACTATTTGTTTAATTTCCAGGAGACAAAATATCTCTGCTTGCAGCCAAGGCTCCCAAAATTCTGAATTATCAATGGGTGGCAAGCCATGTGACCCCGTTCAAACATGCCTCTCTGGCTATTGTATGATCATCATAATTTCATCATATCATCATCATAGGGTGGCGTCATCGTGAACGATGGTAGCCAGACAGTGGAGGAATGACTCAGCACTTCTACCACTGTCCTTACAAGGAGGCTAAAAATTGACAAGGCCCCCCGGAACCAAGCCAATGCTGGTCTACTCCCTGTTTATAGTTTATATTAATCATAATTTAATCAATCTTAAAATAAGATCATTATTTATTTTTAAAGATGAGTGCTTTACAGCCTTTTTCATTTCGTAGCCATGAAACAGCAGCTACTGTAGACGCTTGTGGTCTGTGTAGCCTGCTCATCCCGTTGTGTGTCTCCCCTCTGATGGGCGAGAAGTTGAACCATGAAAAATTATGAACTATGAACAAAATCAGATTAATCTTACACGCCTTGTAGTGGGAGTTTCAAGCAAACACAGCAAATTTATATCAGCTCTATTAAGTGATAGCGGCTTGGATTATCACATCCTAGGTATTAAATCCTGTTTCATAATTTGGTCCTTTGAAAAAAAAAAACAACCATCACGCCACGGAGGCTGGCTACTACTACTCTTAACACATTGACTGCCATGTCACATTGTCACACTATATATGTGTGACACAATGTTAAACCTATACGCCACGTCACACATATTGTGTGACAGTCGATGCTACTTTGAATGAGTGCCACACTAGGATAAGGAAAGTAAAAATAGAAAGAAAAGAAGTGTCACACTTTTTTGGTGTGACGTGGCATACTGGCATACAGCTTTAAAAAACCACCTCTGTATGCCACGTCACCCAATATGTGTGACTATGTATAGTAACGTGGCGTACGGGTAAAGTGTCCAAAAATGACCTTGGCAGTCAACGTGTTAAAACATTTAAAGGTAGTAAATGGCATGCATCAGCAGGGTAATGCTGCCGTTATACTTGCAGCATTACCCTGCTGTATGATGAGACTGATTCTTTGTATTAGGTATGTTTTGGCTTTGGCCCTCATGTCACCGGTTTTCTCAATCATTTTCCTTCCCAAGTGTACAAATATTACATTTTGATCTCGTTAATTATTTCCAATGCACTTATTTAAAATCATTCCATGTTTAAATACATTCCGAGACATACTGGTCTTCTTTACAACAGATTAATGATTAATCAGTAAATTTCTCCATTAGTCTTAATGGAGGATTACCTAAAAATTCATTTGTACTAGCCATTAAGTAATCAGGTGTTAGTCTATTTATTATTATGAACACGTACCATTATATTTTTTTAAAGCAAAAAAACCTTTTTATGTTTGATTTTCTTTTATTTTTTTACTATTTGACCGACATAACATGTTTCTGAAAGAGCTTAAAAATAGAGTTAATAATAACACTCTTTAATGGAAGGTAACCACCAGGCGAGGTTAATGCTCAAAGCATTTCCTACCACTTAACTCTCAAAGTCTTGGGATTGGGTGGGATTCGAACGAACGGATCCCTACGCTACCTGGATTACCAGACTAGCGCGTTAACCACTTGACTACCAGTGTAATGCTGAAAATAAATGGGAAAATTACTAGTCACTGAATTATTTCATTGGGAAATTATTGGATATTGTTTTTTTATTATTTATATTACAATTCATAAGTACAACAAGATTATAAAGTACATAATGGCACAAGTGTAAGAGAATTGAACCCCGGAACTTCTCTCTGTAATCTGATAGCCATGCTAGCTGTAGGACTTTCAAACCGGCCTCAGTAGCTTGATGGATAAGACGGAGGACTTGTAACCTGGAGGTCAGTGGTTCAAGCCCCGGCTTCAGCGTAAATTTAGTAAAGCGAGTTTGAGTAGTTGTGGTATCACGAAAGTGATTAACACAAATACAATGATAACTTGTAGGAATTTCATTTTTAGAAAAATTATCTTATTTGTGTTTACCACAATGGCTATCACAATATTCTCAAAATCACATCACTAAAGTTCTGCCATATTTGGAGCTGGAACCAGCGACCTCAGGGTTACGAGTCCACCGCCTTGATCAAGCTACTTTAGGTTCGTCTAGGAATTTTATTATCAAGTGTCACTTTAGGTATAAGAATTTATTTGTGTATTTTTGCAACTAGAGTTATAAGTCAAAATAATGTAAAAAATGCAAAAGGTATGATTATTATTGTTTTTTTTCTGACATCAGTGTACAGGTAAAGAGATGTAGGATGTCATATGCACTTCCTCTTAAGCGCCAAGTAAGGATACCAAAGAGGGGAAATTTACAGTGGCTTTCGGTTCACAAATCTAACTTGAGAATGTATTTTTCCCTGAAAACCGAGAGCAAATTTCCCCTGTTTGGTATTTTTACTTGGCGCCAAAGGGGAGGTTCATATGACATCTTACATCTCGTTACCTGTGAGTAATTCAACCTTCTTTGTTTACACACTAAATGACTCATTAAATGAAAGATTATGGTACCTAATGAAAGATGTGTGCGATTGTTGGAATACTGAAGTTCAGAAGAAGCCGTTACAGTTCAGAGGTTCGAGTCTCAGTTGCGACCAAAAATTAGCTCTCAGATTTCTGATTGCAAAATGTTTTGAGGCAAGATTTTGTTAGGAAAAAAAACAAAGGTGGGATCGTTTGGGTGCTATTGTTGTATTAAAAAAAATTGGTGCTACTATTTTCGTGGAAAATTTGTTTACTAACATACACGAAAAAATATTGTGATTATTATTTTTTCATATAAATATGTACTCTGTCTATTATGTTAATTTTGTGTAAAATAAAATATCAGCATACTCTCTGTGTATAATTAAAACGATATTTTTAATTTCTATAATTTTTAATGGACAAGAAAGTAAGTACATTGTTTGTGCCCTTAGTATTCAAATGGTGGAGTGCATAGTCACTAACAGCCTGATTAAGCACGGCCATTAGCCATTTGATTGTGTATAAAGTTGATTGATTTTAATCTGTTCATTAGTGACTATGCAGTTGGGTTGGGGACAGTTACGGTGATGCTGGTGAAATAAAAGAAATCAGAGGTGTTTTTATTGTTCTTCAAGAGGTATTAATATTTTGTCAGATATCCGATTATTATTATCCGCACAAATATGGAATGTTTGAAGTTATCTCAGTGATTCAGACATGAAAAATAATTTAAATGCAACCTAAAGTGGACTTTTATGACCTGTGTAGACAACACTAGCACCCTACTAATGTACCAATTGTTTATATAAAAAAAGGTTCTTTTCTTAAAAATTAAGTACTGTGATTTTCAGTCGCACACCAAAGGAGGATTGGTGAAAAAGCTTTTTATCATCAGAGGGAAAACTTTTCAACAAAAACGCTGTTGAATTCCTCAAGAGATAAGAAATCTGCATGAATCAGTCCATGACTGCAATCTTTAGAAAAGAACATTTTCATTAAATTTTCCTTAAACATCGAGAAATAAAATCTAGCAAAGTAAAATTACAAAAAGTTAATGTTCTTATATTTTATCACAGACAACAAGAATTTATGTAAGTAAATCAATTAAAAATAAATAATTAAGTAACCTTATAAAAGTCATTATTACAAATAGTTATAGAAATGATTATTTAATTCATCGAGATTTGGAAATTTCATTGATTATATTAGAATATATTGCATACTCACTTTTATTTATAAAATACGCATACTTTTCCATGCAAATTAAAATGGAATGAAAAAAATAGATAATGTCATAAAATATGGAATGTATTCACTTTGAAAAATTCCTGAGATAATAACGAAAAAAAATCCCCAAAGATAATTAATTCACAGGTCGCATTTCAAATCTCTTCCAGGTTGTATGAATTCTATGAAACTTGCTTAAAAAAACCTGATGGTCCCGGAAAATTCAGATAAAAGAATTTAATCAAATTTCATAAGAATATATTGAGAGAAAAAAGAATTCTTTCTTTTCTATTTTTTGGTCCGACAAAAATCGTCAAATCCATCAGATTTCTGCACAGAGACTATTGGTATTTATCTTTCAGATTTATCTGATAGATAAATCCTGAAATGGGCCGGAAAGCCAGCATCACGAAGTCTTCACCTCGCTGGACGTTGCTTAACTTCGGTGATCCTACGAGAACCGGTGCATTCAAAGGGCCATCGATGCTGGCAGTTGAAATTGATTGTAACTAAAAATATTGTGATCAGGTGAATTCATTATTGGGTCTTGTTTAAATTTATGTGAGACAAATCTATTGTCTTTAATATGAAGACGTGTGCTGTGCACTGTGCATATAACACGTGTTGACACACAATAATTCATTGAAAAAAATGAAATATTAACAAAATTCATTTCCAATATTTTAATCCATTTATGATTGACATATCTGTCGTAATATAAAGATAGTAACTCTCTCTTGATTGAGTTTGGAGTAACGTAAAATATATTCTTTTAAAAAATAAAATGTTGTAATACCAACCTTGTAGTACAAGATAAAAATCGAATGATTTGAAATAAGTTAACAAGAACTAATTTAAAAATTCATATTGCTTTCAAAAGTCAAAAATAAAAGTACAAAATATTACATGGACCTCACTGGGTCTCAATATTTACTATTTACACCAACAAATTTCATAGCTTATGTACAGATAAATTTAAACAAAGATGAAAAATCAATAAAAATTAAACATGGTTCAAGAAAAGAATTTTCTTTTAGTAATGGACTCTTGTTAAAATCAAGATATTGATGGCCTCCACGCGATCTAGCAAAAGTGGAAGCTTAGTAGACTTGAGAGTGTGAAGTGGTTGAAGTACATTTGGAACTTAGACCGAGAATAGCCATTGGCCATGCCTCTCACAAACTAGGGTTACCAGCTAGTTTTAACTTAAGAATGCGATCATCTTAAGAATTACGCCTCAGGTCATGACGGTAAAATCAATCACACATATTATTTCTGTCTCACAAAATGATCGGTGAGTCAAGAAACGCGTCGTCGACCGATTATTTATAACCAACCGATAAAGAGTCACCCGACCGATGAATCATCAAACGGGTTGCCCCACCAACCGATGAGTCATCAAACGCGTTTCTTTACCGACCGGTGAGTCATCAAACGCGTTTCCCCACCAACCGATGAGTCATCAAACGCGTTTCTTTAGCGACCGGTGAGTCATCAAACGCGTTTCCCCACCAACCGGTGAGTCATCAAACGCGTTCCGAAAGGTCACACCGTCGTCTCGTTTCGCCTCAGCGGTTGCAGTTCGCGCTGTAACCGGTCGAAGTCGTTGTAGTACTCGTGGTCCGACTCCTCCTCACTGCTCCTGTGATGGGCGTGCACCGGTGCCAGCGCGCCGTTACTCACCAGCGGCAGCGGTGCACCGGGGACCAGGGGGATGCCCAGCGTCTGGGTGGCGACTAGGTGGTACTCGGGGTTGTCCACGGAGGTCTGGGTGCCGAGGGTAAGGGCACCGGGGCCCGTGGTGGGCGTCTTGCCGCCACTGCTGCAGTTGTTGTTCGTCTCGGTCACGTCTGGGGGGAGGAAAAAGTAGGGGCGGCGGGTGAGTGAGTGGGGCATGTTTGGAAAACCAGACGGGCTCAAGGAGATATTGAAAACGGCAAAAATTTTACCTCCAATAAATTTCTAGAGAAAGAAATTAAAATTTATTCACAAACAACTGACATCACTATCGATGCTTGCCATAAGACACAGTACTCTTGTTACTTGTGTTTTGAAGTAGAGAATGACGATCGTTATTTTCAGGATGGTTTGTAAGGTGGTTATGAATTATACAACAAGAACCGCGAATAGCTGTGACAACAATTTCATTCATCATAGATTTCGGGCGATTGAATTCAAAAGTATTGTTAGTTTTTTTTTTAATATTTATTTAAATATTTGGCTCTGTCTCGGTAGTTCAGTGGTCAAGGCGTCTGACTGGTAATCGTTCGAATCCTAGCCGGGTTCGAATCCTAGCCGAAACATGACAAGTTATCCTCCCATTTGGGATTTTGACCACATAATAATACGTCTTGGGCTTACTGCTGGAAAAATGGGACTCCATCCCGTATTATGCCTCCCCTCTGATGGGCGAGAAGTGACACAATACTTCCCGTGTAGGTGCTAGGTCAACACGAGCGCACCGGAAGGTATCCCTTACAAGTAACTGTAACCACGTTTTGAATACAAATATTTGTCGGCGCGGGGGTTCGAACCCGGGACCTTCCGCATGGCAAGCGAGTGCTTAACCACTGAGCTATTCGTATTTTCTATATAAAATAATACTAAATGTAGTCCCAAGGGGTTAGTCTATTGGGTCTGTGGAGGAGTGGGAGGTTTTAGTGTTTTGAGGTCGGTTGTGGGGAAGGCTAGGGAACCATGGGATCCGGGGCTCTCCTCTCTCATTCCATGAGAACAGATGACAGACCCGGTTCTCATGGAATGGCCTTCCATTTTCACATAATCAGGCTTCCGACATAGCGATATCCATAAGTATGCTGCCGTCTTGGGCCTGGTATCTCTATTCAAGAGATTTTTCCTCCTTCCTGTCCACAGGCCTGTGTCAAAAAAAAAAAAAATACATACCGGGTGGCTAACCACTGAGCTATTCGAATTCCATAAATAAAAATACATACCGGGTGGCTTCATTAGTATAGAAATACATACCGGATGGCTTCATGGCCTGCGCCTCGCTGATGAGATCCATGTAGGTGGTGGTGGCTTGACTCTGCTGAGGGGAGGGCATCAGGTAGTCATCCTCGTCTAGAGGGAGATCTAGCTTTAGGTTCCCCACCTGGCCCTTCGCTTCTCGCACTCAGCTCCTCGATAAGCTGTACAGTCTGCGGAGACAAATTTTTTATTAAAAAATAATGAAAAAAAAATTGAAAAACGGAACAAATACTTATATTAAAAAAATATGAAAAAAAAATTGAATCGGAGCAAAAAAATTTTTTTTTTTACAAAAACGAACAAATACTTCCGATTTCTAATATTAGAAATTTCTCGGAAGTAAAAACACTCTTTATTGGAAGGTAGTTTCTACCTTCTAATGTGGTCAAATATTTTTTTTACAAAAACGAACACAATACTTCCGATTTCTAATATTAGAAATTTCTCGGAAGTAAAAACACTCTTTATTGTCAAGGTAGTTTCTACTTCTAATGTGGTCAAATATTTTTTTACAAAACGAAACACAATAATTCCATTTCTAAATATTAGAATTTCTCGAAAGTAAAAACGACTTCTTCATTCGAAGGTAAGTGTATTCTACCTTCTAATGTGGTCAATCTTTCGACTTACAGAATCTTTTAAATACGAAAAAATAATCATTTACATTAAACATAGATTTTAAACGGAAAAAATGCCCGATTTTGTCGATGCCGCAATCCTGCTTTTGGTACTTCCAAAAAGATGTATTCTAGAGCAGAGGGAATATCTATATTATTGTTCATTTTATGTTCAATATTTCAACTCATTATACTAGCCCTTTCAATAAGGTCTATGGATACATTTTAAACTCATTATACTAGCAGTTTAAACAAGTTCTATAGATACATTTAAACAATTTTACATTAAAAATAACACTCTCTAATGGAAGGTAGTTTCTACCTTCCAATGTGGTAGAAACACAAAAAGTAGTTTCAACCACCCAACCCTCAGGGTGTAAAGGTAAAATACCTTGAAGTAATGCGAAAGCGGTCTGGGAAAGTCTGGGTTTCGAACCCGCGACCTCTGGATTACCAGACAGACGTCTTGAGCATTGAGCTACGAGTGACAGAACAGATATCGTGACTCACCTCTGATATCGAGTGAGTAGCGGTATTTCTCAAGTAATTGTCTACTTGTTAGGCATAAAATTGATTGTAAAAAAAATGTCCAGTCTGGGTTTCGAACCCGCGACCTCTGGATTACCAGACAGACGTCCTGACCATTGAGCTACCGGTGACAGATTTTTTTTTTTGGTGACTCACCTCTGATATCGAGTGAGAAGGTCTTATATATTTTATGGGATAAATAGTGACTCACCTCTGATGTCGAGTGAGTAGCGGTGGTGGGCGGAGGTGGGGGGCAGGGGGTGGCTATGGCAGGGGTCACTGGGGTGGGGTGGGGGTGGGGGTGAGAGGGGGCCAGGTACTCCTCAGTGTCCAGGTCGGCCGCCAGAGCGCGGAACAGCTCCTTGTCATCCTGCGGGGGGCAGAGGACATTCTTTGTTGAGGTAAAGTACTTTTAAAGCAGAAAACTAAAGAATGGATTAAAAGTACAAATATATCATTTTAAAATAATCCTCATCAGCATTTATAATTTACTGCATTTTTTTTTTTTTTTTTTCTTCTTTTTCTTTAGTCCCTAATTTATACTTATTCTGTGATATAATTCCTCCCTCACTCATTGTTAATTTTGTTATACCTACAGTTATACCATGTCATTTTATCATTTAATTATGATAACTTTTTTTCAACTTTTGTATCTTGAAAAAAAGTTGCTCAGGAGGTTATGAAACGTCCAGAAATATGATAAAAAGTTTGAGTAGTTGCGATATCACGAAAATGTTTCACACAAATATAACTTTTTTTCAACTTTAGTAGGTATAATAAATAAATAAAAAAAATTGCTCAGGAGGTTATGAAACGTCCAGAAATAATAATAATAATAATGTCGCCTTATTTATACTGCCCGAATAGGACAATTAAAGTCCCATTATTCCAGCAGTAAGCTCAAGACACATTATTATGTAAAGATCCCAAATGGGAGGATAACTTGTCATGTCCCGGCCGGGTTTCGAACCCATGACTTCTGGAATCTCTGGGTTCACAGAGTGCCGCCTTTACCACTGAGCTACCGGGACAGATTTCTAATATTAGAAATTTCTCGCAAGTAAAACAAGGGGACATGGTTGGTTGCACTGACCTGAGTGTCGAAGGGGGGCAGCCGCATGAACCGGTCCCCTGGTATGGCCAGGTAGCGGCCGGGGTCCCGGGACATCTTGGCGAACTCGTCAGCCAGCTCCTTGAAGCAGGGGCGAGCTTCGGGCCTCGGCATCCAGCACTGGAGCATCACCTGGGAACATAGAGTGGTGGTGTGAGGTGGTGGTGCTGCGGACTGTAGACCTCACCCGGTTTTTTTTTTTTTTTTTTTTTTTCATAGTTTTTTTTTTAAAGAAGTTAAATGTATTTATTTAGCAAATTATCATTCATAAATGTGTATAAGGGTTGGGTGGAAGAGATTGCCAAAGGAAATAGCCCCACCCTTTAGTTAGGAACTTAGGACATATATTAGGTATATATTAAATTTATTAATTTATTCTTTTTTTTCTCTCTCTTTTTACTTCTCGTATATTGTATATTAATTTGTAATTATCTGTGTTGTATATATGTCCAATTAATAAAGTGTTAAATAATAATAATAAAAATAAGTCCTGCTCCAGTTTTTTCTTTTCTTCTTCTTTTTTTTTTTTTTTGGGTTTCATTGCGTTTTGTAAACACAAAATTGAAATGAGAAGTTTATTATTGTCATATTGTTTCACCCAGAAAAAAACGTTTTTTCAAGGAGCAAGGACTCTGATTGTTAAGTCTCCTCTGTAAATAAATATCATTGAGAGAAGAAAAAAAATGTTTTTTTTTATTTTATTTTTATTTTTAATAAAGTTGAAATTTAATTTTTTTACTAGTATCTCACTTTCATTTACAGTTCCAGGGTAGTGGATTTTTAATTTTTTTTTATATATAAAGTTGAAAATAAAAATAATTACTAGTGACTCACCTTCATATACAGGTCCAGGGTGCAGATGGGTGGCTGGGGCAGTCGCTCGCCCTTCTCTATGAGCAGGGGCACATCGCGGGCGGGGCAGTTCTCGTAGGGGCGCTCTCCATAGGTCAGCAGCTCCCAGATGGTCACCCCTGGGGGGAGGAATGAAGGGTTAGTCGTGTGGAATCACATGTTTTTTTTTAATTTTTTTTTTTTTTTAATCTACGGATACATCCATGATACATTGTTTCTAACGTAACTTTTGTTTTTTTTTTTTTTTTTTTTTCTTTTTTTCTTTTTTCTTGTTTATATTATTAATATTTTAAATTTTTATATTCAATTTTTACCATTATTTGTCTGTATATATATGTTCTACTAATAAAGAGTTTTTAAATAAATAAACTTAATTATGACTAAAATTAAAATTATAAAAAAAAACTTATGACTAACCATAGATTAAGACCAAACCCTGCCCTTCTTTTTGAACCACCAAAACTGAATATCAAATCCCCCATCGCATTGCATTAGCTATGATTCTAAACAATGAAAAACTAGAAAAGCCACCATTATTTCTGTAGAATTTAATATCCACCACAGAACCTCATTGTCAGTTATTGCATGCCAGAATGGTTTTCAATTTGGTGTTTGTAGACAGTACTTGATAAATAATAATAATAATATCGCCTTATTTATACTGCCCGATTAGGACTATTAAAGTGCCATTACTCCAGCAGTAAGCCCAAGACATATTATTATGTGGTAAAAATCCCAAAGGGTAGGATAACTTGTGGTGTCCCGGTTGGGTTTTGAACCACAGAACCTCTTTGTCAGTTATTGCATGCTAGAATGGTTTTCAATTTGGTGTTTGTAGACAGTACTTGAAAAAAATAAATAAAATAAAAAGTAAATAAACTCCTCCTGGTTGCTTACCGAACGCCCACACGTCGCTCTTGTGCGTGAACACCCTCTCCTTGACGCACTCGGGCGCCAGCCACTTGATGGGCATCTTGCCCCCCGCGGCCTTGTACTCCTCCTGGTCCATGTCGAGCAGCTTGGCGAGGCCGAAGTCTGTGATCTTGATGCAGGCCGGGGTCTGCACGAGCACGTTGCGTGCGGCCAGGTCACGGTGCACGAGCCGCTTGTCTTCCAGATAGGCCATGCCTGGGGGGGAGAGGAGAGAAGAGGGAGTGGTACATTAGGAGCTGTTTTGTAATTATTATTATTATTGTTAGAAGTATTTCTTAGGGAGAGAGCCACAAAAATTGTAAAAAAAAACTAAAATAAATATACATTATTAAAAGTATTCCTTAGGGAGAGAGCCACAAAAATTGTAAAAAAAACTAAAATAAATATACATTATTAAAAGTATTCCTTAGAGAGAGAGCCACAAAAATTGTAAAAAAAAACTAAAATAAATATACATTATTAAAAGTATTCCTTAGGGAGAGAGCCACAAAAATTGTAAAAAAAAAACTGAAATAAATATACATTATTAAAAGTATTCCTTAGGGAGAGAACCACAAAAATTGTATAAAAAAAAAACTGAAATAAATATACATTATAGACAAACGGATAAGTCAAAAACAGGAGCCGCACCCCCAAATAAAGCTGGATAAACCTCATCTAGCAACAGTAAAATTGCAATTATTATTATTTGCTACAGAGAGTCAAACCTTTTTTTTAAGAAAGAAAAAACAAGGTAAGTTTACCCCGGAACCGCTGTCGCATTACCTCAGGGCACTTTACATCCATGCCATTCCGGAAACGGAAAATTTCGGTCAGAAATTTCTGCTCCGGCCGCAATTCAAACCCGCAATCTCCGGGTCAGTTTTCTTAATAATATGATAACTTGAAAAAAAATATACACATATTATGTCCACTGACCTCTAGCTATCTGTTAGAGCAACAAGAATATCATTATCCCGTAAAAGTACAACAGATATTGTACTTCAAGGGGATTTTAATGAAAAAACTGTAATATGAAATTGAATAAATTCCTTTCTTATTATTATTATTACTGACCTCTCGCTATCTGCGTGCACCAGTTGAGCAGAGGCTTGGACCCGATCTTGTCCCGGTTGTTCCGCACATAGTCCAGGAGACAGCCCAGGGGCATGAGCTGGGTGACCAGGTTGAGACTCGGGGTGAGGCACACGGCCAGAAGTTTGAGCAGGTTGGGATGGTCCACCGAGGCCATGATATAGGCCTCGTCCATGAACTCTTTGTTCTCGTTGACGCCCATCTGGTGGGCGCCCTCCCGCAGCACCTTGATGGCGACCGGGATCTTGATGCCCTCGCCCTCCGGCAGGAACACGCCCTGGGGGGGGGAATATTGTAGGGTTAATTTTTTTTTTTTTTTTTTTTTTTTTTTTTTTTTTTTTTTTTATGCACCTTGATGGCGAATGGGATCTTGATGCCCTCGCCCTCCGGTAGGAACACTTCCTGGGAGGGAGAATATTATAGCATTAATTTTTTTATTTTTTATATCGTCGTCCCAAACACGAAGTGGCGTATCTCAAAAAATGGACATTTGAGATTTTTGGCGTATCTGGTTCTGATCATGGTTTTTTATCACCTCACGAAGTGGCTCTATCTCAAAGCGTTCCAATTTTATGAGTATATTTAATTTCGGCGTATATTGTTTCGAATATTTCTTTCAAAGAACGAGCTGACGTATCTCGATTTACGCTACTAAAGTTTGTATTTTGAAGATACGCCACTTCGTGTTTGGGACGACGATATGGTCCACCGAGGCCATGATATAGGCCTCGTCCATGAACTCCTTGTTCTCGTTGACGCCCATCTGGTGGGCGCCCTCCCGCAGCACCTTGATGGCGACCGGGATCTTGATGCCCTCGCCCTCCGGCAGGAACACGCCCTGGGGGGGGGGGAATATTAAAGTAATATTTTTTTTTAATAACTCACATACTGGCTTCTCAAACTAACCTAACCCAGCCTCAGTGGGTCAACGTTGCCTAACTCCAGTGACAGAAAGAGAACAGGAAAATACACCAGTTTATTTATTTTTTAAAGATATTTTTATATCGTAGCCATGAAACAGCAGCTACTGTGGTCTGTGCCGTTGCCTCCGCTCTGATGTAGTATGTATTCAACGTGATATCCACACTGGGTGTTACACAGCTTTTTTTATTTCTTAGCCATGAAACAGGAGCTACTCTCTGATGGGCGAGAAGTGACACACAACTTCCCATTTGGGTGCAGGGTCAACACGAGCGTACCACAAGAAATCCCTTAAATACATGTACAGACAACTGTAACAAATTTGTGAATACGATTTTTTTTCGGGGGTTCGGACCCGGGACTTTTCGCATGGCAAGCGAGTGCTTAACTACTGAGCTAATAATAATTATAATGTGTTTTCTTTGTGTTTGTCACACTTTTAGTGGGCACCGCAGAATCATTGGATTTTAATTTTTTAATCGGAGGTTTGGGCCCGGGACCTTCCGCATCGCAAGCCAGTACCTTATTGAGCAAAATTATTCATTTTTGATCATTAATAATTACCATCAAAGGCATCTACCTATTGTTATTGATTCTTTTAAAACATATATACATATTTTTTTTTTTCTTTTTAGCCAGAGTAAGTTGTAATTTTTTATGTAATTGCATTATAAATGATGCGTTTGAGAAAAAAACTGAAAGTATATAACCCCGCCCTTTAGTTAGGACATATGTATATATATATATTTTTTTTTTTTCTTGTTTATATTATTAATACTGTCAATTTTATATTTATTTTTTACCATTGTTTGTCTGTATATATGTTCTGCTAATAAAGAGTTTCTAAATAAACAAATAAAAAAAGGTCCTCACCTTATACACAGTCCCGAAAGCCCCGTACCCCAGCACCCCGCCCATGCGCAGGTCCGCCTCCTTCACTATCTTCAGCTTCTCCATGTTGGGCTTCACACTGGTCGGCTGAAGCGGCTCGTTATCGTCCAGGCCCGTGAGTACCATGGTCATCTTCACAGCGTTCTCCTGCAGCATCAGTGTAAACAGAATCAGTATAAACAGAATCAGTATAAACAGAATAGTGAGAAGTTGTACTAGATGTACATGAATATTAATCAGTATAAACAGAAAAGTGAGAAGTTGTACTATATGTACATGAATATGAATCAGTATAAACAGAATAGTGAGAAGTTGTACTATATGTACATGAATATGAATCAGTATAAACAGAATAGTGAGAAGTTGTACTAGATGTACAGAATAGTGAGAAGTTGTACTAGATGTACATGAATATGAATCAGTATAAACAGAATAGTGAGAAGTTGTACTAGATGTACATGAATATGAATCAGTATAAACAGAATAGTGAAAAGTTGTACTAGATGTACATGAATATGAATCAGTATAAACAAAATAGTGAGAAGTTGTACTAGATGTACATGAATATGAATCAGTATAAACAGAATAGTGAGAAGTAGTACTAGATGTACATGAATGTGAATCAGTATAAACAGAATAGTGAGAAGTTGTACTAGATGTACATGAATGTGAATCAGTATAAACAGAATAGTGAGAAGTTGTACTAGATGTACATGAATATGAATCAGTATAAACAGAATAGTGAGAAGTTGTACTAGATGTACATGAATATGAATCAGTATAAACAGAATAGTGAGAAGTTGTACTAGATGTACATGAGGGGGGAAACAATTAATATATTTATTAATGTACTGCTCACTATGTGAGTTGCCAAGAGAACACAGTATACAAATCAAAACTAGTTAGTTATTCCTTCTTTCTTTGTTGTTATTTTTTTCTTCTATTTTTCTGTTCTTCTTTTTTTTTCTTTGTTATTCAATATTAGGTGTATAGATGTTTGTTTATAATATGAAGAGTGTCTTTCAATACTGTCCGGCACATATCTTTCAGCGTCTTTTTCTTGCTGTTGTGTGTTTTGAAAAAATTGCACAGGAAAGGAGAAGCTGTTCCCCTGACTCCAAACTCCAAACCACAGTCCAATTACATCCCATTATTTACAATTACATTAGAACATACGTGGACAGCTGTTTCGAGCTTCTTTGCTCTCATCAGCAGGTAATAGTTCTGAATGTCCATGCCATCAACTAACCTCTCTATTTTAATCAGTATAAACAAATAGTGAGAAGTTGTACTAGATCAATCAATCAATCAATATGTATTGTGTATAATATACATAGTATGTTCACAATTATACTTAAATCTAAACTAATTCTAGTTAATGTTAATGGAATGTCTTTAAGATAAATTTACGGTGACTAGTGATAAAGACTTAAAGAAAGTAATTTAATAAGGTAAGTATTGTACGAATTTCTTTGTGGTGAAGCACAAGGCCTCTTCACAATTTTTGTGGGTAGCGCAGCATTACTAAGAGCCTCCTTTACATTTTGAATTATTCTATTACATTAATTTCTTTTTACTCTGTTAATGCCGCCACTGGTCGTTACTCATACAATTAACTACTCATTTTTCCTCACGAGGTATGAGTGGACCCCGAACATCCAAGTACAGAGCAGAAAAAATCCTCCCCCGCTGGGAATCGAACCCAGGTCACCATGTGTGCAATGCCTAGCGCGCTAACTCGCTCTGCCACAGTGACTACTTCCTGCAGTATCAGTATAAACACAATAATAATATTATATTACAGATACTTACCTTATTAAATTACTTTCTTTAAGTCTTTATCACTAGTCACCGTAGATTTATCTTAAAGACGTAAATTTATCATAAGGATCTGTAATAAGGTAAGTAGATGAACAATTATTGTACATGAATATCAGAACCTACCTGCAGCTTGATGTTCTGCCGCCACCGGTACCCCACAGCCACCAGGAACACGAGGCTGAGGAAGAAGAGGAGGAACACCGCGCCCAGCACCACAGGCATCTGGTCCTTCTCCGTCCTGGAACATTAAATAATTAAAAAAATAAATTAAAAATTAATAAAACTTATAAACTCATTAAATAATCATAAATAAAAAAATATATTTAAAAAATATTAAAAAAAAAAAAATCCGTTAAAAATTAATAAAACATATAAACAAATTAAATAATCATAAATTAAAAAAAATATTTAAAAAAAAATTAAAAAAAAAAAAAAATCAGTTAAGTAGTTTCTGAGATTTGCACGTTACGAGGAATATTTTTAACACACCGACGGACCGACAGACGGACACAAAACCAAAGTTGCTCAGGAGGTTATGAAACGTCCAGAAATATGAAAAAAAAAATTGAAATCGGAGCAAAAAAAAATATTTTTTTTTACAAAAACGAACACAATACTTCCGATTTCTAATATTAGAAATTTCTCGGAAGTAAAAATGAAATATATATATATAAATTGTGTAAACCATCATCATAAGGTGGCGTCATCGCGAACGATGGTAGCCAGATTGAATGACAACAACAAGAATGACAGTTCCATATTTATGTATATTACTTTCGTGATATCAAAACTACTCAAACTAGCTTTACTAAATGACTGAATCCGATAGTTAAGTTATCATTTTTGTGTTCATCACAGTAATTATTCAAACTCGCTAATTATTCAAAATCCAAATCTCGCAGCAAACTGCGCGTCATTGTGTAAAAAAAAAAATCCAAATCTACGCTGAAACCGGGACTTGAACCACCGACCTCCAGGTTACAAGTCCGCCGCCTTATCGATCAAGCTATTCAAAACAAACAAAAAAAAAACACCTCCACTCACATGTAAGCAGTTTCGGCCGGCTGCACCGTAAATTGGACCTGGAAATTGTTCTCCTTTCTCTTAGATCCGCTTACCAATCAAGCTTGAAAAAAAAAAACAAAAACGCCCCCCACTCACATGTAAGCAGTCTCGGCGGGCTGCACCGCGCAGTACGCCTCCTGGTTGGTCTCGGGAAACACCTTGAAGGGCCGCTCCTCGGTGCAGTTCTTCAGACACACGAAGGTGGCGTTCTCGGCGGGCACCCCCGTGGGCGTATTGTACACCCTGAAGTTCTCGCAGGACAGGCAGTGGGCGGCGGTGGGCCCGTGGCACCCCTTGCACTGGGCGTCACAGGGGACACACTCCTGGGTGGTCTCGTCGGCGTAATAGTCGAAGGGGCACTCGTCCTCGCACTGTTCTCCTCGCTTGTACGCCGAGCACTCCTGACACACCTGGGGACGGAACGGGTTAATATACGAATATGAATAAATTTTACGACACACCTGGGGACGTACGTAACGGGTTAATATACGAATAAGAATAAATTTTACGACACACCTGGGGACGTAACGGGTTAATGAAGTACGTGAAATAGTGGCATGCCTGGGGACGTAACGGGTTAATGAAGTACGTGAAGGAGCAAGGACTCTGATTGTTAAGTCTCCTCTGTAAATAAATATCATTTTAAAAAAAAGTACGTGAAATAGTGACATGTCTGGGGACGTAACGGGTTAATGTGTAACTCGAGTGTTTTGCCTTAGGACGTAACGGGTTAATGTGTAACCAGAGTGTTTTGACTTAAGACGTAACGGGTTAATGTGTAACAAGAGAGTTTTGCCTTAGGACATGACAGGTGAATGTGTAACTAGAGTGTTTTGACTTAGGACGTAACGGGTTAATGTGTAACTAGAGGGTTTTGCCTTAGGACGTAACGGGTTAATGTGTAACTAGAGTGATTTGACTTAGGACGTGACGGGTTAGTGTGTAACTAGATGGGTTTGTATTAGGACGTAACGGGTTAGTGATGTACGTGAAATAGTGGCATGCCTGGTGACGTAACGGGTTAATTTGTAACTAGATGGGTTTGTATTAGGACGTAACGGGTTAATGAAGTGAGTAAAATAGTGGCATGCCTGGGTACCTAACGGGTTAATGTGGAGCGTGTAATGGTTACATGCCTGGTGATTTACCGGGTAACCACCAGTATGCTCAAAGCATTTTCTACCACCTAACCCTTAGAGTCTTACTATCATGTGGTCACAAACTCAAATTAATGAGGAAAAGATAATGCTCTAGGTGGGATTCGAGCCAACGGATCCCTACGCTACCTGGATTACCAGACTAGAGCCTTAACCACTTGACTGGAACCCTGTCTGAGTAGGGTAGGAACACTGAGGCATTACATAAACAAGTCCTTACCTGTTCATGGAACCCGAAACCGGTACACTTCCGACACCTGGGATGACACATCCGGCACACTCCCTTGCCCGCCATTGTCTTCAGCTGTTCCTGTTCCTGTGGCCCCACCCACTCGTAGAAGTAACCGTCTGGACATGGCTCGTTCTTAGCCAGACAATGAACCTGCGGAACATAATAATGGTATAATGGAGGCTCTTAGTAATGCTGCACCACTCACTCGTAGAAGTAACCGTCCGGACATGGCTCGTTCTTAGCCAGACAATGAACCTGCGGAATAAAAATATTTTCAATCATCATCATAGGGTGGCGTCATCGTGAACGATGGTAGCCAGACAGGGGAGGAATGACTCAGCACTTCTACCACTGTCTTAACAAGGAGGCTAATGATTGACAAGGGCCCCCAGAACCAAGCCAATGCTGGTCTACTTCCTGTTAATAGTCCCCCAGCTAGACTATTTGTGACTATGAGATAGACTAAAATAATTTGTGATTGGTAAAGTATTCATATCTGTGTCAATCACCTCCGTGATATCACAACTACTCCAACTCACTTTACCAAAGCAACGCTGAAACCAGGACCCCAACTACCGACTTCCAGGTTACAAGTCTGCCGCCTTATCGATCAAGCTACTGAGGTCGGAAGAGAATGCCGTTGGCATTAGCACCGCCCTTGATCAAGATTTGTTCTATTAATTTCATTTTCTATGTATTATAGGTATTTATTCTATGTAAATAAAACTTGATCCAATATGTTTAATAAGTAATAGAAAGTAAAAAGAAAAACTGCATGAGACTTACCACAGTGGCGTTAGCGTCAATGATGGCCCTCTCACAAGAGCCACAGCCCCCGGGGCCTATCGTATTCTCCGGGCCTGTGCAGTTGTTCACACAGTTGGGATGGCAGGGACGACACTCGCGATCACTGGAACAGAACAGGGTCACATGTAACGAGAATAAAATTTGAAAGAACATGACTGTGTAGAGAGAGAGAGAGAAACAATTAAATTTATTCATTCAACGAACTGCTCTATAACAAGTTGCCACATCTGACTCAGTATACATAGATATGGGGGGTTTTTTTTTTTTTTTTTTTTTTTTTTTTTTTTCTAATTCTTTGCTAGGTAGTATAATTCTTTCTTTTTTTTCATGAGTATAAGTGCTTGTTGATAATATTCAGGGTGTCTTTCATAATCACTTGGGTCAGGTCAGTCAATTTTTTTTTTATTGATGTTATGATTGGCAAAGAACTTCATAAGGAATGAGGAAGCTGTTCCACGTACGCCAAACCAAAGACCAAACACTTCCCAACGTGGTATTTCATACTTTAGAATAAAATAAGGGACAGTGGGAACATATATTTCAGTTGAACCTGAGGTTAATTTGAGTAGATGGTTTGTGAGTTTCCTCCGAATGGATGGTAAAACCCTCGTCGTGATATGAGCATGTAGTTGAAAGCGACGTTAAACCCAAAAAAAGAACTCTATTAGTTAATAATCCCGTTAGCACATCTGTATATATTTTATCTATGTTGTTAATCTTTTCTTTTTTTTTGTACATTTATGTCCTATTAATAAAGAATTCAGTAGTAAAAAAAGTGTTGGGCTTACTGCTGGAATAATGGAATTCATTAGTCCTAATCGGGTAATATACATAATGCGATATTATTATTGTTCCTCAATAAATGTTTTCAACTTTTAGGGGGGAATTAACGTTTTTGTAATACCTCTGTGGCGGTAAGTCTAGATTTTGCGTACTGTTTTAAATGGGAAAACGCTGAAGTTGTGACTTAATTTCTTGATTCTGTCTATTCACTTCGCCCCATATTTTTGGTACATATTCTATTGAGTTCTTTTTTATTTTATGTCCTGTGTTGCAGTATGTATTATGTAGTTTGCCAATTAAGGTATTTAATAATAATAATAAAAAAGGTAAATGAGAACAAATAAAGTAATTTTTACTAACTTCACTTTTGTAATAATTTATTGGTTTATTTAAGGGAATAAGACATGTTTGTCTTATTCCCTTAAATGTACCAAGAATATTAAGGGAATAAGACAAATTCTGATAATTTTTACCAAATAGTACCAATTTGGCTATGTAATTTTCTCTTTTTTAACTGAAGATGCCTTCACAGGCGAAACATGTCTTATTCCCTTAAATAAACCAATAAATTATTACAAAAGTGAAGTTAGTAAAAATTACTTTATTTGTTCTCATTTATTAAAATGGACCTTCACAAAATTACTGAGTCATCCATCCAGATGTCCAAATAAAAAAGGTACTCGACTTTTACCCACCTGGAGTTGTACTTGAAGGCGGGACAGGCGGACACACAGAAGGGCCCGTCCTTCACGTGGCGGCACCGGTGGCACTTGCCTGACCCCGCCCCTGAACACGTCGCCTCACACTCCTCGTGGCACGCGGCGCACATCTTGGGGGCGCTCTTGTACATCCTGCAATACAACACAATACAATAAAGTACATCCTGCAATACAAGACAATACAATCAAGTACATCCTGCAATACAGCACAATACTATCAAGTACATCCTGCAATACAACACAATACAATTAAGTACATCCTGCAATACAACACAATACAATAAAGTACATCCTGCAATACAACACAATACAATCAAGTACATCCTGCAATACAACACAATACTATCAAGTACATCCTGCAATACAACACAATACAATTAAGTACATCCTGCATTACAACACAATACAATCAAGTACATCCTGCAATACAACACAATACAATAAAGTACATCCTGCAATACAACACAATACAATAAAGTACATCCTGCAATACAACACAATACAATCAAGTACAATACAATACAATACAACACAATACAATCAAGTACAACACAATACAATAAAGTACAACACAATACAATAAAGTACAACACAATACAATAAAGTACAACACAATACAATTAAGTACAACACAATACAATAAAGTACAACACAAAACAATAAAGTACAACACAATACAATAAACAGGGTCTGCCAAAAAAAAAAAAAAACATTAAAAATATCTAGAGTCTAGATTCTAGAGCTAGACAATCAATTTAAACCATGAGAAATGCAGAATGCTGTGTTCAATTATATCAAGGAGAAGCATTTTTTTACTGAGTTTTGATTTTTCATCATTACCAGAGGCGGCCGAAGGGGGGTCAACTTTAGCAGTCACAATACTTCCAATTTAGGTGCTGGGTCAACACGAGCGCACCGGAAGGTATACCTTACAAACAACTGTAATCAAATTTTGTGTACAAATTTTTGTCGGCGCGGGGGTTCGAACCCGGGACCTTCCGCATGGCAATTTGTGCAGTCAATTTATTTATTCTTATTTATTTAGTCTTACCCAGGTTCGCACTCCTGCAGGCAGCGGTTCCCAATCTGGAAGTTGGCGCAGGAGAGGCACTGGTCAGGACCCGGACCCCAGCAGCCTTCCACTGAGCACTGCCTGTCACACATCAGATGCTCGCGCACTGAAATACAAAACGAGAGGTTGGTGTTTAAACGTTCAATAGTGAAAAGAAGGTCGAAAGCGTAGGGATCCGTTGGTTCGAATTACACCCATTGCGGGAATTTATACTCATTAATTTGAGTTTGTGACCAGATAATAATAAGACTCTGTAGGTTAGGTGGTAGAAAATGCTTTAAGCATTAACTAAAGAGTGTTGTTATTATTACTACTATCCACTCACAGCAGTCTTCCTCGCGTTAGTTGTTTTACAGCAGGGTTCTCATCTTAGACTTTAGAAAAGCCTTTGATTCTTTCGATCACCAAAATTTACCGGCTAAACTTTTGTCCTTCAATTCCTTAGAAGAATTCCTTAGGGAGAGAGCCACAAAAATTGTAAAAAAAAAACTAAAATAAATATACATTATTACATTAAAATGGCTCCCAACAAACTTTCTGTGTTTGAGAAAGCTCGGCCGACCGAAAAGTTATCCACTCACCGCAGTCCTCCTCGCGTTTGTTGTTCTGGAGCAGGGTCCCGTGCTCGGTGCTCTTCTTGATCTTCTGCCAGTTGACGCCCTGGGCGAAGCACAGGTCCTTGTTCTCCAGGATGGCGACGCTGCCGGAGTTGATCTTCTTGAGAGAGTTGAGGTCCAGGGACCTCAGGGTGGTCTTCACGATGTAGAGGGACGCGAAGAAGTCGAACAGCTGACGACCCCCGATCACTTCCAGGTTCCTGGAACGAATGAAGAGACTTTGAGTTTAAAAGTATAAGGGCGAAATTAAAAATATGATTGAGAAAACGATAAACACTTGTCTTCACTCGACAGAAATTTGAAATATGAACAGTTATAATTATTAAGAAAATAAGTCGACATGTTTCGCCTACAGTGAACTGTGAAGGAATAACCTCTACCACTGTCTTTACAAGGAGGCTAATAATTGACAAGAGCCCCCAGAACCAAGCCAAGTCTACTTCTGGTCTACTCCCTGTTGATAGTCCCCCAGCCAGACTGCTCGTCTCCCAGCCAGACTACTGGTCTCCTAGCTAGACTTTAACGGTGTATTTAATATTTATAATTATTATTTTTAGGAGCAAGGACTCTGATTGTTATGTCTCCTCTGTACATATATGTATCATATAGGGTGGCGTCATCGTGAACGATGGTGGCCAGACAGTGGGGTAATGACTCAGCACTTCTTCAACTGTCTATACAAGGAGGCTAATAATTGACAAGGGCCCCCAGAACCAAGACAATGCTGGTCTACTCCCTGTTTGTAGTCCCCCGGCCAGACTTTTATGTATAAGTATAAGGGCGAAAATAAAATTATAGACAAAAAACCCTACAACCAAGTCCCCCCCCGCCAGACTGCTGGTCCCCAAGCCAGACTGCTGGTCTCCCAATGAGACTCTAACGGTGTATTTATTATTATATTTTTTAGGAGCAAGGACTCTGATTGTTAAGTCTTTTTTTGAAGATTTTTTTTTACATTTTATTTATTTACTTTTTAACAATATTGGATTTTTACAAAGGTTCTTTTCCTAAGCTAATGATAAAAGCTTCTAAATAAATGTAAATTTTTTTAATTTTTTTTTTTTTTAGGAGTAAGGACTCTGATTGTTAAGTCTCCTCTGTAAATAAATATCATTTAAAAAAAATAAAAAATATTTTTTTACTCACCGAAAGTAGGCCAGCGTGGTGAAGTCGGGATGCGAGCCCTGGATGTTGATGTACCCGGTCACCTCCTTGAGCGTGCTGAACACCTCCAGCTCACTGGGGTGCATCTTCCCGTAGTGGTTCCCGAACGAGTTGTTGTTGGCGAAGATGTGCGTGAACCCTGGGAATAGGAATGTTTCGATATATCGAAATTCGATATATATCGATATTTTTTTTCTCTCGATATATCGATATATATCGATATTTTTTTCTCGATATATCGATATTTTCTTTCTCTCGATATATCGTCGATATATATCGATATTTTTTTTCTCTCGATATATCGATATATATCGATATTTTTTTTTCTCTCGATATATCGATATTGAATGGGTGAGTAGAAGAACCAGGAATGTCAAAAATCGATTTTTTTTTTTTTTTTTTTTTTTTTCTTCTTCTTGTAGAATAAGAAAGAATGTACTCTTGTCTATCATCTCTGTGAATATGAAGGAGAAATACCCCTTAAAAGTATATATTTTTTTTTTTTTTTTCGATTTTAAGGTACATTTTTACTATACTCACTAGCATGATAAATTGTCTTATTTTTGCTTTCCTGAAAAGTCGATTTTTGACATTCGTGGTTCTTCTACTCACCCATTCATATATCGAAACAGAAATATCGATATTTTCATGTATAAATAAAAAAAAAGGCAAAATTGTTTGCGTGTTTATCAAAATAAAAAAAATAAACCAAAGAATTTATATTGTTTCATTAAATTTTAAAACAGATTTTTTTTATATATAATAAAATAATTTTATCTATGGTGTTATGTTATAAATTATTGTTCCCAAGAATCCCAAATACAAACTGTACAAAGTTTATTTCCAATCTATGTTGGGCTTGAACCAACAACCTCCAGATTAAAAGGCCAATGCTCTACGCATCATATGATCATGGCATTGAAGTTTTTCTTTGATATTAAAACTGTACTCTTTGCCTGTACAGAGACAGAGGGAGGCTTAGTCTAAAAAAAAAAAAAAAACAGGTACAGACCTAGAGAAAAATTATTTGTTTAATATTTAACCAAATGATTAGCTTGTGTGAGTTAAATGTACTAGTTGTTTCAATACAAGAAAAATATCGATATATTGATATCGATATTTTATTCATCGTCGATATATATCTCCCTTGCCTTTATCCCATATTAGCTTATGTTGCTTTTGGGGTCGGCATTGTTCAACCTCATGGTTGAGGTTGGTAGGGTGGAGCACGTTTTTTATGGCTGGATGCCCTTCCTAACGCCAACGATTCCATTTGATTTAACGTCCTGGATTAGGACGGGAGTTTTACCCTCCATTCGCTGGGAATCGTACCAGCTACCCACATTAACCTCACCCAGCCTGGGTAGGGCCGGAAATGGCAGCCTCACGTGTTTGGTTGGAACAGAATTTTCTTTGAAAAGTCTGTCCCAGCCGGGAGTTGAACTCGGGAACTCCGGACTACGGGCAGTAGTCACAACCATTACGCCTCGGAGGCTATTTTATTCATCGTCGATATATCGAAATATCGATATTTTGAGAAAAATCTGCATCCCTCCTACCTTGGAACGACGAGTCGAGAATGGTGAGCGAGCCCTCGATGATCGTGCAGTCCTTGAACGAGCCGATGTTACCCGAGTGGACCAGCTCGCCCTGGGCCACGCCCTCGCATGTCTTCGGGCACGGCCCGTCACACGGGACGCATTCGCCGTTCACGGCCTGTCGAGGAGGGGGGAAAGTGTTAGTCGAGTGGTAGAGGCGCTAGTAGAATAAAAAAGTATGGTCAATGCAATTAAGAAGGTCAATACATTAGTTTTTTTTTTTATTATTCACTATTCTTACTTACCATGTATTGTCATTCTTACAACATTCTATGTAATGTATTAAAAAACTAATAAAAATAAAGAAAAAAGTATTGAAAAAAAAGGATTTGCGATAACCAGAGGTCCTAGGTTCGATTCACTATAGTCAATAGGTCCCCCCAGACCTCCTCTATCGTTTTATTCAACCCCCCTGGTAATCCAAGGAGTGTAGGAATCCGTTGGTTCGAATCCCACCCAATGCAGCATTTTTATTTATTTACACTTTATTAACAGGACATATTATATACAACACAAATAATTATATACCTACAACACAAATAACTTCCACTAAAGAGTATTATTATTGGTTTGTTTGCCCTTGAAATATAAACGGACTGCCCCAAAAAAACTATGCCGAGTATCATGACTAGAGACCGGATTTTATGAACGAAAAAAACCCCAAAATAATATGAAAATATGCATAAAAAAACCGCCAAATTATGAACAAAATATGCACGAAAACTCAAATATATGAAAAAAACATGCACGCAAAAGACAATGAAGTAAAACACTATTTTTTTATTTTATTCAAGAATTCCAAATCAAGTAGGTATTTATTGAGACAAAGTTAATCAGAATCACTGAGGAACAGAAAAGATACGTACGAGTATATGTATAGGTATCCCGAATTTCGTTAGTTTAGACTACCTACTTAGAAAGAAGAAAATCAAAAAAGATATATAGGTACTTCGAGTTCATTCAAGGTGTTCAATTAGGTATCCTGATTTTTGTTGTAGTTTACAATTATGTATTTTTCTATATTTTCCATTGTTAGGTTATGTCTTCGATCATTGAGAATATTCTTATACGTCGAAAAAGAGCGTTCGACATCTACGCTTGTCAGGGGACAATATTTAAATTTGGGGGCCTCAGATACAGTTACAGTTTCTGGTAGGGACAATCCACTTCCATTAATGTATTCATTGATTTTCTTCACTGAATCCAGTCCTGGGTTCTTTTCTAACACGGACGCCAACTTGGACTTAAGCTTGATGGGTAGACATGCTGGTAATTTTGAATTCCTCTCCTCCAAATCTGTGATGATATCAAGTTGTTCAGATAGAGTCAAATTTCGGGTTTCAAGTTTCTCGATGCATGCAGGTACATGAGAAAAGTGAGTAGTGATGATGGCAATGTTTTTTCTTATGGATTCATCTTGAAATGCCTCCTTAGATTCTCCAATGGACGAAGCGTCATTGCTGTCAAGTTCTTCAACAACTTCTTTAATTTGATCAAAATGTTGGCTGTAAAATAGAACTGCCTCCAACCAGGTTCCCCAACGTGTGATGATCGGCTCAGGTGGAAGAGGCACACCTGGGAGCTTTTCTTTGTAGAACTGTATTCTGATTGGAGCTTTTAAAAATACTTTCTTAGTAGAAGATATCAGCTTGTTAACGTTGCCAAAGGTATTCCTTACTTCTTCCGCTACACGATGAACAGCATGTGCAATACAGGTAACATGTATCATGTTTGGATAAAATACTTCAAGAGCTTTTCCAGCTTTCACCATGTATGGCGCCGCATCAGACAGGAAAAGTGCAATCTTATCAGAAGAGTCAGGAAACAAAGATCTGATACTATCGTTCACGAATCTTGCTACTGTAGCATGGTTAGTCTTGTCGATTGTTTTACAGGCAACTAAGTAAGACCGGGATGGCTGCATGCACAATTTTCCAACTACCAAATTAGCAACATAGCGACCGCAAGCATCAGTAGTTTCATCAGTAGAAATCCAAAGTAGCTCATCTCCAATGTCATTCTGTATATTTTTCAGAACAGTCTCATATATAGTTGGAACATAGAGCTTGCGTAGAGTAGACTCATCCGGCACATTGTGTTCTTTACCGCAATACTTCTGAAGGAAGGCTTTAAAGGCTGGATTGTTCACTTTGTAGATAGGAATATTGCTGGCCATTAGAGCTTCACATAAATCAGAACTGAAGTTAGTCTTGGCATTGTTTGAAGCAGATGCAAAAGACTGCATCAAGAGCTGCTGACGAGGCTTACAAGATTTCCCTGCAATGTGACGGTTTGAATTTGCATGCTGCTGTATTTGAAATTTTTTCTCACATGATACAGCCTTCTCACAATTTTGACAGTACAATACCACGCCATCATATGTAAAAGTACCAGCCGGATAGTCTTTTATCCACAATTCGACATTACTTTTGCTAGGCGGCATTTTAATTAATTGTCTGTTGTTATTTTTTTTATGAAAAATTAATAAACTGAAATACGAGTAAGTCTTTGTAATAGAAACTCGGACAACGTTCACACTACTTGAACGAGTTATCACACGCATCGTAATTCTCTCTCTCTCTCTCTCTATACACAGATTCTATCGCGCGTGCCCAATGATATGGTAGGTGCTCCCAAAATTGTCTATGTTCCATAGGATGGTAAATGCACCCAATAAAGTTACGTTTTCGATTACCCATATACCTATATTATTTTATGTCTAAAACAATAATATTCAATGTTGTTTCCAAAATGATTTGAAAGCTACTTTTGAGCATTTATTATACAGTAAAGAGCAAAAATATGCAAAATATGCACGAAATGCCCGAAATATGAACTTTTTCTCAAAAATTGCCAAAATATGCATTTTCATATGAAAGTATGCATTTTTCATAAAGTCCGGTCTCTAATCATGACAAATGGTTTCAGAGCAGACAAATAATTTTGGATTGTGATGTACTTGAGATGAGAAATTTTGGCACAACCTGTGAATTTTTTTTTTTTTTTTTTTTTGTTCATTACAATTTTCATTGATAGTAACATTCATTAACATACAAACAGTAAGTGCGGCACAATACATAGTATTATATGTTTCTGTTAAATTCTTACTTTTCGCAAATTCTTCTTTCAAACAGTGGTTTACGTTTTCAACCGTTGATTTACTATTCTCGCCGTACGGGATCTTAGGTATATTAGGTATTTCAATTGATTCATGGATGAACTTTTGGCGCAGCCTGTGCATTGAATTTCAATTGATTCATGGATGAACTTTTGGCACAGCCTGTGCATTGAATTTCAATTGATTCATCGTTGAAAGGTGAGGCAGAGATTGGTTATGTGAAGAGAGTACCTAGCAATTTAGCCATCTCCATCTATTGCCAAGATATCCTAGCTCAAAACTATTGAACAGCTACGAGAAGATGTGTAATTCTGAGTGACAGATAACTTCCTCCATAAACCCCACCCTTTAGTTAGGACATTAGTCATATTTTTTTCTTTATTTATTTTTCATACTATTTTATTATTTATTCTTTTTTAATTTGATACTGTAAATATTGTACTTTTTACTCCTAATAAAAGATTTATATAATAATAATAGGGCCTGGACTCTAAAAGAACAGATCTACTCATGTTAAACCTCAAAGCCACAACTTTCTACTGAGGTCGGTGGAAAATTATAAAGTTTGAAGTTTTCATATTTGTGTTAATCACTGTATATAAACTGCCGATTAGGACTCTTAAATCCCATCATTTTAGCAGTAAGACCAAGACGTATTATTACGTGGCAATAACACCGCCCTTAAGTTAGGACACGTATGTGTATATATTTATCTACATATTTTTCCCTTTTTATTGTGTACATTGTTTCCATATTTTATTTTTTGTAATAATTATTTGTACAGGTATTATTATCTAATAAAGAATTTAATAATAATAATAGCTAACGGGACAGACGTTATCTTTAACAGAACTGCTTCGGCAGTACATATACTATACTAAACATTCTTCATGACCTTTCATGAAATCGGAAGCAAACAAAACAAGCATAAGTACAATCACCCGAGCAAATCTATCTTCAACAGATAGAGGAGAGGAGCGAAGATAATCTCGAAAATTACAGCATTTATCTGCCCAGCACCTGACAAGCCAGGCGAATCGCTCAATCGTCGCCGGACTTCTGACATTTGAAATCGATTCTCGAAAGCTCAGATCCTTTCTCTCTCGGCACCTGTGTGCTTTCAAAATGTCGGGAGTAAAAGTACGCGCTCAACTTTCAGGTCCCGTTTCAGCTTGATTGTTAGGTATTGGAAAAAAATAGAAGGAAAGATAGAGAAGAAAAAAACTGTTTTGATTATGAAGTAGAAGCGTTTTTTTTTTAAGATTTCTCATGAGAAGCACGGGAGCACCATTTTTCAAGTGCAGTTGTGATGATACCTCCTGTTGGAAGAGATTCAATATACATTTGATCTTCCACATTTTGTATAAAAAATTAAAAAAAACAAAAACAAAAAGAGTTATGTACCTATTACAAAAAGGTAAAAAAAAAATTCGTAGCATTTATCGTTTTTCTATGAGACCCGAAAAACCATATTTTTCCGTGAAATCTACGAAATTGAAAAATCATCTCCGCTGCATTTTTCAAATGTATTTTTTTTTTTTTTGTTTTTTTTTTTTGGCAAAATTACGCAACGGAACCGCTTTCGCATTACTTCAGGGCACCTTTTACCTTTACACTCATGTCATTCTGGAAACGAAAAAACTCGGTCAGAATTTTCCGCTCCGGCCGGGATCAGAACCCGCAACCTCCGGGTCGGTAGCCATTGCTCTTGACCACTAGGCCACGGAGGTTCTCAAATGTTGCTCTACATTACACCTGTGTGTTTTCTAAATTGTAATAGGGTAAAACGGGGCCAACTTACAAAAAATTGTACTAGGGTTAAACGGGACTTACAAAAAATGTACTAGGGTAAAACGGGGCTAACTTACAAAAGAAATTGTACTAGGCTAAAACGGGGTTAACTTACAACACATCACACGTCAGACTTTCCGTCCGATGATCCTTTTCCTAAAGAACGCATGTAAAATAAAACCAAAATATGAAACATTTATGTCATTGTTCAACAACATTATTATCTTCTCTAAAAATTGTCTTAAGGGCAAAATCTACTCTGAAGGGCCATAATACTAGACATAACTTCTCTAAAAGGCCATAATACTAGACATAGTTAAACTACTCTTAAGGGCCATAATACTAGACATAACTACTAGGGCCATAATATTAGAACTACTCGGAACCATGGTAGGCTAAAAATTAATCACTATTAAAAAATACTCTCCTTATTATAGGATAAGGAAAGTAAAAAGCTATCATATTTGTGTTAATCACTTTCGTGGTATCACAACTACTTAAACTCGATTTAGAAATAAATCACAACTAAAAAAGGTTACTCGTATTTGTGTGAATCACTTTCTACTACTACTACTCAAACTCGTTTTACTGAATCTACGCTGAAACCAAGACTAGAACCACCGACCTCCAGGTTACAAGTCCGCCGCCTTATCGATCAATCTACTGATGTCAGATTTGTCAGACCAGAAAACTATTTGTAATATTATACTCTGCCGCGCAGTCTCTCTTTCTTTGTATAGGCGTTCTTCACACCTCGGCCGAGGTGTTTGATCAAAAATTGTCATGAAACAAAATACCCATCTTTTGTCATATATTGCATGTTGGCATAGTTAACTTGCTATGCCAGCATGTGTAGACAGTACCATTTAAAAAAAAAAAAAAAAAAAACAAAAACAAAAATTCCTCACAACACAATTTACTTTATTTTATTTATTTATAAACATTTGGATCAAGCTTTATTTACATCTTTTATATACAATGAACATGGTAACAAGTTAGAAATAAATATAAACAAAGCCTGATCACGAAGGCATTATCACCACCCTTGATCAGGCTTTGTTTATATTTATTTCTAACTTGTTACTATGTTCATTGTATATAAAAGATGTAAATAAAGCTTGATCCAAATATTTATAAATAAATAAAATAAAGTAAATTGTGTAGTGAGGATTTTTTTGTTTTTTTTTTTTTTTGTGTAAGAAAATAAAGAAAAAAGAAGAACTTACCTTTTTGGTGAGCGGACACTTGCGGACGCAGGCGCCGTTGTCTTTGAGCAGATGTTCGGGGCAGTTCTTGACGCAGGTGGCCCCGTACGCGTACTTCCCGTTGGGGTTAGCCTCCCAGGAGTAGCTGACGGAGTTGTACCGCTGCATGGCGGGACACTCCAGCGTGCACACGCCATCGTCGTAGAAGTTCTTGCACGCCTGAGGAGGGCAAGAAGTCGAAACATATTACTTATAAATATATTTTATTTTTATTTTTTCTATATCTTATTTTGTAAATACCTATTGTTAATTTTTTATCTTTGTTAATAATTTATTGTTGTATGTATTGTATAAAAAATAAAGTGTAAATAAATAAATAAATTATTTAGAGTGCAGTACAATACAGGTGTTGGCTTTACAAAAGTTAGCCAGCAGCCAATTACAACACTATAGAAGAAATAACAAGAATAAAAAAGAATAAAAAAAAAAAATGATGGTAATAATATAAAGAAAATTAAAAATAAGAATAATAAATATTATTCGACCAATGAGGTTATTTTCTGTAAATCAACCAATATGTCATTGAAAAAGTCAAATTACAAGAGTACATAATTATATCTTTTTAAAGGAATTAAAGGAGACAGGTTACCACCTACATGGTAGAAATGAGTGACATGTCGAGCTCCTATTCGTGGTACAAATATATCAATCCGCTCAAGCAAATAATTTACAATAAATATTATTATGATGATGTTGTTGCTATATTTACCAGCGTGGCTACAGCTGGGAGGAGTGATGGTCTCCGGCCAATAATAATAAATTTGTATTGTACATAATTATATATAATGTCTTTGTATCTAATAAAGCATTTTTTTTTTTTTTTTTTTTTTTTTTTTTGATATAGTACTTTTATTGTATATTTTAAGTCTCTAACACATTGAGTTATAATAATAATCAACTGAGTTGGGTGGTACTTTAATTTTCTATGGTACTCTGTAAGTACAAGTTCCACATAAATGAATGACTGCATTATAAAAAGAAAAGAAGAGAAAAAAAACACTGATTTCCTCTTAAACAACAGAGGGTGCCAATCAAATTAGAGAACGTACCAATCAAATATTACAGCGGTACCAAGCATACCAACATCTCGAATTCTCTAACCATCAATCTTCTAATGGGCCACACTTCCTCCAGTAAATCGGAGCTAAACCAAATTTGGTACACACTCCAAAACTGTCTATTGAATAACCTTAATATGTACATTTTTTCATACATCAGAAAGGTAGGCGCATAATTGCATACCCTGTATACTTATAAGTAGTTAAGTACACTTGAGGTACACAGTATTCTTGAAGTATATTTCTTTCTATAATAAACGAAAGTCTTTTTTTATAACACAAATAAATTTATATCATCATCATAGGATGGCGTCATCGTGAACGATGGTAGGCAGACAGTGGAGGAATGACTCAGCACTTCTACCACTGTCTTTACAAGGAGGCTAATAATTGACAAGGGCCCCCAGAACCAAGCCAATGCTGATCTACTCCCTGTTTATAGTCCCCCAGCCAGACTATATATTTATATATCATCATAAATTAACTCATAACTGTCCATACTGTATCTAAAATACAACCGCAGAGTCAATAATGTTTTTAAATCATACCAAGTAAAAAGTTAAAGCGCATTATAAGAAAAAAAAAAAAAAAAAAAAAAAAAAAAAACCAAGTAGTTAAAAATAATGACAAGGCTATTGGTTACTTTGCTGATAGCCAATGCAATGATATTACATCACCGATATCATCTAAACGATCGGTAAATGAAGCTTGTGGTCTGTGTTGAAGCTTGCCCGTTCCGTAGTATGCCTCCCCTTTGATGGGCGAGAAGTGACACAATAGCCGCGTTTTTCTTTTGGATTAAAAAAAAAATTTCCAGGTACGTTTTTTTCCAATTATTTCCATTTTCTTCCAAGTTTAGCTTCCCCACCATTCGTGAAAGAAAAATGCGTTTCGGTACTTTTAAAGATAAACAATGGAAAAATAAAAACAAACCAGAAATAAAGAAATGGAAGCAAGAATTTTATAAATCCATTTTTGTTAACCAAACTGGAAGAAGATTTTTCCTACTTTCGTTTTTTTCCAAAAGAAAAATGACTTTCTTCCTATTCGTCCATTGTATTCCATTTGAATCCCAGCGAATGGCGGGTAAAACCCCCGTCCTGACTATCTCCAGGACGTTAAAACCATATAGAATCAATGGACATGAAAGGAGCTTAGACATTGGATCTGGGCGTCCATATAATCCTCTCTCCACCGTGATTTAGGTATCTATCCCTATCTCACGGACACGGAATTATTGTTATTATAACACGAGCTTCATATCCTATTGATGAGTGACCCTGTATACAATTTCTTGCAAATGATTGCATGTGCATATCAGAAACTGCTCTGAATTTGCGATTCAACAACTGCTAACTGCTCCGGATAATCCTGACTGCAATTATTCCTTTCTTGTCTGTGCAAATTGAAATTGCAACAGCAAAGCATGATGAGTATGCAACGCTGGAGAAATTTGAATAATCACCAGCCTTGAGTACGCCATAAATAGTTTGGATGCATTTTTTTTTTTTTTTTTTTTCACCGTTTAAAATAAATAATAATTGGGTATCGAGTATTCATTCTGTGGGCATTGATTTGTAACTTACAATTTCTAGATTTAACCGATTCGATTTGAAAATTAAGTGTGTAGTAAAATTATCGATATAAATTCTACGGATTTCGTTTCTGAATCAGATATATAAATATAAATAACATGTATATAAAATATACATTATTCTGGTACAGATGAAAAAATATAAATACTAAGTATATAAAATATACACTTTTCTGAATCAGTTGTACAAATAAAAATTAGTGGTATTTGGAGTATATGATGAGAAAAAAATCAAAGGCGGTACTTAGCTCAGTAATTGATAACTAAGGATATGTATAGTCTGGCTGGGGGACTTTAAACAGGTAGAGGACCAGTGTCTCGCTAGAGGACTATAAACAGAGGAGAACGAACTAGCCAACCCTTACAAGCCAGGCTAGCTTGCAGTTTTCTAATGGCTTATAAAGAAAAAGTCCAAATCCTCATGATAGTGTTAATCGCACATAGAAATATGTCGTTCTGGACGAGCCAACTTTGAAATAAAGTTGGCTGGAGACCATCACTCACCCCTCCAGCTGTAGCCAAGCTGGTTACAACAACAACAACAACAAGGATTTGAATGAAATTCATAACATTGTCTTTTATATGTTCGATTAGGACCATTAAGTCCCATTATTCCAGCAGTTAGCCCAAGACGTTTTATTATGTGGTAAAAATCCCAAATGGCAGGTTGACAAATATGGTCATGTAAACAGACAACCCCGAAGAGGACATTGTCAGCCAGTCAGACACGCACAGATTCGAGTTTTATACAAAGAGATGATGGGTAAGAAAGGACAAGAAGAAGATACAGAAGTGGAAAGTCATTATTAGGATTTGAGTAAAAGAGAGAGACAGTTTATTATATAAATATGTATAATAATAAAAATTTGATGATGGGTAAGAAATATATATTTTTACATAAAGGAGACGTTTAGCGAGAAAGAAAAGAAAAAAAAAACGAGAAAGAAAAGAAAATTAGTTGATAAAAAAAGCAGCGCTACTCACCAGGCAGTCGCTCTGCTTGGGCCCGGTGCAGCCTCCTGCGCAGAACAGATGGCAGCACTCGCGGGGCTTGGGGCCGAAACATCTGCCCTGGGCGCACTGGGGGGAACAGTTGATCTTTGAGAACCGCTGACAATTCTCGGGACCTGGAAAAATCAATTTGTTTTATTAGAAAGCTTGTTTTTGTTTGTTTATTGTAAAAAGTTCAAATATAGGGTTCGTTTTTTTTTTTTTCATTAATTTACCAATTAATAGTCACTATATCCTTCCTCTTCTCCATTTATTCTGATCTTGCAAATAATTTTTACATTTGCATATATATGTAAGTTGCTAATATACAAAAATTATAATATAGTTGCTAGTTTTACATATCCTATTTTTACATAAAAATATTACATATACCTAACATTACTTTGGATTTCTAATATAATCTTAATAACAAATGATTCTATTTCATTTAACGTCCTGATTTTTACGCTACACTCGCTGGGAATCGTACAAGCTACTCACATTAACCTCACCCTGCCTGGGTAGGGTCGGAAATGCTCCATGGGAGACCCTATGGGGAACAACGTGAATTAAAAAAATAATATCATCATCATAGGGTGGCGTCATCGTGAACGACGGTAGAGGAATGACTCAGCACTACTACAACTGTCTTTAAAAGGAGGCTAATAATTGACAAGGGCCCCCAGAACCAAGCCAATGCTGGTCTACTCCCTGTTTATAGTCCCCCGGCCAGACTGCTGGTCTACTCCCTGTTTATAGTCCCCAGCCAGACTGCTGGTCTACTCCCTGTTTATAGTCCCCTGGCCAGACTGCTGGTCTACCCTCTGTTTATAGTCCCCAGCCAGACTGCTTGTCTACTCCCGGTTTATAGTCCCCAGCCAGACTGCTGGTCTACTCCCTGTTTATAGTCCCCAGCCAGACTGCTGGTCTACTCCCTGTTTATAGTCCCCCAGTCCGACTGCTAATCTACTCCCTGTTTATAGTCCCCCAGCCAGACTGCTGGTCTACTCCCTGAGAAATAAAATTATCTAGGACATTCATCCTTAAGGAAACTTACTAGCTAACAAGGATGATTCATCCTCGTTTAAGGATAACTTACTAGCTAACATCCTTGTTAGCTAGTAAGTTATCCTTACTAGCTAACAAGGTCGTAGATAACATCATCCTGCTCATAATAATAATAATAACACTCTGTAGTGGAAGGTAACCACCAGGCGAGGTTGATGCTCAAAGCATTTTCTACCACCTAAACCTCAGAGTCTTATTATTATGTGGTCCCAAACTCAAACAAATTAATGAGGAAAAATTCGTGCACTGGGTGGGATTCAAACCCAACGGTAACTAGATTACCAGACTAGCGCGTTAACCACTTGACTACCAGTGCACTTATTTTTTTTTTTTTTAGACTTTTTAAGTCCTATTATGCCAGCAATTTTTTTTCTCAGTGCAGCCCCCAAAAAATAATAATTATAAAAAAAAAACTCACCTTCTCCCCAGCAGCCAGCAGGGCAGGACTTGTCACACGGCGGACACTCGCGCTCAGCCTGCTCAAAGTTGTACACGTAGACGGGTTGCACTGCGGGCGCCAAGGACAGGATCTCCTCCCAGTTGATGGTCTTCACGTGACAGAGGTTGTAGTTGTTAAACATGCCGGCCGTACCCGCGAGGATATCTGGGGGAGAGGAATTATTATTATTAGTATTTTACACTGTAATAGATACAAGGCATGGCCCGCTAGAAGCAAAAAATCCTTTTCTGCCAATGGCAGGTGTTGTAGAGGGAATTTCGAAAAATCCCGTCTTAATGCACATCTAGACTATAAGACAAAGCTACTCACCAGCTTCCTAGGACTTACCAGTTCGGAGAAACAGTGATGAATCAGTCAGTGAGTGAAACTCTCTTTAAGTATAGATAAATGGACATAATGTACAACGTAAATAATTATTTAAACAATGAAAAAAATGGAAACAATATATACAATAAACTGAAAAAGAATAGAAAAATATATAAAAACATATGTCCTAACTAAAGGGCGGGGTTATTGCCTATGGATCGAATCGAATACTTTTTCTTTATCTGTATTTCTTTTTATAATGTTTATATTGAGACTTTACGAACTTTAATAGAAATTACCTTGTTTGTTTGTTGTTTATACTGCCGAGGTGAGACTGAAAAGTCCCTTTATTCCAGCAGTCTAAACAAGGTCACTTGCTTGTTTTCAATTTTAAATAGACATTTTGTACATACATTTAATATTCTTAAATGTATGTACAAAATTTGTTGTTTATAGTTTATATTCCCTTGATATTTGACAAGTAATATCACTTCTTTCCTAAAAAGAAGTGATATTACTCATGATAATTATCATTTCTTTTTGAAGCGTTCTCCTTCTTTTTTTTCTGACAGGAAGTCTAATTTTTGTAGATTTATCTGTACAATAATAATAATATCGCCTTATTTATACTGCCTGAGTAAGATTTTTTATGTCCCATTAAGCCAGCAGTAAGCCCAAGACGTATTATTATGTGGTGAAAAAATGGGAGGTCCCGGCTAGGTTTTGAATGCGCGACCACTGGATTACCAGACCGCCGCCTCTACCATTGAGCTACCGGGACAGACAGTGCAAGAAAATATTGCAACAATAAGGGCGAAATTGATATACAAAATCAAGAGGGGTGGTGGAAGAGATTGCCACAGGCAATAACCTCGCCCTTTAGGTAGGACATTAGCTTTATTCTCTTTTTTGTTCATGTTCCTTTGTTGAATCTATTTATTTTTTTCTTTATAATTTCAATGTATTTTACTGTATATATTTTCGTCTTACCTAATAAAGCATACTATAATAATAATAAGGGTTGGGTGGAAGAGATTGCCATAGGCAATGACCCCGCCCTTTAGTTTGGACATATGTTTTTATATATTTTTCTATTCTTTTTCATTTTTATTTTATATATTGTTTCCATTTTTATCATTGCTAAAATAATTATTTGTATTGTACATACAGGTATGTCCATTTATATCTAATAAAGTGTTGAATAATAATAATATTAATAGCACATGTAGACACAAATGCGACCCGTCCTAGAGTTCACACTCGTGCGCGCTGCGTTCAGTCCATCAGTTCCGACGCGGCCAGACTGACAGCTCGCGGGCCGGGGTTTGACGCCTCGGACGGCCTGACAGACACAAGTGTCGGCCCGAAGTCTAGCGCGGACCCCCCTGGTGCTTTGATCTGGTCCTCCAGAGGAGGCAGCGACTAGAGAATCGGGTCCACTAATAAATAGACCACAAGCATGAACATTTTTTTTTTTTTTTTTTTTTTTTTCGTCTATATTGGCGGCATGTGACAGATACATCCAGACGGCATGTGAGATTTGGTTGATAAGTTCATTGCACCTTTAATTAGGCTAAAAGCCATTTGCAAAAATATTTGTTTATTCTTAGATAGAAAAATAATAATAATATCGCCTTATTTATACTGCCCGATTTGGACTATTAAGTCCCATTATTCCAGCAGTAAGCCCAAGACGTATTATTATGCGGTAAACATCCCCAATTGAAGTCATGTCCCGGCTGGGTTTCGAACCCGCGCCCTCTGCAATCTCTAGATTCACAGAGTGTCGCCTTTACCACTGAGCTACCGGGACAGATAGAATAATATGTACTGAAAACAATTTCCATTTAAAAATGGAAGCAAGGTTCTTTTTGGTAAGAAAATATTCAATTTCTTCTATAACTATACGAAACAAAGATCTTCTCAGTCTACTTTTATTTGGCATAAATTTTGACTGGAAAATTATCTACGAGTACATCATCCTGCTCATGCCGCCCCATTGGCCACTCAGTCACTTTGTAAAAAAAAACGTACATCTTTCAAAGTGCGTAGCTTTTTCTCATCTCGTTTGAAAGTCTATACATATATTTATTTTTTTTTCCTCTCCTTTTTTTCTCATTCGTTAAGATCAATCTTAGGTCCAATGATCCGGAGATAGAGGAGGCGTAGGTTGTGGCGCTAGGCTGGTCCTTACGTCAGAGCTATTAGCAGCGATAGTACTCATCTCATCGGTGCAGTGTGCCCACACGATAGGAAAATATCTACTTGTGTGGTTTTTTTTTAAGGTAGTTGTGCCCCGGAACCGCTTTCACATTACTTCAGGGCACTTTACCATCATCACTGTCTGGCTACCATCGTGAACGATGGTAGCCAGACAGTGGAAGAATGACTCAGTACTTCTACCACTGTCTTTACAAGGAGTCTAATAATTGACAAGGGCCCCCAGAACCAAGCCAATGCTGGTCTACTCCCTGTTTATAGTCCCCCAGCCACCATGCAATTCCAAACGCAGAAAAAAGAAAATGGGACCTGGGCCTGTTTCCTTGGTCGTACTAGGCGATTATGGGCCAAATTAATAAACAGGATTAAATTCAGGATAAGCCCAGACAGATTTAAGTCGGAGTTTCAACCAATCACAGCCCACAATAGCCCGACTTGAGGCTGGCTTATCTTAGGGTTAAAAGAACCGAATTAAAAAATAGCATTAAAGTTCAGTTAAGTCATCATATTTGTGTTAATCACTTTCGTGATATCACAACCACTCAAACTCGCTGTACTAAATCTACACTGAAACCGGGACTTGAACCACCGACCTCCAGGTTACAAGTCCGCTGCCTTATCGATCAAGCTACTGAGGTCGGTAATTAAAGTTCAGATAAGCCAGACCTTTACTCAGGTCGGAGTTCACTATAGCCCGATTTCGGACTATCTTAAAGTTCCATTTAATTTCTCATCTGGATGTATTTTTGATATCCACATGACTGTACAATGTACAGTTTGAACCTATACCTATCTAGTCTGCTAAGATTTTGTGCTGAGTGTAAGCTGTATATCATGTTGTTATTGTGTATGTGTGTGTGGGAGATGGGCAAATCCTATTAATCTATTCTCCACTCCACAAGTACACACGTGACCTATACCTTATGCAGTTCCCTAGGCCAGCCAACCTCAGTGACTTGAAGGCGACGGACTTGTAACCTAGAGGTCGGTGGTTCAAGTCCCAAGTCAAGCAAAGATTTAGTAAAGCGAGTTTGAGTAGTTGTGACATGACGAGAGTGATTAACACAATAATATAATAACTATAAATCATTTGTTTTATTGCTCCATTTTTTTGTATACAGAGGACCCATCCTAAGCCATTTTTATTTGGCTTCTAAGAATGAACTTTACAACTTACATTGAGAAAGTTAATATCTTCTGGATTGATATACTTTGCTGGGTATTAGCAATCTTTGGTAGATTGTATATATTCTATCGCCAGTTGAATTAAATCATAATTATAATATCGCCTTATTTATACTTCCCGATTAGGACTATTAAGTCCCATCATTTCAGCAGTAAACCCAAGACGTATTATTATGTGGAAAAAATCCTAAATGGGAGGATAACTTGTCATGTCCCGGCTTGGTTTTGAACCCGCGGCCTCTGGTATCTCTGGATTCACAGAGTGCCGCCTTTACCACTGAGCTACCGGGACAGACTATAAAGACCGACTAAACATAATGTCCGATTTAGAGCCAAGTATTTGTTACGCCATACTTGGTAAACAGCGCCGGACAAGATACCATACTGTCGCCAAGTAGGATTAAGTCTGTGTTGAGCGGCCTCTCAGAAAGTACTTAAGTACTTATCTTCTCATTAACGTGCGTTTTTTTACTTACATTCAAATTAAGCATTTATCTTTACATTAACATAAAAACTTAAAAACAACCAGCCCAGCTTATGGGAAGATCATAACATTAAATTAAATATTAAAACTTTTGTCATTAATTGTTTTATATAGTATATGTATGTATATGTTCCAAAGAAAAATACACTGCAAATCATGGACACAATACTTCCTCGTAACTGGTTCACATTGTGTACACGTGGCAATTTTGAGAATTTATACTAAATCACTTGTATCTCCAAAACCGCTTGACCGATTTTCTTCAAATTTGTTTTTTAGGGCAGAATACCGTTTTTCCTACATTCTAGTTCCCACAAAAAAATCTGTATCGGCAAGTCGTAGACCTTATTTTTGCACTTTTTGTCCAAAATCTCGGAAATAATAAAGTGTAGATTATTTTTTTTTTAATGAACAGCCTAGCTTAAAATAATCTCACATAATATCACCCAAGCTAAAACCCGCGGAAGATTCAGTCTGAGTTATAGCGTCTAGCGTCTGCGCACATGTAACTTTCAACTTACATAAATGGGAATACATCCTGTCAATTCTTAAAAAAAAACTTTAAGCCGTGGAATTCGAATTCGATCTGAGCATTTCAGGGGATTTGGATTTCGGTGAGATTGCGATGCATAAATGGAAAATAAAAATGATTTTATTGATGCCTTCGCTTGCGATCTTTTGTTTGGGGATTTAGAAGGATTTAAGTTGAATCGGTCTGTGTACGAGAATATACTGGGTGAAAAAGACGCAGTTTGATTTACTGTTATACAGGGTGACAGAATTGCAGTGGGGGAAAAGAGTTATGATATTTGTGTTGAGCACAATATTGTGAATTTATGACATCACAACAACTTTTTTTATTTATTATTTTTTTTTTTTTAAAGATGAGAGTTTCACAGCCTTTTTTATTTCGTAGCCATGAAACAAAAGCTACTGTAGACGCTTGTGGTCTGTATCGTAGCCTGCCCATCCCGCAGTATGCCTCCCTGATGGGCGAGGAGTGACACAATACTTCCATTTAGGTGCTGGGACTGCTGGGTCAACACGAGCGCACGGGAAGGTATCCCTTACAAATAACTGAAACCGAGTTTTGAATTCAAATTTCTGTCGGCGCGGAGGTTCGAACCCGGGACCTTTTGGCATGGCAAGCGAGTGCTTAACCACTGAGCTATTCGTGCGCTCGTATTGACTTTGCTTTAAGATTTAAGAAATACTTGCTCCACTTGAAAATACAATAGGCATCTCAAAATGGTTCATAATGAAGGGCGGACCCTGTATATTTGACCACAAAGTACGGAGGAAACTAACCTTGCGATGATAATATGTAGAAAGGACATTTCAAAACAATGTTTGCTTTTTATGGATATTTTTTTTTTTTTTTTAATGGATAATTTAAAAAATTCAAAGCCACTCTTCAAATCCTTTCAGAATGTTTTAGTTCCGCGGGACCACGTTCATAAAAGAAGTTTATTGATACTAAAACCAGAAATTAAAACCAACTCGACAGTCAGAATCTCCCGAGTCACCGAAATTCTTCGAATTGTACGAAAACCAAGATCCTGGGATTTTTGTAAGATTTTATTTTTAAGACTTTGCAAGACTGGAGGATTCTTGTGGTGAGAATTTCACAAGGCGTATGTGTCGTTGTGGAGTGTATTTCTTGCATTCTTGAGAAAAAAACCTACAGATTTGTGGAAATAAAATGCACTATTAAAAACGTTCGATCAACAAACACACAAAATACCTATCGTCCACGGTCCAACTCCATGTGTTTGAATTCTTGAAAAAACAAAGCACTATACAATTCCTAACATTGCTTCAGAAATAAGAGAATAGTTTAATATTAACTTCTTACGAAACTAAGGGCGGAATTAATAGACGTTTTTGTAATACCTCTGTGGCGCTAAGTCACGGATTGCGTACTGTGTAAGATAGGGAAAACCGACACTCACCAACGACTTAAGTTATTGATGTTGTCTATTAATTCCGCCCTAAGTTAAAAGTTATCATTTCCTAACATTGCTTCAGAAATAAGAGATTAGTTTAGTATTTACCTAACTTCTTAAGAAACTAAGTTAAAAGTTATCATTTCCTTATATTAATTCAGAAATAAGAGAATAGTTTAGTATTAACTTCTTACGAAACTAAGTTGAAAGTTGTCATATTTGTGTCACAACTACTAAGGTCGCTTTACTAAATTCACGCTGAAACCGGGACTTGAACCACCGACCTTCGGTTAAAAAAGTAATCATATTTGTGATAGTCATATTCGTGATGGCACGACTACTCAAGCTCGCTTTACTAAATCTACGCTGAAACCGCGACTTAACCACCGACCTCCAGGTTACAAGTCCGCCGCCTTACCGATTAAGAGGTCGGTATATCTCAGCAACTACTCATCGCATTAAATAATTCTTTACAATAAGATAAGGTTAGTAAAAAGCGGGACATTTTAATGATTTTAGTTGAAAGCGGGACATTTTTGCGTCCCGAAGAGATGGCTTGGGACAGCGGGAAAAACGGCTCCAAAGCGGGACCGTCCCGCTTTCGGCGGGACGTATGGTCACCCTACTCATACCTAACTGTCCCCTAAATAGACGAAATAGTGTTTAGCTTACCTCGCAGGGCGGGCATCTCCAGGTTGTTCATCTTGGAGAGAAGAATGAGGAGGGAGAAGTCCTCGTCGTGTACATTCAGCTTGGAAGTGGTGCGGACAACCCTTCCACCATAGCTCATGCCTAACTGTCCTCCTAATAGTGTTTAGCTTACCTCGCAGGGCGGGCATCTCCAGGTTGTTCATCTTGGAGAGAAGAATGAGGAGGGAGAAGTCCTCGTCGTGTACATTCAGCTTGGAAGTGGTGCGGACAACCCTTCCACTAGCTGATGCCTAACTGTCCTCTAGTGTTTAGCTTACGTCTCAGGGCGGGCATCTCCAGGTTGTTCATCTTGGAGAGAAGAATCAGGAGGGAGAAGTCCTCGTCGTGTACATTCAGCTTGAAGGTGGTGCGGACAACACTTCCACTAGCTGATGCCTAACTGTCCTCCTAATAGTGTTTAGCTTACCTCGCAGGGCGGGCATCTCCAGGTTGTTCATCTTGGAGAGAAGAATGAGGAGGGAGAAGTCCTCGTCGTGTACATTCAGCTTGGAAGTGGTGCGGACAACCCTTCCACCATAGCTCATGCCTAACTGTCCTCCTAATAGTGTTTAGCTTACCTCGCAGGGCGGGCATCTCCAAGTTGTTCATCTTGGAGAGAAGAATCAGGAGGGAGAAGTCCTCGTCGTGTACATTCAGCTTGAAGGTGGTGCGGACAACACTTCCACCAGGGCGGAATATAGCTCATGCCTAACTGTCCTTTTTTTTTAAAGATGAGTGTTTCACAGCCTTTTTTATTTCGTAGCCATGAAAGAGGAGCTACTGTAGATGCTTGTGGTTTGTGTTGTAGCCTGCCCATCCCGAAGTATGCCTCCCCTCTGATGGGCGAGAAGTGACACAATACTTCCCATTTAGGTGCTGGGTCAACACGAGCGCACCTAAAGTCCTCTTAATGGTGTTTAGCTTACCTCGCAGGGCGGGCATCTCCAGGTTGTTCATCTTGGAGAGAAGAATCAGGAGGGAGAAGTCCTCGTCGTGTACATTCAGCTTGAAGGTGGTGCGCCCACGGATGATCTGCAGCTTGGGGAGGACGATGCGTTTCACGTCCACGTGAGAGATGAGGACGTAGCCCGTTACCTGGGGGGGGGGGGGGGGGGGTAAATGGTACACATGGAATAAGTTGTGTGAATGGTACATTTTTTTTTTTTTTTTAAGGTAAATGTGCACCGGAACCGCTTTCGCATTGCATCAGGGTACTCTATATTTACATCCATGCCATTCCGGAAACGGAAAATTTCGATCAGAAATGCCTGGTTAACTTCCACTACATATAAAGAGTTATTATTATTATTGAAATTGCAATGCCAATTCACCGTGGCCGAGTGAATTGGCATTGCATGCATGGTGACCTGGGTTCGATCCTCAGCGAAGCAGGAATATGTCTGTTCTGTACTTGGATGTTCGGGGTTCACTCATACCTCGTGAGGAAAAATGAGTAGTTACTTGTATGAGTAAGGACCAGTGGCGGCATTACCAGAGTAAAGAAATTATTGCAATAGGATAGGATTCGAAAAGAAGGCCAACCCTGGGTCGTTTAAAAGAGGTTCAGTAATTTCTTGCTGCAACCGCCTGTACAGCAGCAATATCTTTTTGTAATAACGGTTTAACGTCGGAAATTTCAAAATCCAGCCACTTAAATTAACCTTACCCAGACTAAGCGGGGCCGGGAATAGATAGCGTTAGTTCGAATTTGGGTACCGAAATTTCCTAAACTTAAGACAGTACGCAATCCGAGACTTGGAGCTACAGAGGTATTACAAAAAGTCTTTTAATTTCGACCTTCGTTTCTCTCCGTAATAAATAAATAAATGTGTTTCTCTGTGTGTTTATATATCACAAATTTCAGTGGGTAGCGCGGAATTATAGGACTTTTCCATATCTTTTAATATCCTAATATATTATCTTATTTCCCGTTTCTCTCCATAATGATAAGGGTTGGGTGGAAGAGATTGCCACAGGCAATAACCCCGCCCTTTAGGTAGGACATTATTGTTATTTTCTTTTTTACTTATTTATTTTGTCATTTGTTTGTTTTTTTTTTTTTTCTCTCTCTTAATTTTATACTGTTACCATTGTACTTTGTCCTCCTAATAAAGCTTAAAAAAAAAAAAAAAAAAAAAAAAAAAAAATGAAATGAGACCGATGCTCGTACCTCTCGTATGTACTGCAGAAAGCTGAGGTCCAGATGTTCGTCCTGCAGCCAGGTCAGCTCCAGATTGCCGTCCACATAGGTGCAGTTGGTGTACCGGTCTCTCAGGTTGCGGTAGTGGTGCTCGCGATTCGACGGCACCGACATGCGGCCATTTGTGCCAATGCATACTGTGGACAGAGAGGGGGGGATGGATTAGTCCAAGGAACAACAGGATGTGGAAGAGATTGCCATATGCAATAACCCCGGCCTTTAGTTAGGACTTATGTTTTTTTATAATTTTCTATTCTTTTTCATTTTTATTGTATACCTATATTGTTTTTATTTTTTTTCACTGTGAAAATAATTATTTGTATGTACATAATGTCCATTTATATCTAGTGAAGTGTTGTATAATAATAATAATGATGTGCCTGAAGTAATGCGAAAGCGGTTTCGGGGCACAGTAAAAAAAAACGTACCGGTTGTCATAATTGGACTACCTATCTTGCGACAGTTTAAATACTTGTGTTTGTATCTGTGCTCCCGTGTCAAGCTTAAACTTTGTATGTATATATTTTTATTTCTATACTTTTTAATAGTATTTTACTGTCTAATTTGATTTTTTTTTTTTTTTTCAGTTTCTTTATTATTTTTTTTCAAACAATTTTTTTTTTTTTTTTTGGCATACAACAATATTGTATACTCTGTATTTTATACCAATAAATGAGACTTTGACTCTTTAGTCCCATTCTTGCAGGATAAACAGAGTATTGTATTGTATTGTAAAGAAAGCACTACATATACTAAACTAACACCTACATTTTTTTTTCAAGTTCACGGAGAAATTACTCCATTTTTATAATTATTATTAGGTATTGCAACAAAAAAAAACCTTAAATTGGTCCACACACAACTTGGACCAATACCAGTTTCAATACGGCCGGAGCGGCGGCAAAATGAATTCATCAAGTTAAGTTATCATATTTGTGTTAATCACTTTCGTGATATCACAACTACTCAAACTCGCTTTACTAAATCTACGCTGAAACCGGGACTTGAACCACCGACCTCCAGGTTACAAGTCCGCTGCCTTATCGATCAAGCTACTGAGGTCGGTTAATGAATTCATTACTGGAACAACAGAGCATTCAAGTGCGTCGTAAAGTTGGCAATAACTTAGCCGGGCACGTCATAAACCAAGATCATGGGAACCGAAGGTGCTCGACTAATGAGTCCTCCAGATGAGGACTCATGAAGACCGGATGGGACTTGGGCATATGTAGCAGACATGGCAGAGGTGTGCCATCCATCAGAAAGGTGTTGAGCGGAAAAAAGGAAGAGGAAAAGAGGTACAGTGCAGAGGTGTGCTATTTATCAGATAGGTGTTGAGCGGAAAAAAGGAAGAGGAAAAGAGGTAGAGTAGAACCCCGATATTATGAACTTCGGATAAAATGAACTTTTTTTTTTGCAATTTTTTTTTTTAAATGGAAATTTTCTCTAATTTCTCAAGAATTACTGACTTCTTCAGATCCTCACAATAGGTGTATGTACAATGTGCATACATATTTTGTATTTATATACCTAATCTGTACTTAAATTAACATTCAAATACATGTACGCCCGTTCATATGTCTAAAATTTGCCTAATTTCCCTTTCTTTTGCCTTTGATTATATGGAACCCCGATATTATGAACTTTTACATTGAACCCCGCTATTATGAACTACCCCTGATCCCAATTAGTTCATAATAACGGGTTTGTATGTAATATGAACTGAATAATACTGAACATGAGAGAAGGTATTCAAACAACTGGGTGTCCACTGCACGTCTCAAGGGGGAGCCTACATAATGAACGTCGAGAATGACTAATGCTGGCAATCTGATTGGCGGAGAACCGGCAAGTTCCCATTGAGACCGTCATTACGTATTCAGCACAAACCACTTGGGAACATAATAGAGGATCATTAGAGAGAGGGCTAGCACGCGTCCCCAGGACAGGGAATTGTGCTTGGGATGTGTCCTCTATTATCTCAATCAGCTCCAGGATGTGGACTATTAGTGTTCTGTATTGATCTGTGGCGACAGTTGAAGTGATTGGCTATTGTTTAGATCGTTTGAAGATACATATCTTGTGGTCCGAAGAATTAGAGAAGTGATCTTACCCAGGATTTTGTAGATGTTTTCTGTTTTTTTAATAACTTTCATTCTGTATTGATCTTCTACGACCGACAGTTGAAGTGATTCGGTATTGTTTATATCGTTTACATGGCGTGTAGTTGTGAGAGTATTCTCAATTCTGTAATGCGTTTACCCAGGATATTGTGGATGTTTTCTATCTTTTGAATTTTAAAAGGTTAAAACGGAGATTCGGGGATTTTGAGAGTGGAGAGTGTTTCTGACACCGGGCACAGGAGCTTCCTGATATATCTCTGGTGTTCCATCAAAGACCTGTCCTCGGTCTATCTACCATTGGAATGCTTGAGAATATGGGACCGTACATTCTTGCGGTTCACCCAGCTCAGCTTTGAACAATGTGAACTTCACGAGTCTGGAATATCTGAATTGAAACGAATAGGTTTACATCCACATGAAACTAGGAATGTATAAGACTGACGTTCTTCACATTCAAACCCCAAATTCTCAGGACATTAATGATAATAATAACACTTCATAAAAGCTTTTATCCTTAGCTTAAGAAAAGAACCTTTGTAAAAATCCAAAATTGTTAAAAAAAAAAAAAAAAAAAAAAAAATGTTTAAAAAATAAATAAAAGTTAAAACACTCTTTCGTGGAAGGTAACTGCCAGGCGAGATTAATTCTCAAAGCATTTTTTACCACCTAACCATCAGAGTCTTATATTATCATGTGATTACAAACTCACAATAATGAGGAAAAATCCATGCATTGGGTGAGATGCGAACCAACGGATCCTTAAGCTACCTGGATTACCAGCGCGTTAACCACTTGACTACCAGTGCACATGTGTTCTCCTCGCGGACACGGTATGCAATTGTGCACTTGAAATGCATCTCTGAGCGAACAATTTGACAGGAGTGCGCTTGCGCACAAGTGGTCATGTCCGTCGACCACTTGAAGCCGGGAGTAACAACAGACGTTTCGTGAGTGGTTATGTGGAACACCCAAGACTTTCGAAACCTACGAGCCCTCCCCTGCAATTAGTTTGAAACAATTAGATGGAGAATATCCACCCAGTTGCGTGCCTCGGACTTTGGCTCCTGGCTACTCAAGACAGAAGTTTCTGACACGACAATACCGCCCGAAACCAATCCAGATTTCTTCGTCCATCCAGTACACCAGGCGCGGCCGGTGGGAAAATGTTTTGGTGTTGCTGCCACATAAACCGGACTAAAATGGGATTTATAGAGTCGCTCTTTCAGTATCTAAAGTGTTCAAGTTTGTTTACCATGCGAATCATATTTTTTTTTTTTTTTACATATATTATTATTATTATTATACAATGCTTTATTAGGTATAAATGGACATTATGTACATGTACATAGAAATAATTAATTTAACAATGAAAAAAATGGAAACAATATATACAATGAAAATGAAAAAGAATTGAAAATATATAAAAACATAAGTCCTAACTAAAGGGCGGGGTTATTGCCTATGGCAATCTCTTCCACCCAACCCTTGTCTACACTGGAGATGAGGCTGCAAGTATTACCTACAGCCATAATCCCCAGAAATAACTGACAATTATACCATTTACTGACACAATTATACCACAGCAATAACTGACAATTGCATAAATAAATAAAAAAAACACACAAAATATTAATATAAAAAAACAAAATTACTAAAGCATTAGCGAGCATCATCAGCATGGATCTCTAGCTCATTTTTTTTTTTTTTTTTTTTTTTTTTTTTAAATAGAATAGAATATACCTTGTTTATACTGCCGAGGTAAGACTGAAAAGTCCCTTTACTCCAGCAGTCAAACAGGTCTTATATATTTTATGGGATTTAAGTGGGGTTTAACGTCGCTTTCAACTGCCATGGTCATATCACGACGGGGGTTTTACCCTCCATTCGCAGGAAACTCACAAACCTGCTACTCACATTGACCTCACCCAGCCTGAGTGGGGCCGGGAAAAGCCAGCGGGAAAAGCCAGCGTCACGAGAATTAGAATTTGAATGGTCACCCATCCAAGTCTTAACCTCGCTGGATGTCGCTTAACTTCGGTGTTCTGAAGGGAACCGGTGTATTCAACATGCCATCGACGCTGGCTCTATTGAACAGTGATATTGCGTTCATTTTATTCTAGAAATGTTTGGTATACGAGCTAGAACTCGAGAAAATCCTCTCTAATACTATCTTTTTCGTCTGTGGGTGCTGCAGTTCCTCAGCTCCTTAGCACCGGCCGCGCCTGGAGTACACAGACCCTCTTACAAGGAATGGAAAAGGCAGAACACACAATTTACTTGGAGGGTTCATAATAACTATAGAGAGTGCCAGAGTTTAATTTACATATATGCTCACTTTATGCTGCAGCACACCTATTCTAACGACGTGGAAGTGTTTTGGAGCAAGAAGAGCCATTCCAAACACTGTCAGTGATTTCTTCAGAAAACATGGATTAAATACCAATTTACTTACTGATATCTCCATACAAATTATCAAAGACTCCATCAAAATACTGAACTGTCATCTCTTCCGTAGTTGATAAAAAGAACAAAATAACAAATTATGACTGTATGCGTGTATACTCTACCTAACAATATCAACATAACAAAAAAAAATGTATCTTTTTAAATGTACGGTCGAGTGATGATGAGAAAGCTGCATCCGCGAGGTCAAACAGGGGAAACTGTTCAGCTGGCAAGATTTGCAAAATATATGTACGGATTTACATTAAAGCTTGTGTTGATTAACAACCCCGACAAATGTGGAACAGATAAATGTTTATATTTGAAGTCCTTATGTGAATTTATTATTGATACCCATATTACTTTTTTTTTTAGTGGGGTTTAACGTCGCTTTCAACTGCCATGGTCATATCACGACGGGGGTTTTACCCTCCATTCGCAGGAAACTCACAAACCTGCTACTCACATTGACCTCACCCAGCCTGAGTGGGGCCGGGAAAAGCCAGCGTCACGAAAATTAGAATTTGAATGGTCACCCATCCAAGTCTTAACCTCGCTGGATGTCGCTTAACTTCGGTGTTCTGAAGGGAACCGGTGTATTCAACATGCCATCGACGCTGGCTCATATTACTTTAGTTTAAATCAAAGAAAAGAACAGGATACATGCTTTAAAGGTTTATTTGAACTGATGGAATACATTGAGAACTCAGCAACCAACCAACACATTCAAACAGTAGATGTATGATTAAGAACGGAAACAGTTAACATCAAACCATCTAAATCAGATCAACAACACCAATACAAATAGCAACCCCATCAGCCAGGGTAATGCTGCCAAAATTTCATCACATCCGATTGATCCAATCAGAATGTATAAGCAGGCGTGGGTTGGACATAGCATTCTTGCTATCAAATCGCCATCATAAAATATGTTGATATGAGAAAGAGGCAAAAAAACATGTCCATTTTTTTCTTCGTTGAGTTATTCGTATCACTTCCATAGCTAATTTGGTCCATTCATTCATTTTTTTTTCATTATATACCCTACACTCATTTTATATTTTTTACCACTTTAAAATATTCGCCATTTGTAGAAAGTAGTATCTTTTATACAGGAAAAAAATAATGTGAAATTTCATACTTGAAAATACAGATTCATTTAAAATTCATATCGTTTCCTTCCCTATGTCGGTTAGTTTGCTACTGAAGGTGATTTAAGTATACATAAACTGTATGTAATATATGAACACATATTATTGAACTTAAAATATGCATTAGATCAATTGGTTCCGGAGTGCTCGAACTAATTACCTTTAGGATCAAATGAGATCAAACTCTTCCGACTTTGGAACGCTTTGCAAGACTTCCCATTTCAGACATTTTAGATGTATTCGGGCATTTTAGATGTATTTAGATGTATGACCAAAAATAATCAACATGTCCATTTCAAAAGCTCCGAGATTGCAGTGAGATTTGGGCTTCACATGACCAAAAAAAAGCAACATGATGTCCATTACAAAAGCTCCTTGAACATCTCCCATTTCAGTGGGATTCAGGCTTCACACAACCAAACATGTCCATTACAAAATCTCCTTGAACTTTATAATCTCCATGAACTCTCTCTCTCTTGTATTAGTTCTTCGAGTCTTGTAGCCGGAATATTTAAATTGTTTTCAGCAACTACAATGCTATAGTAGATCGGCATAATGGTCTCTAATTGTGACCAGCGCGGCGGCGGCTTCGGCTTTGTTTCAGAACATGAGAAGATAATAACGTACCTAGCGAGTGCATTTCAAGAAGCAATTAAAGAAATGCTTTGGAATCCTAGATAGGATGAGTACTTTCGTTTTATTGCTTGCTTCATACGCTTCATACCGTGTGGAGTGAAGGAGTTGGAGGACAAAGAATGTCGTCAGTAGATTTTACGATCATTGAAAGAACACTCTTGACTGCTGTGGCTCGAGAGATTGCCATGGGCATGAACCCCGCCCTTCAGTTAGGACATAAGTGTTTATAAAGTTGTCTATTTTTCCCCCTTTTTATAGTTTATACTGTTTGCATTTTTTTAAATTTTGTAATCATTTTTTGTACTGTACATAAATGTCTCATTATTATCGAATAAATAATTTACCGAACTCAGTAGCTTGATCGATAAGCAAGCGGACTGGTAACCTGGAGGTCGGTGGTTCAAGTGGCGGTTTCAGCGTAGATTTAGTAAAGCGAGTTTGAGTAGTTGTGATATCACGAAAGAGATTGACACAAATATGATAACTTGCTAAAGTTCGAACATTTACTATTCCCGACCTGGCAAGGGTTGCATGAGGTTAGTGTTCGTGCCGAGTCTTAGCCTCGCTGGACTTTATGGTCTCCAGCCAAACTAAGTGGGAAAAGGGAATAATTTGTAAGGTGCTCCAGCATTGCTTTGCTCTTGCATGTGATTCCCATTACACCAGTAGAGGTATTCCAATTTTTCAAACTTTGTTTGGAGAATTGGAGAATTTCCTGTTTGTTTGCTATTGGTCTGCTATTGATCCTCATGCAAGCTCAAGGCAAGATGTGTGGTAGGAAACTAAGAAAAATGTCTTTCTGAAGTGTATGCAACACATAAAGTACGAGGTGCAAACGACAAAACAAGTTCCAGTCGATCGTTTAGACAAGGCGTTCAAGAAATTCAAGCTCAGAAATCCTTTGGCTCGATCCATGGGACTATTAAATTTAATATCTCTAACTTGGAAAATCTCTCTATCCAATTACTTATAGAGCGTAATGAACTTTTAATTCCTCACATAAACTCAAACACTTTATTGACACGCTGGGACATCGACAGAATAGCACCTGGCTATTCAGGTGGGACCATGCTCATAATCTTTGCACTGGGCTTAACTGACTTAACTCCTATACCTCTAGTAGTTCCAGCACACTTGATAATAACTCGCTCTCACTTCGTAATACCTACCCATGCATCATACTATTGATGCTGAATTACTGATGCTACTCATAACACTTGGGTCAATTTATGTCATCTATGTAAGAGCGTCTCCACGTAACTCGTACTTAGAGCTATTAAAGTTGAACTACTTCTGAACTGTAATAATGATACCAATAGCATTCGCAAAGTTACGACCCAAAGTTATAAATATGAGACGTAATCCGCAGAGTGTGTGATTATAAAATATGAACGAGCCACTGAAATATAAAGCGTAAACCTGAGGAACATAAAGTGATAACCACTCTCAGAGTTTGAACGCTTCGCTTCTTCTTAAGCATAAAATCAGGTATTTAGCGAGGCTACTTGTCAGGTGTCTATAATTTAGAGGTGATGACAGGTCGGCCAGTTATATGAGTTGACGAATAATTAATAAAACTTAGACTTACTCATTTGGTTTTGAAATTTATCTGTACAAGCAAAGTTTCATATATACTCGTATGATTAATACAACCTGTGGTGTGTATGACCATGACCATAGATGTTGACATGAACCACTATAATCTAATAAAAGATAAATAGAATACTAAATCCTGATATCTTTTAAACATTGACTATATGTAAAGAACTCTAGAACCTATGCCCATCATTCCTACTAGTGAACTGATCATTAGTCAGCGGATAAGTCAAAAACAGGAGCTGTTCCCCAAAATAAAGCTAGATAAACCTTATCTAGCAACAGTAAAGTTTGCAACTTTTTTTTATTATTATTTGCTACAGAGAGTAAACTTATCAATAACATGAGAACAAAAACAAAATAACTGCAGGGCGAATAACGGAATAACTTTGATTGGAAAATACTTTTGGCTCCTGGTTACAACATAATGAACAAAGCTCCGCATTGGAAAGACAAAGAAAACTCATAACAAAACTCCTTTGATACTGATGAAATCTCTCGACCTTGTGCTTCAAGCATTGGAAGAAAGAATAGAAAGGTGTGAGGAGAACACCGAGCAAAGCTATAACTGTAGTACTAGAATTCCTCAGTGCCAGTAGGCTTAGCAGCAAGTGTGGCATTATCAGGCAAGTTGATAAGCACAGGTGCTGCTGGCTTGTGCTAATCTTTCCTTTTATTTTTTAATTCGGGTACAACGTCGCTTTCAACTGCATGGTCATATCACGACGGGCTAATCTTTGGATTCGGTATCTTACACCTGGAGAATTTCAGTCAGCATGGCAAGAAAGAAAGCGCTTTCTTCATTCTTTCAATATTGATACTGAAAAATTGACGCAAAAGCCAAACAAAGTCATGTGTAAGTAACGAACATGATCAACTGCGAAACAGAACATGTAGGAACGTCCGTCCGAATGAAAAGATCACATCGAAAAGATCTTGAAAGATATGAAAGTCCAACATCTCAATGTACAAAATTTAATCATCATCATCATAGAGTGGCGTCATCGTGGACGATAGTAGCCAGACAGTGGAGGAATGAATCAGCACTTCTAGCACTGGCTTTACGAGGAGGCTAATAATTGACAAGGGTCCCCAGAACCAAGCCCATGCTGGTCTACTCCCTGTGTATAGTCCCCCAGCCAGACTGCTGGTCTACTCCCTGTTTATAATCCCCCCGCCAGACCGCTGGTCTACTCCCTGTTTACAATCCCCCAGCCAGAGAAGTTAAAAATGTATGACAAAGTTCACGATGCAATAGGTGAACTTCACCACAGAAAACTATCTGAACTAAGTGAACCATGAATGACCAATACATGATCCGACGACGGTCATATTACAAAACCAATTTTTATTTAAAACATGAATAAACTAACCGAAAATATGATCACATTTGATTGCCTGAAACCACGGCAAAGACGAGAAAAAACATACACAAAACATAAACGAATGTGACAAGAGGTTTGAAGTGGATATGCACGAACACAGAGACCTTCCTCATCTCATTTGAATTTTGAATATTGTGTAAAGTGGATTTTATGATAGTTTCTTCTAAATTGAGTTGTCAGACCTGGTCGAGCCACCCAGGCAGTTTCGGGTTTATGAATAATCAGGAATAAACACACACAAATGACAATATTTTTGATTCAATGAGAGAGATCTCCGTTTGGTTGTTTGTCTACAGGGTCTAGGAGTATTTATTATCTTAATCTGACCTGGTTTCAGGGTTTTTCATAGAAACCCTTACGATTAACACTGCGACCTAAATAGGTCTATGGTGACCAGTAGATTCTATTTGGTTTTAATGTCCTGATTGAGATAGATAGTCAGGACGGGGGTTTTACTCTCCATTCGCTGGAAATCGCACCAGCTATTACCCCAGCCTGGGTAGGTCCGGAAATGCCAGCCTCACGTGTTTGGAGGGAACACAATTTTCTTAAAAAAGTTTGCCCCAAGCGGGGATCGAACTCGGGATCTCTGGACTACGGGCAGTAGTCTCAATGATCACGCCACGCAGGCTGGCTCCGGAAGTAAGTACAACAGGAAAATCATCTTACAATTTAAGAGAACAGATGGAAAAGGTTTTGGTAGAAAACGACGGTAGCCAGACAGTGGATTTATGACTCAGCACTTCTACCACTGTCTTTACAAGGAGGCTAATAATTGACAAGGGCCCCCAGAACTAAGCCAATGCTGGTCTACTCCCTGTTTACAGTCCCCAGCCAGACTGCTGGTCTACCCCCTGTTTATAGTCCCACAGCCAGACAGCCAGAAATAGATAAGAAAAAAAAAATGAACCGACTGTTTTCCACGGCATACCTGACTTATGAATAACATATCATCACTAACTTCAATACCAGAAGACGGAGAACACAAAGAAATGTTACCCTGTATACTCTTTCAAATCAACCGATTGTGGCTAATTTAAACGAAGAAAAAAAAGTCACCAACATCATCAACATTATCTTTGTGACAAATGACGAAATTTCATTCCACATGCTCTACCAGAGATATTCAAATGAAGACTAATCAGGTGAGCTCATTGAAGATCGGGACAGAAGACGGATTGACAGAATGAGCTCAAAGTTCAGAACTGAGCTCAGAACTTTGGACTTGGATGGAGTGGAAGAAGATCACAGTGTGGGAGGAGTCGCAATGAAGAGCTTGATGACACATTTAGTGCGGGTGTTGAAACTTGAGTCGATGAAACGATAAGCGCGCGATTAGCTCAGTGGTTAAGCACTCGCTTGCCATGCGGAAGGTCCTGGGTTCAATCCCCCGTGCCAACAAAAATTTGTATTCTTAATTTGGTTACAATTTGTTTGTAAGGGATACCACCTAATTGGGAAGTTTCGCCACAGTTCGGAGATTTTTCTTGATAAGTGTGAAACTTACATCAATTCTTTGGTATATTCAAGAGAGTAAATTTCGCCTAAGTTCAGAGATTTTTCTTTATAAGTGCGGAACATAATATCAAGAAAACCACAGGCTTTGACCTCGCCCCTTAGTTCACTACAAATTCTATTGTATTCTTTTTATTTCATGTCCTGTGTTGCAGAATGTATCATGTAGTTCATCAATAAAGTGTTAAATAATAAGAATAACTTACAACAATTCTTTGGTATCATATAGTATAGTAGTGCTTTATTTAGACTGTCGGCTCGAGACAAGAAGTCCCATTACGCTAACAGTTTTCATGGAGAGGAAATTTTGCCAAAGTTATGAGATTTTTCTTGATAAGTGCGAAACCTACAACAAATTTAATCTGTCGTGATGCTGGCATTCCGGCCCAACCCAGGCTGGGTGAGGTTAATGTGGGTAGCAGGTTTGTGAGTTTCCTGCGAATGGAGGGTAACACCCCCGTCGTGATATGACCATGCAGTTGAAAGCGACGTTAAAACCAAAAAAAAAAAAAAAAAAAAAATAATCTGTGGTATGACGAGTTCGATCTGACAACACTGTGCAGAAAGTCACCTCCTGCATGACTAACGTTTCCGCACGCGGCGTTGCCATTTTCTTGCCTGAGATTATCTGCCTGGCCACAAAACAAGTTTAGGTGTTCGCCTAGGAGACAACGCAGAGGAGACCTTGTGGTGCTCTTGTCATTTGCGTCGTTGCCAACTATCAAGTTACCATACGGTGTTGTTCAGAGCGAGTTACTGCTGTAGAATTGCACTGATTTGAATAAATTAGGCAATCCAGGATATGTCGAAGCGTGTGAGCTGACTTGGAAAATCAGTATCTGGGTCATTTTTTTTATTTTTTAAAGATGAGTGTTTCACAGCTTTTTTTATTTCGAAGCCATGAAACAGGAGCTACTGCATTGTTTGTGTGACTTTTCTTATGTGTTGTATTTATTGAAAATATAGTGCGCTGTAATTGGTTAAAATTTCTACTAGTTAAATGATTGGTAGGTAGTCAAGTGGTCAACAGGCTAGTCTGATAATCCAGATAGCGTTGGAGTTTGTGACCACAGTCATAATGATAAGGCTCTTTGTTTTGAGCATGAACCTTGCCTGGTGGTTACCTTCCACTAAAGAGTATTATTATTAAAAGTTCCTTATCATATTTTTGTTGATCACAATCGTGATGTCACAACTACTCAAACTCGCTTTACTAAATATTTGCTGAACTTGGGACTTGAACCACCGACCTCTATCTAGGTTACAAGTCCTTCGCCTTATCGATCAAGCTACTGAGGTCGATAAAGAGTATTATTATTTTTACTATATAGTATCAACTTGGATTGAATTTAATCCTGTATCAGAATACGACCCATAATCTATTTGTTGAGATTCATTCTCAATCGAGATCCAACACTCATTAGTCTCCTGTACGAGTTACCAATGTTCCAGTTCTAGTCGACACCATACAGACAGTATTCCGTTCTCGAACCAAAGCCTCGAACCTAATCATCTTGCTATCAGAAACGTGCCGAGAAACGAGACAGCCATTTCACGATTCTGAGAATTTCAATTATTTGCCTAATCTGTGCGCGAAGATCACTCGCTAGTCACACTCGAGGACAAATATTTCTTGTTCAGACTGCAATGCTGTGTTTCAAAGAATCAACTGTGAAATTTTTCAGGCACCAAGTTTGAAATATCAAGACACCACCAACTGTAAAATGACAAGAAATGAACTGTCAAATTTCCAGACGTCAAAATAAAAAACTCGAAGGTTTAATTTTAAAGATATTCGTCATGATTCTTATTATTTTAATATAAAATAGATAAATAGATACATCAAGATACATGAAGTACTTCATGTATCCATTTCAACATTTTCAACCGAAATTTCAGACAGAGGTGTTGCAGTAATCCAGGTTGGTTCGAATCTCACACACTGCATGAAATAGTTTGAACATTAAGCTCGTCTGTTGGTTACCTTCCACTAGAGTGTTATTGACTGCTGGAGTTAAGGGACTTTTCAGTCTTACCTCGGCAGTATAAACAAAGTATATATACTAATATTGTATTCTATTATTATTATGTCGTGAAAGACACGAAAAGATATTATTTTCCCAGCGCAAACCCACACAGTACATTGACTAGTCTTAAATCAGCAAAAACAACAACCATTACTGAGAACTATATTGATGTTATCAAAGAAGTTTTTCTTAGCAAGAAATCCATCGTAACAGCAAATACACCCAAGACTAGCCATCTTCACAACTGTTCGTTATGAGAAACCAATGATGTTTGCTTTTTACTTTCCTTATTTCACTTGAAATGAGACAGTATTGCTAATTGTGTTCATGTTGAACTTTTCGCGGAAATATTTCAAAACGTAAATAATACTAATAATACTCTTTAGTGGAAGGTAACCTTGATATAAGAGAACAAAACTCAGGTCAAAGTTAGCTCTTCTTCAGGGGAAAGGAACCTCTTTATAAGAGAAACCTGGATATAAGAGAAAAAAAATCTGGTCCCTTCATAATAATAATAATACTTTGTAGTGGAAGGTGGAACCACCAGGCGAGGTTAATGCTCAAAGCATTTTCTACCACCTAATCCTCAGAATCTTATTATTACGTTGTCATCTCTATATATAAAACAGAAAAAAGGACTACCTACCTACCTACCTACCTACCTACCTATGTTTGTTTGTTTGTTTGTCCGGAGTTGTTTAGCCAAAACGGTAAGAGATAGCGAAAAATGTCTCAGAATTGACCCCCCCAAAACCATTATCGCTTTGTCCAGAAAAATTATAAAAAGTTCAAAAAGGCATTGCTGTCCAGCAGTACGGCCATGCCTTAGTAAATTTGAAATTTAGTCCCGCTGCAAAGCACGGGCAAACGGCTAGTATACTCAAATAAATGAGGAAAAATTCATGCGGTGGGTGGAATTCGAAACAACGGATCCCTACGCTACCTGGATTGCCAGACTAGCGCGTTAACCACTTGACTACCGTGTACTATACAGGGTGTCCCACCAAACTTGGACACCTCAAATTACTCGGCCCCTGAAAGAGTTTTTGAAAAATAAAAAATCCTAGGGTACATGGTCTAATTATGCGGTTTCAGTCATGAAATTTTTTTTATACAGGGTGGTTCAAAAGTCAGAAATTGAGGTGTCAACTTTCGATTTTTAAATGGATCGACCTGAATTTTATTTGATAATTTTACTTCTTAATTGTTCCTGAGTACTTTTTTAAGCAAAAGTTTTACATACAGGGTGGTTTTTTTTCGACCAATTTTTTTTCTAAATCTCGAATAACTCAAGTTTGTTTAATTTTTTCGATAACAAGAATAGAAAGTGTTTGTGTAATGAAAACACGCACTTTCAATTGTCATCAAATTTTTTTTATATAGGGTGGTTCACAAGTGAAATAATGACTTGATTTTTTTTTAAACTGAGTTTTTTTAATTTTTTATTTGGAATTAATAATTCTAACCTAATTTTACACATTTTTTGTTAGTCATATCGAAAAACAAAACTAAAGTGTTGTACCGGGTGAGACATAATTTTTTTGTGACACCCTGTATATGGGCAGTCAAAGAGACGTAAAATTAAATATAAAAACTAAATGTGCAAGAAAAACTTCGATTTTTAATTATATAAAAAAGTTATGGTGTTTTAACTAATATTGTCACATGGACCACCCTGTAGATATTTTCTTAAAACATCATATGGGTAGTCGAAATTGTCTAAAATTCAACGAGGAGTCCAAATCTGAAAGGAAAAATTAATTCAAAAAGCCATTTTCAATTTTGTGTCTACACCTACCTACTTTTCATTTCTAGTTTTAAAATCATTCAGTGTGTACACCAAATTGAAAATGGCTTCAAAATTCGTGTTTTTTACTTGTTTTTCCCCACGATTCGAAGTCTTCGTTGAATTTTATACAACCTCGAGTACCCACATGATAGTTTAAGAGAATATCTACAGGGTGGTCCATGCGACAATATTAGTTAAAACACCATAACTTTTTGATATCATTAAAAATCAAAGTTTTTCTTGCACATTTAGTTTTTATATTTGATTGTGTCACAAAAAAATTATGTCTCACCCTGTACAACACTTTAGTTTTGTTTTTCAATATGACCAACAAAAAATATGTAAAATTAGGCGAAAATTATTAATCTGTAATAAAAATTTAAGAAAACTCAGTTTTAAAAAAAATTAAGTCATTATTTCACTTATGAACCGCCCTGTATAAATTTTTTTGCTGTAAATTAAAAGTGCGTATTTTCATTACACAAACACTATCTATGATTGTTATCGAAAAAATTAAAAGAAATCGAGTTATTCGAGATTTAGAAAAAAAATTGGTCGAAAAAAACCCACCCTGTATGTAATATTTTAGTTTAAAAAAGTACTCAGGAATCATGTAGAAGTAAAATTATCAAAAAAAAATCAGGTCGATCCATTTAAAAATCGAAAGTTGACACCTCAATTTCTGACTTTTGAACCACCCTGTATAAAAAAAAAATTCATGACTGAAACCGCATAATTAGACCATGTACCCTAAGATTTTTTATTTTTCAAAAACTCTTTCAGGGGCCGAGTAATTTGAGGTGTCCAAGTTTGGTGGGACACCCTGTATACCAAAATATTCTTCGGACTGAGTATGTACAGCAGAGAGTAAACTTAGCTTTAGCTTGTGTTAAAAGATTTAGTGTGGTTTTCATGGCTTGAATCAACAATGAAAATATTCCAAGAATGTCCTTTTCCAAATTCGGAAAATTTCTCATGAAGACATAGACAATATTTGTGAACTTTTGTGATAATTGAGATGGTACTTATTTGAATGCTCGTCGAAGGTCAATATGCAATTACACATGCTATACCACCCAAAAATACAAAATTCTTTGAAAAAAATCTCATGTGACAATTGTACAATGTTTGCCTAGCTCTGCTAATACTGATCCAAAGACAATATGTGAAAATTTTTGAACAACAACAACAACAAATTTTTTTGCAAACATTATGTTTGATTTGTTTCGTTTGATGATTGATTCTGGCGCGGGAAATGCTATTTGATGTTTGGATGTGCTTCCTTCAACAGCTAACAAAGCAGACTCCGAAAGCATTGAAATTGCTGTTGAACCTAGCCTAAAAGACGAGACCGCATCTATCGACTCCCTCATGGAGTATTTAAAACAAACTAAACTGATTAACCTGATTTAGTTCATTGAGGAATCGGCGCGAACGACCCACTACATCAGTGGTGTTAAAGCGCCTAACAGAAGAAGAAGAAGAAAGCATTGAAAGCATAACTTTTAACATTATACACGAAGAATGGTGCATTTATTATACTGTACATTTACGTAGAAATCTATGGATGGTATAGAATGGTCCAGAGGTCTAGGCATTATCACCACCCTTTGATCAAACTTGGTTTAATTTTCTTCTCTATAATTTGTCTTCAATTGCATTGTATTTAATAATATTTTATATTATAATTATATTTTCGACAATAGTTCCGATTTTTTTTTTTTTTTTTCATTAGAGATAGTAAATTTCTGTCATTTGTAATCCAGAAGGCAAAGTAGCAAAGTACTCAGAATACTTGAGCAATGTCCTCTCTGGATTACAAGAAACAGCAATTTTCTCATATCTTCAATTGTATTTGAAATAGTTTAATCATATTATATTTGCAGAGATAGAATACGCAATAATTGTCCTAGGTGCCTGGTTTTTGCCTATTGTTTAAAGATATTGTATTTGCACAGATAGAAGACGCAATAATCATCCTAGGTGCCTGGTTTTCTGCCTGTCACGAGAGTAATGATGTCGCATCAGCTTTGATTTTGACCTGGCCACCCCAGGATGTACCGGGGATCAAGGCTACAGTGACGTCACAAGGATGCTTCTACGACAGGTGAACACTGACTACAGCTCATGGTCCAGATGTACTGAGTTCTATCCCCGCGAGAGACAGAATAAGCATCTTTCCTATCTAAAGGTACTGGAATTTCACTGTTGGACGTCTAGAATACACAAAAGGTGTTTAAAATTTCGAGATTTCCTCAGAGAACCTGCTTTCAAACAATATCAAACGTACACACCAACAATCTAGTTACTTGAATTTTGTAATTTTAAGCTATCCAAATAGCCGAGCCAGCGTTGTATTCACCGATTCTCGTAGGATCACCGAAATAAAGAAACGGCAACGTCTAGCGAGGTGACAAACTTCAAGATGATGGCATTCCGGCCCAACCCAGGCTGGGTGAGGTTTATTCGGGTAGCAGGTTTTTGAGTTTCCTGCGAATGGAGGTAACACACCCCCGTCGTGATATGACCATCCAGTTGAAAGCGACGTTAAACCCAACTTAAAACGACGTTAAACCCAACTCATGAACGAGCGAATATTTCTCAGAAAAACTCCTATAAATATAAATGAGAACAATTCAAGTAATTTTTATAAATATGTTCTAGGAGTTTTATAAATTTTCCTCGTGTTGGATTTCCGTGTAAGAAAACTGTGCTTCATGGAAAGTTACCACAGCAAAAGAATCAATTAGTGATGGAGCCAATAGAGGAATTCAAACAACAACTTACCACAACAGAATCAACATTTTTTTATATGTTTATAAATATTTTTCCTTTTTATTGTATATATTGTTTCCATTTTTTAATTGTTATAATAATTATTTCTACTGTAAATATGTCTTTCTATATCTAATAAAGTGTTTAGTAATAATTAATAATTGATGGAGCCATAGAGGAATTCAAACAACAACAACATAATATTATCAGGAGTTCCCCACTACGAGCACGAGGCTGGAAAATGCATTTCTATTGGTTGCATAATCACGAGTAATCTTGAAGAATTGTGCACATTTTCTGCACAACTCAAGGTCGAAGGGTTATGCAATCACGAATTTTCTTTCAAGAAATCTTTCATGAAAGCTCAAGAGATATACGAGATATTTGTCATGGTACAAAATAAACTTATACCTCGTGTAAAAACCAAAAATTCATATTTGTGTCATCATCATCATCATAGGAAGGCGTCATCGTGTCATACATTTTTATTTTTTTAATAAGGTAGTTTTACCCTGGAACTGCTTTCGTTAAGGGACTTTTCAGTCTTACCTCGGCAGTATAAACAAAGTATATACTAATATTCTATTCTATTATTATTATGTCGTGAAAGACACGAAAAGATATTATTTACCCAGTGCAAACCCACACAGTACATTGACTAGTCTTAAATCAGCAAAAACAACAACCATTACTGAGAACAATATTGATGTTATCAAAGAAGTTTTTCTTAGCAAGAAATCCATCGCAACAGCAAATTAATACACCCAAGACTAGCCATCTTCACAACTGTTCGTTATGAGAAACCAATGATGTTTGCTTTTTACTTTCCTTATTTCACTTGAAATGAGACAGTATTGCTAATTGTGTTCATGTTGAACTTTTCGCGGAAATATTTCAAAACGTAAATAATACTAATAATACTCTTTTGTGGAAGGTGACCTTGATATAAGAGAACAAAACTCAGGTCAAAGTTAGCTCTTCTTCAGAGGAAAGCAACTTCTTTATAAGAGAAACCTGGATATAAGAGAAAAAAATCTGGTCCCTTCATAATAATAATAATAATACTTTGTAGTGGAAGGTGGAACCACCAGGCGAGGTTAATGCTCAAAGCATTTTGTACCACCTAATCCTCAGAATCTTATTATTACGTTGTCATATACTCAAATAAATGAGGAAAAATGCAATTCGAACCAACGGATCCCTACGCTACCTGGACTGCCAGACTAGCGCGTTAACCACTTGACTAGCAGTGTACTATATACCAAAATATTCTTCGGACTGAGTATGTACAACAGAAAGTAAACTTTGCTTTAGCTTGTGTTACAAGATTTAGTGTGGTTTTCATGGCTTGAATCAACAATGAAAATATTCCAAGAATGTCCTTTTCCAAATTCGGTAATTTTACTTATTTGCATGCCCGACGAAGGTTAAATAAATAGTTAACTACACATTCTATAACACCCAAAAATACTGGATTCTTTGAAAAAAATCTCATGTGAAAATTGTACAATGTTTGCCTAGCTTTGCTAATACTGATCCAAAGACAATATGTGAACAATTTTGAACAACAACAACAACAAAAAAAATTCTATTTTTTTGCAAACATTGTGTTTGATTTGTTTCGTTTGATGTTTGATTCTGGCGCGGTAAATGCTTTTTGATGTATGGATGTGCTTCCTTCAACAGCGAACAAATCAGACTCCGAAAGCATTGAAATTGCTATTGAACCTAGCCTAAAAGACGAGACCGCATCTATCGACTCCCTCATGGAGTATTTAAAACAAACTAAACTGACCACTACACCAGTGGTGTTAAAGCGCCTAACAGAAGAAGAAGAAAGCATTGAAAGCATAACTTTTAACATTATACACGAAGAATGGTGCATTTATTATACTGTACATTTACGTAGAAATCTATGGATGGTATAGAATGGTCCAGAGGTCTAGGCATTATCACCACCCTTTGATCAAACTTGGTTTAATTTTCTTCTCTATAATTTGTCTTCAATTGCATTGTATTTAATAATATTTTATATTATAATTATATTTTCGACAATAGTTCCGATTTTTTTTTTTTTTTTTTTTCATTAGAGATAATAAATTTCTGTCATTTTTTATCCAGAAGGCAAAGTAGCAAAGTACTCAGAATACTTGAGCAATGTCCTCTCTGGATTACAAGTAACAGCAATTTCCTCAGATCTTCAATTGTATCTGAAATAGTTTAATCATATATTTGCAGAGATAGAATACGCAATAATTGGCCTAGGTGCCTGGTTTTCTGCCTATTGTTTAAAGATATTGTATTTGCACAGATAGAAGACGCAATAATCATCCTAGGTGCCTGGTTTTCTGCCTATTGTTTATAGATATTGTATTTGCACAGATAGAAGACGCAATAATCATCCTAGGTGCCTGGTTTTCTGCTTGTCACGAGAGTAATGATGTCGGATCAGCTTTGATTTTGAGCTGGCCACCCCAGGATGTACCGGGGATCAAGGCTACAGTGACGTCACAAGGATGCTTTACGACAGGTGAACACTGACTATATCGCCGTGGTGAAGGGGTTACGACTACAGCTCATAGTCCAGAGGTCCTGAGTTCGATCCCCGGGAGAGACAGAATTTTTCAACAAATATTTTCTGTTCCCAGGATGTACGGAGGATCAAGTACGGGTTACGACTATAGCTCATGATCTAGAGATCTTGAGTTCAATCCTCGGGATGGGCAGAATTTCTTAACAAATATTTTCTGTTGCTTTCCGAAACCAACTTCTATAGCTTGATCGATAAGGCGGCGGACTTCTAATCCAGAGGTCAGCCCAAACCAGGCTAGGTGAGGTTCATGCGGGTAGCCGGTTTGTGAGTTTCCTGCGAATGGAGGTAACACACCCCCGTCGTGATATGACCATCCAGTTGAAAGCGACGTTAAACCCAACTTAAAACGACGTTAAACCCAACTCATGAACGAGCGAATATTTCTCAGAAAAACTCCTATAAATATAAATGAGAACAATTCAAGTAATTTTTATAAATATGTTCTAGGAGTTTTATAAATTTTCCTCGTGTTGGATTTCCGTGTAAGAAAACTGTGCTTCATGGAAAGTTACCACAGCAAAAGAATCAATTAGTGATGGAGCCAATAGAGGAATTCAAACAACAACTTACCACAACAGAATCAACATTTTTTTATATGTTTATAAATATTTTTCCTTTTTATTGTATATATTGTTTCCATTTTTTAATTGTTATAATAATTATTTCTACTGTAAATATGTCTTTCTATATCTAATAAAGTGTTTAGTAATAATAATAATTGTTGGAGCCATAGAGGAATTCAAACAACAACAACATATAATCAGGAGTTCCCCACTACGAGCACGAGGCTGGAAAATGCATTTCTATTGGTTGCATAATCACGAGTAATCTTGAAGAATTGTGCACATTTTCTGCACAACTCAAGGTCGAAGGGTTATGCAATCACGAGTTTTCTTTCGAGAAAACTTTCATGAAAGCTCAAGAGATATACGAGATATTTGTCAAAGCACAAAATAAACTTTAACCTCGTGTAAAAACCAAAAATTCATAATTATGTCATCATCATCATCATAGGGTGACGTTATCGTGAACGATTTGTGTCATACAATTTTTTTAATAAGGTAGTTTTCCGTCGTAACCGCTTTCGCATTACTTCAGGGCACTTTACAACTATGTCATGCCGGTTATGGAAAATTTCCACTCCGGCTGGGATTCGAACCCGCAACTACCAGATCAGCAACCAATGTTCTTAACCACTGAGCCACGGAGGTCGGCTCACTATGTCATAAATACAATCTTCCTCTCTTGTGCCTGAGTCATATAATACATAGGTAAGTTTCAAAACTACCTGTTACGAGTACATCAATTTTATCAGTGTCTGTAATTGAGTTTCTGTTTTTAGACACTTTTACAACCTCTTGTTAAAAAAAGTACTTATTTTTAACTTTGGCTAGTTAAAACGTCTATTAATTCCGCCCTAGATTTTTGTTTTTGGGAATCTTTTGACGAGTTCCAACCTCTTGGTATCAAAAAACACTTACTTTTTTATTTGAAAAATTTGACGTCCATCAATTCCGCCCTAAGTTACCGTTCTTAGGGGGTCTTTTGACACTTTTCCAACCGGTTGTTACAATCACAAGTACTCACTTTTTCCTTTCACAAATTCGGACGCCTTGTCGGCGCCCGACCCGGGGTTGGAGATGAACGACCCTTTCGGATGGTTGGTCCGGGCCTGAGCGCTCGACAGGAGGCAGAAGACGACTCCCAGCCAAAGTCCGGTCCACATGGCTAGGACGAGAGCAGGGATGGCACATCCTGCATGTTACAAGGGGAGGGGGGAAGAGGACGAAGGCGCGGTGCGGGGGGTGACTTTCGACAGACCGACAAGGAGGGACGTCGAAACGTTGTCTTCAGTACTCTTCAGACGGAGAGAGGAAAGTGTTAGAACCAGGCCCTCAAAAACGCGTCTTATTGTTAAATTTAATTTTTTTTTTTTTTTTTTAATGAGTTGTTATTTTTTTATTTGAGTTGTTTGAGTTTGAAATTAATTTTTGCACAGCCTAATATTTCAATACATCCACTTTAAATTGATGTAAAATTTATCTCGATTTAGTTTTTTTTTTTGTGTTAATTTGATATTATTTTTTGCACAGCCTAATATTTCAATACAAGCACTTTAAAATGATGTAAAATTTATCTCGATTATGTTTTTTGTGTTAATTTGATATTATATTTTTTTTTGCACAGCCTAATAATTCAATTTATCCACACTTTAATTGATTTTAAATTTAGGTCGAATTTCAGTTACTTTATAGATAAGACTAGACTGGTATTTGTGATTTTTTTAATAGATATGTTATTGAATTTGAAATATTGTATTATAATTATATGACACCTTTTATCACAACGAAATGGAAAATATGTTTAAATAAAAATTTATGGGTAGAAAATCGGTTAACTAAATTTAATAAATAATAATTTATGTATTGCTTCAACTTGTGGACGGATAAATTTTATTTTGTATTGATTAATTTTTATGTCATTAGATTTTGTAAAATTTGTTATTATTTTATATTGATCGATTTTAGTTTTTATGTCATCAACTTGTAATTTGTTTTTATTATTTTATATTTATATATTTTAGTTTATGTCATTAACTTGTAAACAATTTTACAAGTTTTTTTTACAATTTTATGGCATGTTTTATCGACTTCTCTGGGCGACGCGCAACCTCAAAGTTCTGATGCTGAGCAGACTTGGAACGAACTTGGAGCGCGCTGCATGCTTCATGTTGACACGGGCGGGATGCGAACCTCTGTACTACTGACTATATTTACCTGGGAACAGAGAAGAGAAGAGATGGGTTAGTAAAACGAAATACATCAAACCACCTCGGCCGAGGTGTGAATAATAATAACAATAAATCATTTGACACCGACCTCAGTAGCTGGATCGATAAGGCGGTGGACTTGTATTAACCTGGAGGTCGGTGGTTCAAGTCCCGGGTTCAGCGTAGATTTAGATATCACGTGATATCTAAATCACGTGATATCTAAATCTACGCTGAAACCGGGATATCACGAAAGTGATAAACACAAATATGATAACTTAAAAAAAATCATTTGTTTTACTTTTACGAGAAGAGCCGACTCCAACAGCAATTATTATTGTTAATATGGGATAAGGCAAGGGGAATATATATTTGTTTTATTTTTAATTTCTTCTTTATATACAGAGGACCGATCCTAAGCCATATTTAATTAGCTTCTAAGATGATACAAGGAATGCCTCATACAAAAAGAGACTCAGGGCGAAATTCATAGACAACTTCGATAACTTAAGTCATTGCTTAGCGTCGGTTTTCCCTATCTTACACAGTACGCAATCCGTGACTTAGCACCACAGAGGTATTACAAAAACGATTAATTTTATAATGCCATCTCTCTTCCACCCAACCCTTATATGGGGAAAAACGAACACAATACTTTATTGATCGATTGTGTATCGATTTATCGAACACAATTAGAAACGTATCGGAAGTAATAGTACCAAGTAAAAAAAATAATCTATGTAACATACACTTGAGATGGCAACTGTTGGTATACTATGACTACTATGGTACTATGAGTATCTGCCCACCTCCGTGGCTTAGTGGTTAAGAGCATTGGTTATCAACCATCTAAATATAGATAAAGAAAATGGTGATAAAAAACACCTGCCCTAATCAGCATCAGGCCGGTAATCATTTCCCACACGTGGGGGCGATAGAGGAAAGTCGGAATACAAATGGCCAGTAAAAAATTATAATAAATAAATGTGTTTCTTTGTGTTATTATATCACAATTTTAGTGGGTAGCGCAGTATTGTAGGACTTTACCGTATCTTTGTTATCCTAATATCTTATTTTTGCCTATAATTCCGCCACTGGTCGCTGCTCACATTAAAGCAGCTACTCATTTTTCTTCACGAGGTGTGAGATAATTATAATAACAACAACAGTTGAGTTTGGCTTGAACCTCCTTGAAACAACAACAAAGTGAAGTGTGCTCCGTGTTTAATCTTAATAAATTATAGTGTTTTAACCATTTATAAATTATAAAACTGTGCACAAATCAAAAACTAAACAACCAACTTTGATCACAAATTGCAATCATTCGTGGAGTCTCGCGTTAAACCGCAAATTTGCGAGTTTAAGTTCGCGAACCAAATAACGAATTTCCAAGGAGGTATCTACGTTCTGGAATAAAAAACTAGCCCCATCGGAGAAGTGCGGCATTATTTACCTTATCAGATCATATCTACAGTACTACCACCCGTAATTTAGTTCAATAATCTTCAATCCCACATTGAAAGAGGAAGAACCAACAGGCGGGCCCTGACGGCAACACACTCAACCCAGGACGCGCGACGGCAAGGACTGTTATCAACATTTCATCAAGCGGCAAATATTCAAAACTCAATCAATTTGTAAACATCAGGCTCAAAAAAAGATCATTTCTCTGTAGTTTTATCACTTTGATTTATTTCAGCATTAATTAATATCATTTGTTAAGAAATTATTTCACAGTTATGTCACATCATTGAATATACTGCTTATATTTTAAGAGATTATTTCAACATAATCAATGTTGTCTGGATTAATAGAGAATATCCCACCACTCTATGGATCACTCAACTTACACTAATCTGTAGCAATACTCAGATATATATTTACATTTAGAAATAATAAATAAAACCATTATTTACTGTTGAAAGTTCAAAATGAATCAAAAGGATTTGGAGGATTTCATGACCCGTTTTATGACTCAATTTGGCGAGAATTTACAAACAAATTTAGTTGCTGGAGTCCAAGCTCAAATTGCTCCATTGGTTAATCGACTTTCAATTGCGGAACAATCAATATTAACTCATGAAGAAGAAATCGTAGGATTAAAGAATCAATTACAAGAAGAAATAACAAAGAATGAGAAAGAGAGAACTCGCAATGATCAAGAGAGAAGGAAAAGGAACCTTCTGGTTTTCAACATGGAGGAGGAGGGAGATGAAGATAACACAAAGCTGGAACGTAAGGTCTTAATTTTTATTAGATATACCATGAAAGTTACTTGTACTAGTGAGGACATTGACTATATTTCACGTCTTGGTGGTATGGAAAAAAATAAAAGACCAGTCTTGATTCGTTTCACAACTTTAAAGAAAAAAAATTGAGATACTTAAAAGTAGAGCTAATTTGAAGGACTCTCCATATAGTCTCGATGAAGATTTTTCAAAGGAGGTGAGGGAAAAAAGAAAGTCTCTTTTACCTGAATTAAAAAAGTTACGAAATGAAAATAAGATCGCAGTGCTAAGGTATGATCAGATTGTTGTTTTAAAACAAGATAAAAAGAATATTCGACAGGGAGGTGGTGATGCTGCAATGGATACTCATCAAGGAATAGAGCAGGAGAGAAAACGCATGAGGTACCCGCCGCTGCTTACACCGGCAAGGCTTACGGTCGACAGCGGTGGTACCAGCAGTGGCACAGGGAACAGTGGCGGAGACAACAGTGGAGGAGAGATGAATGGTGCAGTCAGCGGCGGAGGAGGAAATTCAACAGGAGAAATTGCAACAGCCAGCACAGATGGGATGTAGCAATTAAAGGTTATATGTTGGAACTCACAAGGATATGGTAATTTTTGTAACTTAGATGAAGAACAGAAATCAAGAATTTTGCAATCTCAAATTATTTGTTTAATTGAAACATGGTTACTAAAGGATGCAATACTTCCAGCATGGGCTAGGGAAGAGTATAATACTGTCGAGAGTGTAGCTCAGAGGACAGGGGCAAGGGGTCGAGCAAGTGGTGGCTTATTGATTCTCGTTAGGAAAACTTTAAATTATAGGGTTTTAATTTCTTCTGATAGCACTATACTATTGGAAATTAGCATTAATGATAATAACTTAATAGTAGGGTGTCTTTACCTTAAACCAGACATTGATATCACAGATTTTTTTGAAAACTTATTTTTCTCCTGTTCTTATGTCTTTGATAATAATAATTCAAACAAAATAATTTTAGGAGGAGACATGAACTCTCATATTGGAGAAGAAGGAGGAGTGGAAGAGGATTTGGTGCTAGGCTCAGTGTTAACACCAGAGAGAACTTCACTAGAGAGAAAGACTTCAAGAAGGGGCCAAGACTTATTATCATGTATGGACGAACTAGGACTCACGGTGCTGAATGGCAGAGTACCGGGCGACACACCATCTCAATATACTTTTATAGATGAGCGTAAGAAGGGTACAGGAGAATACTTTGAGAGTAGTGTGTTAGACCTGGTGTTCTGTAATGAATCACTTATGCCTGAAGTATGTTCATTAGAGGTCTCAAATTATATCCACACTTCGGATCACCTACCCGTTGAATTGATTTTAGACATGTGGCTTATCCAATCTCATGGTAATCAGAACATCCAAAATTTTAAAAGGCTTAAATGGAAAGAAATTTACAAGTGTGGATACAGCGAAAACCTTTTGAAGGAACTAAATAATGCTGAATGTACCCTGGATTTATTAAACTATGAGACACAAATAACAGAAATGAGTAATATATTAAAAGCAAGCATTTTAAAAATAGCAGATGAACATAAGATGACGTATTACTACAATAAAAAAGATTTGAAACGGCCTGGTTGGTACAACTCAAACTGCCAGACAAGCAAATATCTCACAAGAAAGAAATTTAGATTGTGGAAAAAATATGGAACAAAAAGAAACCTGTATAATTACATTGAAGAAAAGAAGAAATATAGAAAAACGATCATTGAATCAAAGAAATTATTTTACAACAAACAGAAAGAAAAGTTAAGCAATGTTAAAAATGCAAGCGATTTTTGGAAGACTGTCAAAATATATAAGCCCCAGACACAATTAAGAGAAAACCCTATTGAAAAATCGGAATGGGAAAATAGTTACAATTCTTTTTATAGCAATGTTACTATGAATGAACTTAAACTATACGGGGTGGGACATGAAACACTGGATGCTGAAATTTTGACATCTGAAATTGAAACTGTTCTTAATAAAATTAAAAGTAATAAATCACCAGGACCAGATCTCATCCAAAATGAATTTTATAAAAATATTAATAATGTAGAATACCTGCAAATACTTTTTAATAAGATTTTAGAATATGAACACATACCTGCAGAGTGGAGTCTAAGTCACATTTCCTGCATCCACAAGAAAGGAGAAAGAAGTAATACTGAGAATTATCGTGGAATTGCCCTATTGAATACCTTAACAAAAATATTCACACAAATTCTCAACAACAGAATGATTCAATGGGCAGATAAAGAACATATTATACCTGAAGAGCAGGCAGGATTCAGGAAAGGGCGTGGATGTGTGGATCAAATATTTACATTAAATGCGCTAATACAGATACAATTAAAATTTCAAAAACAAAAATTATACGCATGCTATGTTGACTTCAAGCGTTGTTTTGACCTTTTGTCTCACAGAATTATGTGGCAGAAACTTTACAGTTTAGGATTATCACCAAAAATCATTAGAATAATTAAGAACCTTTATGATAATGCAACTTGTAAAATTAGAGCGAAAAATGACGAATATACTGATGAAATAAAGATAACTAAGGGGATCTTGCAAGGTGAGTCCGCTTCACCACTGCTCTTCAGTCTGGTGACAAGTGACATTGTAAAGTTCCTGCGTGACAGAGGGTGCTCAGGTATTCAACTCAATAATAACGTCAATACCTTCATACTGATGTATGCTGATGATTTAGTCTTGCTGGGGCACAGTAAGATAGACCTCCAGAAGAAGCTTGATGCTCTTGGAGCGTATTGTGCATTAAACGAACTTGAGGTCAACACAGACAAATCTAAGGTGATTGTGTTTCGAAAGGGAGGAAGACTTTCTCCAGGTGATAAATTCTACTACAATGAGAAACCCATGGACATAGTAACCACATACACGTACCTGGGAGTTGTTTTTTTTCCTCAGGTCTTTTCAACGCACACGTAAAGCACGCGATGTCAAAATCAAGTAAAGCTTTAGCTAATATACGACAGATAATGGTCAATTCAAAAATGAATTCATGGGACTCCAGACTTCGACTCTTTGAGGCAGTGGTGAAGGTCACGCTTCTATATGCAGCTGAGGTGTGGGCATTGAGATATAGTGATAACATAGAAGTCACACAAACAAAATTCATAAAGATGGTATTATGTTTATACAACACCACTCCTAACCATTACCTTCGCCTTGAGACTGGGATTGTAAAGCTTTCAAGCTCTGTATTAAAGATGTGTCTGAATTGGTGGATCAGAGTAAAAAATATGCCTGAAGAACGCCTACCAAAATTATGTCTCAATAAATTGGAGGCAATGGAAGAAAATTATGAGAATACAAGTTATAACTGGTCCTGTCAAATAAAAAAAATGTTCCAGGAAACAAATGAAAGGCAAAATTTCAATTTAGGATATATACAAAAAAATATGGAGGTAATAATAAAAAGATATGAAACACATCTTGTTAAAAAAGATGAGGATAGAGTTAAACAATCCCATTATAATTATTACTATAAAAATATAAAACAGAACCATACAAGAGAGAAGTATTTACAGTATAAAGTACAAATTGATAAAATTAGAATTATAGCACAGCTTAGAATGTCAGGGGAGAAATTTAATTTTTTAACACAGGGGGAAAAAACACAGTTGGAGTACCACTGAAATATGTAACCTTTGCAACATGAGGAGGGAGGAAACTTTAGAACACCTATTTCTAGAATGTCCTCACTATGACCAACTTCGAGAGAAATATTTGCCAAAAATTACCAATCCAAGCCTGAACACAGCCAAAGTAGAGCAAATAATAACTATATCGTGTGAGACTCAGCTAAATAATGTTTATTATTTTGTAAAAAGTATACTGAAAAGAAGGAAATTTTTAAGAAATGAATGATCTCTAATTTTTCTTTATCTAAATATTCATAAAGAAAGAAAAGCAAAGTTGATTAAAGTCATCTATTTGATTTTTATGTTATTCTAAACCTATAGGCACCTGACTCATAAAAATTCAGTTGTTAACTTTTAATTACTAGGTATTATTTTTTAATGTTAAGTTTCTTGAATTCCTTTATTATTATTTTGATATTAAAAACTATTCTCATAAATAAGGTAATGGAATAATTCAACTCTCATTTAGTTTTATATGTATTTTATTAATTTGCAATGCCAAACTCTTTGTAACAAAATGTAATCCTACATTTAATACAAATAAAATTTATATTCTATTCTATATTCTATATTCTATATAATAACAACAACAGTATTTACATAGGAACAAGAGGAAGAACAAAATATATATATAATAAATATGTATCGGGTTCGAACCCGGCAAGCGAGTGCTTAACCACTGAGCTATTTTAACTTTAGTTTCAGAGGGGAACCGTTAGCTAGAACCACGATACGATTGAAAACTCAGTGACAGTGGAGAAGATGCACTGTGCATGATGCATGATAATACACACGGACTCACAAGTTCAAAATCAATCATCGATCAAACGGACCCTTGGAAGTTACACGTATAAGACTCTCGAGCTTTATGACTTGGAAGAAACATAAATTTATTAATTGAAAACACTTAATCTCCGAGCTATACAGACGAGGTGCAAAGCAACGCCGGCAGAGGCAGAAGATCGTCATGGGTGACTTACAGGCACACTGACGCAACAAATGAACTTTCACCGACATGCATGTGGAGATGCGCCAGTGCTGTGTCGACAGTATCGACAAAGTCAATAAGTATAATAATAATAATTTAAAAAATCCTCAATCTTCTTCTTCTTTTCAACATTATCAGATACACTGCCCAATATGGACACAATACTTCCTCGTGATTGGTTCATATTATATAAATTTGGCAATTTTGAGATATTATACTAAATCACTTCTTCTTCTTCTTTTACTCTGTTTTAGCCCACTCAAGCAAGGTCAACGTTGTTCAACCTCATGGTTGAGGTTGGTTTGTTTTGGCACTTTTTTACGGCTGGATGCCCTTCCTAACGCCAACGATTCTATTTGATTTAACGTCCTGGATTTCACCCTCTATTCGCTGGGAATCGTACCAGCTACCCACATTAACCTCACCCAGCTTGGGTAGGGCCGGAAATGCCAGCCTCACATGTACGGAGGGAACAGAATTTTCTGTGTGAAAAATCTGCTCCGACCGGGGATCGAACTCAGGATCTCTGGACTACGGGCAGTAGTCACAACCGTTACGCCACGGAGGACAATTCTAACATGCACTAAATTCCTCGATATTCCTGATAAGCTGGGCAAGATGCTTGTTGAACATTTCTCAACAAATATCGCCAGAAGTACACCTTTTAAACTGTCCAGCGAAGAAAAGTAATAAAAATAAATGAGACCAAGGAAGTTTTCGCATTCGGACGAGAGAGAAAAAAATTCACACCACATTCACATAATATTTCAGCTGTTCGCTACATTTTCAGACCTCTCTCGTCAGCACATGAGATCACATCAGCTTGTTACTTCCGAGAAATTTCTAATATTAGAGCATTGTGTTCGTTTTTGTAAAAAAAAATATTTTTTTGCTTCCATTTCAATTTTACTTCCGAAAATTTTCTAATATTAGAAATCGGAAGTATTGTGTTCGTTTTTGTAAAAAAAATAATATTTTTTTTGCTCCGATTTCAATTTTTTTCACATATCTGGAAGTTTCATAACCTCCTGAGCAACTGTGGTTTTGTGTCCGCTTGTCGGTCTGTTAAAAATATTCCTTGTAAAGCGCAAATCTCGGAAACTACTCAACGGATTTTGATGAAATTGCACACCTATAGGAGACGTGCTGTAGATGGTCCCATTCTAAATTCATCAACTTCGTACTGGCGGTTCTGGGTGAAAGAGACGATGCGCCTGACCACTAACTTTTTACTTAAACGCCTATACCTCAATTAATGAAATTTTGTATGTGTATACACCTATGCATATTATCGTTATAATATTTCTTAATTAATTATAATTTAACTCTGTTATTCAAGAAAATCCACAAAAATTGACAAAAAAGTGAAAAAATGAGCTTCAACTTGCCGATACAGAATTTTTTGGAGATATACAAGTGATTTATTAAAAAAAATCAAAATTGCCACGTGAATAGAAAGTGAACCAATCACGAGGAAGTATTGTGTCAGTAATTGTTTTTTCCCCTCCATTGGCTGTAAAATCAAGAAGACCATTAACAAGGCAGTCAAAGTACTCAAAGTTGTTACCAAGCTATATCTCGTGAACCTACGGATACCTTATGAAGGAAGGTGCCCTGGAACCTTCAGAGATCCAATGGCCAAGATAAGAAACGAGAAGAAGAATGTCTTCAACTGTGATGGGAAATAAAGATTCTTATCGAGGTTTAATTATTTATTTACCAAAATATTAATAAAAAAAAATAGATATAAATATCAGGCGCGGCCGGTGCTAAGGAGCTGCGGACCTCCAGCACCCCCATATGAAAAAAACCAGGGTTTTTTCAAGGCCCATCTCCTACACATTGAAAACCGTCACACATTTCTGGAATAATTGATGCATACTCCTGGTTATTATGATTGACATGGTAAACAAACACAAACTCTTTTTTTTATTATTATTATTATTGGGGTTTAGCGATTTAAATTCTGAAAGAGCGACTCTATAATTTTTTTTTTTTATAAGGTGTAAATGGCAGCACCCCCAAAATCGTTTTCCCACCGGCCGCGCCTGATATAAATATAAATATATATATATAAAATATAAAATAATAATAAAATGAAATTAAGATGAAAGAATCTGGACTAGTCAAGAGATGTTGCTGGTGTTTCCACGGGGGCAGCTCGTGTAACGTGTGCCGCACATTAAATAATAATTAGGATCACCGAAGTTAAGCAACGTGCAGCGAGGTGAAGACTTCGTGAAGCTGGCGTTTTGGCCCACCCCTGGTGTTACCCTTCATTCGCTGGGAATCGTACCAGCTACCCACATTAACCTCACCCATTAACCTCGGAAATTGCCAACCTCACTCAGCCTGGGTAGGGCCGGAAATGCCAGCCTCACGTTTTTGGGGCGAGCAGAATTTCCTACGAAAAGTCTGCTCCAACCGGCGATCGAACGAATCTCTGGGCTACGCGGGCAGTATTCTCTACTGTCACCTCACGGAGGCTATTTGAGTAAATAGGTCTGCAAGAAGAATTGACAGGTCTTGATGTACGATTATGTCATCCCGTCATAAACAGCAGATGCATTGAAGACCTAGTTGTCTTGACAGAGAAATATGTCATTGAATAAATCGTAAGGCATGTCTTTTCTTCATGACTTGGAGACGGGCATCCATCATCCAGCGATCAATAAATCAGGTCCTGGTGTACCTTGAGAGTCAACTTCTTGTAGGGCCGTCGCTCTGAAACCGGCGCTTCAGAAAGGTGTGAAACCGCTGTCCCTTGCTAATTCACCTTTGATTTTGGTTATTTAGATTTACGTTCGACCTCAGTAGCTTGATCGAGAAGGCGGCGGACTTGAAACCTGGAGGTCGATGGTTCAAGTCCCGGTTTCAGCGTAGATTTAGTTAAGCGAGTTTAAGATAGTTGTGATATCACGAAAGTGATTAACTTAACTTTAACTTTATTTAGATTCACGTTATTTAGATTCACATATTACACAAATTTAGACACACTAGCCAGGCACACGCCGGTATGGCTTGCAGGTCCTGGTCGAATTTTCAAAATTTTCAACATCAAATTTTTAAGTATATAAATTTAAAAGAAAGAAAAATGATCCACACTCTCAAATACATTTCAAGAGTTCGATTATGTTAGACACGGGCATTCTACGGATCTATTCAAAGTAATAGAGATCCTGATTTAAAAGATCGATTTTTGGATAAAAGGACTTTTTGGATAGCACATGACACATGACTGACTGAGCCAGTCATTGGTAACCATGCAAAATTTCAGCTAAATGCCGACTTGCGCTTTTCGAGTTATAGCGTTCTAAACACACATACACACAAACGAATCATTTTTACTTTCTATTGCCTATAAGGTATAGAAAGTATTGTAATCGGTCACTTTTTTAATGTAGAAGATCTTGGCCAGGTGAAGACGAACAAGAAGAGAATTCACAAGAGGACCCATCAAGCTCTCTCTACTCCGACTTTCAAGAGCCGATCCATGATTCTGGTTTTCACATGAACCTTCATTCAAGATGGGTATCTTCTCATGGTGTACTAGATCGGAAAACAATGCTGGTGCTAGTGAATGCTTGTCTAAATATGCTTCACACGACGATCTCAGTACTCGAGGCGATCTGTTATTGATTCTTTGAGATTCAATAAAACTATATTACTTCAGATAAAAAAAAGGTAATGATATTTGTGTTTATCACTACTCGAACTTGCTAAAGCGAGTTAGTAAACAAATTGTACTGTACGCTGAAACCTACTGAAACTTTGTGATTAAAAGAGAAGATGATTACATGTAAATAAATATATTTCAACCGATCTCAGTAGCTTGATCGATAAGGGGGCGGACTTGTAACCTGGAGATCGGTGGTTCGAGTCCCGGATTCAGCGTGGATTTGATAATGTGAGTTTGAGTAGTTGTGATATCACGAAAGTGATTAAAACAAATATGATAACTTAACTCAAAAATATTTCAAGAATTTGTTGAAAAAAAAACCGGCACTTGAACCACCAACCTCCAGGTTACAAGTCCGCCGCCTTATATCTATCAAGCTACAGAGTATACAATGTGAACCTATCACGAGGAAGTATTGTGTCCATAATTTGGTTCTGTACAATACAGCTCTGTATTCTTCACCGTGGTCCCATATTCCTCAGGTCGGGGAGTCGTGCAGGCGTGGTCGGTGGGAAAATCTTTTGGGTGTACTGCCACATAAACCGGAATAAAATGGGACTTATAGATGCCGTATTTTTCTTTCTAACCAAAGTTAACCAAACGGGAATAAAATGAACCAAACTGGAAGCAAGTCATTTTTCTTTTAAAAGAGGAAAAATTTCCACTTCCAAAGTTAACCAAAGTGGAAGTAGAAAATTCTTGCTTCCAGTTCTTTTATAGGTTAAGTCCATTGTTTATCTTTAAAAGTAACCAAATGCATTTTTCTTTTACGAATGACCTTGGAATAAAATGGAAATATTTGGAAGAAACCTAACCAGGAAATTTTTTTTGGTTAGAAAGAAAAATACGACTAGAGTCTCTCTTTCAATACCTGTCGAAAGAGAGTTCGTTTACCATGCCGATCATAATCTTCTTCTTTAACCTTGCCTTTTCCCAATCCTACTTGGGGTTCGCATTGTTCAACCTCATGGTTGAGGTTGGTTGTGGCACACGTTTTACGGCAGGATCCCTAAGCTACCTGGATTGCCAGACGTGCGCGTTAACCACTTGATCACCAGTGCACGGTAAAATGAGTAGGTATGGAAGCACATGTATGTAGACATACTTATATCTGCAAAGCTCTTTCAATTTAAAGTTAGGAATCTCAGACTGCGTTTTCTGGACTGGAACATATTCCGAGCTGCCAGGTTGCATTTCTGACCCAACCAGAAGGTCTGACCATTAAAAGGTGTTACCATTAACTCGCGAGACCGTATCTCAGGATTATAATTATTTTTGTTGCCTGACATGTGTAGAAGAGGGAACACAATAAAAAGAATTGAAACTAGTCTCGGGCGAGATAGTCAGAATGGTATATTTACGAGGGTATATACGCAGAGGTGCATTGTTACGCATAGGGTGTTGGCAAAAGTTTGCGTCTTTAATCTTATATAATAATATATAACAAAGTTATATATAACTATATAACAAAGTTATATATAACTATATAACAAAGTAAACAAGAAAGTAGAACTTATTGACATTGCTATACCCCTCAATAAAAATCTACAAGAAACCTACAGTAGAAAAATAAGCAAATACATGGAACTGGCGTTAGAAATGAAGCAACTCTGGAATTTAGAAGAAGTAAAGATAAGACCAATAATACAATCAACAACTGGGATCATAACACATGCAACAATAAAGCAGCTCAAAGATTTAAAAATCGAATACCTTTTACCGAAACTACAGAATTCTGTGATTCTAGACACATGTCACATTGTTCGAAAGTTCACATACAATCGTCTATGTAACTCATATAGTCTATGTAAATAAATAAATTAAATCCCAAAGGGATAGGTACGAGACACTATGTACCTATATGTTCAAGTAATAAAGTAAGTAAATTTGCTCGCAATAGCTGCAGAACTTATATGAACTGCTGGGTTAAATTACAAAGAGATAGGTACGAGATACTATGTACCTATATGTTCAAGTAATAAAGTAAGTAAATTTGCTCGCAATAGCTGCAGAACTTACGAGTATATGAACTACTCGGTTAAATCCCAAAGGGATAGGTACGAGACACTATGTATCTATATGTTAAATTTATATACTCATATAGTCTATGTAAATAAATTTAAAAAAAAAGCTGTAGAACTTTGAACTGCTGGGTTCAATCCCAAAGGGATAGGTACGAGACACTATGTACCATTGTACCAGTGTACCTATATGTTCAATTTATATACTCATATAGTCTATGTAAATAAATAAATGAAAAAAAAGCAGCAAAACTAGTTCCGACGAGAGTCTATTTAAATCCACGTTTTTGAATATAATTAGATCTTCCACTTGATCCCGTCTTGCTGTTTTGGTCTCGATGTCTTCGGTTTGGTCTGCGACTGCGCATTGTGCTTCGCGGATCGTGACCATATTAATTAGTGAGCCAACTGATCTACGCGAGTTAGTTTTAATTACCTCAGACCTCTCTCTGGCTCTCTGGTAAACGCTGCGCGTATGTGTTCTGTATGCCTCCTTGCCTCCTGCTTGCAGTGCCCAGGTTCAATATACCTTTGTGTACAGGGTCGAGCGATCAGACTGATTATAGTTATTATTCAACACATTATTAGATTTTTATATATTAAGATAAATGGATAGTACAAATAATTATTTTAATAAAGTTGAAAAAGTTATCATATTTGTGTTAATCACTTTGGTGATATCACATCTACTCAAACTCGCTTTACTAAATCTACGCTGAAACCGGGACTTTGAACCACCGACCTCCAGGTTACAAGTCTGCCGCCTTATCGATCAAGCTACTGAGGTCGGTAATTATTTTAACAATGTACAATACAGTAATTATTTTAACAATGAAAAAAAAATGGAAACAATGTACACAATAAAAATGAAAAAGAATAGAAACATAATATAATAATATGTCCTAACTAAAGGGCGGGGTTATTGCTTGTGGCAATCTCTTCCACCCAACCCTTTGTTACTGTAACTGCGACCAAAAATGCTTTTAAAAAAAATAATCCTTCTGCCAAGGTCCCTCTAACGATTGCCAATCATTTACACGAACAGTATGACACTGACATATTTAGGAATGTATTGAAAGAACAGCATAAAATTTGATCGTGACTCTAGAAAGAGTACCAACGTCTGAAGACTTGTTCAACCTTGTACATCGCCAGTCATTGTTGTTGTGTGTTTGCTGAACATTTGCAAACAATTGCAGATACCTACTGCTGCTTGCATCGTATATAAAATTGTATAATTAAAATCACTGCAGTTTTAGCAGCATGCCTTGTCTTGAGGTAAATTGATGTCCCACAAGAGTATTATGAAACAAACAACACCCCTTTTCTTATTGTTAAACAACAGTCGCTGTTGTCATGGAAACATGTTGGGGAAATTTAAGAGAGCGACTGTTGCCATGGAAACATGTTGGGGAAATTTAAGAAAGCGACTGTTGCCATGGAAACATGTTGGGGAAATTTATCAAAGATGAATTAATCCCAACATCGAACTTATCAGACTGTTGGAATGAGGAAGATGAGTTGTCTAGTACCTGGGCCTTCATGAAACATATTGAATGTCAGGAAATGTACCATGATGTTACTCTCCTCTATAGAATCAATGTGAACTAAACAGAGGTAATGGGAAACCTTTACAACAGTTGGAGATTACTCAAGATGGACGTACACTGAACATTCTTCGGATATCTGACGGAATCTGAGAATCACTTTGAAAAAATCATATCGAGCTGGCCCAAAGGCTTCACAACGGACATTAACTTTTACGATGTCGGATAGATAGAGTGACTCCATGTTTGCTTCGCCTTGAGTTTCTTCAGATGAGAATCTCTCCTTGTTCTGGTGTTCTGTTCCTCGTATGAACTTCTTGGAGCTGTACAGGATTAACCCAACCAAACATCTTTAACTTGAGACATAGGGGGATCACATATTCAAAATTAACCCTAACATCTTTCACTCGAGATATTAGGATCACATATTCAAAATTAACCCTAATTGTATTTTTTTAATAAATAAAACTACCACTTAAGTGGTTGAAAAAAATGTTAAAATTTAACCCTAACATCTTAAAGAGGGATATTGAGATGACTATTGTTGTTGACCGACTTTTGTGAGTTGATAAGACTTTTGTGAGTTGATTGACCACATATTGCCATGTTTGGACATTTTACACATACACTGAAATTCCACATACAGGAAACTCTAAAGACGTAGCTTCAGAAAATGTTATCTGAAAAGAGCCTTTTTTAAAAAAAGATGAGTGTTTCACAGCCGTTTTTATTTCGTAGCCATGAAACAGGAGCTACTGTAGACGCTTGTGGTCTGTGTTGTAGCGTCCCCATCCCGTAGTATGCCTCCCCTCTGATGGACGAGAAGTGACACAATACTTCCCAATCAGGTTCCGAGTCAACAGGAGCGCACCGGAAGGTATCCCTTACAAACAGTTGGAAAAAAATTAAGAATACAAATTTTTGTCGGCACGGGGGATTGAACCCGGGACCTTCCGCATGGCAAGCGAGTGCTTAACCACTGAGCTAATCGCGGGCTCAGTGGTTGATGGACACGGAAAGTACCCACTGGCGCCTTGAGAGTCATACATATTTCACCCATCTATGTGCAGTTTGCACGAGTGAACCCGAGTAACCCCGAACTTCATAAAAACTTCGTTCGGCTTAACTCGCGTCCATAATTTTAGTTCGGCCAGAGGTCAAGGGTTAATTTTGTTCCAGAGAGAAAGATAAGTTTGAGAAATTACTAGGTAATAAAAAATAACACATTTTTGTTTCTGAAAGAAGAAAAAAAGAGCAGAACACGAGGTCCGTGATTATAATTTCCATGATCAGATCAAAACTAAACCTACAGGATGTAGGAGAAGCAACGAGATATTAATAATAATTGTTTTTAAATCCGACCTCAGTAGCTTGATCGATAAGGCGGCGGACTTGTAACCTGGAGGTCGGTGGTTCAAGTCCGGGTTCCAGCGTAAATTTAGTAAAGCGAGTTTGAGTAGTTGTGACATCACGAAAGTGATCAACACAAATATGATAACTAAACTCAGTCATTTCTTCATAATTCTATGTCCTCCCCATATGGGTTTAAATTTCATTATTGTAATTTATCAAATATTTAATCTCTTTCAAATTAATGTGGCATTGATGCGGGCATTCCGGCATAATCCAGGCTGAGTGAGGGTAATGTGGGTAGCAGCTTTGTGAGTTTCCTGCGAATGGAGGGTAACACCTCCAGTTCGTTAAACCCAAAATAATAAAATAAAAAAAACTTCTTTTTTAATCCTTCTTCCCAAGGTTGTCCCAAACCAAGGAAACCTGGCTTGTAACACCCTGTAGATTCCATGCCCCATTATTATTTTCTTGTAGCTGTGCGCTGCCGATACACTTTTAATATCTTTCTGATCTAATGTTATAATTTTAACAAGTTTCCAAAATACTCCACCTCTTCATGACTGAGGCATCACTTCTAGTGGACAATTGATCACAAGCACCCGTAGGTATTTATGAACAAAAAACGCCGTCTGCGCAATGTCTCAAGCATGATTTCCTTTAATATTATTCATCATCATCATGGGTGGCGTCATCGTGAACGATGGTAGCCAGACAGACAGTGGAGGAATGACTCAGCACTTCTACCACTGTCTTTACAAGGAGGCTAATAATTGACAAGGGCCCCCAGAACCAAACCAATGCTGGTCTACTCCCTGTTTATAGTCCCCCAGTCAGACTGCTGGTCTACTCCCTGTTTATAGTCCCCCAGCCAGACAGCTGGTCTACTCCTTGTTTATAGTCCCCCAGCCAGACAAATGATCACAAAAAAAAATATCTGTTCATAAATACCACTGTGAATCATGATTGAAGACTGAGCACAGAAGAGGCCCAGAGGAATGCCTGTTCAGATGTTAAATCTGGCTCTTCCTACATCATAGATCTTGTTCCTCAACTCATGGATTCAATAATGATTTTCGTCTATAATTACTGGTTGAGGTGGCTACTACTTTACTTTTAGTTACCAGATTAATTTTTCGTGTTCTTCCAGAGAGTCGGTGTATTGTTGTTGTTGAATTTTTTGAACATATTGAAGTTAATCTAGACAAAAGTATTCTGGAAGACAGTTCGTTCACTGGTTTTTTTTTATATAGATGAGTGTTCCACAGCCTTTTTTATTTCGTAGCCATGAAACAGGAGCTACTGTAGACGCTTGTGGTCTGTGTTCCAGCCTGCGCATCCCGTAGTATGCCTGTATGCCTCCCCTCTGATGGGCGAGAAGTGACATAATACTTCCCATTTGGGTGCTGGGTCAACACGAGCGTACCGGAAGGTATCCCTTACAAACAATTGTAACCAAATTAAGAAGACAAACTTTTGTCGGCACAGGAGATCGAACCCGGGACCTTCCGTGTGGCAAGCGAGTGCTTGACCACTGAGCTAATCGGTAGTCAAGTGGTTAACGCGCTAGTCAGGCAATACAGGTAGCGTAGGAATTCGTTGGTTCGAATCCCACCCAGTGCAGGTTTCAAGGTAATTTCTTACGCCGAAACATAATTACGTATGTCATAAGTCATAACCATAACTCATAACAGCTTACCTATTCCAGGCAATTTTGCATTGTATTCATAACTCGATATTAATTGTCTGACTTACCTGTAACAAAGAAAATAAATGAAAAATTAGTTAATATGCACTGGTAGTCAAGTGGTAAACGCGCTAGTCTGGTAATCCAGCTAGCGTAGGGATCTGTTGAAAATATGGAATCCCACCTAGTGTATGAATTTTTCCTCACTAATTTGAGTTTGTGACCACATAATAATAAGCCTCTCAGGATTAGGTGGTAGAATATGCTTTGAGCATCGGCCTCGCCTGGTGGTTAACTTCCGCTAAAGAGTGTTCCCTCATTATTTTGAAATTGTGTTAGGTGGTAGAATATGTTTTGCGCATTAACCTCGTCTGGTGGTTACCTTCCACTAAAGAGTGTTGTTGTTAGAACTGGTTGTTCAGATTCTTCTCCAAGAAATTGCATGTTCCTTGCATTCTCTCCAGGAACATCAAAGTTCAGAGCTACCTCCTATTGTTTTTGTTCAAAACAACAACAACAACAATAATGTAGTATCCACAATTAAATACCTCTACATTCAATACTTGTATCAAACCAGCTTCATCTATTCAGCTGTGCTGCTCCAACATTTTATGATACATTTCTTCCAACAAAGCACGAACTTTGGTGTGCGCATGCACTTTGCGAAACCAACGTCGTGGATTCTGAAGAAACAGATTGGCAAAATAAATATTGCCAACATCACGAATTCAATATGCATTTAAGCAGAACATTTCTTTCTGGTAAATTCTTCTCGAGAGACTCTCTGAGAACTCACAAGCGTTCTATTTCTTTTCTCTCTCCTTCATTTATTTATCTACCATTTTGACTTGCAGAGCAAAGGGGCCGTGTTCATAAAGCATTTGCTCATGAGTAAATGCTTGAAGTAAAAGCAAAAAGTCTGAAAGAAAATGTAGAAGTAAAAGCAAAAGGTCTGAAGGTAAAGGTAGAGGTAAAAGCAAAAGGTCTGAAGGAAAAGGTAGAAGTAAAAGCAAAAGGTCCGAAGGAAAAGGTAGAAGTAAAAGCAAAAGGTCTGAAGGAAAAGGTAGAAGTAAAAGCAAAAGGTCTGAAGGTAAAGGTAGAAGTAAAAGCAAAAGATGTGAAGGAAAAGGTAGAAGTAAAAGCAAAAGGTCTGAAGGAAAAGGTAGAAGTAAAAGCATTTGCTCATTTTCATATTCATAACCATTTGCTTTTACTCGTGAGCATTTGCTTTTCCTCACAAGTATTTGCTTTTCCTTCATGTTTAAGTAACAGTAGTTACTAATTAAGGGAACAGACCAGCTTTATGAATATCCGTGTTCCATTTACTTCATAGCTTTTGCTTTGAAGTAAAAGTTGTTTTGTTGTGTAAAAAAGTCAACTTGTTTTGCTCGATGTTCATCGACTGAAGCAATTGCTTAAAATTTCCGAAGTATCAGCTTTTGCTTCTTCTTTATGAATACGGCCCCATAACTGCTTGCAATCCACATGGAACCCACAAGAGTAATGGGAACTGGGAACTTGGGAACTCGAAACTCAGGCTGTGGGGTGTGAACTCGGAGCTGTTATTAACGTAATGGGAACGTGTTATTAAGTTTTTATTTATCCGTCCGATCTGAGTCGCCATGCTTCATTGGACGATTGGTTTCGCACACGGCTTCATAGTCTCACACCTCGGATGAGAGAAAATTGAAGCACAGCATTTCGTGATACATAGTTGCAAACTTCCGACATTCTTGTTGTAGTAGGGCTTAACTTTTAGCATAGCGTGTGGATTTAAGAAGTTTGGCATTTCTTCCAATTTCAAAAAAATAAATTGGAAGAGAATGCCGTTGGCATTAGCACCGCCCTTGATCAAGTTTTGTTCTATTAATCTTATTTTCTATGTATTGTATATATTCTATGTAAATAAAACTTGATCCAATATGTTTAGTAAGAAGTGAGGAAACGAACCCCAGTTGCATGGAAACGCCACACAGTCATTTGTCCAGGAGTTGTGTATACCCAGTATGGCATTCCATTGAATCGCAGAAATCAAAAGCCTTCTTGATTTATCAAAGGAATTCCCTTCATTTCCAAGTGGTTTTCAAGCACTCAAAATGATCTATTAGATGAAGTTTTCATGAGAGCCATTATCAACATTAAACATATATTATCGGCGAATCGTTACCGAAATTTTCTTCCTTTTCTAAGATTACGAGCATTCCAAATGGTTTTAGGCACTCAAAATGATCCATTAGCACAGCACGTCATTTGTCCAAGCGTTGTGCAAACCCAGTATGCCATTCCATTGAATTACAGAAATCAAAAGCCTCATCAAAGTCTCGGAGCAATCATCATGCGACAAATCTTCCGTCATCGCGTTGTTGATCTAGATGAAGTTCTCATGAGAGCCATTATCAACATGAAGCATCTCGGCGAATCGTTACCGATCTGAGAAATGGTCACCGCAGTCACAGGCGCCGACAGAGACAACAATTACAGGCGAGTTTTTAATTACGCCAATTGTGATTTGTAAGAACAAGGAGATAAAATAATGGTAATAGTAATGATAATAATAATAAAAGAGCGACGAAGAATCGATTCACACACACAAGACAGAGGCCTTAGTGCATAGTCTGACGTAATGGTCACAATGGTCTCACAAATATTAACTGATTGATTCAGCTTCTACATCGAGCGTGCACTGGTAGTCCATTAAGCTTAAAGGATCTTTAATTGTGTTTGTGTCTGTAGAAGAAAGAAAAAAATCTTATCTTATATTTTGTTAATATTGTAAATTGGTTATGTACCGTAAAATATACAATACCTAACGGTATTTATTATTATTATCATTAATTAACACTCCGATTAGCCTTTGTCTTTGCACTAGGACCAGAGAAGAGGAAAACATAAGAATGATGATTGTCGTCCAGTGTGAAATTAGCACTTAAATTTAAAACTTTAATTACTCGATTAGCACTATGCACTGGAATAATCAGATAATTTTTCCATTAGGCTTAAAGGATCTTTAGTTAACACTCCGATTAGTCTTTGTCTTTGCACTAGGGCCAGCCAGAGAGAAGGAAAACATAGGAATGATGATAGTCGTGTTAATGAGGATGATGATGTGTAAGTTTCTGTTGAAGAATGCTGAGACAAAATTATGTATGTGTTCCAATTGAAACATTCCTGCTCATCAGTCAAGAGCGCCATTATGCGAACTCTTCTCATAGTGCACTGGTAGTCAAGTGGTTAATGCGCTAGTCTGGTAATCCAGGTAGCGTAGGGATGCGTTGTTTCGAATCCCAACCATGAATTTTTCCTCATTAATTTAAATTTGTGACCACATAATAATAAGACTCTGAGAGTTCGGTGGTAGAAAATGCTTTGAGCATTAACCTTGCCTGGTGGTTACCTTCCGCTAAAGAGTGTTCCCTCATATATTTGAATTTGTGCCCACATAATCATACGACTCTGAGGGTAAGGTGGTAGAAAATGCTTTGAGCATTAACCTTGCCTGGTGGTTACCTTCCACTAAATAGTGTTGTTATTATTATTATACTACCATCGGGAATTGGAAAAGAATCTTCCATGGTGTTGACCTCTGATTCACTTTTTCCCGAGTTCACCTCGAATATGGTCGCAAAGAGAATAATAATAATAATCTAATAATACTTCTCTGCCCATAAACGAGTCTATAAGTTTTAAAGTTCTTGTATTTAAATTCAATTTTTGCCTTCTAACAGGCGCGGCCTGTGGCAAAATGTTTTGGAGGTACTGCCAAATAGACCGAACTAAAATGTGGTTTATATATAGTTTGCTTTTTCAGTATCTAAAGAGTTTGAGTTTCAGAGTTTGAGAACTCTTCTAGATTTATTAGTTGATCAGTACTGTCAATTGTTTCTATTCTGACACTGTATGAAATGACTTTGCCGAGAAATCTCTCAGAAATAACATTTGATGCACATTTTTCACAAAGTTAAAAATGGTATTTCTATAGTTGCTTTTTCAGTACCAAAAGAGTTTCAGTTTATTTACCATGCAAATCTTAATAATTATTCTAGAAATGTGTAATGTTTTTCCATTGTGTACGAGCTAGGACTCGAGTAATTCCTTTCTTTTTTTTTTTTCTTTAGGCGCTTTAACTCTGCTGGAGCAGGTCGTTCGCGCCGTAATTTCTTTTTGGTCTGGGGGTGCTGCAGTTCCGCAGCTCCTTAGCACCGACCGCGCCTGCCTGCAAACGAGCCTGAGGCGAATACACCATACCAGAGAGTTTATCAGTTGCAAACATCGGCCACGACTGCGAGAGTATGTTAACCATCTGAAATATTTCCTGACTGGTTTCTCGAATGCACAAAACTCGAATATTGTATTCCGTCCCGATGAATACGTTCTCTGTGGCTTCGCGTTCTTTTGCCTGGAATGTAGGAATTTGTAGACCAACAAGTTTTGATTCTAGGAATGTGACCGAAAAAGCTCTCCTATGAGAGGAGGCTAGATGCATAAATCCGTTGGGACGTGTGACTTTTATGCCGTCATATTCTGAGGTCAAAGGGCGCGATGGTCAATTTGGGTGGTCATTCTTCCGAGTCTCAGAATTATCGGACACAAAAATGCATTTTTGGTAAAATACGAGTATACAGGATCATCATCATAGAGTGGCGTCATCGTGAACGATGGTAGCCAGACAGTCGAGGAATAACTCAGCACTTCTACCACTGTGTTTACAAGGAGGCTAATAATTGACAAGAGCCCGCAGAACCAAGCCAATGCTGGTCTACTCCCTGTTTATAATCCCCCAGCCGGAACTGCTGGTCTCATCTGAACATTATTATTATTATTATTATTATACTTTAATTAGGTATAAATGGACATTATGTACATAAAAATAATTATTTTAACAATGAAAAAAATGAAAACAATATATTCGATAAAAATATATGAAAAAGAATATATAAAAACATAAGTCCTAACTAAAGGGCGGGGTTATTGCCTAATTGCCTATGTCTTATATCCAGCTTATATCTCTTATATCCAGCTTTCTCTTTTATCCAGGTTTTTCTTACACATATCCAGATTTGACTGTGTACCATGCGTGCGTGAGAGCTAAGTACCAATATTTTATTCACACACTATCCACTTTTTATTTTATAAATAATTCATAGCGTAGCTGGGATTTCATCAGTTTGATGAAAATGACGTCAGCAGCCTCTCAGCACCCAGTCTTGAAAATCTCCGAATTGGGTTGCCATGGCAACACCGCGGGGTATTGGGTTACTCCCGCGGGTAACACAGAGCCTGGAGCCGACGGCGGACTAATTAGGTCCGCCGCTGGAGTCCTGAGTGGACCGGTGGTTCCGACTGAGCCATTCGGCGCGATTGGTTATGGCCCTTCGCCGATGATGAACGCATTGAACGCGATGCGTTTTTGAGAAAGTTCTCTCTCTCTCTGATCGTGTGAAGAAGTTTGGGAACAAAAAGCATTGGGTTCATCGGTGAATATCTGAATAAATTTAAATTAATAATTCAACTAACCGACCTCAGTAGCGAACTCGTAACCAGGAGGTCGGTGGTTCAAGTCCCGGTTTCAGCGTACATTTAGTAAAGCGAGTTTGAGACAGTTCTATCTCTGATCTTGTGAAGAATTTTGGGAATCGGTGAATATCTGAATACATTTAAATTAATAATTCAACTAACCGACCTCAGTAGCGAACTCGTAACCTGGAGGTCGGTGGTTCAAGTCCCGGTTTGAGCGTACATTTAGTAAAGCAAGTTTGAGAAAGTTCTCTCTCTGATCTTGTGTGAGGAAGTTTGGGAACAAAAATCACGGGTTCATGGGTGAATATCTGAATACATTTAAATTAATAATTAAACTAACCGACCTCAGTAGCGAACTCGTAACCAGTAGGTCGGTGGTTCAAGTCCCGGTTTAGTAAAGCGAGTTTGAGAAAGTTCTCTCTCTGATCTTGTGGAGAAGTTTGGGAATCGGTGAATATCTGAATACATTTAAATTCATAATTCAATTAACCGACCTCAGTAGCGAACTCGTAACCAGGAGGTCGGTGGTTCAAGTCCCGGTTTGAGCGTACATTTAGTAAAGCGAGTTTGAGAAAGTTTTCTCTCTGATCTTGTGAAGAAGTTTCATGGAACAAAAGTCATGAGTTTCATCGGTGAATATCTGAATATATTGAAATTATTAATTAAACTAACCGACCTCAATAGCTTGATCGATGAGGCGGCGGACTTGTAACCTGGAGGTCGGTGGTTCAAGTTCCGCTTCAAGCGTACATTTAGTAAAGCGAGTTTGAGAAGTTGTGATATCACGTAAGTGATGAACACAAATATGATAACTTAAAAATTAAATTATCAATGAATTTGTTTTAACAGTAAGCATAAACCCTTCACTAGTGTTATATGCCTAAGAGGATTCAGGATAGCAATTGACAAATTGCGGAATTATCAAACAGGATTAGATTCATCTTCAAGAGACTTAAAGCAACTTTGAACCCCTAAAGCAAAATCAAAGAGCAGCCATGTTTTCTTTTATTTTTTAAAGATGAGTAGGTATTTATGTTTTCTTTTATTTTTTTAAAGATGAGTACCTAGGTATTTAGGTTTTCTTTTATTTTTTGAAGATGAGTATTTCACAGCCTTTTTTATTTCGTAGCCATGAAACAGGAGCTACTGTAGACTCTTGTGGTATGTGTTGTAGCCTGCCCATCCCGTAGTAGGCCTCCCCTCTGATGGGCGAGAAGTGACACAATACTTCCCATTTAGGTGCTGGGTCAACACGAGCGCACCGGAAGGTTTCCCTTACAAACAACTGTAACCAAATTTTTGTCGGAGCGGGGGTTCAAACCCGGGACCTTCCGCATGGCAAGCGAGTGCTTAACCATTGACTCGATTAGCACTATGCACTAGAATAGTCAGATAATTTCTCCATTAAGCTTAAAGGATCTTTAGTTAACACTCCGATTAACTTTTGTCTTTGCACTAGGGCCAGAAAGAAGGAAAATTCGAGCGCTTAGTTGCCATGTTGCTCTCACAACTCACAACCCAGGAGAAGTCAGCCTCCATAAAGAGCTCCAAGTCTTCACTGTCTCTCTGATCCCACAGTTCAGTGTTAACGTTGCGTTCATAACTCACCTCGACGCTGAGTGGAGTAATTTACTTTTAAAAAGATGAGTCTCAGATTTCAGCACGAAGAACAAAAACTTTATTGGAAATAATTACGCTGCCTCGACCAGCGAGACTTGGGGCCTATTACATAAAACGCTTTACACTTCATACTTGACGAGTTAACACTTCAAGATTTCTGTTCCAAATTCTGTTTTCAAATTCTGTTCCATAAAGAAACTTTACGAAATGATTTTTAGGGCAGAATTAATAGAAAACATCAATAACTTAAGTCGTTTGTAAGTGTCGGTTTTCCCTATCTTACACATTGCGCAATCCGTGACTTAGCGCCACAGAGGTATTACAAAAACGTCTATTAATTCCGCCCTTAGTCATACGTCACGTGAACTGCCACACATTTTCTTCTACTTTTACCAGTGCTTATTACTTATTCTCATTTATATAATATATATAGGTATAGATTTGAATGAATTAAAAAAACTGAAAGACACACGAACATATGAATTGAATTTATAATAATAAAAAAAAAATTTCATTTGTTTTCACTTTAGGAGTGGACTTTTGTAATTGTAATGGTGCTTCTGCTTAGAAGCACTTATATTTACGGAAAGAGTCCATCTTAAAAATATAAATGTCAAAGTCACTGACTGACTGACCACTCACTGACTGATCATCGCTCTACAGCCCAAACCGTAAGTCCTAGGAAGCTGAAATTTGGTAGGTAGCTTTGTCTTATAGTCCAGATGTGCAATAAGACGGGGTTTTTCGAAATTCCCACTACAACACCTGCCATTGCCGCAAAGCGGGCGACAGCCCGCTAGTATAATAATATAACATAAAAAAATATTGCTTACAAAAAAAGATATATAAAAAACAAAATGAAATTACAATACACTAAACATAAGTGGCTAATCAAAGGAAAATCGTAAAGTGACCTGTGAACCTTTATGAAACGGAAATACTTTACACTTTTGCTATTTCGTGACTCATCAAGTATGAAGTGTAAAGTTTTCTTTATGAAACGGGCCCCTGGGAACACCTGACAATTCCGACACCTCTAGTTATGTTCAACGTGCCATGAAATTAGCCTAACCTTCGCGCAGAACACATTGTGCGCGCCAAGTATTATATGCAAGGTATGCTCGTTTCGAGCAGATTTGAGCCCGATAAAACTTTATGGCGTCCAAAATGCACGCTCAAATTGCTTGTAAAGGGTACTTGGCATATTATCGGTGCCAATCGCAGAGAAAGGAAAGCTAGGAGATGCTTCAGCTGGACAGGTTGTTTGGTCTGACAGAGAATGTTAGGGCTTGAACTGGGGATCCATTGATTCTCACTTACCTCTTTTTTTTCTTTTTTATATATTAATTATTATGTTGTGTTATTTGTTAAATAAAGTCCTTAAACTCATAATTATTATTAAAGGAGGAGATGACCAAATGACCATATCAAACCCCATAAATACCACTGTCAAGAGTCGAGGAAGTTCCGTCTTCCTGTAAGGTGTGAGTGAGAGTAATTCATCTTGAACTTACCTGAAACAAACAAAGGGAGAGTAAAAGTCAGTTAATTGGTTCTTTTAAATACAAAATTAAGAAATATAAAGAAAATACATAATTATGTACAAATTGTACGTACACATACATAGTTTAAACACAAATAAGAACTTCCTAACTGAGGTAGAGATATTCAAGTAATGTAATGTAAATTAATGCACAGAAATTAGAATAGCAGTTGGAAACAATAAAGAATGAACTCACCAGGAACAATTTGTAATCGGAGACACAGAGAATTATTTTGAGGACCAGAAAGAATTTGAGAAGTCATACACAATTCATGGTGTAACTTTTTTTCAAATCCGAAAGAATTTCTAAATTGTTCTTCAAATATCTTAACTAAAACGTTTATCTTTAAATCTGTTAAATAAAAATAAAAAAAATATGAGAATTTTTTTTTTTGAACTTGACCATCCTAGCCCAGGTGTTCAGGAATCTGATACCTCTGCTATGTGGTTCATAACCATTGGCTCGTCCATAAACATAGGCTATTCTATGACCATGGACTCTTCTCTGACTTCTCTCTAATCATAGACTAGAGTGATCAACAGGCATTCCAACATGCTGAAATCAATTAACACGGGACCTACAATGAACCCTTGTGGAACACTCGGATCTCATCTGCACGCCACAAGAAATTCGAGGAGCTAGAAACAAGAGACTCAACGTGTGAAATCATTTGAGAAACTGGATTTGATGGACAATGTTTCCACCATCTAATAGGTCGAAAAAAAAAAAAAAAAAATGGCATTGGTCAAAAACAACCCATACATCCATTGAAATAGATATGAAAGACTTGAAATGAAATACGGTGAAGTAGTTTATATATCTTTCTGATTTAGTTACAGTTTACACAGAAGTTCATTGGTTCAGTGTAGGAAATAGATATGAAAAGTTTGAAATGAGATACAAATAATAAAAAAATAGGTTTAGTTCAGAAGTTACTGAATCAGTAAATTATTAAGGAGCAACTCCAATCAAAGGTAGCAATAACCCGATATTCAAATTCATTGCATGACTATTCAAAGCAAGAGCAGTTGATGGGAAAACATTATAGTTGAACCCTGATATAAGAGAAACCTGGATATAATAGAACAATTTCCAGGTTAAATTTAAAACTTTTTTTATGGGAATACCATTTTACAAGAGAAACTTGGATATATAAAAAAAAAAAAAAAAAAAAAACTGCGGTCTCTTATATTCAGGTTTGACTGTATATCTTTGAGTTCTCTTATATCCAGATTTCACTGTATTCTAATAAAATCTTTGAATTAAAATTGAAAATCAAATTAGGGAGTATGGACACACTGGACATCAAATAGTATATGTGAGGTACCGAGACAGACGAACGAAAGACATATCGAGAAATGACATTAAATGAAGAGTTTGAAGAGTCCATAAAAACAGAAGTTACACTCGGCATGATCAGAAAGAGATCCTGGGGACTTATCTAGCTGCCAGTCGTAGACCACCCAGACATTTTTGATTCATCTCAGATAGAACCCTTTCCATTACGGAAGTCCATGTTGCATCAGTTGCATGGACCAGGATCCTACCTATGTGCATAACATTCAAACCAATATATGAACGTGTCATGATTTACTACTAAGCTTTCATTTGAGCTACACTACATATTCTGACGTTCTGTTGCAATAGAGAAGTACTTGTTGCATGGACCAGGATCCTATGTATGTGCATACTTTCAATCCAATACATGAACGGGTCATGATTTACCCAGCTTTCATTTGAGCTACACTACATATTCTGACGTTCTGTTGCAATATAGAAGTACTTGTTGCATGGACCAGGGTCCTATTTATGTGCAATATGTGCATACAGAGTGTCCACTTTTAATGTGCGCCATAGGAAAAATACATATAAAAAACAGTTTTTCTTGTCTCAAAAGTCGCCATTAAGTATTTTAGTTGAACCAAATATGTTTACTCATGTATTTTTATCTAAGAAATCCACTGGTGGTAATTTCATACACCTGGGACTTACAGTTAAAAAGTTAAGGGTTCGAAATCCGAGAAATGTGTTATGTTTGAAACTCAACATTTTTGTACAATTTTATGCTCTGTTTTATGTATTTTTTCACGAGAAATTGATTGGTAATATTTTTAATCACCTGGGGTTTACAGTTAAGTTCTGGGTTCGAAACCGAGTAATTGCGTTATGTTTGAAACGAAACATTTTTGTACATAACTGAATAAATACTCTATTTTATGAATTTTTTCACGAAAAATCGATTGGTGATATTTTCAAACACGTAATACTGACAGTTAAAAAGTTTCGGGTTCAAAACCCGAGAAATACCTATTTTATGAATTTTTTTGATAATGATGGTTCTCTCCATGATAAATGAGTCGCATCAACACATGTCCGAAGAGTTCCTTCTCAAAATGAGACCAACATGAACCTTGTGGAAAGGGATCCCTTTCTGAGTGTAAGAGAAATAAGTCGACAGCTCAACCTTAACAAGAGCACTGTACATAAGACACTGAAAAAACACAAGTATCGTAGCTATCACTTCAGCAAACATCAGCAGTTATTGAATGGTGATTATGAAAGAAGGATTCATTTTTGTTCTACAATGATAGACCTGATAAATGCTGACAGAAGACTGCTAGAAAATATTTGCTTTTCAGAAGAATCTAGTTTTAATCTGACACACGCTCCCAATTTTCAAAACTCACAGATGTGGGCCAAAGAAAATCCTCTACTCTTGGTACAGCCTCATACTCAGTACCCACAAAAAGTAAACGTCTGGGGAGGAATAGAAGGACAACACATTATTGGTCCAATATTCTACAATGAGGTCCATTAATCACAAATGTTGTTGGTGAAAGAGAATTTTTTTTCAAATGGACAGTTGTCCAGCCCACAACTCGAGATTAGTCAAAGAATTTTTACAAACAGCATTTCCAGGAAGGATGATAGCTCACAATGGTGATATTGATTGGGCAACAAGATCACCCGATCTATCACCAAATGACTTTTTTCTTTGGGGTTACCTAAAAACAGTACTTTATCACGAAGGTAAAACATACCCCAATGTAGAGGCATTGAAAGATGCCATCACCCAAGCATGCAACAACATAACAGCACGTCAATTTGCAAATGTTCGCAATGAATTTTACGACAGATTGGGATATTGTGTTGCTGCTGATGGAGATATCTTTGAAAATCGAATCTAACTTCAATATCAGTAAGTACCTACCCATAAACTGATTATCAGTTGTCTTTTTTTTACAAAGTCATGTATTCAAGTTTAAAACACGCCTTTTTTCAGTAGGTCTTCTACGGACAAAAGAAGCAGAAATCGTTATTTCTATTGAAAAAATACACAAATAAAGTTAAAGAATGCTAAAATAGGGTATAACAGATAGTAAAACCAGGTAGGCATCCAGGTGTACGAAAATATTGAGTTTCAAACATAACGCAATTACTCGGTTCCGAACCCAGAACTTTTTAACTGTAAACCCCAGGTAATTGAAAATATTACCAATCAATTTCTCGTGAAAAAATACATAAAATAGAGTATCCAATTGTACAAAATGTTAAGTTTCAAACATAACACATTTCTCGGATTTCGAACCCTTAACTTTTTAACTGTAAGTCCCAGGTGTATGAAATTACCACCAGTGGATTTATCAGATAAAAATACATGAGTTAACATATTTGGTTCAACTAAAATACTTAATGGCGACTTTTGAGACAAGAAAAACTGTTTTTACATGTATTTTTCCTATGGCGCACATTAAAAGTGGACACTCTGTATATTCAATCCATTACATGAATGGGTCCTGATTTACCCAGCTTTCATTTGAGCTCTTACACTGGATATTCTGTTCTCGAAATATTAGCCAGTTTAGCTGACGTATCTATTTTTTTCTGGATACCATTTACATGTACCAACCGACCTCAGTAGTTTGATCAATGAGCTGGCGGACACGTAACCTGGAAGTCGGAGGTTCGATTCCTAATTATGGCAGTCATTTATTCAGACGATTTTGAGTAAGTGACAGATGTGACTGAAACACTAATTAGATAACTATAAAGTTAAGCAAAAAATAGCTGGATATCAGTAAACTTGAAGGAAGAGGGATGCCGTTGGCATTAGCACTGCCCTTGATCAAGTTTTGTTTGATTAATGTCAATTTCTATGTATGTATATATTCTATGTAAATAAAACTTGATCTAATATGTGTTTAATAAAGACATCTTTCAAATTTAGTTTTTGATTTTCCCTCAGAAAGTACTGTGAACTTCACACAATGGGCCATTCGATTAATTCTACCTACAGGAGACTGAAAGGCTTACGAAGTACATTCCTAGAAATTTGACCATCAGCCTCTCTCACGTCTGAATTACAAACTCTGGGTTCCGAATGTCAATTAACATAGCTTTATTTCCACCTATGCCATTAGCTTCATTTCCACCTGTGCTGTTAGCATGATTCCTGAAGATACAGTTAGCCCTATTCCAACTGGGCATTCTCATAAGTTTAGCATCACTGTGAGTGACCAATAATATACAGGACTAGCCGTTTGCCCGTGCTTTGCAACGGGACTAAATTTCAAATTTACTAAGGCATGACCGTACTGCTGGACAGCAATGCCTTTTTGAACTTTTTATAATTTTTCTGGACAAAGCGATAATGGTTTTGGGGGGGTCAATTCTGAGACATTTTTCGCTATCTCTTACCGTTTTGGCTAAACAACTCCGGACAAACAAACAAACATAGGTAGGTAGGTAGTCCTTTTTTCTGTTTTATATATAGAGATTTTTAGTCCGTGCACTGGTAGTCAAGTGGTTAAGGCGCTGGTCTGGTAATGCAGGTAGCGTAGCGATCCGTTGGTTCGAATCCCACCCCACACAATATTAATTTTTCTTCACTTATTTGAGTATGTGACCACGTAATAATAAGACCCTGAGGGTTATGTGGTAGAAAGTGCTTTGAGCATTAACCTCGCCTGGTGGTCACCTATAAAGAGTATTATTATTAAAATTAACATCTGCATTCTTCATACTACATTCTTTACTTCTGCATAGTATCGGAAACAATTATGAGGTACTGAGCTTGCATTTGCATGTAAAAAGTTCGTTTCTCTTGGGATCGGAGACGATTGCAGTATTGGAAGCTATTATTGCATTCCTTCTCAACACGCATAGTTGAAAATGCATTGGCCACCTAATGGCTGTGGGACTCGGCAACATTTTTCTGCCTGAGATAGCTGTTGCATTCTCTTTCGCGGAATTATAATGTGCAATTTTTGCTAGCGACTGAAATTTGCAATCATTTGCAATTTGCATGTTTTACGTGGCTTCCCGATTCACCGTTGTACTCTTACACCCGTATTTATGAACAGGGGGAATTTTGTCTGAGCAATGTCTCAAGCAAGATATTGGCATATAATATTAAAGGAAATCATGTATTGGGTACTAATATTAAAGGAAATCATGTATTGGGCACTAATATTAAAGCCAATCATGTATTGGCCAATAATATTAAAGGAAATCTTTGTGTCCAAAATTCTAATTCTTTGTGTCCAAATTACATAGACGTAATTCTAATCAACTGACATCTGAGACTTGCGAGCATAAAAAAACAACAGACTTCATCTAGTCGTAAAAAATGCGTCATATCTAGTTTCGAGTGAACATTCCCGTCTTGTTAGTTGACAAAAATAATGGTGCTGGAATGTTGTTGATCTTCAGGGCCACTGGTGCTCTCTCCATCAGTGACCAGCGGGTTTTAAGTTTTCAATTTTTTTTTCTCTATTGGCCCAAAATTAATCCTAAAGCATTTTTCTTCCACAGAACATTTAAAATTATTTTATTTTTACGCTTTATTTAAAGTGGCAGGATGGAGATCTTCCATCCAACCATCCAATTATCATCCTCTTTTACTGCCAAGATAAAGGTTAATTTCGCCCTTAACGTCCTCGTCTCTGTCCAGAAAATCATCTCACGTAAAGTAAAAGTTCTCAAGCCAGAGTTGATGGCACGTTGAATGCACCTGAATGACTCCCCACTCTGTTCTTGAGAGAGAGAGATGTGCTGCGACAAAGTTTTGACGAACCAAAACAAACTTCTTATTCATCTCGAAATCAAATAAAAAACCAAAATTATTCAAATAATTTAGGAGAAAAATTAAAATCATAAACAAAGATAAAATATTCATATTTCGTAGGTAATTCTCTCATGAGTCTCATGAGATCTCTGTCTGAGCTCTCATGTGATCTCATACGTTGATTAGGAACTTAATTTTGTGGTTGAATGTGAATTCAAAACTCTGAATAACAGTTGAAAGCGACGTTAAACCTAATAAAAAAAACTCTCTGATATAATATGTCTGTTGTAATTATTGCCAGGTAATGAGCTTTGAAGATGAAGTTGCATACCACATGGCTCTGGGGACCAGGCGCGGCCGGTGCTAAGAAGCTGCGGGACTGCAGCACCCCCAGACGAAAGGAATAAAAGCAGCCCTCTAAGCGCCCCACCACTGGACCTATGGAACAGCCATACAGTCCTGGACCTATGGAACAGCCCTAAGAAGGTTGCAACTTTTCTACAACTTGAAGAACAATCTGATCTGAATTGACTAGTCAACTGTCTCTACAACAACAAGAACATCAAGAACAAAGGGGAAAAAACAGTTTTTCGATATCCTTGCTCGAACACAGTGGTGAAATCAATACACATTTTTCGCATAATTAATTTATAATTATCATGATTGGCTACAAAAACAAACTAAAAAACTCGTTATATACTTAATGAGTGACTCTTTAAATCCCATATTAGTTTGGTTTATGTGAAAGCACCACCCAAAACACCCCAACGGCCGCGCCTGCCATGCTGGGATTGCTGGGGACTAAATGAAAAAATTCCAAAAATTCCACGAACCAAATGTTGGGAGTCCAGAAGAAAATGTGGTTTGATGAAGTTATGCTGGCAAGAATTAGAAAAGTTAACAAAGCATTAGATAATGACACTCGAGTTCTGAAATGGACTTTGAGCAACGGGCGATGTTTTCGAACATTAGTGGTCATTAAGATGAGGACGATGGATAAATAATTAAATACTGTCAAACAAATAAAGGAGCCGACAAAAGAAAATGAAACTCCTCCATGTAATTATTTTAATTTGGTATTCCAGCTATTTTCAGAGGCTTCTCTTATAAAGAGGTTATTTTCCCTTGAAGAAAGGTACATTGGATCCTGAATATTGTTCTCTTGTATCGCGGTTTCTTTTATATCTAACTCTCTTATAGAGGTTTTCTTAACTTTATATAGAGAGAGAGAGGTAAATTGGACCTGGAAATTGTTCTCTTATATCCAGGTTCGACTGTAAATAAGGTAATTCGAAAAACAATACAAGCTATACTCCTCGTGATAAACTTAAGTGGGCATTTTTCGACCGAGGCATGGCGAAGAAATGGAGAGAGAGAGAGTCAGAACAACAAAAGCCATTCTGCATTGCAAGTCCATCTCGTAATTAATAGGCAGCGGCATCCTTTGCAGGTCCCACCAGATCGTGGCTTACTAGTTGTCCCGAGCACCCTGCCTCATTGTTCTTCTACGTCGGGCAAGATGCTAAAGGCTGGAGATAAATGAACGCATTACCAGTACAATCTGAAGTTATGTTCTTATACAGGGTCAGTACAATCTGAAGTTATGTTCATATACAGGGTGTCCAGGTTTTTTCTAAAGATGCTAAAGGCTAGACATAGATGAACGCATTACCAGAACGATCTGAAGTTATGTACACATACAGGGTCAGTAAACATCTGATGTTATGTTTATATACAGGTTGTCCAGGTTTTTTCTAAAGATGCTAAAGGCTGGAGATAAATGAACGCATTACCAGTATACAATATGAAGTTATGTTCATATACAGGTTGTCCAGGTTTTTTCTAAAGATGCTAAAGGCTGGAGATAAATGAACGCATTACCAGTATACAATATGAAGTTATGTTCATATACAGGGTGTCCAGGTTTTTTCTAAAGATGCTAAAGGCTGGAGATAAATGAACGCATTACCAGTATACAATATGAAGTTATGTTCATATACAGGTTGTCCAGGTTTTTTCTAAAGATGCTAAAGGCTGGAGATAAATGAACGCATTACCAGTATACAATATGAAGTTATGTTCATATACAGGGTGTCCAGGTTTTTTCTAAAGATGCTAAAGGCTGGAGATAAATGAACGCATTACCAGTATACAATATGAAGTTATGTTCATATACAGGGTGTCCAGGTTTTTTCTAAAGATGCTAAAGGCTGGAGATAAATGAACGCATTACCAGTATACAATATGAAGTTATGTTCATATACAGGTTGTCCAGGTTTTTTCTAAAGATGCTAAAGGCTGGAGATAAATGAACGCATTACCAGAACAATCTGAAGTTATGTACATATACAGGGTCAGTACAATTTTTCTTTGCTATTCTTCTCTTCCCAAACAACATTGTGTAGGAGCAAGGACTCTGATTGTTAAGTCTCCTTTGAAAATTTATTTATTTTTGACGATCACGATGACGCCACCCTATGATGATGATGATGATGATGATGAATTTCTTGCTTGAGACATTGCTCAGACAGACTTCTCTGTTCATAAATACGGCTGTTAAAGTGTTCCCTAGAATTGCTTCTGAAATTTTCTATATAAAAAATAAAGTGGACACCCGGTATATGAAGCCCTGGTACTTACAGAACAGATCTCCGTATGTAGATGCTAAGTACAGCGCTGTATTGTGTTGGCTGGTTTGGTATACAATGCAAAATTCTCATTAAACTGTTCGGGCAAAAGATTCTGATGTACAGGGTGCACTTGGTGTCAATGAGACATTGCCTCTTCAAGTTGCAATTATGCAATAATTTTAAATAGCATAAAATATCCTGAGGTCATGGTTCGTCCAGAAATGTGAAAAACTGGGTAGGCCAATTTTTCGACGAATACAATACTTTCTTTAATATAGGATAAGGAAAGTAAAAATAGCATAAAAGTACAATACAATACTGTTACAATCGGTTAATCCTGCAAGAATAATAACAATAATATCGTCTTATTTATACTGACCGATTAGGACTAGTAAGTCCCATTATTCCAGCAGTAAGCCCGAGACGTATTATTATGTGGTAAAAATCCCAAAGGGGAGGATAACTTGTCATGTCCCGGCTGGGTTTCTAACCCGCGACTTCTGGAATCTCTGGATTCACAGAGAGCCGCCAACCCCGATCAAGGCCAAGGGTTGGGTGGAAGAGATTGCCACAGGCAATAAGCCCGCCCTTTAGGTAGGACTTTATCTTCTTTGTTCTTGTTTCTTTGTTCAATCTATTTATTTTCTTTTTATAATTTCATTGTATTTTACTGTATATATTTTTGTCTTACCTAATAAAGCATACTATAATAATAATAACCCTGTATGCCCAAACAGATCCCCATCTATTTCGCGAGGCATTGTATTCGAAATCCAACGTAATTAGACCTCGCCAAGAATAGCATGGGTCCTCACTTGTTGACACTGCGTTGCCACGGCAACCAGTAAACATTCACTTGTTGACATTGCGTTGCCAGGCAACCAGTATAACATTCACTTGTTGACATTGCGTTGCCACGGCAACCATATAACATCACTTGTTGACATTGCGTTGCCACGCAACCATATAACATTCACTTGTTGACATTGCGTTGCCACGGCAACCAGTATAACATTCACTTGTTGACATTGCGTTGCCACGGCAACCAGTACAACATTCACTTGTTGACATTGCGTTGCCACAGCAACCAGTATACCATTCACTTGTTGACATGCGTTGCCACGGCAACCAGTATAACATTCACTTGTTGACATTGCGTTGCCACGGCAACCAATATAGCATTCACTTGTTGACATTGCGTTGCCACGGCAACCAGTATAGCATTCACTTGTTGACATTGCGTTGCCACAGCAACCAGTATACCATTCAATTGTTGACATTGCGTTACCACGGCAACCAGTACAACATTCACTTGTTGACATGCGTTGCCACAGCAACCAGTATACCATTCACTTGTTGACATTGCGTTGCCACGGCAACCAGTATTGCATTCACTTGTTGACATTGCGTTGCCACAGCAACCAGTATAGCATTCACCTATTAACATTGCGTTGCCACAGCAACCAGTATATCATTCACTTGTTGACATTGCGTTGCCACGGCAACCAGTACAACATTCGCTTGTTGACATTGCGTTGCCACAGCAACCATATAACATTCACTGTTGATACTGCGTTGCCACGCAACGAGTATACCATTCACTTGTTGACATTGGGTTGCCACGGCAACCAGTAAAACACCAGCTCGAACTGCACAGAGAAATAAATTGAGCGGCTATTGTTCAAAAGGTAAATATTATCTCGTAGGCCGGGGGTTCCCAAACTTCCTCAAGCCACGGACCACTTTTGAATTTCATAATTTTCCACGGACCACTAGCTACTACAACTTTTAATATTCCAATACGAAGTTTAATACTCTTTGTACAAATTCTCATGCCATTACTAGGGTTAAGCTTATTTCTTTTCTTGGTCTTCATATTTACAAGGGTAGAGAAGCCTTGTTCACAGTTTTCACACAGGTATATGTAGTGCTGAACACCATCAGAAACCGCAGGGCCATTTTCGGGATGGTCTGGTAGGCTGAAGCCTTCTTGGACCAAAATACTTCCAAATGAACGACTTCGAACGTGATTTTTTTTTCTTTGGGGACCACCTCGCGGACCACAGTTTGGGAACCCCTCTGGTGGGGAATCTAATGGCCGAGTTCTCGTACACGACTCGTAACATTCCTTCGTGCAAAAAAAAACCGTCCGGTTACAAAAAGTCTCAAAGAAAATGGCCGACATTCGAAATAGCCAGGTAATGAGAGGAGAGTTTTGTGCCGAAATCGCAATTGCAAAATCTCAAACGATGCCGAAAGCAGTAAATATTGGTATTCCAAGGAGCTTCGACACACGAAACAGACCCACAAACAATCATGAACAAAGATCTGATCTTCGATAGACCAATTTATAGGTGCACTGGTAGTCAAGTGGTTAATGCGCTAGTCTGGTAATCCAGGTAGCGTAGGGGGATCCGTTGGTTCGAATCCCACCTAGTGCATGAATTTTTCCTCATTATTTGAGTTTGTGACCACATAATAATAAGACTCCGAGGGTTAGGTGGTAGAAAATGCTTTGACCATTAACATTAACCTCGCCTGGTGGTTACCTTCCACTAAAGAGTGTTATTTATCATTATTATAAAAGAGAAAAAATTCTGGACCCTTGAGTTCTCTAATATTCATGTTGACCTGTATTTGAATTTGAATTTGGGCCCAGATCCAAATCTCTAATGCTTTCCTTCTTTTGATCAAGCTACAACAGATACAGCTCTTCTATACAATTAGCTTTTGTCATGATACTGACAGCGGGACAGCTAGCAAACATTGATTTTGTAATTGTCCTCATGAGACGTTTAATCAATTATTTAAAAAATGTTCCCAGTTAGCTGTGTCCTCTGAAATCTTGAGTTCTCCAATATTCATGTTGACCTGTATTTGAATTTGAATTTGGGCCCAGATCCAAATCTCTAATGCTTTCCTTCTTTTGATCAAGCTACAACAGATACAGCACTTCTATACAATTAGCTTTTGTCATGATACTGACAGCGGGACAGCTAGTAAACATTGACTTGTAATTGTCCTCATGAGACGTTTTAATCAATTATTTAAAAAAATGTTCCCAGTTAGCGGTGTCCTCTGAAATCTTGATTCTCCAAATATTCATGTTGAGTTGTTGACCTGTATTTGAATTTGAATTTGGGCCCAGATCCAAATCTCTAATGCTTTCCTTCTTTTGATCAAGCTACAACAGATACAGCACTTCTATACAATTAGCTTTTGTCATGATACTGACAGCGGGACAGCTAGTAAACATTGATTTTGTAATTGTCCTCATGAGACGTTTAATCAATTATTTAAAAAATGTTCCCAGTTAGCGGTGTCCTCCTGATTGTCGAGTGAAATGTTTGCACTGACAAGCTGAGAGCTATTAACTATTAACCCTTAAGTAACATGGTGGGATCATGGCTGACCCCAATACGTTTCAATGGGAGAACTAAAAACTATACTAAAAATCGTGCAACTAAAAATCACCATGGTAGTTAAGGGTTAATCAATGGCTGATGAGAACTAATCAATTGCAATTAAAATGACAAAACAAATGATTTATACCACTGCCGCCATACAATGACTATACTCTAGATTCCAGTCATCTGTATCGAGAAAGCTCTCTTCTGATAGGTCAATTTTACCATCAATATTGATAGGTCAATCATCAATACGTTCATGGGAATACGAAGACATTTAACGGTGATCGCAGATGCACAAATATAAAATAAAAAGTCATGACAAAAATAAATAATAATAAATGTTGCTATATTGATACCCGACTAAAATATAATAAATGTGTTTCTTTGTGTTATTATATCACAATTTTATATCCAAATATCTAAAATAAGATAATATCCCAATATCTTATTTTTGCCTATAATTCCGCCACTGGTCGCTGCTCAGCAGCTCACATTAAAGCAGCTACTCATTTTTCCTCACGAGGTATGAGTGAACCCCGAACACCCAAGAACAGAGCAGAAAAAATCCTGCCCCGCTGGGGATCGAACCCAGGTCACCGTGCGTGCAATGCCTAGCGCGCTATCTCACTCGGCCACGGTGACTTCGCTTTAAAGGTAATAACGGTAGACATATTGGATAGTCTTTTATGCTTCGAACAACCCCCGGGAATCGAACCTGCGGGTCGCCACTGGACGCGGTGTTGCCAGTAAAGTTCAGTTGGGCGTGGGAAATGGAAATTGATTCGGCATCTGATGATGATGATGATGTGTGTGAAGATAGCACCAGAATTGATTCGGATGTGATGATAATGAATGTGTGTGAAGACAACGCCGGCCATCTCATGATATTCATGATGTGTGTGAAGACAGCGCCGGCCATATCATGATTGACACATTGGGCCGAGAAACAATTAACGCCGCATAGTTCGGAATGCAACAGTTTGATCAGTTGGATGGTTATCTGACGTTATCTTCGGAGACTCAAGGAGACAGATTGTTGTGCTTGGATTGGTCGGTACTGATCAACACCATTAAATGCTCTACATCAACTGATCAACATCATTAGATTATTGTTGGGTTGAAGAGATTGCCATAGACAATAACCCCGCCCTTTAGCAATTTAGTCTTGTGGTAACACTTTTAAAAGTTCTACTGTTGGTGATATGGTTTTTTTTTAATAAGCCACTTTTGAGCATCTCGTGAAAGATGAAAACTTGTTGAGCAATTGGTCTTCTCGTAAGACTTCAAAAGTTTGAGGGGATTAAGTCCACCCACTGGCAAACAATAGAGAAACTTTATGATTAAAAATCAAGACTAGATTATCCTCACCAAGTTTCATTCATTTGTGCATGCCTTTTCGTACGACTTCAGTCAATTTCACGCTACATAACGTACTAAAACTTAACTAAAGGGAACGAAATATCAAATAAGATGGAAAGTTTTCAACAGTGACTACACTAAAAATTTTTACCTGCAATATCATTTTTGGATAGACTTTTCCAAGTGACGTAGGTGATATTCCAATATTTACCACATTAAAAATCTTCAAATATGTAAAATTTTGGGTGATTTTTTCCAAGTGATGGGTTACAAGAACCTTCACCCTTCGAAAGAGAGAAGGCTGGATCGATCCTCCTCTATCTCACACCCGAATCTCGGAGATCTCAACCTGAAAGCCATTACTCTTATCTTGAGAGAAACCTTTGGTAACCACGGGGGAGCTGGAACACAAGACACTGTAGCTATACGATGCTCAGGGAGAACAGGGTGGACCATTATCGATTGTCACTAATGGACTGATTTAATTGGTCATTAGCCATTTGATGGTGTTAGAAACGGGAGTCCTAAAGACCATCAAGTAATATGTTGAAAATGGGAAAAATTTTGCGAGGGGATGCCGTTCAGATATCTAATTGGTGCAATAAATGAAATAAAGTCTTGTACTTTATTTCATTTATCATGTAATACTTGTTTCTATGTAAATCGGGCTTGTCCCGTCAAATACATTAAATAAAATACTAAAAAAAAAAAAATATCTGCCAGTGGTTGGGACCACGATGACCTCAGATTTGGCGAAAAATTCGTTTAACTGGGTAAAAAAATTATGGAAAGTGGTGGTCGGAATTAGAACTTACGTCAGTTGAAAAATAAATTTAAAAAATCGTAGAAGAAATGAATGTTTTAAAAATGCTACAATATAACAAAGTCAAGAGGCGCCAAATACCATTACCTAGCAGTAACTATCACCATATGGAGCCCATCTAGACCAACACTACTGCCACTAGTTTTGTGACGCCAATGAGAAAAAACAAGCGTGCTACAAATACGTCTCCTGAAAATGCTAAAACAAAATTTACAACCACCCCGTTTTGAACAACGTAGTCTTCTCCTTCTCTCTAGGGAGAGGTGTTCAGTTCAGTTAGATAGGACCAGTACCTGATCCCTGCACCAAACCTCTACCGAACTCAGGTGATCAAACGCTTCTTCAAAATCAGAAAATCACCCACGAGGAAACAAATTCTTTGTTCTATTTTTGACCTTTCTTGATTAGATTTCTTTTTGAAAGAGTCTTCCTTTTGACAACAAGAAAGAAAACGTATGATGATCAGACGGGAATCGATTTTAATTAATTTTTGAATAATTTCTCAAAGGAGGCACTCAAGGTACAAAGGTCTCAACTCTCAAGGAGGCTTTGTTCTCCTCCAGACTTAGTTAGATACCCGAGTGATGACGCCAGACCGGGGTTCGACTCGATCAAGTGGGACTCTTTTGTCTTTTACAGAGTTTTGGAAATGCATGAAACATATGCATCTAATGTGTTTGATAGATTTTGGAACGAAACCTATTTTTGTGACATAGTCGACAAAGAGAGAGAAAGTGCACTGGTAGTCAAGTGTTAACGCGCTAGTCTGGTAATTCAGGTAAGTTTGTATAGTAGTGCTTATAGACTGTCGCTCGAGACAGAATCCATTACGCAACAGTAAGTAGGGACCGTTCATGTTCGAATCCCACCCAGTGCATGATTTTTTCCTCATTAATTTGAGTTTGTGACCACATAATAATAAGACTCAAAGGGTTGGGTGGTATAAAATGCTTTAACCATGAACCACGTCTGATGTTTACCTTCCACTAAAGAGTATTATTTTAATAAATGAATAATATTTAAAAAGTAGCAGATAGCAAGGTTCTAACGAGACATTTTCTTCTTAAATTCTTCTAAAACTTTAATTCAAGCGATTTCTATGATAAACTGACTACTGATTTGAAGCGAGAGTTCTTGTTGAAAGGTGTTTTTAACAAAAAATAAGAAATTTATCCCAGATGTTCCAGAAAACCTCACTCATCAAAGCTTTGATATTTTGACGCGAATGTGACGAGGGTCCGGACCTGTAGAGATTTTGATCCAGCCCCGAGGCTCAGCATTCCACAAGGGTCTAGAATCTTTCCATTCTAATTTATTAATTAATAGATAATCTCTGGTTTTCTAGCGTTAACCCGAGAGGGGTCCGAACGATTTATTCAACCAACAAACAAGGCATAAGTCAAGTATTGTTCTATGCTTTATAGTTGACATTTCACAACAACTGTATGATTTTGATATTGGATTTGCATGAGTTGAAAACCCTGAAACCAGTATTTATTATTATTGATGGTTGCAGGGTTTTAAGTGAAACCCTAACAATTAACAATGCGACCTAATTAGATTTTATTGTGACCAATTCAAAGCAAAGCTCAATATCTCGAAATCCTTTAGTCAGTCGTCCTCATCAGGCAAAACGAAAAGTGAGAAATTGACCTTAAATGTAGGAAATAGTCCACCTAGGCTGGTTTGTTTGTTGTGCCAGTCGGCTTCAGCTGGAGGGGGAATGATGGTCTTCAGCCAACTTTATTTCAAAGTTGGCTCGTCCTGAACCACATATTTCTATGTGGATCAACCATCATGAGGAATCGGACTTTTCTTAAGCCATTAAACCCTTAGGAAACTGCAAGCTAGCCTGGCTTGTAAGGTTGGCTAGTCGTTCTCTGTTTATAGTCTCTAGCGAAGAACTGGTCTTCTCCCTGTTTAACGTCCCCCAGCCGACGAGACTAAAGGGTTAATCACCGTGATTATGTGAACCCAACATAAAACTGGAGTACTGATCTTGAGCTTGATACACACCTGGACACCAAGAGATGAGGCAAGAAGATCTTTGAACAATTCCTGCGGAGGAATAATATCGCCTTATTTATACTGCCCGATCAGGACTATTAAAGTCCCATTATTCCAGCGTAAGCCCAAGATCATATTATTATGTGGTAAAATCTCGAATGGAGGGGATAACTTTCATGTCCCGGCTGGGTTTCGAACCCACGAACTCCGGAGTTTTTGGATTCACAGAGTGCCGTCTTTACCACTGAGCTACTGAGATACGGAAGCACATGCACAGATATTCTTTAAATCAAACGCGCTGCTTTGGACAAAGTTAGTTATACTCCTGTGTTTGCAGGATCAACACCAAACGTCCGCCCTTATCAATAATCTATGATGGTTTAGGGTAATTCAATGCATAATCACTCTTTTGAACTAATAAGAAACAGAAGTCAAAAGGGAAAGTTTGAGTCCACATGCTCAGGTAATTAATTCACTTGAAATCACCCAAGTGTCATTTTATCGGCTGAGAAAATTAAGCGATTTCTTGTAAGTACAAATGTAAGACCAAAGCGCGAAGTACAAAATAATGTAGTAACACCAACAGAGAATGTGATTGGGACCGGCTTGTGGACATAAATCTGAGATCAGAATTATTGAAACCATTAATTTCGAATCCAAAACCCAAGTGTCCAAGATTTGTGTGTCCCATGTCTCTCTGGACACGACCGATTAATAACAGAAATAACATCAACGAAATAAGATCACCACAAAAAAACAACATTGGAACAAATCGGACACCAACATAGAACGCTGCCTTAAGAGAAAAAGCTGAACACAATTATATATCCTCACATTAGATAACAATTTAACGAACGATAGCAAGATTATAGTAGGATCATATGCTTTAAATAACAATTAAAATAAAGATAAGTAATACAAAAAAAAAAATAAAAAAAAAAAAAACCAAATGGCAAGATTAATATAATAATGATCATAATTTGGCGATTAGATCCACTGATCCAGCTCAACTGGTTGTTGGTTGGTTTTTTACAAATGACGGGGCTAATCAATTTCAATGTTTGTCCCTGTCTATTCGGGAACGGGCGAAAAAATGGGCGAGGATTTATTCTCCAATAGAGTATCTAGGGTTTTAAAACAATCTATGGTTCCAAATGGTGCCAAAAGTTCAATAAAGATCTATTTCGGAACAGACAAAAAATGGGCGAGGATTTATTTCTTCCAAATAGAGTATCTAGGGTACAAAAATGACGTTTTTAAAACAATCTATGGTCCCAAATGGTGCCCAAAGTTCAATAAAGATACCTAATCCAATAAAATGGACACTTAACAATATCTATTCTCGTAAATAAGATATGGTTAATTGGTTATTTCGTTTTAAATCCGAAAACCGAAAATAAGCTGCCTGGACTCTGAGAATTCCAGCATTAAATCCAAGACTGTATTATTATGTGGTAAAAATCCCAATGGGAGGATAAACTTGTCATGGCCCGGCTGGGTTTCGAACCCGCGACCTCTCGAATCTCTGTTTTCACAGAGTGCCGCCTTTACCACTGAGCTACCGGGACAGACTAATAATAATAATAAATGTTTCATAGGTAAAAGGAAACGACGTCCTAATAGCTACCAATCGGGTCGAAAGTTCAAAATGGCTGCCATGAGGTCAAACAAATCGAATCTTGCGGAGAAAGAGCGAGAGAAAAAAAAAGTATCATTTTTCTCAATCGAAAACTGGCCATGGAAATATATCATCCGCATCGCCCCGGGCCACTCACCGGTCAGGACATTCGCGTTCGACTTCTCACCGCATACCTACGGGTGAGGTAACTTCACCTGGATGCAGTGTGTAAGCGTTGGAAATTAATTGCGGACATTAAACTTGGACGGAATCAAACAGAGGTGTGATAAACATCGGGTAATTTAGAAACCTCAAAGAGAAATGCCGACGCGCGGTAATTAAAAGCACGAAAAAGAAGCTTGCGTATATAAGTTGCCATATACTCTCTCATGTATAATATACATAAGTACATAACTATCAAAAGCATCTTGAGAGTTAAACTTTATAGCAAGCGAATTTAAAATGATAGTTGGGAGTCAGTGAAAGATGAAGAAAAAGGTGCAGTCAATCCAATAACAATTGTTTTGTAATCCGGGGCGACGAAGTTGCCTTAGGCGTTCACCGCCTTTTAACCCTGCAACTACCTCTACGGGATGTGTGTAGGACATTACCACAGGCAATAACCCCGTCTTATATGTACTGGGCAATGGTCGTCAAGTGGTTAACGCACTATGCTGGTAATCCAGGTAGCGTAGGAATCCGTTGGTTCGAATGCCACCCAGTGCATGAATTTTTCCTCATTAATTTTGAGTGTGTGACCACATAATAATAAGACTCTGAGGGTTAGGTGGTAGAAAATGCTTTGAGCATTAACCTCGCCTGGTGGGTACCTTTACCGAACTCACTAGCTTGGTCAAGACAAGGCGCTGGACTTGTATCTTGTCTGTCGGTGGTTCGAGTCACGCAACTACGTAATAAAATTTCTTTCTTATACTTCTTCTTCGTACATGGATTTCAATTTCAATTTTGCACATCTAATTCTCGCTCATTTACTGTTTCCTACTTCCAATGTGGAATCGTGTCCTCTCTCGCATCTCAAGGTCTTCATGATCCTCCTGAAGTATAATACAATCTATCGTATATATAATCAATATAATCCTGAAGTATGTATATATAATTTATCGTATATATAATCCTGAAGTATATATAATCCTCTATACTGAATGCTGCGGCCAACTTCGTGAGGCTAAGCCCCGGCCATTATATCCTTATCCCAAGTCCTATCTCATATTCTCCAATACAGAATAGCTGGCGTTTCGTGTACTCATCTATATACAGGGATGTATTACCTTTTTACTTTGTTACCACTTCATATACTGTTTATATTTTTTAAACTTTTTTATTCTTTTGTAAAGTTTGTAAAAAAAACACCTTGTCGTAAATAAATATATCATTTATAGTCTGGCTGGGGGACTATAAACAGGGAGTAGCTTTGTTGTTGCTTGGCTTTGTTCTGGGGGCCCGTGTCAATTTTTAGCCTCCTTGTAAAGATAGTGGTAGAAGTGCTGAGTATTCCTCCACTGTCTGGCTATCATCGTTCACGATAACGTCACCCTATGATGATGATACCATATAAATATACATCCCATGTTCCTCTATACAGGAACAAAGGGATTAAAAACTTTGTTCGTATTTCCGTAGAAATACCTAATTATTTCTTATGAACAAGACACACTTAGAATAAAGCTTAGTAAAATTATAACTTTTTTAATTATCAGTAAATAAAAGTAAAATTACTTTTATAAATTATCAAAAAAAAAAAAAAATAATAATAATAATGTTTCATAGAGACTATTGATGATAATAATCTTTTTATAATGTACAAGAATATTTAGATTATTTTAAATAATATGTAACTTTACAAGAAATTTATAACAGCTTTAAAAAATAAAAATAAAATACAAAGATAGCAATAACATACCTAGTAAATTAAAATAATCATAAACACCTTTTTCCCCCTTGATATTTAATTTCTAATCGTTTCTTTAATTCATTTTTTCTGACGGGTCATTCATAATTTGTCAAATAAAAAAATATAAGTTATCATACCTATTTGTGTTAATCACTTTCGTGATATCCCGTGATAATCACTTCACAACTACTCAAACTCGCTTTACTAAAATCTACGCTGAAACCGGGACTTGAACCACCGACCTCCAGATTCCAAGTCCGCCGCCTTATCGATCATTACTGAGATCGGTTCAAAAAAAAAACAATATACAATAAAAAGAATCGAACCGCGGACGCTGGCTTGGAGCTCACCCTGTACAATACTGAAACACAATGAAACTTTCAAGCTCATTTTTCACTGCACACAATTTTTTCTCCCATCTGATATAAAGTTGTTTTTGCCTCGTTCTGTAAAGTAATGGCCAGTGAAACAATAATATTCGCATTTAGTAACAACCAGGCGAGGTTAATGCTTTAAGCATTTTCTACCACCTAACCCTCAGAGTTTTATTATTAAGTGGTTACAAACTCAAATTAATGAGGAAAAACTCATGCACTTGGTGGGGTTCGAACCAACGGATCCCTACGCTACCTGGATTACCAGACTAGCACCTTAACCACTTGACTACCAGTGCACTAATCCTAAATCAAGTATCTCCAAGTTAGCAATGCACAACATCTAGTGCACTGGTAGTCAAGAGGTTAACGCGCTAGCCTGCTAATCCAGGTAGCGTAGGGATCCGTTGGTTCGAATCCCACTCAGTGCATGAATTTTTCCTCATTGAGTTTGTGGCCACATAATAATAAGACACTCTGAGGGTTAGGTGGTAGAAAATACTTCAAGCATTAACCTCGCCTGGTGGTTACCTTCCACTAAAGAGTTTTACTATCATAATTATTATTATTATTATAAAGTAGCACAGCGAGACACTGATTTTTTCGGTAATTACTCTCAGAACGATAAACTCCACCAAGTCAACCAAGTGTGATTTATAAGAACCAATTCCACAGAGCGGTCAGTAATTAAAAAAAATTCACCAATACTTTTTTTTTTTTTAAGTGGGGTTTAACGTCGCTTTCAACTGCCATGGTCATATCACGACGGGGGTTTTACCCTCCATTCGCAGGAAACTCACAAACCTGCTACTCACATTGACCTCACCCAGCCTGAGTGGGGCCGGGAAAAGCCAGCGTCACGAGAATTAGAATTTCACCAATACTTTCTGAGCAAATAAATCACTTTATTGGTGTAACGTCTTCATCTATAATGTGATTCTTACTTCTAATGCAGGTACATAAATTGGTCTTACGTAAATATACAGGGTGTCCATGTTGTATTTTTTTATATATAGAAAATCTCAGAATCAATTCTAGGGGACCCTCTAAGACCAGAGTAATCTCACATCATTTTTCGAAAAATGTCGTAAAGCAAAGATATGAAAAAAATAATAAATCGGTTTTCAATGTAAATAAGATACAAAATGTTAGGTATTAGGTAAGTTAATAAGTATGTACTATTTACTCAATAATAAATTATAGACATGAAAACCATTTTCACTTATTTTCGACAAATTCAAGTTTATTTTTCACATGAAAACTTTTTCCAAGTAATTTTTTTAACAATGAAATATATAAGTTCTTTGGAAAAACTTATAGTTATACACAACTCTTGGTAAAACAAATAAACAGTTACGGCATCGTCAGTGAACTCACTGACGATGCCGTAACTGGCGAAATGGCCATCTGAAAATAAAAAAATTAAGTAAAACAAAAAAAGCCAAGTATTTTTTTTCTATCTTCAAATTATTTCGATATTTTTTTTAATGAAAAAATTATCTGAGATCATTTTAGTCTCAGGTCGAAATTAATAGACAAAATGCATACCTAATTTAACACGTTCGTTACCAAGCGAATTTTTGCAAGTTTTACGTAGGGACCAGGCGGTAAGTTGCTGTTGCATCCTGGGTACCAAATTTTGGTCCCCAGGTTTTTTTTTTTGCATATTTGGCATCGTATTTGTACAAGAATCGATCCTATATCTTTCTAATACTAACAACCTACCTCCAAAAGGCCATATATGGATGTCCGGTCCCTCGTTAAAATTTTGATAACAACCACATGTGTGTTTACGGTCCCAAAGAAAAACACAAAAATAAAGTCGGCCGACTTTATAACTCCTTATTTTATTATAGTTAGCTCGTAAGTTACCTCTAAGATTAGTTTTAAATTTAGTCTTTAGTTCACTGACGATGCCGTAACTGGCGAAATGGCCATCTGAAAATAAATAATTAAGTAAAACAAAAAAAGCCAAGTGTTTTCTATCCTCAAATTATTTCGAAACAAAAAAAGTTGAACACCCTGTATTTTAACGCACTGTCCTTTGCCCTGGGTTTTGGCGGCAACGTTCGGATGCCCTGCTGATAGGACATCATGGCATTCTTGTTGTAGTAACAACAACAACAACAAAGTTGTTGGTCTGATCGTGGAATCTACATAACCCTGAACTGGCGAGGCACAACAATGCACCATTGGAATGAATTCGAGAACACAAAAGTTCCACCGTATGATGCTCCAGCGTAGCTAATGGGAAAATTGGACCTGGCTTTCATCGGTTTCATCGAGATGTGTGAATTGTGTTTGGAACTTAACACTATTCTGATGAGAGAAGCTCTTTTCTGATGATGAGAAAAGTTCTTTTCTGATGACAAAAGTTAATCGAGATGTGTGAATTGTGTTTGAAACTTAACTATTCTGACGAGAGAAGTTATTTTCTGATGAAAAAAGTTAATTGAGATGTGTGAATTGTGTTTGAAACTTAACTATTCTGACAAGAGAAGTTCTATTCTGATGAGAAAAGTTAATCGAGATGTGTGAATTGTGTTTGGAACTCAACTATTCTGACGAGAGAAGTTGTTTTCTGATGATGAGAAAAGTTCTTTTCTTGTCATGTCTCGGCTGGGTTTCGAACCTACGACCTCTGGAATCTTTGGATTCACAGAGTGCCGCCTTTACCACTGAGCTACCGGGAAAGGGTATAGTATAGAATAGTAGTGCTTTATTTAGACTGTCGGCTCGAGATAGGAAGTCCCGTTACGCTAGCAGGGTAGTGTTCTGTTTCCATCTTCCAAGTCATCTTGCTACGCAAAGCTGTCGGTCTCTCAGTCCGACTGCCAAACTTCACGCCACCCACATCTCAATCTCTTCCCAATGGCCTCGGGGACGCGAAGAAAATCTGGGAATCATCTGATGGGTTCGACGTCACGCCGCCAGTCGAAACGAAAATTATTATTATTATTATTTAATAATAATAATAATAATAATAATAATAAAAAGAATAATGAAAATATTCTCGTCTTTAGAATGTTCGGGCCTCCCCGCACCTCCACCGTCGAGAGCAGAGTTTTCTCATCCCGACAACAATGCGAGCAACAAACACATCAATACAACAACAGCTCATCTCTATTGTAGCCTTGGAAACCATCCGTACTCCGATTAATAATTAATTTGGCCCGCGGCCTTTTTCTCGACTACTACTGGCTCGCATTCCAATGACAAAATAGTACTCTGACTACTGCTCAGCCGTCAGTGCTGCCGAAAATCAATTAAAAATCGAATTAAATTTCGAAGAGATGGGAAATCTATGATCATCAGCAACAAGATGGTGAGAATAATAATAAAACACTGAGAATAAGAATAATAATAAAAAAAAACTCTTTAGAGGAAGGTTACCACCAGGCGAAGTTAATGATCAAAGCATCACCTATCTCTGTCTTATTAATATGTGGTCACAAACTCAAATTAATGAGGAAAAATACATGAATGGGTAGGATTCGAACCATCAACGGATCTCTACAGTACCTGGATTACCAGACTAGCCCGTTAACCACTTGACTACCAGTGCACAGTAAGTGATTGTTCTAAAATAATTCTTTTGAACGATGATAGACAGACAGTGGAGGAATCACTCAGCACTTCTACCACTGTCTTTACAAGGAGGCTAATCATTGACAAGGGCCCCCAGAACCAAGCCAATGATGGTCTACTCCCTGTTTATAGTCCCCCAACCAGACCTCTTTTTAAATAGAATAAAAAACATTGAACAGGTCAGAGAAACCCGATTACAAACTTTGAATTATTGAACGGAACCAAAGTTATTACAATACAATTCCTACCAATAATTCTTTTTAAATAGTTATTTAAAATGATATATTATCTCACCTCCTAGAATAAGGTGTTGATGAGGTTAGATTTATGTTCACACAGTTCCGAACCTAATTAACCAATAGTCTTCGTAACCAAGCGGTCGGTATTCACACAGGGATAAAACTCTATGCATTCCTTATTTATATTATTCAAATGGGATATTTAGTATTTTCGACTCGAGCTGCAGCTGTTTATTATTATTATTATGAAATGCTTTATTAGATACAAAGAAATATACTTATATGTACAATACAAATAATTATTATAAAAAATGGATACAATATAAACAATAAAATGGAAGAAATAGATAAATACATATGTCCTAACTAAAGGGCGGGGTTACTGCCTTTGGCAATCTCTTCCACACAAACCTTCTTCTTCCAAAAGCATGGCTAATGGCCATAGCACAATATCTGAGAGTAGTTTTTGAGTATGCGTGCACTGTTAGTCAAGTGGTTAACGCGCTAGTCTGGTATTCCAGGTAGTATAGGGATCCGTTGCACGTTGGTTCGAATCCCACCCAGTGCATGAATTTTTCCTCATTAATTTGAGCTTATGACCACATAATAATAAGACTCTGAGAGTTAGGTGTTAGAAAATGCTTTGAGCATTAACCTCGCCTGGTGGTAACCTTCCACTAAAGAGTGTTACTATTGAGCTTTTGTAATAATTTAGGGTTGTGACCTGCACTAGATACCCTATCTATAGAGACCGCCAGCATATTAAAATAAATAAATTCATGGTCTCAGGGTAATTATTTGCGCTAAAACATAATTCCATAACTCATAACAACTTACCTATTTCAGGCAATTTCAAATTGAACTCATGATTTATTGTTTGAACTTACCTGTAACAAAGCAAATACATGAAGAATTAGTAATTGTTATGTAAGAAACGGAAAGAATAGTAAAATCTCAAGAAAATTGAAACATTGCTTCATAAGCGCGCGATTAGCTCAGTGGTTAAGCACTCGCTTGCCATGCGGAAGGTCCCGGGTTCGATCCCCCGTGCCGACAAAAGTTTGTATTCTTAATTTGGTTACAATTGTTTGTAAGGGATACCTTCCGGTGCGCTCGTGTTGCCCCAGCATCTAATTGGAAAGTATTGTGTCACTTCTCGCCCATCAGAGGTGAGGCATACTACGGGATGGGCAGGCTACAGACACAATCGGACCGCGAAACACCCTTCCAGCTCAAACCAAAAGGCCCTCAAGGGTGTGTGTGTGTGAGAGAGAGAGAGAGAGAGAAAGAGAGAGAGAGAGAGAGACGGTGTGAAAATGATCAGCGCCCAGCGTTAATAACAGAGTACGAGGACCTCTGAGGCTCCGGAAATCAAGATCACGGACAGAGTCCACAATTCAACACAACTTCAGTGATCCTACGAGAACCGGCGATGCATTTTTTTTTTTTATATATAGACTTTATTAGGTAATAGGACATATACAATACAAATAATTACAAATGAAAATACAATCTTCTATATATAAAACAGAAAAAAGGACTACCTACCTACCTACCTACCTACCTATGTTTGTTTGTTTGTCCGGAGTTGTTTAGCCAAAACAGTAAGAGATAGCGAAAAATGTCTCAGAATTGACCCCCCCAAAACCATTATCGCTTTGTCCAGAAAAATTATAAAAAGTTCAAAAAGGCATTGCTGTCCAGCAGTACGGCCATGCCTTAGTAAATTTGAAATTTAGTCCCGTTGCAAAGCACGGGCAAACGGCTAGTATACTATATAACAGAAGAAAAAAATAAAGAAAAAATAAAAAAATATATTTTTTTATACCGAATTGCTTGACGCGAGCAATTCGGTCCTTCGCCGTGAGCTGGTGGGGAATCGTGCACCAAAACCAAAACCGGTTCACACAGCGCGAGATTTATCTCCGAGCCGTCTAGAGGCGTCGTGTTTTATGCTCGGCTAATGTTCTCGGATGCCACATTATTCATAACTCCTAATGCAAGGTTACCTTCCACGAGAGTTGGGTCTTCACAATGATAGGCCTTATGCTTGAAATAAGAAGTGCAAGTTGCTTCATTTCAGCAATTTTGAGTGTAAAGTTACATATTTTGAATTATTATTTCTTCTTGTTTGAGAAAAAAAATCTTTGAAAGACACATTAATGCCTGTATTCATAACTCCTCATGCAAGGTTACCTTCCACGAGAGTTAGGTCTTCACAAGGATAGGCCTTATGCTTGAAATAAGAAGTGCCAGTTGCTTCATTTCAGCAATTTTGACTGCAAAGATATAATAATACTCCCGTCATGATATGACCATGCAGTTGAGAGCGACGTTAAACCCAAATTTATAAAAAAATCCTCTTGAAGTACACAACTCAGAACTATTACCTGCTGATGAGAGCAAATAAGCTTGAAACAGCTGTCCAGGTATGTTCTGATATTCATGTACATCTAGTACAACTTCTCACATTTCTGTTTATACTGATTTTTATACAATATCTTATGTTTCTACTCTCAGGGGTTATAAAAGTAAAAATAAGATAACCTCTTTCTAAGAGACACCTTGATATAAGAGAGAAACATTCCGGTCCCTAGGGTTTCGACTGTTTTCTGAATCTGAAGTGAAGTGGACTAAGTGGACCAACTAACTCAGCACGTCTACACAAGTACCAGTGAAGCTGACACATACTTCGGGCCAAGAATTTCGGAGCCAAAAAAGGAATAAGAATGGGTCCAAACTTGGCTCGGTACGCGTCCACTTTAGCGATGACTAATGAAATAGTTCCAGCACAGAATGCTGGGATGTTCTCGCAGCAACAATGAGGGCTAGGAGGCCGCGTTCACACGAAACCCCACGGCGAAGAACTTTTTTTTTAAAGATGAGTGTTTCACAGCCTTTTTTATTTCGTAGCCATGAAACAGGAGCTACTGTAGACGCTTGTGGTCTGTGTTGTAGCCTGCCCATCCCGTAGTATTCCTCCCCTCTGATGGACGAGAAGTGACACAATACTTCCCAATTAGGTGCTGGGTCAACACGAGCGCACCGGAAGGTATCCCTTCCAAATTAAGAATACAAATTTTTGTCGGCACGGGGGATCGAACCCGGGACCTTCCGCATGGCAAGCGAGTGCTTAACCACTGAGCTAATCGCGCGCTAAAAAACAACATGATGTCGCACTCTACAGTGTGACAGGGCCACAATGGCAAGTGCACTGTCACACTCTAGAGCAGCGGTCTGCAACCTTTTGAACTACGCGGACCCCTTTCTTATCTGAAAAAAATTTAAGGGACCCCCACATTACAAAGCTAGACATAGAGAGTTAGGGGAAAGTAGGGTACTTCAGACTATTTATGATTTGAGTTCATGAGCTATTTTTCTTCTTCTTTTTTTTAAATCCTGAAATGGCTTCGCGGACCCCCAATTTAGCTCTCGCGGACCCCAGGTTGCCGACCGCTGCTCTAGAGTGTGACGTGGCATGCACGCAATGTGTTAAGAGCATTGGTTGCTGACCCGGACGTAGCGGGTTCGAATCCCGGTCGGAGCGGAAAATTTTAACCGCGTTTTTCGTTTCCGGAATGGATGTTAAGGTAAAGTGCCCTGAAGTAATGCGAAAGCGGTTTTGGGGGCTCAACTACCTTAAAAAAAGGGAAAAAAAGTAACAAAAAATGGGTATGAGTATGGTGGCTGAATATTGTTCTTTGTTTCGTAAAAACTCATTAATCATGTCCCCCGCGAAAGCGCATTGAAAAAAAGCACTCAGTCCCACTTGAAAAAAAAGAGCTAGGATAATTGACACATGACGTTTTTAACCGACCTCAGTAGCTTGATCGATAGGCGGCGGACCTGTAACCAGGAGGTCGGTGGTTCAAGTCCTGGTTTCAGCGTGGATTTAATGATTTCAAGGGTTGTGTGGAAGAAAATTCGTTGGCATTAGCACCGCCCATGATCAAGTTTTGTTTTATTAATTTCATTTCTATGTAATAATTCTATGTACTTATTGTAAATAACTTTAATAATGTTTAATAATAATAATATACCTAGTTTGATATCACGAAAGTATGATAACTTTTTTTAACAAGACATAGGTACCGGTCCAAGTGTGTACGGAGCCTGGGTAACAAATGAGCAACTATTCATTTTAATGAACATAATATTCAAATAACATCATCTCATCTTCTAATGAGAGGCTGAGTGGTGGGGTACTTGTTACTTCTCTGTTAGACAGAGCATTCCAACATTCGGGTCAGAGACTTCAACACTTGGAGGATTTCTCATTCTGGAATTCTCTGGACTCGAGAACGACCATACGATTATTTTATTTTAACTAAAAATGGCCCCTTTCACCCAGAACCGCTAGTGCGAAGTTGATGAATTTAAAATGAGACCATCTACTGAATTTCAAACCGACCTCAGTAGCTTGATCGATAAGGCAGCGGACTTGTAATCTGGAGGTCGGTGGTTCAAGTCCCGGTTTCAGCGTAGCGGAAGAGACAAGGGTGGTGCGGAAGAGAATGCCAAAGGCATAATCACCACCCTTGATCAGACTTAGTCTTTTACCTTTAATTAATTATACACTTTCACTGTATATGAAAATTGTGTATAAAGTTTGATCAAAATAAACTGTTGAATAATAATAACAAACCTTTTTAAAAAGTATCACAAGATTCAAAACACAATTTATGTGTAGCATGTGTGATCACATCACAAGTTAAGAACTCGAGACCCCTGTCTCTTCTCATTATACGGAGGAGACTTCTCTATTGTCCTCCCAACACAGACGTGGATCTCCAAGGATCTCTTCAAGGATACTTTTTATCCACACGGTTATAATAAGAAGGTGTATATTTGTAGAGTGTTGTGGTATTGTAATGAATCTGGATATTTAGTTACAGGGTGGATTTATTTAAGTACACTTTATTAATAGGACATATTATATACAACACAAATAATTACAATTAAAATACAATTAATAGAAGAAAAAAATAAAGAAAAAATAATAAATGTATACATAATGTGTCCTAACTAAAGGGCGGGGTTATTGCCTTTGGCAATCTCTTCCACCAAACTCTTGCACTCGCTTGCCATGCGAAAGTCGCAAGTTCGATTCCCCGTACCGACAAAAAATTGTATTCTTTGGTTACAGTTGTTTGTAAGGAAAACCGACCTCAGTATCTTGATCGATAAGGCGGCGGACTTGTACTCTGTGGAGGTCGCTGGTTCAAGTCCCGATTTCAGCGTAGATTTAGTAGAGCGAGTTTGAGTAGTTATGATATCACGAAAGTGGGTTAACACAAAAATATGATAACTTTTTATTATGGTTTAAAATTTACAGGTATTTAAATGCTTCTTGTTCCCTTCCGGAAGGAAAATGTCCCTAGGAGAAGTTTTTTTTTTATATTTAAAAAATAAAACATGAAATATTACTGAGAAGAAAAAAAAATTGATGGTACGATTATGCTATACATAAATGTTATATGTAGAGATGAGACAACGAAATAAAAAAAGGCTTTGAAACACTCATTAAAAAAAAAAAAAAAAAAAAAATGAGACCCATGAATGATACTCAAGTACGGTTCTGTCTCGTATGGCGCCTAGAACATGAGGAATCTCCACTATGTTCAGGTATTGTAGACCCAAGTGGTTCCTAGCCTCCTTGGACCGAGAACCTTGGACCGAGACGTACACCTTTTGGTGTACTTTTTTTATGGCTTTAACGGCAGACTCTCACACTGTGAGCTCTTCCACCCAACCGATGATTTCCCCTCCATCATTCCACAAGGCAAGGCCCGATGGTCAGACAGAAAGGGGAATAAGTAATTCGATACAGATGATTATTTGTACTTCGATACACAAATGACAAAATTTGTAAAATGGATGGTATGCACATTGCTCAAGGAGTGAAAAAAAAATTATGATCAGAGCATTGATAAACACTCCAACGTAAATTTACTACTAGAATAACTTATCTTCTTCCAGAGTAAATAATGACAAAAAAAAAAACTATATCTCCCCCCATAACTATATCTCAATTTTATATTCATTTGTATTTTATTTTTTTTTTCTCTCTCTCTCTTCCTCAATTGATTTTATTGTTCAATTGTTTTTTTATGTAGGGACTTTGTAAAAATGGGTAGTTCCCGTAGAAACATTAAATAAATAAATAAATAAAATAAATAAATAAGAAAAAGGGAGCTAAAACAATTGAACTTGTAATTTGCATCTGTATAATTAATTTGTTAATTGTTCATTATGTACTTATAATTGTAATTCTGTTAAATATAAACTACCACTTTGGTGGTAAAATTGTTTAAAAAAAATTGAACTGTTGGCTGCATCTGTACAATTAATTTGTTAATTGTTCATTATGTACTTATAATTGTAATTCTGTTCTATATAAACTACCACTTTAGTGGTGAAAATTGTTAAAAAAAAAAAAAAAAAATTGAACTGTTGGCGCCGGGTTCACCAGTTGACCCTAGGTTGGGAAGCGCTGACGATGGCTCAAGGCGAGTGGTAACACAAAAGAACTCTCAGGTCCTCCCGAAGAAATCCTCTTGTAGCAGGAACACTGGAAGAGGTATTGTTATCGAGATATATGAGATACCTCTCCTACCCTTGCCTAGATCTCAATATTCACGTATCAATACAACCAGGAAAGATTTTTTCAGAGACAACTATACAAAATGTTAGGGAGCCAGCGTCGATGGCGCGTTGAATGCACCGGTTTTCGTAGGATCACCGAAGTTAAGCAACGTCCAGGCAGGTGGTTAACATTACCACATGATAGTTGTGTGTCGATGAAGAAAAAGGTGCACTGGTAGTCAAGTGGTTAACACGCTAGTCTGGTGATCCAGTTGGCGTAGAGATCCGTTGGTTCGAATCCCACCCCGTGCATTTTCTTCATTGATTTGAGTTTGTGACCACATGATAATAATTAAGACGTATTAGTATGTCATATGTGGTGAATATACCAAATGGGAGGAAAACTTGTCATGTCTCGGCTGGGATTTGAACCAACGACCTTTGGAACCTGTGGATTCACAGAGTGCCTTTACCACTGAGCTACCGGGACAGACTATTACAGAAAGATATATGGAAGGAACGCTTGCATGGAACAAATGCCGACCCTAAGTAGGTTTAGGTAAAGGCACAGAAAAAGTCATGAATGTCATAAATTATTTATGAATGTCATAAATTTCTCCAGAAGCGACTTTCAGAACAAATTTGTTTCCGATAAAAAAAAATACTCCTCTGGAAAGTCATTTGTAAATCGAAGTAGACAACTAATGTACACAATATTACATAACCACATACATATGTACAATGTATATAGCTAAGGAGGCGTGCTACATATGTTTAACAGATGTCAAGTGACACTTAGTGATAAGGCACGGACCAAAACACTTCTCATGGGGTCAACTATTTTTCACTTGAAGAAATTATTGACTTTTTTACTTTCCTTATCCTGTAGAAAGGCAAGTAATGGAATCACCCAAAATTTTCGATAGTCAGTTTTTTTTAATTCATGTGAATCATGTGTCGAACAGATATAACAATTAGTAACTTAGAGTATGGTAAAAAATACTCAAATTAGCGAGGAAAAGTTCATGCACTGGGTGGGATTCGAACCAACGGATCCCTACGCTACCTGGATTACCAGACTAGCGCGTTAACCACTTGACCACCAGTGCACAGTCCGGCCCTGGACACAAGGAACGGGTCATAAATTATCCACTTTGGAGAATAAGATTCTCAGGTAGAGATAAAAAATTCATTTCTTAAATTTATAATTAAAAAATATACACGAGCAATGAAGCAAACTCGTTTCCCTGTGCAACCAGCATCAGAAGTGGTCACTGCCCATGGTATACTGCTGTGTATGTGTGTATACTTTGGTCAGGTTAGAGCCCCTGAGCCCATTAGAAGTGTCCAATTGTCCATGGTATAGGAACAGAAAAAGTTTGTGAAATACAGCTGATTTCCGCTTTTTTTTAGATGAGTGTGTTTCACAGCCGTTTTTATTTCGTAGCCATGAAACAGGAGCTACTGTAGACGCTTGTGGTCTGTGTTATAGCCAACCGGCCTGCCCATCCCGTAGTTATGCCTCCCCTCCGATGGGCGACAAGTGACACAATACTTCCCAATTAGGTGCTGGGTCAACACGAGCGCACCGGAAGGTATCCCTTACAAACAATTGTAACCAAATTAAGAATACAAATTTTTGTCGGCACGGGGGATCGAACCGGGTACCTTCCGCATGGCAAGCGAGTGCTTAACCACTGAGCTAATTATAATACTAGTATGGCTGGGGACCGATCTCAGTAGATTGATCGATAAGATGGCGAACTTGTAACCTGGAGGTCGGTGGTTCAAGTCCCGGTTTCTGCGTAGATTTAGTAGAGCGAGTTTGAGTAGTTGTGATATCATGAAAGTGATTAACACAAACATGATAACTTTTTTTTAGTCTGGCTGGGGAACGTTAAACAGGGAGAAGCTTATAGAAGCTGTTTATAGTCACCACAGAACTATAAACAGAGAATTGACGAGCCAACCCTTACAAGCCAGGCTAGCTTGCAGTTTCCTAAGAGTGTAATGGCTTTGCAAATCACGAGGAAGTAATGTGTACATAATTGGCAGTGTACTTTTAAAACTAAAACCTTTCAAAACGCGAGGATTATTCTCATTTGAAAGATATGCGTGCTAAACTCTGAAATCTTCAAAAAAACTTATACCAAGTATATGTTTTTTTGTATAATAAATATGTATATAAACAACAAAACAACAAAATGTATACCTAAGCATTTTTGGTAGGTACCCAAATTTCAGTCAAAACGGTTTCTTCTCACTTTAAAGACATGCGTGCTCAACTCTCAAATCTTGAAAGATAAAAACATTTAACCATTTCTCTAGCACCCAGCAAAGTTCATTTTAAAACTATTAACTTCTAAAAAAAACACTGAAATTATTAGATTTCTGTTTAGCGAAACATGACCCAACACCATGTTTGTGTGTGAAATGTGTTCGAATTTCTGACCATTAATATTTCTCGCGTTGAGAGAGAGAGAAAAAAAAAAAAGTTCAGACCAAGTTTCGAAAAAAAATCGTGATTTCTGTCCGAAGAATTCCCCATCCAACACGCCCCCTCCGACACCATAGCATATTTTTCTCGGACTAATATTATTATTATTATGGCATATTATTATTATTATCAGTATTCTGGCATTTTATTATCATTATTCTGGAATTTTATTATTACTATTATTATTATTATTATGGCATTTTATTATTATTGCACTAAGGTATCTTCTCTCGATCCACTTAGGTATTATTACCATTATTATTTCAAAAACACGGATTTTTGGCGTCCGTGCTGATGGCTTGCAAAGATCTCATTAGAGATTTCGGACGGACTCCGGTGGGTGGGGTCGTAATCAAAGTTCAGGTTATATCGGTCGGATCCGTCAATCTCGGACGAGAAGATTAGAGAATTTGGATAGATTAGCACTATTAGCAGCTTTGAGGATAGTAGGAAGCGAAGATACTGAAATAATAATAATCAGTATAAACAGAAAAGTGAGAAGTTGTATTAGATGTACATGTTTATCAGAAAATACCTGGTCAGCTGTTTCGAGATTATTTGCTCTCATCAGCAGGTAATAGTTCTGAATATCCATGCCATCAACTAACCTCTCTATTTTAATCAGTAAAATAACTCTCTTTAGTGGAAGGTAACCACCACAGGCGAGCAGGTTAATGCTGCTCAAAGCGTTTTCTATCACCTAACCCTCAGCGTCTTGTTATTCTGTTATTAAAAACTTAAATCAATGAGGAAAAAAGAAAAAGAAAAATGAGGTACACACACAAACGAATCATTTTACATATAATATAAGATGAGATCCTTTGCAATACTCAAAGATCCATTTTCTGGGTGGGATTCGAACCAACGGATCCCTATACGCTACCTGGATTACCAGACTAGCGCGTTAACCACTTGACTTCCAGTGCACCTGAAAGCTAACTTGGCCAACCTGTAGGTACTAATAATAATTTAGGGGGGACTCTTACGATCGTAGATGCAACTAAGGGCCGAATTATAAGGGTTGGGTGGAAGAGATTTAGTGTGTTTTTTTTTAAAGATGAGTGTTCCGCAGCCGTTTTTATTTCGTAGCAATGAAACCAGAGCTACTGTAGACGCTTGTGGTCTGTGTTGTAGCCTGCCCATCCCGTAGTATGCCTTCCCTCTGATGGGCGAGAAGTGACACAATACTTCCCAATTAGGTGCTGGGTCAACACGAGCGTACCGGAAGGTATCCCTTACAAACAATTGTAACCAAATTAAGAATAGAAATTTTTGTCGGCACGGGGGATCGAATCCGGTACCTTCCGCATGGCAAGCGAGTAACCACTGAGCTAATCGCGCGCTCGAGCTAGTGTGTTTTTTGTTGTTGTATTATTATTGTATTGACCATTCGAATGCTCTCGTAGCCATGTAGCCAAACTACCAAATACAAGTTATTCTTACTCTGACTCTAAGTGAGCAGAATTTATCAGTTGTATTCATCATAAGACTTTATAGATGTTCTTCAAAGTTCAGCTAAATATAGCAAGTTTTTTAACTATGCACATGAACTTTGCATAAAATGATATTTTTGCAGGCCATGAGAAATTTCGCCTGGTATTTGGGTATCTTTGACAGTCGGACCAGCGAGCAGGAATGTATAAAAATCTTGAAGTTTTATTTTCGAATAACTCATTACATTAAAGTTGCTCTCGCTAACATGCACCAGGCACGATTTGAAAAGGGCAGATTTAGCCTGTGTAATGTGTAATTTATTTGCATTAATAATTGTACATTATAGGTATAGTACAGGGACGGCCAAACTGGGAACCGCGGTTCCCTAGGGAACCGCGGGGTCTATTTTGGGGAACCGCGAAGAAATTTTGAGATTTTTACAAGAATGTTTTTTTTTTTTTTTTTTTGAAACCTAGATCAAATAAGAGAATTTCTAAAAAAATCTGGAAAAAAAGATTATCCCCAGTTTGAAGACAAAGAGTGGTTGCTGCACCTGGCTTTTCTCTATGATATTACAGATATGTTGAATAATCTTAATTTAAGCTTGCAGGGGAAGGACAAAACACTGATTGACTTACTAGGAAATGTACACCACTTCAAAAACAAAATGAAACTTCTTGTGTCCTCCATCGAAAGCAAAAATCTGACAGCTTTTGTTTGCTTGAATCAGGAAATAGCAGACGAGAGCGAAGTTGATTTGGATTCATTTAAGGAACAAATAACCGAACTCGCAGTTGAATTTGAAAGGCGATTCAGTGATTTTCAAAAACTGGAGGACATTTTGACATACATGGCTTATCCATTCAAGGAAGTAAAAATCGAAGAAATGACTAACCTTGCCCAAGAAATATCCCACCTAATTGATGGAAACTCCACAGCAATAATCGATGAAATCTTAAAAATCAAAGGTGATATAGCTGTGAAGGTTCGAGCTGAATCAACAAGTTGTGACTTTTGGAAATACTTTTCTCAAGATAAATATCCATACCTCAGGAATTTGCCTATGTATCTTACGGCCTTTTTCGCTAGTACCTACCTTTGTGAGGCAACTTTCTCTACAATGAATGCTGTTAAAACCAAAAATAGAAACAGAATTTCTAATGAACACTTACTTCATTGTGTGAGATTAGCTGTTACATCGTATGAAGTAGATCACATGAAGCTGGCAGATGAATTACAGATGTGAAGAAGAAGAAGAGGAGGAGGACGTTGGAGGATAGGAGGAGAATGAAGAAACACCAAATTCATGAAACCGTAAGTTTTATTGTAAGACTAGCCGTTTGCCCGTGCTTTGCAACGGGAATAAATTTCAAATTTACTAAGGCATGGCCGTACTGCTGGACAGCAATGCCTTTTTGAACTTTTTATAATTTTTCTGGACAAAGCGATAATGGTTTTGGCGGGGTCAAAAATGGAACCGCGAGCGCTTCCATTTTTCCCAGAGGGAACCGCCGCAAAAAAAGTTTGGCCACCCCTGGTATAGTAGGTACCTATGTAGCTTAATCGATAATAATAATAAATCATTTGTTTTATTTTTCATATTTTTTTATTTTTTTTACAGAGGACCCATTCTAAGCCATTTTTATTTGGCTTCTAAGATGAACTTTGCATAAAATGATATAAGGCGGCGTACTTGTAACCTGGAGGTCGGTGGTTTAAAGTACTGGCGAAAGTGATTAACACAAATATGATAACTTTTATAATAAGTAACACATATCTAATGCTACTACCCCACTCTAAGGGGTAGTAGCATTAGATATGAAAAAACGACTGTGAAACACCCATACCTTAAAAAGAAAATCTTATAACTTAAAACCGGTGAATATTTCTTCAGATAAAGATTTAGTTCCTCTTAAAGCCGAACCTGCTTATTTTTCAATATCTCATTTGATTAAGCAGACAACAACTTGGTTCCGTTTTGATATTTAATAAAGTTTTTTTTATCAAAATAAATTCCAATCCATCTCGATATTTAAAAAGTCAACGAAAGAATTTCAACTATATTTTGGTTTTGAGGTCGGGGAACTAGATGAGAATTGGAACCGAATGGAGATATTTTGTATATTAACATGAAATGAATTCATTGGAATTTTGGAATTAAAAAAAAAAAAAAAAATGGAGACCGTAGATATTTGTGACTTCTCGCCCATCAGAGGGGAGGCATACTACAGACTACGGGATGGTCAACCTACAACACAGACCACAAGCGTCTACAGTAGGTGATCTTTGTTTCATGGCTACGAAATAAAAAAGGCTGTGAAACACTCACCTTTATAAAAAAATAAAACATTTGGGCTGAACAAATCCGCAACGTGAAATTAAAATAAATAAATAAATAAATAAATAAATGTGTTTCTTTGTGTTATTATATCACAATTGTAGTGGGTAGCGCAGAATTATAGGACTTTTCCATATCATTAATATCCCAATATCCTATTTTTGCCTATAATTCCGCCACTGGTCGCTGCTCACATTAAAGCAGCTACTCATTTTTCCTCACGAGGTATGAGTGGACCCCGAACACCCAAGAACAGAGCAGAAAAAATCCTGCCCCGCTGGCAATCGAACCCAGGTCACCGTGCGTGCAATGCCTAGCGCGCTAACTCACTCTGCCACGGTGACTTCTCGTGTTCGCAACGTGAAATTGCGAACACATATAACGTCCAAAATAAGAATGACAGAAATACCCATAATGCGTTAAAAGCAAAATTTTGAAGGGAGATCCAAAAACGCTGATTGAGAAATTCCAGATTCAAATCAAGACATAATAGTTGAACAAATCAAGACCCAGGGCCATCTTCTGTGAACGGATTCAACATTATAATTTCTGAACTTTATATGCAGAATTTTTTTAAAATATAAATGTCAACGTGTTGTTTCTCCATGTTAACAACCATTAGGACATACCGCCCATATTGTCTGATCACACTTAACATTAGAATCACAAACATAACTGAAGATATTCGAACCATCTGAGTGAATATTGACAAAAAAGCCCAATGAATTTCTTCAAATATTTCAATTGGTTGTCAATAGCTTTTGGTACACTCGTAAGTATGTAAATAATGTAGATATATTTACTACAGTATTTTGGGATATGTAATTGTGTCAAAATGTATATGTCATACAATATATTGAATGGTTGAAACCGATCAAAGATAACTCTGTTCTTAGAAGTTTGTGTGTGATCTTACAGAATTTTGGGATATGTAATTGTGTCAAAAATCTAAAACAATTTATTGAATGGTAGAAACCGATCAAAGATAACTCTGTTATGAAAGTTTGTGTGTGATCTTTCCATCAATATCTTGAGAACAATTTATGTTTTTAAGGTTCTGTTGATAATGCTTTCAAGGGGTAATAACATTATTGGCATAGAGAATGTCTACTGACTGGACAATTTTGTGACCTTTAAATTAGAATTTGACAGAAAAAAAATCAAAATAATACTTCTTTTTTTACTTTGCCCTTTTCCCTACTTGGGGTGGGTCGGCATTTGTTCCATGAGTCGTTTCCTTCCATATCTTTCTACTTAGCGCGTCCTCTATTTATAAAACAACACTACAAGAATGATTAAGCATAAAAAAACAATTAGCACCGCCCTAGATTAAGTTTTGTTTAATAATTTCAACTTTGTTTCTTGGAAATTGTATATACTATATTTTTTAAATAAAACTTGATTAAATCTCTTTAATAATTATAATAATAAAAAGAAAATAAGGATCTTTATTTGAATGAACTACTTTGGAATGGTCTTTGGATACTCTAGATATACAACTATCTAATGTGGCAGCAATTTCTATATGCGGAATTCTTGAAAACATAAACCCATCCATGAGAAGATGGATACCTTAAATAGCATGTGTCTATAGCAATGTTTCAATGGTTCCACGTTCGGTTGGGAGAGGTGAATCCTATATTAAAAGCTACTTGAAGCCCACACCCCAGAGACAGTAATCTGTTGCTTTTAGAAAAACAAAACATAAACTCGGATTTTGATATCAAAACACAAAACATAGTCTCTGGCAACAATAATGGTCCAGGTAATCCTCTTACAAGAATATCATAACAAATGTATAATACATGTTACACAATACAGTGTACCCCAAAAGTTCTAGCGAAGTGTTCAGAAAAATGAGAACTTTAAAAATCCTAGCCGTTCTAAAGTTTTTAAGCCAGGTCGAGACTCGACTGCTGTGCTGGGTACCAGCTCATGTAGATTTAGCGTCACGTGATCAATTTCCACCAATCACAGAGCTCCAAATTGCTCACGAGGCCCTAAACTCCCAGCAGTCGAGTCTCGACCCGGCCATAAAACTTTTGAACGGATAGGATCTTTTAAGTTCTGAATTTTCTACAAAAAAGCTTTATCCGTTGTTCAAACCGGAAATTCGTCTTCACCAGCTCACTTGCCATGGGCCTTTTCCTGCACATACTTGGAGAATAGCAGATCTTCAAATTTCTGTTCGGAAGTTATATGGCCTACATTCTACATTACATTACATTTCTGTGAGTTCATAATAGTTATTTTTAATTTATTTTAATATATATGTGAATGAATGAATAAATGAGCATACCAGTTATTGCTTGATTGTTATAATATATAACTTTCAAGTGTAGGTATTTGAAAAAAAAAAAAATATATTGTCGTTATCGTCTATCTACTTTTAGGTTCTCCTGTATTTTTGTAATCTAATGTAATATAAGGCCTAGGATTTTTGGAACACACTGTATCCTCTCGAAAGCAGAAGCCCATGGATATAAACATGGTATTGAACGTATAAATTGTGTGCCTAACAACCTAATGGGATTAGAGCTGGGGATTTCAAGTGCTGATTGCTGCTGGGTACAAAGTTGATTTCGTCGTCAGGTATGTCTCAGAGAGGAAGTTCATGAATTGAGATTACTACGTCACCAGTTCTGTAGGGAACAATACAATGGGAGATCGTGCCATTCAAGAATGTACTCACTGAATGTCAACATCTCGTTGAATCACGTGGGTGAGGAGAGCATCCAGAACATTAGCTATATCCAGAATTCATATTGTTCGATTCCGAGCTGTAGAATGTCCCCTTGTGAAAACATTTGCCAGATCCAGAATTCATATTGTTCGATTGTGAGATGTAGAATGTCCTCACAAGAAAACATTTGCCAGATCCAGAATTAATATTGTTCGATGCCGAGCTGTAGAATGTCCTCTCGAGAAAACATTTGCTAGATCCAGAATGAATATTGTTCGATTCTGAGCTGTAGAATGTCCTCACAAGAAAACATTTGCCAGATCCAGAATTAATATTGTTCGATGCTGAGCTGTAGAATGTCCTCACAAGAAAACATTTGCCAGATCCAGAATTCATATTGTTACATTTTGAGATGTAGAATGTCCTTACGAGAAAGAGAAAATCTTTATTAAATCCAGAATTTATATTAATAGATTCTGAGCTGTAGAATGTCCCCACGTGAAAACATTTACCAGATCCAGGATTAATATTGTTAGATGCTGAGCTGTAGAATGTCCCCACGTGAAAACAATAACCAGATCCAGAATTAATATTGTTCGATTCTGAGCTGTAGAATGTCCCCACGTGAAAACATTTACCAGATCCAGAATTAATATTGTTAGATTCTGAGCTGTAGAATGTCCTCACAAGAAAACATTAGCCCGATCCCAGAATTACTATTGTAAGATGGTGAACTATAGAATGTCCTCACGAGAGGTTGACAAATAATACAAAACTCATTGGAACGGAAAAAGGTGAAAAACGTGTAGACATAGAATGAGAATCATTGGTTTGAATCGAATTTCATAGTTCATACCACAGAAAATCTTCTTGTGGTTGAAGAATTGATTGAAATTTGATAATATGAAGATGTAATCATGCCAATCCAAGTGATCTGTAAACATAGCAACGAGTTTACGAGTCGCGAATACATTTTAAGCATGAGCAAAACGAAAACATTTTTTGTAGTTGTTGTAGCCAGCTTGGCAACAGCTGGAGGGGTGAGAGATGGTCTCCAGCCAACTTTATTTCAAAGTTGGCTCATCCTGAACCACATATTTCTAATTGCGATCAACCATCATGACGATTTGGACTTTTCTTTATAAGCCATTAAACCCTCAGGAAACTGTAAGATGGACTGGCTTGTAAGGGTTGGCTAGTCTGTTCTCTGTGTATAGTCCTCTAGTGGGACACTGGTCTTCTTCCTGTTTAACGTCCCCCAGCCAGACTAAAACATTTTTTCAACATTTTACGTAATTTAGTATCCAATCAGTCAAAGATGGTTCAAGCTTCAACAGGTTCCCCATTAGCTAGAATACGGGGTGTGGGTGTGTTGGTTTTGGAGACCGAACCATTTAATTATAGCTGGTAGTTAAGTTTACAACTTTAGGGAGTTGTCCGCTGGGTGCAGTGGGCCTGCTAATTGCTTTCGAGATAGTGCTCAGCCGAAACACGCGTGCTCATTAAACTTATAATTGAAGTAATTAACGTTCTAATTGGAAGTCAGAAAAGGCATGTGTCCGTTTCTGTAGACATTCGAAAGATATTTTTAGTTCATGTTTGCTAGTCTGCAAGGGCATATTCTCTTGAAAAAGAATCAAAACAATCTAACTGTTAGAAAAAACACCTAAAGTTACCTCCAGAAACAACTTTACAAGCAACAATGAAAGTATTATGAAAGCTGAATTAAAACCCCCAGAAAAACATTAAATTAATCTGACTGAAAACATTTTTAAAATCTTTTAATCGCCTTTATTTATTTATTTCATATCTTTGTAAATGCTAAAATGAACGGCGGAAATAAACATGATACATATTGAGTAGAGCGCACATTAAAAAAAAAAACCAATAAGGACTGCAATAAGAAACCGCTGCTTTCTCTGTCCAAACAGAAAATGACAAACGCCCAATCAACATCACCCCAAACCAAATAAGGCTCCCGACAGCGATAGGAAACTCGCCAGAAGTGCTGATAAGTCTGTTGATCGCACCAATGATGCAATCAGAATCCCATTCAAATGAATCTTGGAACATTTCAGCATAAACAACAGATCTAATTGGTCCACATAGAGCCAAGAGAGAAGCCATAGGACATAACAACATGGGTGCCATATGCGAAGAGATACATGGACCTCTAGATAAGACCAAAGATAGTCGAGTATAGGAAATGGAGATGAGTGTTGTAGCTATTCTTGAGTATGAACCAGAGTCATGACGTGGTCGCTACATAGCACTGAGACTAAGCTAGAGACTAGAGAAGTTACTGTGCTTGCCTGTAGTACAGGTGAAGCCAGCCACACACGTTCACAATTTTCGCCAATTCAAATCAGAAGGAAGTCACTTAATAATGGTCAGAGTGCAAAAATCCGACAACCATTTTTTCCATCATTATTCAGACATTTGGATTGTATGTGTATATCAATTAATAATAATTTATTATATTCTAAGACTTATGGGAACATTGAATGAAAGATTTAAATATGTACATATTTGGTGTTGAGTCTGTCGTTTAGCAATAAACATCAAAAAAATCAAAAAATGTAAATAAATAAAAGTTCTTTGTAAAAAAAAAACCAAATAACCAAGAGAATATCCAAGCTTGAAACAGCTGTCTAGTAAGTGTCCAGGTTTGTTCTGATATCTGATATTCATGAATTACTTCTCACTTTTCAGTTTTGAGCAACTGTTTGACTTAGTGATGAACTGGTGACTGACAGACTTAAGAGTGTAAGTAACAGGAAGAATACGGAACGAATGATCAGATACAATCTGATAAAAATCTGGTGTAAACATCACACGACTTTCCTTATGTCCCAAAAAGGAGTCGAATTCCGCCACTGGTGACTCAACGGTAACAGATAACTAAAAACCAATGCCAAATTCGTAATCAGAATCTCAAAATCATTGAATTTGATATCAGAATCTCAAAATCATTGAATTTGATATTGAATTTGGCCGATTTTTGCGGCCCTGCGGCCGAAGGATGCGGTTGATTTCAACCATAAGTTTCGTGGTTCGTCTGGTGTATAAAATTAGTTTCCATACCAAATTTCAAGTCTCTAGCTCTTACCGTTCTCGAGATATCCTGTTCACAGACACACACACAGACGCACGGACCAATGGCTGAAAACAACTTTTTTGGTATCCTGAAGCTATGATTCGTCCAGAAATGTGAAAAACTGGGTAGGTCAAATTTTTGACGAATACAATACTTTCCTTATTATAGATAAGGAAAGTAAAAAATCTGACCGTGTGTGGCTTGCCTAGAGAAGCTGGAAGATTGTCTGCAGAACCCAAGTTTAGTATAAAAGCAACAGTGATGCTGAAGAAATACTAGAGAACCTTCTCCTAGTATATGTAGCTGAGATAAAGATACAAAAGGGCGACTCGTGTTTCAGATGATCAATTTGGAAATTAATGCAACACTAGGAATTTAATATTAAATTTAAATGGAAAACTTTGTTGACAATCAAATACATAGTTAATTAAGGGAACGATAAAGAGGAAATTAATTTAACATAACATAATATATTTGACTAAATGATTATATGATTATATTCCTACATGAATTGAAGGACAAATAATGTAATTGAAGCTATCTGACAGACTTGATAATGTAATTGTTTCATAATGTAATTGGTTGAAATCAACAACTTTGTGAGTAAATATAATCAAGAACGGTTAAGATACAAATTCGAGAAAATTTGTGCTAAGAAAAGTACAGGATAGAATTAAATAGATTATGTACAATTCTGAAATTTTTGGATACAAGTCCGCCGTCTCATGGATCAATCTACTAAGGTCGGTTCAGTACACAAGTACACATACATGAAAGATTATCAGGTAAAAGCCACCACAATAACAAAACCGGACAGAAATATGTGGGCATTTATTATTTTCCTGGTGTGTATAAAAATAAAAGCACACCACACTGCTCTACGGAATTGTGTAGGCGCTCTGTGACGTCACACACCTATAGTGCGCTGCACAAGAGAAATGAGGTTAATATGGAAGAGAAGCACAACGAAACAGTCATGCAAAGAACAATAACCTGATGGTTTTGAAGCTGTTGTTGCTGAAGAATATAATAGTAATAATATCTTGATGGTGGACTCTGTATTTTTGTGAAGGTGTATCATACAGATTCAGGTAAACTCACATAATTTTTACTTTTTCTGTGAATTCAATTTATTATTACTATTATTAAACACTTTATTAGATAAGAAGACATATGTTAAATAAAAATAACTATTATAACAATGGAAAAAAATGGAAAGAAAAATAAATATACACAAATGTCCTAACTAAAGGGCGGAGTTATTGAATATGGCAATCTCTTCCACCCAACCCTATTTCAATCTGAATATAAATTATATTAGTTACCTCAATCAATAATAATGTTTATTATTATATACATGCTGTTTTATTCTTACTTGTTCCTTGTTAAGTAGGTACTATTGTTAATTTTTAGGAAAGTACAGGAGTTAGGAGATTAGTGGACAAAGATCACCTCGATTTGTAAGCGAATTCAATAATGACGGTTGATTCGTGAATTTTCAGTATTTTGATGTGAACTTTATGAACACGTGGGATATGAACATCAATACATTAAATTGAGACAAAAAAGAAAGGACATTCACATTATTACTTCCGAGATTTTTTTTATTGTATATTTTTCCTGCATTTTGTACCTCATAATTATGTACCTATTGTAAATATAAATTGAACAAAGCTACAACTCTGGTTGTGAAATGTATTTTTATTTTTTTGCAAATATTCTCAATGATAAAACCCAAAAATCTGCTTTTTCTCCAGAAAGGCATAAATTTAACTGGTGGTTCAATTCCCGGTTGCGGCGCGGCGGCGTGGATTTAGAAAAGCGAATTTGAGTAGTTGAAATATCACAAAAGTGGTTTACACAAATATATGATAAACACAGCTGTGGCTGTGAGACCCAAGTTTAGCCGCGGCTTACAGAGGCGAGCAATTAAATTATCCGTCAAGCCGGTACTTAGGATTGCTGACACTTGCCAGCATGTTCAGATTGCTTAGATGCATTTTTTTTTTTGCTCGAGTGTATGATTTAAGCACTTGTTCAGGTGCCAAGTACCGCGACAGGTCACCTATGTACTGCTCTTCTACGCAGCTTTTCTGAGTGAAAACCTCATTATTCAAGATTCCACGGAACGTCAGCTCGCCATGAACATCAAAGGTCTTTACAAAACGAATAAAACATATAAATTCTAGCGTAGAAGCCTTCATCTCTTGTAAGTCTTGTAACGTGAATATTATTTATGAGAAGGTTTATAATTTTTATTATACGAGTTTATAATTTTTATTTTACCATCAAGTTTGTCTATTTAACCTTTGCGAGTTTGATTCGTATGGCGAGGGTTATTACGACAACATTCTTCAGTTTCTTCAGGGCCAGCCTCCGTGGCGTAATGGTTGTGACTACTGCCCGTAGTCCAGAGATCTCGAGTTCAATCCCCGGTAGGCGCAGACTTTTCACACCGAAAATTCTGTTCCCTCCGTATATGTGAGGCTGGCATTTCCGGCCCTACCCAGAATGGGTGAGGTTGATGTGGGTAGCTGGTACGTTTCCCAGCGAATGCAGGGTGAAACCCCCGTCCTAATCCAGGATGTTAAATCAAATAAATCGTAGGCGTTAGGAAGGGCATCCAGCCGTAAAAAATGTGACAAAACCAATCAACCTCAAACATAAGGTTGAACAACGTCGACCCTGCTTGATCGGGATAAGACAGAGTAAAAGAAGATTCTTTCGTTTCTTCAGGAGTTGACGGATAACTGGAGGTCTCTCTATGATGGTATTTATGGTTTCTGCCTCTGGTAGTCTGGTTAAAAACCCAGGCTGGAGGTCACTCCTGTATGGTCTACTTGGCTCTTGCCATGTCTCGTGTCTAATGGACCTCTCCGCCACATTGGATAGATTTACGACCCGGTAATACGAGTAGGAAGACGCGAATTGACTTTAATTGATCCCGCTGGAGGGCCTTTCGGAAATCGAGATTAAAACATGATCGCGATCGATCATCTTCGGGGCCATTTGAAACCGAGATTACAATATGCCCGGGATCAGATTTGCGAGTTAAGTGGCTACCAAATTTTGCTTCTAGAAGGAGCAAAAACATGAACAAAAAATAGTTGTCCGTGGGTTGCTAATTTTGTCGAACTCCTCAGGTCTACTATGCAGACGATTTTTTTATACTCAAGACCATAGTAGACCAGTTTATCCTTGTTTTAAATCCAAAATATAAAATGAGATTACAAAGAAGGGTGTCTTTCCACCATTCACATTATCATCATCATAGGGTGCCGTCATCGTGAACGATGGTAGCCAGACAGTGGAGGAGTGACTCAGCAGTTCTACCACTGTCTTTACAAGGAGGCTAATAATTGACAAGAGCCCCCAGAACTAAGCCAATGCTGGTCTACTCTCTCTTTATAGTCCCCCAGAAAGACTCCACCAATCACACCAATCCAAATCTTGGATTAGGGACAACTTTCCCTTATCCCTGTTGTAACCCTTTTATAATTTGGCTCCTAGTGTCCAATATTTGATTGATAGTGTATGGTACGAGTATTTTTTCAGTCAAAGGCGATAGCTTGGACCTTTAGACGAACAGAAGCAACGTTCAAACCGTCTGCTTCAGAAACAGTCATGCAAAGACAGTTTTGTATATCTCCTGGTTGAATTTCTAAGTAAACGCCACTAACAATACTTCCAACGATAAAAGGGCCAAGATGTAGATAACTATACCAGCGAATTTCCCTCGCAATCCAGAGAGGGAACAGTGCAAGTATTGAGGGAACTTTTTCTCCATTAGTTCCCTCGGTGAAGTCTTCGATTTATAGTTGATATATTTATTATTGCTTCCATTTGTAACAAATAAATAAATTTATGAAGCCAGATTAAAAAAATAAATAGAAAAAATACTTACAACGATTGATTTACATGAAATATGACGAAGAAAAAGAGCTCAATGCGACGATATGAGCGATATGGTTAGGCATCGATTCCTATAAAATAGATTTCACAGAAAAAATAAAATCCAGACAATATATTCCACGCGCCAGAACTTGTCTTGAATATAAATGAGTTTAGAACAATAAATAAACCTATATCATAAACACATCAAATACTCGATCAAATCAAGCAAGACATATTTCTCCCTCGGAAAGATACACTCAGGACAAAATCAACAGAACCTTATGATGTCCCGGTAGCTCAGTGGTAAAGGCGGCACTCTGTGAATCCAGAGATTTCAGAGGTCGCAGGTTCGAAACCCAGCCGGGACATGACAAGTTATCCTCTCATTTGTGATTTTTACCGCATAATAATACGTCTTGGGCTTACTGCTGGAATAATGAGACTTTAATAGCCCTAATCAGGCAGTATATATAAGGCGATATTATTATTATTCTTTGTAATCTCATTTTCAATTTTGGACTTAAAACAAGACTAGACAGGTCTTATTGACAGTATGAATAAGGCGATATTATTATTATGATCAAAATTATCAAATCAATCAAGGCATATATTTCCCGCGTAACAAACCAATCAGAAAAAAGGCCAACAAAAAACAGAACCTACTGATCCAAACTATTCCAGTATCAGACGTTCAGATCCTAAATCAAGCAAAGCATATATCTCCCGCGTAACGAAGCAAGCGGGAAAAAGGCCAACAAAAACAGAACCTACTGATCCAAACTATTCCAGTATCAGACATTGAGATCCTAAATCAAGCAAAGCATATAATCTCCCGCGTAACGAACCAATCAGGAAAAAAGGCCAACAAAAAAACAGAACCTACTGATCCAAACTATTTCATTATCACATGTTGAGATCCAATATATTCCGAACAACCTCCAAGCACCTGCCTTATATGGCGGACACAACTGATCTATTCGCGCGATTATCCAAAGAAGCCGGCAGAACACAGAGATTGATATGAGAGGCATTTGATTTAGTATGACGCGAGACTTGTGCGGTTGACAAGTTCATGTGCGCATGTGCGGTGAGTGTTGAGAAAGGGTTTAGCCGACAAGTCCAAAACTGAAGACATTTATACTGATTAAAATAGAGAGGTTAGTTGATGGCATGGATATTCAGAACTATTACCTGCTGATGAGAGCAAATAAGCTCGAAACAGCTGTCCAGGTATGTTCTGATATTCATGTACATCTAGTACAACATATTCATGTACATCTAGTACAACTTCTCACTATTCTGTTTATACTGATTATACTGACTGATCCTTGACATCACAGGCAAGAAAATTCAACTCATTCTTGTGAACTATTGGAAGAGATTTTTTCTCTAACTAGAAAACTTAACAGTATAAACAAAAGTATCGATGACCACAAATTAGAATTTGAGCTAATACCAATGGTATTCTTTAATAATAATAATAATACGCAGAACGGACGTATGATTACGGGTCAGCCCTTTGTATATGGTTACAATTAATTTACAAGTGAAAAACAGTTAAATAAAAGCTTACAAATAATTGAAAAAATCAAAAGTCAAAATTATCAGAGTAAAATTTTCAAGAAAGAGACTAGAATTAGACAAGAAATAAGAATAAAGGATAATAAGTTAAAATCAAGAACAGTTGTAACATGTTGAGTTGATATTGTTTTGGTGATTGCAAATTTGCCTGTAACACAAAAGGATAAAAAAAAATAGAATTTGTGAACATACTTAATCTTTCAGATGTCATCTATGATCACTTGATCACGCTAATACCTACACTTTGCGTAACAGATTCAAGTAGATACTCAATGCTCTCGATATCACTCCATGTCAACCTCTATCTGTTGTGATGAGGCCTCACGAAGCTACTCAGTTTTCAAATGAGAAGTAACCCGAGAGGTTAAAGGTAACGTGAATCCACCGATCAACCGGTTCAATACCACCAACTTAAAAAAATAAAATAAAAAAAACTTTTTAAAATGAGTTGAGGGACAGTTTAGATCTAGATCATATTTAATCCTGTTTCAGAATTTGCCACAATGTCTCAAATCAGTATAAACAGAAAAGTGAGAAGTTGTACTAGATGTACATGAATATCAGAACATACTTGGACAGCTGTTTTGAGCTTATTTGCTCTCATCCAGCAGGTAATAGTTCTGTATATGCCTGTCCCGGTAGCTCAGTGGTAAAGGCGGCACTCTATGAATCCAGAGTTTCCAGAGGTCGTGTGTTCGAAACCCAACCGGGACATGACAAGTTATCCTCCCGTTTAGGATTTTTACCACATGATAATATGTCTTGGGCTTACTGCTGGAATAATGGGACTAAAGTAGTCTTAATCGGGCAGTATACATAAGGCGATATTATTATTATATCTATGCCATCAACCAACCTCTCTTTTTTAATTAATATAAACAGAAAAGTGAGAAGTTGTACTGAAAAGTTGTAGAAGGGACTTAAAGATTTCTCAGTGAAACCTGCAAATAGCAGACCATTGGTTGAGCTGAGTGAATGAAGTTCTGAACTTCTGACAAATGGCAGCGAAGAGCTTGCAGATGGAATAGCAATTAGCCACGACTGACGAGAAGGTTAACAAGGCCACTCAGAAGTACGTCTCGGTAGTCTTGTTGTTGTTGTTGCATTTGTTGTTGTTGTTGTTTTGGTGGTGACATTTAGTTCATTATCTGTCTCGGCTTCTGGACAGTTGTTCTTGAATTTAGTCTGATCTGCTTGGTCGCACTGGTATGACTTGTTTTCTTTTTCATACTGCTCTTGAGATTGGAAAGTCGGTTATGCAAGAAGAGTGAAGTGCATTGGGTAGTTCTCAGTTGATAATTATTATACTATGTGGAAGTACAACTCTTGGACCACTCACCGGGTCTGGTGTTATGGTCTGCATCAAGTTCATTGCCACAGTGTCCCGCTCCGAACCAATTCCTCCTAATTTAGTCAGATCCACTCGATCAACTTGTGCGCCATGCGTTCCCCTTGAGGAAACGAGTTTGCAGTCTACCCACCACCGAATCAACTCTCATCTACACGCGAGGTGAGCGATGATTTTTAGCTGATTACAATTATCGCGGGCAAAGTTCTATGCTGAGAGTCATGAGCGTCCACCTATGTTTAGATGACATAATTCTAAGTTCTGTTAAGTTCTCAAAAGGGAATTCCATGTTTGGTTACTCAACATTTTCGATGATGAACTGACCTTTCACTTGAGATACGTCATATTTCCCAGAACTACATTGTACTTTGTACTAGCTTTTTCTACATACTTTGTACTAGCTCTTTGTACATACTTTGTACTAGCTCTTTGTACATAACGTGAACAAGCTCTTTGTACATACTTGACTGTACCTATATTACCTATATTACATTGGAGAAGAGAGTAGTGACAGCGAAGAAAATATTTCAATTGAACGTTTTTAAATAAAGTTAATACATAACTAATTTGAAAGTATAAGGTATTAGAAAGTACTGTTTTCGGTCGGTTCTTAGATGTACTTCTTACTGAAATGTCGCTCTTCTACAACGTTCCAAGTCGCTAAAGCTCTTCCAAGTCTTCCACATAATCAGCCGCATTCCTCACCGGTTGACCGGTTAGCTGTCAGTTCGCATTCACCGCTTAGTGAGATGACCTTTCTCGTTTGCATAAGACGAGATAATCTCGCCCGTCCAAGTCGCTCGCTTCACGCCCGGGCGAGCAACACGCTCGCGTCGTCATGGGCGAACCGAGACTGTCACTCTTCGAGACAAACGAGTTCTCGAGATATGAGTGAAACATTTATGGGGTCTCAAGATTGTCAATCCTCGAGATTTGAGCTCTGGAACTCTGGTGAAACATTTATGGACACGTACATAATAAATCGTAAAATATTATAGTTAATAGTTTCGAGAAGTTTATGGAGGTGTATACTGTGTACATATCTAGTGCCCGAACCCGAACCAGATGGATAAGTCTGCGAGAATATACAGGGTTCTGCCATGGGTACAATGCCCAAGTCCCTATCTATGGACGAGATATTTTATATTATTATTATAGTGTTATATAATATAAAAAAAATATAATACTATTATTATTTTATTATATGTTTTATTAGGTAAGACAAAAATATATACAGTAAAATACAATGAAATTATAAAGAAAAAAATAAAATAAATTGAACAAAGAAACAAGAACAAAAAAGAAAATGAAGCTAATGTCCTGCCTAAAGGGTGGAGTTATTGCCTGTGGCAATCTCTTCCACCCAAACCTTTTTTACTTCTACTTTTGAGTTTACATTCTGTCCCGGTAGCTCAGTGGTAAAGGCGGCACTCTGTGAATCCAAAGATTCCAGAGGTCGTGGGTTCGAAACCCAGCCGGGACATGACAAGTTATCCTCCCATTTGAGATTTTTACCACATAATAATATGTCTTGGGCTTACTGCTGGAATAATGGGACTTAAAGTCCTAATCGGGCAGTATAAATAAGGCGATATTATTATTACATACTTCTAAATCCACTGAATAAAAAAGTTGCTCCTGTTTCATGGCTACGAAATAAAAAAGACTGGGAAACACTCATCCTCTAAATATATGGCCCTACATTTACAATCAGTCTACGACGTAATTCAGTTCAGAAAAAAATCTTCGCAACCATCCGGTATATTCTATATTCCAGAAAACAAGTCACTAAGAAGTCAACATGATCCACACATAATTACATCTGTATACATAACCTATACACGAAATATAAACTTAATTACATATTTATATACATATGTACATATCATGTACACGAGATATAAAACTTAATTATGTATTAACTTCTTACAAGATAGCTTTCCGGCGTACTCAACAACTTGACATCAAAAGGGCAAGGCAAAATATCTCGACAATTTTTTGCCAATATTCTTATTTTTAGTAGCGTCTACCAGGGGCGGCCGGTGCTAGGGAGCTGCGGAACTAAAGCAACCCCAGACAAAAAAGAGAAGATTTTCTCAGGACAGCCTGTAACCATTGATTTTTTTTTAATTTTTAATATTTTTTTTTTTTTTTAATAACAAGATAACATATACAAAGGTATTTTTCCTAAGCTAAAGCTTCTAAGAAAGATTTATTTATTTTTATTTATTTTATTTTATCACACATTTCCATATATACATTTCCAGAATAATTAATGCATATTTTTATGATTGACCCTGTTAACAAACTCAAACTCTTTAGACATTCAAAGAGCGATGCTATAAAAAAAAAAAATCCAAAATACTTGTCCATGAAACATTGTTTTTCGAGACCATAGTTTGAGTCCAATGTTTCCTATTCAATTGGGATTTTATCCATTTTCATTTTCTACTAATAGTACTGGAGGAACAGCTAAAGAAGATCTAATATTGAACTTTAGGGGACATGATAAGATGTTGAGGAACAGTGAGTAGCTCACCACAAGTACAAGGAGGGGGAGTTATCCATTATTTGACCATACTTAATTATAAATCGCATTCTAGTCCAGTTTATGTGGCAGCACCCCAAAACATTTTCCCACAGCCCGCGCCTGACATCTGCACTGCTATCAGTTTCACACAAAATTTGAGTATTTCCTAACCGGTCTAATGCAAGAAAAATTCTTCAGGATCGAAATTTGTATAAAAACAGATAAAGGTATCCTTTTCCTGATGCAGACTAATTTAAAAATAAAGGTGCACATTATTTTGGACTTAACGAAAGAGGATTATCTGATTGGCGCGGTCATTGGTTTCTGGCGAGAGCCAATTAAAAACCAGGGGTTCCCCTTGCGGATGTTGAGGGGTGATCAATACCTCGCTCCAGAGAAACACTCTCCACTCTCACAATCCCCGAATCTCCATTTCAACCGTCACACAACGCAATCTGATTGCGTTGCGTTTTTATAGACTGGTTGAAGTTCCACAAGAGAAGCACCAATTATCACACCGACCTCTATCTATTGTGACCATGGTTTTTGCGTTCAAATTGACCAATCAGAGTGCTCCAGGTAGCGTAGTCTGGTAATCCAGGTAGCGTAGGGATCCGTTTGTTCGAATCCCACCCACGGACCATATACTAATAAGACTCTAAAGGTTAGGTGGTAGAGAATGCTTTGAGCATTAACCTCGCCAGGTGGTTACCTTCCACTAAAGAGTATTATGATTAAGGTGACGCAGGGATCTGAGATTTTCTCTATTAAAATTTTATCATAATAACCTCACCCAGCCTGAACTAGGGCGCAACGTTCGTTCCAGGTGTCTTCTCCATGTTGATGCCAACTTGTTAATGATAGATCTGGGTTAAACCAGCGATCTGATTTCACGGGTTGAACTTTGCTATAAACTATACTGTACACATCAAATTGTGGTTCAGTTTTGCCAACTAAATGAATGTTCAATCAGTCTCAGGTTGTAATAGTTTTCCATATTATAGTTACCGACCTCAGTAGCTTGATCAACAAGGCAGCGGACTTGTAACCTGGAGGTCGGTGGTTCAAGTCCCGGTAGCAGCGTTGATTTAGTAAAGCGAGTTTGAGTAGTTGTGATATCACGAAATTGATTAACACAAACATCATAACTTTACTCAAACTCACTTTACTAAATCTACCCTGAAACCGGGACTTGAACCACCGACCTCCAGGTTACAAGTCCGCCGCCTTATCGATCATGCTACTGAGATCGGGTTTTAATAGTTTTCCATATTATATATACAGTTATTTTTTCAAGTATCAAAGGTAGTTTGTTCGGACGAATGAAGTTGGCACACCAAAGTTATATAGCATTATGGATTAACTCTGGACATGTATGGTCGTGATACATACATTAATTTGGCGCAACCCGTGTTAACATATGCAGGAGACACAAACCAGATCACGTCGTCGTTAGCAATTGAATTAGAATGTGCTTTTTCTTAATAGGTTGGAACGGAATGGACCGGTGTTATGAATAGTCAATTAGTCATTTATATCGTTGAGATACTTGCACTATTATTTTTAATTACCAACGATTAGAAATCATGTTCCACTGGCTGAAAAGACTGGATTATTGACTTCAGTTACATGATTTTTTTTTTTTAAATTATAAATACAAATATAATCTAGTTACATGACTATCAAGGCCGCAACATTCCTCGCATACCTGGTGTTACGGTTGCCTCAAGATGCCTGGCCTAGAATGTCGGAGGACCGAGTGCATAGTCAGCCTTAATGATCTCACTAATATTAACTGATCGATTAAGTGTACATGGAGTAATGGAGAAAATTAAAAAAAAAAAAAAAAAATGGAGAACTAGTAATGCCTCAAAGCTGTCCCATAAAATGGGGGCCATCTAGGTTAGTTTTAACCACTGAGATCATAATTATATTAACATAGAGGGAACCCGATGTATCAAGATTTGTGTCCAGTACGGACCATCAGCTGATTTCAAAATCAGTGCCGGAGTTGTAGTAATTTTTCTCTCGCGAAGGACTGGGTACCTAAACTACCTAATTCTTCTAAAATAATATTTTTAATTTTTTCATACTTACCTATTACTTATTTTTTACTTATTATGTAGTAATGTAAGACTTGGTATCTTACGTGAAAATGAAGGATGTTTATATAGCCGCCACTGCATGAGGTAAACAAAAAATTCAAACAAATTGAACCAATCAGAGGCCGGGATTTGTTGAAAGAGGGACCATCAGCTGTTCAAAGTTGGACGCATAAATTTGTTCAATTCGAGATAGGTAAGGTTCCCTCTATGTTATAATATATGATCTCGGTGCTTTGGACGATCACAAGACAAAGAAACAATTTCTGCTTCTCGTTAATTGCAACCATCTGAATTATCTGAGTCTGGGAAGTAATTTTCTGAGGAGACCTTCTCGAACTGCCCGACACATTTCAGTCGAGATGTGTTCATGAGAAAGATATGCAACTTGGATTTAAAGTTTTAACCCGCTATGGATCACGCTACGATCTACTGGTAACAGTCGAACCTTGATAGAAGAGAACTGAATACAAGAGGATCTGCGATATAAGAGAACAATTTCCATGTCCTCTCTAGAGAAAAAAAAACCTCTGTATAAGAGAAAACTAGATGTCTCTTTCTTTGTTTAGGGCGTTCTTCACACCTCGACCGAGGTGTTTGATATATGATATGAGACACCTGGGTATAAGAGAACTGAATAGTAGAGAAAATTTGATATAAGAGAAACCTTGATATGAGAGAACTGATGTATATAAGAAAAACCTGGATATAAGAGAACTGTATATAAGAGAAACTTGGATATAAGATAAATAAATAGAAGAGAAACCTAGATATAAGAGAACTGAATATAAGAGAAACCTAGATATAAACTTTCGGGAAAACATGCCCAGGTCTCAGGAGGATTAGAGAACTGAATATAAGAGGAACTTGGATATAAGAGAACTAAATATAAGAGACACCTGGATGTAAGAGAACAAAAAACCGGTCTAATTTACCTCTTCCACAGGAAAACAACCTCTTAACAAAAGAAACCTGGATATAAGAGAGAAAAAATTTGCTCCTTTGAGTTCACTTATATCCAAGTTCAACTGTACTCACATAAATGGAACAGCTCATCAGAGAAAATAATATGACACGGTCAAACATCAATATGACTTATATTTTTTTCGATATACAAACATGGACAGATTGGATACCGTGCATCGAAGGGTTAACTCATCTCGAAGGTCAACAAGTATAAAAAAAAAACGTTTCACAAGGAATCAAACCAGCGATTACTTTATATAAAACTCATTGACAGTTCCAGAGATCCAAGATGGCGGGGAGACCTGGAGGTAAATGGTCACAGGAAGGAATGTCACATCCACTGATTGCAGTTTGACCACTGGATGGATCTCTCGGGCTGGCTATTTGCATAAATTATTGTAATTTATTTAAACTTAGATAGAGTGACAAAGTGTTCTAGCTGTAAAGTACTATGTTCAATAGAGTGGCAAAGTAGTATGGATTTTTTTCTAAGAAGTATAATTCATGTTATATTTTTTTAAATATAAAAAACTTGTCCCAGGGACCGTCCTTCCGGAAGGGAACCTCGTGAGGAAAAATAAGTACCTAGCTGCTTCAATGTTAGCAGCGACTAGTGGCGGAATTATAGACAAAAATAAGATATTGGGATATTAAAACTACGGAAAAATCCTATAATTCTGCGCTACCCACTAAAATTGTGATATTATAACACAGAGAAACACATTTATTTATTTAAACACACACTCGAAGGAGTGTTGTGATTGAAATACACCTGGTTATGACTGCCTGCTCTATCATTACCCGAGCCCCATGCGTGAGGTATTTACAGGTTAGGTGTGAAGGCTCGTATATAAGTTCTCAACTTCATGTGTTGCACTCTTAGCATGGACACTGCAGCTAAGGACACTGCAGTAACTTTGAGCTGCAGTAAGATTCTTGAGCTTAAAGCTTGCACGTTCCCAAGTATATCCATAATAATAATAATAATTCCGTGTCCGTGAGATAGGGATAGATACCTAAATCACGGTGGTGAGAGGATTATATGGACGCCCAGATCCAATGTCTAGGCTCCTTTCATGTCCATAGTATATCCATTATACACAAGCTTTAAACTCTAGAATCTTATTGCAGCATTGATCTGGGTTCATCTCTAATTTTAAAAAGAAACATATTCCTTCTATTGTAATATGTACTTGAACAATGTAAGTATGTAGTTTTGTAGGTATTGTATAATCAGCATTCATTATAGTGTGTCAACAATACCTACCTTATATCGCGGATGAATTTCATATTTAGATTTTTCTTATAACTGAATTTTCAGGAGAAATTTGTTATTTATTTGTACATTTAAATTCAAACATAATATGAGTTTCATTATGTAACTTATATTTATATTTAGCGAGTCAACCCTTTTAAAGTAAATTTATAGTTGAAACATTCTATTCTTTAAAAAAAAAAAAAAAAAAAACAGAAAAAAATCTGTACTACGTGAATAGTTATATGACCCAATTTTAATCCTTTGGCTCCCTAGATCCTCAGTTGACAATGACTTCTCTAATGAGACCTGTTTTTCTCTAATATCTGAGAGTTATCTAATCTATTACATACCTAATATATCTATGCATATTATTGCATATAAGAAAATATTTAATTATTGTCATATAATGCCACGACATTGTTATCTGGTTAAGAGGGGTACGTAGGACGTAGGATACTTGACACAATATGATTTATGGCTTGGGATACAGTACAATGTAAGGAGCTACCACATTTATAATCTAAATATAAATCTCATACCTAATATAATTTTTTTTAGGAACTACCAAAACTAGATCCAGAAAAAAAAAGAAGAAAAAAAAACGGTGGTCATGGGGTTATTTTTATCACAGGATCAGGTTTAAGTGGCAGAGAATGCCTAAGGCATTAACTTCGCCCCGGATTACAAAACAACTGTACATTTAAATATTTTCATCAATATTTTATTTTGTAAATATTGTAAAAAAATTTTATCTCTGTTAATAATTTATTGTTGTTTGTTTTACCTTTGTAAAAAAAAAAAAAAAAAAAAAAAAAGATCAAATATAATATTTAATTTAGGTAATAGAGAGTAGTTATCATATTTGTGTTAATCTCTTTCGTGATATCACAACTACTCAAACTCGCTTTACTAAATCAACGCTGAAACCGGGACTTGAACCACCGACCTCCAGGTTACAAGTCCGTCACCTTATCGATCAAGCTACTGAGGTCGGTATTGAAGTAAGAAAAAAATATTAAAAACTGTAACCTATAAATACTTGTGAGCAGTTGAGTACTATCTTCTGATAAAAACAACGAAACGATTCTCTGACGTGGTTCTTAAAGTAAACAATGTTCATGACACACTTTAATACTGCCCGATTTTCCCGTCGTCATTGTGACCAAGTAGTTGAAAGCGACATTATACCCAAATTAAAATAAATAAAATATATAATTAAAAAATATAAAATATATATATGAAAAAATTGAAATCGGAGCAAAAAACATTTTTTTTTTTTTTTTACAAAAACGAACACAATACTTTCATTGCTACAATTTATATATTTATGTGATATTCAACCCCCAAAAAGTCTCAAACAATCGTTTCGTTCTTATTTAAACTCATCAGTTAGCCAAAGCTGATTATTTATTTTTGCCGAGCCCAGGGTTTGAACCTGAGACCCATGGGTCAATGGTACCAAATGTTTACCATTAAGCCATGAATGCTGGATGACACTTAATGGAGAATATCGCATGTATCTATTAATCTATTATGTTATACCTACGATAACATTATAAAAACGTTGAAACGAAGGAGACGCTGTAATTATTGGTTTTCATTGTACCAAATATAAGTTCACAAAAGAGGAGATATTTCTATTTTTAGAATGGTTTCGACCAGATATTAAGAACGTCTTAATTGGGCAAAGAATTTTCAAGAATTCAAGAAATATATATTCTGATGAAGAACTTAGATAAACAGACGAGAAATTTGGCATTGAAGAACACAAAAAAACAACAACAAAAATATGGTCGAGAGGAATCTTCAACATCAGTTGGGTTACGCCACGAATTATATTGAGCTCACCACAAGCACGCCTGTCAGACTATGTATATCACTACCAGTCAACAAATAGGCGGAGTTCAAGATCTAAATTGCTACAATATGGACTTCTAATCCTTAAATTTGGAACATATCAAAAAGAAAAAATTGAAAACTTTGTTGAATATCACAAAAATATGCTTTAAAAAACAGACTAGGTTTGGACTGTAAATTTGAATCTACTAATGCAAAATGTCAGATAGTGACTTGAAATCTAAAAGAAAGATCAGGAAAAACGGTTGAAAAACTTACCAACTTGAGGTAAATAAAGTAATCCAAAGTAGTACAATATAATGGGCTCACACCAAACACTGTCTCACAAACACTTGAAACTATTACAATTAGTTTTAGTTACAAATTCAAACACATACGTAACGACCGCTCGGAGTGTGTTAAAATCCGATCCAAAAAAGAGGAACTATTTAATAAAATCCCAAGTTATCTAGGTAAATAAAATTGCACACGAAAAATGAGTTAAATGAACTAGTTAATCATCAAAAACGATTTAAAACCAAATGTAAATGAACTGATTTGAATTGTTTTCAAAACTCGAGAAAAAAAACGAACGTATAGCTTCGCCCCGGACCGATTCAACAGAACTAAACCGAGAGCAAAAGGTACAAGATAGTCAAGACAAGGTTGAGTAGTAAGAAATACAGGTAAAAGTAGCGCAGGTGGGAGAAAGATATGCAGAGACCCTTTCGGTGAACCAAGATCGAGAGCTCAAGAATGCGGTGAGGAACCTATGTACCAAACCAGAGACGAAGGAGTAGAGATGGTCGAAGGAATTGAAGCACAAAACCAGAAGAATCGAGCACCCGATGACACCCAGGTACTGAAAACCGGCGAATGACGGACTTCGGAGTCTTTTCAAAGAAATTTTCACCAGCGTCGAAGGTGCGTCGAATGCAACAGTTCTCGTAGAATCAACGAAATTACGGAACGTCCAGCGAGGTGAAGACTTTGTGATGCTGGCATTTAGGTCCAACCCAGGCTGGGTGAGGTTCATGTGGTTCGCAGGTTTGTGAGTTTCCTGCGAATGGAGGGTAACACCCCCGTCGTAATATGACCAAATGACCATGCAGTTGAAAGAGAGATTAAGCACAATTTGAAAAAAACCATAAGAAGAATCGAGAACCTGATGAAAGCCAGGTACACTAAACACCGGCGAATGACGGACTTCAAAGAGTCTTTTCAAAGACATTGTCCAGATTCAATGAAATGGGAACCAATATTTTTGATGGAATACTTGACAGTTCAGATAGAACCAAATGGACCAACCGATAGGGTTAAAGCAGACTTTGAACTCTTACAAGAACTTTGCTTCAGGAAGATTGAGCATGTCAAGAGACCAAAGTATCAAAGTGATGGAATAATGGGTGGACTTTGAAATGTTTGGTACTTTGGAACGTTTGTGCACTGGTAGTCAAGTGGTTTACGCGCTAGTCTGGTAATCCAGATAGCGTAGAGATCCGTTGATTCGAATCCCACCCAATGCACTAATTTTTACTCATTAATTTGAGTTTGTGACCACATAATAATACGACACTGAGGGTTCAATGGTAGGAAATGCTTTGAGCATTAACCTCGCCTAGTGGTTACCTTCCACTAAAGAGTATTATTATTATTTAAAAAAAAAAAAAACAAAAAAAACTAAGGAACATCTCCAAGACATGATGGGATCATGCATCTCCTAGTGGACCTACAGGAACCAGAGAGAGTGAAAGGCAACACTGTAGCACTGTGGCAGAGCGAGATAGGTGTCAAGATATGGGTAAAGGTAGAGAGGACGGCCCGGGTACCAACAACGAGCAAAGCGCACAACAGCCGCCTCAAGTACCACTTATAGGTTTTGGCACCACAAACATGAAATCAAATGCTGTTTTTTGTAATGGGCCACTTGCATCAAATGAAAAAACAAAAAAACGATTCTATAGATATAGAAAATATACCATTTATGGGTCTCAACGAGCGAAGAGCACAACAGAAACCTAAAGTACCACTTATAGGTTTTTGGCACCACAAACATGAAATCAAATGCTGTTTTTTATAATGGGCCACTTGCAAAAGGATAAATTCCGAGGCCACTAGCAAATGAAAAAAAAATTAGTGAATGACTGATTCGATAGTAAATATACCATTTTCGCCTTAAAAACAACAAAAAACTGTGCACTGGTTGTCAAGTGCCTAACGCGCTAGTCTGGTAATTAAAGTAGCGTAGGGATCCGTTGGTTCGAATCCCACCCATTGCAAGAATTTTTCCTCATTAATTTGAGTTTGTCACCACATAATAACTCTGAGGGTTAGGTGGTAGAAAATGCGAACACAATACTTCCGATTTCTAATAATAGAAATTCACCGGAAGTATTACTTGTACATAAAATTGAATAAATTGAATTATATAAAATTGAATAATATATGAAATAACTATGTATGTAAATAACTTGTATTGTAAATTGTAAATTAATATTTTAATAAAGGCTATTTTATTTATTTACTTCCATCGGATGGAAGTAATCCTTCCGATGGAAGTAATACCATGGATGAACTCTTTCGATAAAAAAATATATAAATAAAAAATAGGTGCAAGGGATCCATTCCTTGTGGTAACGGGTCTTGCGAGGAGCTCTGAGATCGCAGATTTGACTCTCGGATTGGATTGAGTAGATTTATTGGATTTTCGGGCCCATTGGAATCCGATAATTGAATCGAATTTTGGCTGCACATAAATAAAGGATAGCGACTAACGAGGTCTCTGTGTTCGTAGCGATAATGGACGGTTTTCAGCACAGAGGTTTCATTGTTTATGAACTTGCTGAAATAATAATAACACTCTTTAGTGGAAGGTAACCAACAGACGAGGTTGATGCTCAAAGCATTTTCTACTACCTAACCCTCAGAGTCTCTTAAATAATAATAATAGCAATCTCTAGTGGAAGGTAACCATCAGGCGAGGTTAATGCTGAAAGCATTTTCTACTACCTAACCCTCAGAGTCTCTTAAATAATAATAATAGCAATCTCTAGTGGAAGGTAACCATCAGGCGAGGTTAATGCTGAAAGCATTTTCTACTACATAACCCTCAGAGTCTTATTATTATGTTGTCACAAACTCAAATTATTGAGGAAAAATTCATGACTACCAGTGCACGTTTGGCAAATTTATAATCATATTTGTGTTAATCACTTTCGTGATAAGACTACTCAAACTCGCTTTACTAAATCTACGCTGAAACCGGGACTTGAACCACCGACCTCCAGGTTACGAGTCCGCCGCCTTATCGATCAAGCTACTCAGGTCGATCCGAGTAGCAAGGTATCTCCCCAGTAGCACTTCAAGTGCATATACTATTACTGCCACTCTTGCATGTACAATAAACAAATCATTTCCTGGAATTTGATAACTCTAGAATGTGACGTAATGCCAACCTCAGTAGCTTGATCGATAAGGCGGCGGACTTGTAACCTGGAGGTCGGTGGTTCAAGTCCCAGCTTCGGTGTGGATTAAATAAAGCGAGTTTGAGTAGTTATGATATCACGAAAGTGATTAACACAAATATGATAACGCTTATATCTCTATAACACCGATAAGGCAGCGGACTTGTAACCTGGAGGTCGGTGGTTCAAGTCCCGTGTTCAGTGTAGATTTAGTCTAGCCATTTGGAATAGTTGTGATGTGATTAACACAAATTTAATACGTTAATATTCACATTGATATTTTCGAGTTCAGTAAATGAGACCTTTTTCTTGGAGAGAGCAAGTTTTGTGCAAGACCTATTTCGGTTTTTAAGAAAAAAATGAGATTGTTTGCAAGGATCAGAATCACGAAGTCCTAATAAAATGAGACCATTTTCTTGAAGAGAGCAAGTTTTGTGCAAGACCTATTTCGGTTTTTTAAGAAAAAAATGAGATTGTTTGCAAGGATCAGAATCACAAAAATGATCGTCTCTCCATCTCTCATGAAGCCCCTTGTCAAAGCGAATTCAAGCGTGCACGTTAGGATACAAGTTACATGTTTTTACACTCTAAGGACCTTAGACTCTAGGGTCTTTGGGCTTTGGGTCTCGAGGCTTTGGGTCCGTCAATCAGGATTTGCAATAGGAACCCGAAGAGTGGTTCCCGGAAAACAAAAAGCCTCTGAATAAAAAGATGAGCTCTTGTTGGTGTTTTGATGACATCGGAGTGGTTATAAAATATGTTTACAACCAGGCGCGCCCGGTGGGAAAATCTTTTGAGGGTGCTGCCACATAAACTGGACTAAAATGGCATTTATAGAGTATGGTCAAATAATGGAAAACTCCCCCTCTTTCTTGTACTTGTGGTGAGCTACTCACTGTTCCTCAACATCTTATCATGTCCCCTAAAGCTCAATATTAGATAGAATGGGATTCAGTATCGATAAAGAGTTTGAGTTTGTTTACAATGCCAATCATAATAATTGTGCATTAATTTACATTATAGAAATGTGTGATGACTTTCATTGTGTACTAGATAGGATAGTTTAGCTGGGGGACTATAAACAGGGAGTGGACCAGCAGTCTGGCTGGGGGACTATAAACAGGGACCGGCATTGGCTTGATTCTGGGGGCCCTTGTCAATTATTAGCCTCCTTGTAAAGACAGTGGTAGAAGTGCTGAGTCATTTCTCCACTGTCTGGCTACCATCGTTCACGATGACGCCACCCTATGATGATATGATGACTAGATAGGACTTGAGAAAATCGTTTCTTTTTCTTTTTCGTCTGGGGGTTCTGCAGTTCCGCAGCTCCTTAGCACCAGCCGCGCCTGGTAACTACTTGTTTTTTTGAATCTGACAAAATATTAGATATTTTATATATAGTCTGAGTATCGATTTATATGACAAGTTCTTTATACAGAAAATAATTGAGACAAGTAGCTAAAAAGTCCTTTTGTTATATACATATCTACCATGCAAGTGCTTTTCAACGACAAAGGTACTTTATAAACAAGGTGATTTCATGTTTTTGTTTACAACTTATAATTTGAGCTACAAAAGTAGTACCTATCGATTTTTATGTATATTGACATGTTTATATACGCAAATGATCCGAGTAGCTAAAAAGTCCTTTTGTTATACATATTCTATTCTATTCTCTATCAAGTGGCTCTTCGACAGCAAAGGTACTTTTTCATCTGATTTTCATGTTTTTCTAAAAGTAGCGTGTACAATTTTTAGGACCTATGAAAATATACAGGGTGGGGCAAAAGTCTGGAAACCCCTGAATAACTTTCGAATGGCTTCTTCGGTAAAATTAAAATTTTGTAAGGTAAACCGGGCTAATGAGACCTTCTTTTAGAGTCGGGTCGATTTTTGTTACCGACCCCCATGTCGGGGCCAGGGGGGCCAACTTCATTTTTTTAAATACGAACCCCCACCTTGCGATACATTTTTGGAAAGGTCTTCAAATAAGAAATGCTTTGGTGCAAATTTTATTTTTTAAATATTAAACTGTTTGCAAATGGCGTCCAACTTTGTGTATGCAGTAAAGTCTGGAAACCCCTGAATATCTTTTGCAAGGGCTTTCTTAGTTAATTTAAAATCGTGCACGGTAAGTCGGGGTAATTAGACCTTTCCAAAAATGTATCGCAAGGTGGGGTTTCGTATTAAAAAAAATGAAATTGACCTCCCTGGCCCCGACACGGGGGCCAGTAAAAAAAAATCGGTCCAATTCTAATATAAGGTCTAATTACCAAGGATTACCGTACACAATTTTAAAATTACTGAGAAAGTCCTTTCGAAAGATATTCAGGGGTTTCCAGACTTTACTGCATACACAAAGTTGGACGCCATTTGGAAACAGTTAATATTAAAAAAATAAAATTTGCACCAATGTATTTCTTATTTGAAGACCTTTCCAAAAATGTATCGCAAGGTGGGGGTTCGTATTTAAAAAAATAAAGTTGGCCCCCCTGGCCCCGACACGGGGGCCGGTAACAAAAATCAACCCCACTCTAAAAGAAGGTCTTTTTAGCCCGGTTTACCGTACAAAATTTTAAGTTTACCGAAGAAGGCATTCGAAAGTTATTCAGGGGTTTCCAGACTTTTGCCCCACCCTGTATAATTATCTTTGGGGATTGCAAAGGAGATTGTTGTCTGTGTTGTAGCCTGCCCATCCCGTAGTACGCTTCCCCTCTGATGAGCGAGAAGTAACACAATACTTCCCATTTAGGTGCTGGGTCAACACGAGCGCACCGCAAGGTATCCCTTACAAACAATTGTAACCAAATTTTTGTCGGCGCGGGGGTTCGAACCCCGGACCTTCCGCATGGCAATCGAGTGCTTAACCACTGAGTTAATGCATTCTAGCATCCTCGGTTCCCTTCCGGAGGGACGGTCCCTGGGACAAGTTTTTTATATTTAAAAAAATATAACATGACTTAACCTCCCGAGACCTGAAGTTCTACTAGTAGAACATTGAAATCTCCTCAATATAAACCTGAGTGTCTTTAATTTTTTACTGAACATGTTCAAAATAATGTTCTAGGAGTAGAACGACGCTCGGTCTATCTATATGCATGGAAAAAAATTCTAACCTTCAGGTCTGTATGAAGTAAAACTCAATGTTCTACAATTAAAACGTTCGGTCTAAATCCAGTAAAAAGAAAAGAACACTTAGGTCTCAGGAGGGTAAGATTCATCAACAAATCCAGTAAAAAAAAAAAAACTGGTAAAAAAATATCCGTGCAAAATTGGCGGAGTGCGGCCGCCAACTACTCATCGCGAGGAAACTCGTCCGCAAAATTACAGCCCAGGCCACCACAAAACCCAGGGCGGCCCACAGTTGTGTCGGCGGCGGCATTGCTCTTTCATTTAGGGGTGTCACCTTGCCCACGGCGCCCCGTCATAAATAACGATTAGGTCCCGGGATTATACACACCGGCGGGCGAGTGGACTGTATAACGATTGGTAATGAAATGCTATTACCTATACCAGATCCGCTGGACCGCTGCTTCCAGTAATCTGCTCTGGATTCAGTTTTATAATAATAATGATAACCATAATAATACCTAAATCGCTCCGAGAGTGAAATATTTTCGGAAATTTTTTCAAAGTTTTAAACTTTTATGAAAATGTGTTGTTTTTAACGTTATGTCATCAACGGGAACAAGACAGGAGACCACGGTTCCTCCTCGTCTTTCCCGGAAACGTTGGAGTTTAAAGGAGAATATTCTATCTCATTCTCCTGACTCAAATCAAATAATTATCTATGTTTGCTATGAAAATAGCCCATAGATTCAAAATGTAAAATACCATTGTAATATGAGAAATAAAATGAAATAATAACACCAGGCGAGGTTAATGCTCAAAGCATTTTCTACCACCTAACCTTTAGAGTCTTATTATTACGTGGTCACACACTCAAATTGATGAGCAAGAATTCATGCACTGGGTGGGATTCGAACCAACGGATCCCTAATACGCTACCTGGATTACCAGACTAGCGCGTTAATCACTTGACTACCAGTGCACAGATTTACAAGATCGTAATGGCAGCTCTCCTCAGTGGGCTGACTGTTGAAACTACTGCCCGTAGTCCAGAGATGGCGAGTTCGACCGAGGATTTTAATGATAAAGAAATTAAAAATGAAAAAATTAAAATTGAGAACAATATAAACAAGAAAAAAGATAAACAACATAGATGAAATGTACATATACAGATGTCCTATATGGGCGGGTTTATTGCCTATGGCAATCTCTTCCACCCAACTCTTTGTATTTTAAAAGAACCAATTGACTGATCCTTACTCTTCTTTTGTTTGTTTCAGGTAAGTTCAAGATGAATTACTCTCACCTTACGGGAAGACGGAACTTCCTCGACTCTGACAGTGGTATTTATGGGTTTTGATAGTTTGTGTTGATTTTTTTTGTATGGTCATCTCCTGCTTTAATAATTATGAGTTTAATTAGATTTAATTAACGGTCGAAAAGAGTTCACTACTTACTGATGAAGGATCATCTATTAGTCTTCACTGCATCTGAAGCTTACCTGAAAACAGACGAATAAGAACACAGTTATTGAATGAGTTATGAAATAAATTATTAAATTCGGGATATAAGAGAACAATTTTCAAATCCAATTTACCACTCTCAAGGGGCAAATAACCTCTTCAAAAGCTTGGATATAAGAGAGAAACCTGGATATAAGAGAAAAAAATTCCGGTCCCTTGGGCTCTCTTATATCCAGATTCGACTGATTTTTATCTCCCAATCAAGCCTTGAACTTTAGGCGCTTTACCAGGTCGTTTTAGGCGCTTTGCCAAATCGTTCGCAGCGGTTGTGATTATTTTCTCAACCGATTCTTTCCAAAGCCTCGGCCCTAGACCATGGGTATCTAAGCCTGGACCCTGGACCATGGGTCTCAAAATCTGGGGCCTGAACCATGGGTCACAAAGCCTGGGTCCTGAACCATGGGTCACAAAGCCTGGGTCCTGGACCATGGGTCACAAAGCCTGGGTCCTAGACCATGGGTCTCAAAGCCTGTGGGTAATGTGGAACATGGGTCCCAAAGCTAGGACTCTAGATCAAGGACCCGAAAAGAATTATGAACCTCAACTTATTGCACGCCCCGAACCTTCCAAAGTGTTCATATGGAGAAAATTTCCTGGTCCGCAACCTCTTCAATGCATTGAATTCCCCGAAAACCCTGGGAGAATTTGTGTATAAATAATAATAATAATAAGTCCAGTGAGAAGTCTATGTAGTTGACATTATTATTATTAAATGCTTTATTAGATAAAAAGGCAAATATATGTCGTCCTCCTCAACTTATTCCTCAAGAGTTCCGAGTCTCGCACTTTGTCTTGTTGACCTGTGTTACAGAATTATGTAGAATATCACCAGGCGAGGTTAATGCTCAAAGCATTTTCTACCACCTAACCCTCAGAGTCTTATTAGAATGTGGTCAAAAACTCAAAAAAGTAATGGGGAAAAATTCATGCACTGGGTGGGATTCGAACCGACGGATACCTACGCTACCTGGATTACCAGACTAGCGCGTTAACCACTTGACTACCAGTGGACTGCGGGACTGAACAGGCGACGGATGATCCAACACATAAATCACGCACACCAATGATTAATGGCTTTCCAAACCGCCCTCTCTCATCTTCGGGTTATTTGTTGCGAAAAATTATTAATTTTTTATGTCTTTTTTGTTACTTTGGTTGAGAAATGGGTTCCAGAAACCTGGCCGAGTGGTTTAACGTACATTCCTTTTTTTCTTGGGAATTTACCACTATTTAAGTTTATTACTGAAAACGAAAATATGAATAACACGAAATTTCAGCTCAATCCGATTTGCGGTTCTCGAGTTATAAATAAATAAACATACACCACCAGGTAACCACCAGGCGAGGTTAATGCTCAAAGCATTTTCTACCACCTAACCCTCTGAGTCTTATTACTATGTGGTCACAAACTCAAATTAAAGAGGAAAAATTCATGCACTGAGTGGGATTCGAACCAACGGATCCCTACACTACCTGGATCACCAGACTAGCGCGTAATTAACACATAGCTTGATCAAGATTTTTTTTTTCAGTGATAACTAATTCGTATATGTTCAATGACTACTTTTTGTGTTTTCATATAATATGTGTTAATGTCACTATCGTGATATCACAACTACTCAAACTCGCTTTGCTAAATCTACGCTGAAACCGGGACTTGAACCACCGATCTGCACGTTACGAGTCCGCCGTTTTATCCATCAAGCTACTGAGGTTGGTCCGAGTAGCAAGGTATCTCCCCAGTAGCACTTCAAGTGCATATAAGTACTATTTTTTTTTTAAGGTAAGTGTGCCCCGGAACCGCTTTCGCATTACTTCAGGGCACTTTACCTCTACATCCATGCCATTCCGGAAACGGAAAATTTCGGTCAGACCACTGAGCCACGGAGGTCGGCGTAGATTTAGCATATACTATTAATGACACTCTTGCACACCTTTGCAGAAAATTAAAGAACGGTTTCTTCTCAGTTCTCACATTTTTAATGACCTACATTTCAAAAGCGTTTGAGAGATACCTGCCAACTTGTACAATTTTCCAGAAAATTAAAGAAAGGTTTCTTCTCAGTTCTCACATTTTTAATGACCTACATTTCAAAAGCGTTTGAGAGATACCTGCCAACTTGTACACTTTTCCAGAAAATTAAAGAACGATTTCTTCTCAGTTCTCACATTTTTAATGACCTACATTTCAAAAGCGTTTGAGAGATACCTGCCAACTTGTACACTTTTCAAGAAAATTAAAGAACGATTTCTTCTCAGTTCTCACATTTTTAATGACCTACATTTCAAAACCGTTTGAGAGATACCTGCCAACTTGTACACTTTTCAAGAAAATTAAAGAACGGTTTTATCTCAGTTCTCACATTTTTAATGACCTACATTTCAAAAGCGTTTGAGAGATACCTGCCAACATGTACACTTTTCCAGAAAATTAAAGAACGGTTTCTTCTCAGTTCTCACATTTTTAATGACCTACATTTCAAAAGCGTTTGAGAGATACCTGCCAAGCGTTTGAGAGATATAATTACTGCTTTCGTGTGAATTGAAGAAGGTCAACTCCACAGCTGTAGGCTTCGTGATTCTGCCGTTTAAAGAAACCGCTTTGAGCATCGCTTAGCCGTCGGAAATATTTCTCACCGGTGTCCTTGTTGCTGCAAGTGTCGAGACATAGATGAAATACTTCACGACGGTTAATTAGAAATATTAATTGTTAATTAACAAACATTGGTTCTTTTTCTTTCTTTTCTTATTTTACTTCCGTAAAATTTCTATAATATTATTGTGTTCGTTTTTTTGTAAAATAAAAATTGTTTTTTTGCTCCGATTTAATTTTTTTCGTAGTTAAAATGTTAAAACCAAATAGAATGAACTGGTCACAATAGGTCTAATTAGGTCGCAGTGTTGATTGTAAGGGTAGGTATCACTGAAAACCTTGCAACCAGGATAATAATATTAAAAACTTGCCCATACAGAATCTTTTGAGGATCTAGAATGTAGGAAAAACGGCACTTAACTAAATGTAACAAATTTGAAGAGAATCGGTTGAAAAATCTTGTAAGTACAAGTGATTCAGTAAAAAGTATGTGATTCTAGCGATAATAGAAAGTTGAAAATTATGCTTGCCATACACGAGGAAGTATTGTGTCCATAATTGACAGTGTATTTTTTCTTTCTTTTCTTTTAGAAGAAGCGTTAGTATTTTTTCTCTTCTTTTTTTCTCACTCTTCTTCTTTTACAAGAAACATTTGTTTTTTTTTCTATAGAACGGTGGTTGGTGGATTCCCTAATGGATGATTTAACGAAGGCTTTGATGGCGAGCACATTCCTGAATCTGATTATCCCACAGATGCGACAAGACTAATCCTTGTTTTAATTACCGGTTAAAACTAGAGCAAATAATTAATATGAGACGAGGCTCCGTTGAATGTCAAAGTCTAGTCTTTCCCTATGAACAGACAACTGTTTTTTTATTTATTTATTTTTATTATTAGTACACGGGACCAGCCCAAGATACAAGTGACAATGTACAACAAATAAAAATAAAGGAGATATCATCAGAAATCAAAAATGATACAGTAATAAAGAATATACAGTATGTTTCAGAAAAGGTGGCCACCCCCTCGTAACTTTTGAACGCGACGGAATTTTTCAATTCTGTAAAGTCCTAAGTATAGGAAGTGCCCTATGGCCCATCCTGTGGTCATATTTATTTTTGGTCCCGGTTGGCCCTTCCGGCTTTTAGGCCATATTTTTTCAGTTTTCTCGCGAATTTTAAATGGAATGCTATATTTTTTATTCCTGTTAATTAAAGTCCAAGTTAGGCTGAGAATAATGAGCTTTAAAATTTTTCAAAAACCTTATCAGGGGCGGAGGTAGTAGGGTGCAAGGTTCAAAACTGTTACACGCTGTATTTCAGCGTTAGTTAGATTTTTTAGTACTCTTTTTATTTCCATAGGTTCAAAATATTGTTTTACACCATGTGATATCAAAAAAATATTCTTGTTTACATCTAATCAGGGTCATAGTAAGGTTTTTGTAAAAGTACTTTTTTTCTCACGTCAATTTTTCCGTAAATTAATGGTGTTTTCGAAATTGGCATTTTTAGAGGTGAAAGTCTGCTATGACATATGTTTTTTTATGCTTAAAATCGAAAGAAAACTTAATGGAGAAGCGATTAAGATCATAAAAAAAGCCATTTAACCTGCTAGTTTTTTTACGACAGTGTCTAGTAAAGTGGGTGAATTTTGAAATTATTGGATTTTTTTGTTGAGGAAACACAATTGGCATAGAAAATAAATAATATCTAATAAGGGAATAATACTTCAATAAACATAACTAAATGCGAAATCAAATGAAAATTATTTCTTCTAAATCAGTACCGGATATTTTTTTATTTTTTTTTTCTCTCTTTTTTTTCACTTTTCAAAGTTCAAGTTGTATCAAAAAAAATCAAAGTTGTATCAAGTTGTATCGGATAATGCTGCTTCTGAAGTCAGCCTAGGGGTCCCCTCTTGAGACAATTTTAGTTGGTAAGTTGGTAAAGTCTGTAGAAAACACACTGTCAATAATTATTCTGGAGTCAGTCCGATGGCGCTTTGAATGCAACGATTCTTCTAGGATCACCGAAGTTAAGCAACGTCCAGCAAGGTGAAGACTTCGTGATGCTGGCATTCCCGCCTAACCCAGGCTGGGTGAGATAAATGTGTTTAGCAGGTTCGTGAGTTTCTTGCTAATGGAGGTTAACACCCCCGTTGTGATATGACCATGCAGTTGAAACGCGATATTAAACCCAAATTAAAAAAAAAAAATCATACTGGTTTTGCTAGTTATGAATACCAGGTCTCTAAATAAAGGGCCATTTTTCCAGGTTGATTACCACACTCTTTTTTTTTAAGAAAGTTTTTTTCAGAAGATTTTTTTATTTAATTTGGATTGTATTTATATTTAGAAAAAAAAAAAAAAAATATATCCGGCACTGATTTAGAAGAAATAATCTTCATTTATATTCGCATTTAGTTATGTTTATTGAATTATTATTGCCTTATTAGGTATTATTTATTTTCTATGCCAATTGTGTTTCCTCAACAAAAAAATCCAATAATTTCGAAATTCACCCACTTTACCGGACACTGTCGTGAAAAAACTAGCAGGTTAAATGGCTTTTTTTATGATCTTAATCGCTTCTCTGTTAAGTTTTCTTTCGATTTTAAGCATAAAAAACATACATCACAGCAGACATTCACCTCTAAAAATGCCAATTTCGAAAACACCATTAATTTACGGAAAAATTGACATGAGAAAAAAAGTACTTTTACTAAAACCTTACTATGACCCTGATTAGATGTAAACAAGAATATTTTTTTGATTTAATAAGGTGTAAAACAATATTTTGAACCTATGAAAATAAAAAGAGTACTAAAAAATCTAACTAACGCTGAAATACAGCGTGTAACAGTTTTGAACCTCGCACCCTACTACCTCCGCCCCTCACAAGGTTTTTGAAAATTTTAAAAGCTCATTATTCTCAGCCTACCTTGGACTTCAATTAACAGGAATAAAAATTATAGCATTCCATTTAAAATTCGCGAGAAAAATGAAAAAATATGGCCTAAAAGCTGGAAGGGCCGACCGGGGCCAAAAATAAATATGACCACAGGCTGGGCCAAAGGGCACTTCCTATACTTAGGACTTTACAGAATTGAAAAATTCCGTCGCGTTCAAAAGTTACGAGGGGGTGGCCACCTTTTCTGAAACATACTGTATTATATGTCTGCTAAATTTGATAAAAATATTAAATCTTAAATGAAACATAAGAAATAATTTCCAAGCCGTTAAGTAATTATTGATTTGTTTTGTATATTATTGTACCAACCATTGTAACAATTTTTCTAAATATTTAATACAAATATACATAAATTCTAAAATTCTAATTCATTGCCAAGCCGCATCATACGATTGATGGGGGCGTAGTAAAGGTAATTTTTAATTTAAGTTTAACGTCGCTTTCAAATGCAAGGTCATATCACGACGGGGGTAATGTTACCCTCCATTCACAGGAAACACACAAACCTGCTACCCACATTAAGCTCACCCAGCCTGGGTTGGGCCGGAATGCCAGCTTCACGAAGTCTTCACCTCGCTGGGACGTTGCTCAACTTCGGTGATCCTACGAGAACCGGTGCATTTAACGCGCCATCGACGCTGCCCGCGGCTAAATGATTCCTTCTGATACACGGAGTAAGACTCTCACTACACCAACAATACACCAAGAACCAAAAGAACTGACAGAGGCGCAAACCACATACGGTAAAACCAAACCCGCCACAAAACGGGCCATCAGTTTCATTTTAACGATTCCAACCTTCAACACTAATGGGCAGACCATCAAAAACATTGGATCGTAAAGAAATGACATTGGGGCTCCGCCCAAAAGCTATTAGGGAAGATAATAAAAAACACAGTAATGATGATGGTAGCTAATAATATAATAATGATTATAACAATGGCGATTGTTAATTATAACAACAAGATCTATTTTGTATCGCCAAAAAAACCTTTCGCGGAGTGGTTGGATTTCGTCAAAAGGATTTGCTGATATCGAAACATATGTTTTATTTTTAAAATTACCCTGACGGGTGTATAATACAATGGTCTTTAAAAGAAATGGTTTGTAATAACTAAAGGGCGGGTTATTGCCTATGTCAATCTCTTCCACCCAACCCTTCATGTTAATATAGGTCGGCGGACGCTCTCTGCCCCTCTTGACGAGCGCTCGCCTACCAGAGCTTGATCCAACCAAAGGCAACAGATGAGATCCTAGTATTGAACATTCCAGAGATGGCTCTAATGAGATCCGAACCAATTAATTTTAACAAGACCTCGGCCACAGCTGAAACTGAATTTAATTGCTGAAATTCACACCATGTCAAATCGCGCGGTAGTCTGCGGTAAGGCTCTGCTACTCCTCCCCCTCTAACTTTAATATGTAATACTAATACTCTTCAGTGGAACCGACCTCAGTAGCTTGTTGCTTGATCGATAAGGCGGCGGACTTGTAACCTGGAGGTCAGTGGTTCAAGTCCCGGTTTCAGTAAAGCGAATTTAAGTGGTTGTGACATCACGAAAGTGCATAACACAAATATGATAACTTTAACTTTAAATAATAATAACACTCATTAGTGGAAGGTAACCACCAGACGAGATTAATAATCAAAGTATTTTCTACCACCTAACTCTGAGAGTCTTGTTCTTAGGTGGTCACAAACTCAAATTAATGAGGAAAAATTCATGCACCAACAGATCCCTACGCTACCTGGATTACCAGACTAGCGCGTTAAGCACTTGACTTACAGTGCACTGATATGTATGTAAAATGTATCATTTGTTCTGCAAATTTGGAAGAACATCACGATTGTGATCAACACAAAAAATACGGTAACTCTTAACTATGACCATGTATTTGAAAACTACGAGGAATTATTTGTTATTAGGTTCATATTAGAAATCCAAAGTAATGTTAGGTATATATAATATTTATATAAAACTAGTCAGTAATCGTGATCAAGCCTACGAGCCTAGGCGAAACTTAAATCGGCGAGTGAAAATTTAAAGAATCCTAGTTTAATATAAATATTACATATTTGAAAACAACGTTTAAAAAAAAATAAACAAACCAACAAACAATGTTGTTTTTTATGATCCGGAAAAACCAAATCCTAATCCCCCTCCTGGTGAACCTCAAAACCTGAACGCAAATCGCCAGATTAGCGAAGTCGAAGGCCGACGACGCGACAGGCCATGTTTTGGTTCCCTGTGACCGCTCCCCGGATAAACAGGTTCCCGGTGGTTCGAGTTTGGTTTTCGGTTCACATTTTTCTCACCGTATGTAAAGGAGGAGGTATTATCAAATATTTAATTAGAAGGGAAGCGAGTCTGCTAATCAGCTCGGAGGCCATTGTGCTGGACAATGGAGAGCTGGTCCTGGCTCTGGCTAATGTGTTACAGGGTGGTACAGGTGGACGCGAGATTTTTATTTAATTACCTATTTTTATTTAATATTTAATTTAATTATAAATTACCAGATTCAATCTGAAATGGGCATAAAATTAATTTCCTTTTATTAAAATAAAAAAAAAAAAACAAATAAATATTCACCAGATTTAAACTGAAATGGGCATAAAATTATTTTCCTTTTACTAAAAAAAAAAAAAAAAAAACAAAAAACAAAAAGCAAAACAAATAAATATTCACCAGATTCAATCTGAAATGGACATAAAATTATTTACTTTTATTAAAAACAAAAACAAATAATAATCAGCAGATTTAATCTGAAAGGGCATAAAATTATTTTCCTTTTATTAAAAAAAAACAAATTAATATTTACCAGATTTAATCTGAAATTGGCATAAAACTATTTTCCTCTTATGTAAAAAAATGAAAATAGTCTTATTTTTTTAATTTTTTTTTTTTAATTACAATTTAACGTCATTTTTCAACTGCATGGTCATACACGACGGGGGTTTTACCCTCCATTCGCAGGAAAATTACACACCTGCTACCCACATTAATCTCACCCAGCCTGGGTTGGGCCGGCATGCCAGCATTACGAAGTCTTCAACTCGCTGGACGTTGCTTAACGTCGGTGATCCTACGAGAACCGGTGCATTCAACGCGCCATCGGCGCTGGCTATAGTTTTATTTTAATTGTTAAATATAAATAAGAAAATAGACTTATTGAAGAAAAAAAAAATGAAAATAGAATAGCTGTTTTGATGTGCGCAAAGACCAGTGTCAAAATAATGAGCAAAAGTAAAATATTAAAGGAAAATCCTATAATTTTGCCACTGAAATTTGATACCCACTGAAATTGTGCAAACATTTATAGAATTTTCCTATAATTGTTTGCAATTGTGCAAACATTGTAAAAAAATAGTTCAGCTTTTTTATTTTTGAAAAAGTAAATGTCCATCACCACCCTGTCTAACCATACAATAGCTGTTTCAAAAGCCATTACCTCGTCCAGCCAGATCTTATTGTTCTCGAGAGATACGCATCTGGAACCAGCACTGGACAAGTGGTCACTCTTCCATTCTTCTCCCCATTGTCCTAGTCTGGCCATTTATTTATTTTATTTATTTATTTTTGCATAATAATAATAATAAGTGATCTTCTTGATAATAATAATGTGTTTTATTGTACATTTCTTTTACATTACAAAGTTACATATAAGATATAGCACATAGAAAAAGAGATGTTAAAGTGAAACTGTATGTTTTACACAGACTTGTCACACTAAGAGACCCAGTATAGTATGGGTCTCTTGTTTTTTTTTACACTTTATTGAAGTTAAAAGAGAATAAAAAAATATTATATGTCCTAACTAAAGGGCGGGGTTATTGCCTTTGACAATCTCTTCCACCCAACCCTTAGGCTATTTGGAACACAGCTCGGAGCTGTGACTCTTAATTATAGGGTAGCCAGATGAAACTTTTCCAAACCAGGACTTTCCGCATAAAAAAGGCAGGAAATTTCAAAGTAAGGATGACATTAGGAGCGGAACTGCAGCATCCCCGGACACAAAAAATGAGAGGACTTTTCGCATAAAAGGGTTGGGTGGAAGAGACTTTTCGCATAAAGAAGCAAGTCAATATAATAAAATAGGACGTAACACTCCTTAGTGGAAGGTAACCACCAGGCGAGGTTAATGCTCAAAACACTTTCTACCACATAACCCTCAGAGTCTTGTTATTATGGGGTCACAAACTCAAATTAATGAGGAAAAATTCATGCACTGGGTGAGATTCTAACCTACACTATCTGGATTACCAGACAAGCGCCTTGTTAACAATGCACAATTATTGCACACCGACAATAAAATCTACAAAACGAGAGAGAGCAAAAAGCAGTCCCAGCACAAAACTGCTACTTCCTCATAAATAATCCTCTTATGCAATGCCAAATATTCAAATAATGTTTTCTTTTAAAAAAACATAAAAACTTCGAAAGAAAAATACACTGCCAATTATGGACACAATACTTCCTCGTGAATGGTAATCAAAATTTTCAACTTTTATTATCGCTAGAATCAGAGATTTGTTGCTGAATCACTTGTACCTATTTACAACAGGTCTCAACTGATTCTCTTCAAGTTTGTTTTAAATGGTAGAATACCGTTTTTTCTACATATGTAAAACTATACGCATAATATACATACAAAATTACATCAAAATCGATTGTACCGATCACGAGATACGAGTATAAGCGTATAAGTAAAAAGTTAGTGGTCAGGAGCATGGTCTCTATCACCAAGAACCTAAAATAGGACCATCTACAGAATATCTTCTATACATGTGTGTGTACTTCTATGTATGTGTAATGTGTACAAAATTCCGTCAAAATTCGTTCTGTAGTTTCTGGACTTTGCGCGTTACAAGGAATGTATTTAACAGACAAAATCAAAGTTGCTCAGGAAGTTATGAAACGTCCAGAAATATGAAGAAGAAAAAAATGAAATTGGAGCTAAAATTTAAAAAAAAAAACGAACACAATACTTTCGAACACAATACCGACCTCAGTGGCTTGATCGATACGGACTTGTGACCTGGAGGTCGGTGGTTCAAGTCCCAGTTTCAGTTTAGAATTTGTAAAGCGAGTTTGAGTAGTTGTGAATTCACGAAAGTGATTAACACAAAATGATAACTTTTAAAAACTACTTTCGATTTCTAATATTAGAAATTTCTCGGAAGTAATAATATCCTGGAACATTTTCTCCGCAGTAAAAACAGAATATTTTTCTCAGCAAATTCCAGTGTGAGACCAATGTCCGATGATAAAAAATATTTCCGAAAAATATTTTTTCCACCTGAGGAATCCGCTTATACAGCGACAAGAAACATCATTAAAAAGCGGTTACGATTCGGTTTTATGGGTTTCGGAATTTGGAGAGGTCATTTAAATAGGGAGCCAAGTTGGTTCACACGAGGGTACACTGGCCTCGCCAAGTTTTATCTGATGCGAGTTCCGAATAATTGTAATGAACACTTTTAATGGAGAATCGGGGGTTTTTCACCCGAATAATTGTAAAAATAATAATAATAAGTCCCGGTCTCAGCGCACATATCTCTTAGAGAGGTTGGTTTGACCTGGAAATCGTTCTCTTATATCTAGGTTCGACAGTAATAATACTCTTTAGTGGAAAGTGATCACCAGGCGAGGTTAATGCTCAAAGCATTTTCTACCACCTAACCCTCTCAGGCTTATTATTATGTGGTCACAACGTCAAATTAATGAGGAAAAATGCATACAATAGGTGGGATTCGAACCAACCTTACGTAGCTTGATCGATAAGTTGGCGAACTCGTAACCTGGATAATAAGAAGACTCTGAGGGTTAAGTGGTAGAAAATGCTTAGAGCATTAACCTCGCCTGGTGGTTACCTTCCACTAAAGAGTGTTATTATTATTAAAACTCTTCGAAAATGTGATAAATTACTTGCAAGAGCTTGTGGACTGCATAAGGATCTATTGTAAAGATTTATAGAACAAAACGAACATTTAACAACGAGAGATAAAAAACAGGCAAAAAACGCAGGCAATATCTGAAATTTACGACTTTGGAACTGTTAAAAACGCTTTGTTAGTTCAAATTGTTCATGCGAGGAACGCGCTAGTTAATGTGCGCAAAAAACCACATATAGTATCTTACAATATTTGCAAGAATCAGAAAACCCATAAAAAGCAACACTTCATAAATATTACAGAAAAAAAGTATGGTGCACCAGTTCTTATGAAAAATCAATACTTGAATAGATCGATACTTGAAAAATCGATTCTTTTCTTGTCTACATCACAATCGTCGTGATATCACAACTACTCAAGCTTTACTAAATCTACGCTGTAACCGGGACTTGAACCACCGACCTCCAGGTTACAAGTCCGCCGCCTTATCGATCAAGATACTGAGGTCGGTAGATAACTTTAAGATCTGATTACTTTCACAACTATTTATATCAGAGAACTTTGTTTGAACTGTTATAAGTTTTATCATAGCAGTAGGTACATATAATTATTATCCTGAACTGAAAGTGCACTGGTAGTCAAGAGGTTAACGCGCTAGTCTGGTAATCCAGGTAGTTTAGGGATCCGTTGGTTCGAATCCCACCCAGTGCATAAATTTTTCCTTATTATTTTGAGTTTGTGACCACATAATAAGATTCTGAGGGTTAGGTGGTACAAAATGCTTTGACCATTCACCTCGCCTGGTGGTTACCTTCCATTCAAGAGTGTTGTTATTATTATTTAAAGTTATCATATTTGTGTTAATCACTTTCGTATGTCACAACCACTCAAACTCGCTTTACTAAATCCATGCTGAAAACGGGACTTATTTTTTTATAATTAAATAACAAATTGTAGAGACATACCTACAAATGTTAATGAACACACTCGTATAAGAGAAGCAAAAGTTTAAATGAGAAAGCTTAGAAGAGGAAGCTATGGTAGAAGACCTGGACATGAATACACGTATTAATTAGGCCGCCAGGTGCTAAATGGCGGCCCATTCATCAGGTGAACTCAGCGGACAAGATGACAAATAGGGCCCCTGACGGCCGCGCTTTCATGGCCCCATGGGAAACACCTGGACTTCTATCGTGAGAGACACTTGAATTATCTGACACAGTGGCGAAGCGACTTCAGGCTAGGACCAAATTAATAAGACAAAAAAGTTGTCATATTTGTGTATTCACAACCGTGATATCAAAATTACAAATAACAATTTTTAGATTAGAAATTTTAGTTGTATTGAAATAAATTTCGTTACATGAGGATAATAATAATACTCTTTAGTGGAAGGTAACCAGCAGGCGAGGTTAATGCTCTAAGCATTTTCTACCACCTGACACTCAGATTCTTATTATTATGTGGTCATATACTCAAATAAATAAGGGAAAATTCATGCTTTGGTATTCATTTTTTTAACATTTTATTTATTTATTATCAATTTTGGATTTTTACAAAGGTTCTTTTCCTAAGCTAATGACAAAAGCTTCTAATCGTGACGCTGGCTTTTCCCGGCCCCACTCAGGCTGGGTGAGGTCAATGTGAGTAGCAGGTTTGTGAGTTTCCTGCGAATGGAGGGTAAAACCTCCGTCGTGATATGACCATGGCAGTTGAAAGCGACGTTAAACCCCACTTAAAAAAAAAAAAAAAAAAAAGCTTCTAAGAAAACCAACGTTATTATTATTATTTTATTTTTTTCTCGGTTATCGATTTATTTTTCAATCTATTTTTTTTTTTTTTTTTTCTTCTTAATTTTATACTGTAAATATTGTACATTACTTTGAAATCCTAATAATCTATACTTATAAAAGAGAGTTTCACTCACTGACTGACTGACTGACTGACTGACTGACTGACTCACTGATTCATCACTGTTTCTCCGAATTGGTAAGTCCTATGAAGCTGAAATTTGGTGGGTAGCTTTGTCTTACAGTCTAGATGTGCAATAAGACGGGATTTTTCGAAATTCCCACTACAACACCTGCCAATGGCGAAAAAGGACTTTTTACTTTCACCGTTATTTCTCCGCATTGATAAATCCGAGAAAGTTCAAATTTCGTAGGTAGCTTTGTCTTATAGTCTAGATGTGCAATAAGACGGGATTTTTTGAAATTCCCACTACAACACCTGCCATTGGCTAAAAAAGACTTTTTACTTTCACCGCTATTTCTTCGCATTGATAAATCCGAGAAAGTTCAAATTTGGCAGGTAGCTTAGTCTTATAGTTTAAATGTGCAATAAGACGGGATTTTTCGAAATTCCCACTACAACACCTCTCATTAGCGAAAAAGGACTTTTTACTTTCACCGCTATTTCTCCGCATTGATAAATCCGAGAACATTCAATTTCGGTAGGTAGCTTTGTCTTATAGTTTAAATGTGCAATTAGACGGGATTTTTTGAAATTCCCACTACAACACCGGCCGTTGGCGAAAAAGGACTTTTTACTTTCACCGCTATTTCTCCGCATTGATAAATCTGAGAACATTCAAATTTGGTAGGTAGCTTTGTCTTATAGTCTAGATGTGCTATAAGACGGGATTTTTTGAAATTCTCACTACAACACCTGCCATTGGCGAAAAAGGACTTTTTACTTTCACCGCTATTTCTCCGCATTGATAAATCCGAGAAAGTTCAAATTTGGTAGGTAGCTTTGTCTTATAGTCTAGATGTGCAATAAGACAGGATTTTTAGAATTTCCCACTACAACACCGGCCATTGGCGAAAAAGGACTTTTTACTTTCACCGCTATTTCTCCGCATTGATAAATCCAAGAACATTCAAATTTGGTAGGTAGCTTTGTCTTATAGTTTAAATGTGCAATTAGACGGGATTTTTTGAAATTCCCACTACAACACCGGCCGTTGGCGAAAAAGGACTTTTTACTTTCACCGCTATTTCTCCGCATTGATAAATCTGAGAACATTCAAATTTGGTAGGTAGCTTTGTCTTATAGTCTAGATGTGCTATAAGACGGGATTTTTTGAAATTCTCACTACAACACCTGCCATTGGCGAAAAAGGATTTTTTGTTTTCACCGCATTGATAAATCCGAGAAAGTTCAAATTTGGTAGGTAGCTTAGTCTTATAGTTTAGACGTGCGATTAGACGGGATTTTTTGAAATTCCCACTACAACACCTCTCATTAGCGAAAAAGGACTTTTTATTTTCACCGCTATTTCTCCGCATTGATAAATCCGAGAAAGTTCAAATTCGGTAGGTAGCTTTGTCTTATAGTTTAGATGTGCAATTAGACGGGATTTTTCGAAACTCCTACTACAACACCTCTCATTAGCGAAAAAGGACTTTTTACTTTCACCGCTATTTCTCCGCATTTATAAATCCAAGAAAGTTCAAATTTGGTATTTATGTTTGTCTTATTGTCTGAATCTGCAAAATTGGGCTTTTCGAAACTCCCACTACAATATCTGTCATTAGCGAAAAAGGAAAATTTACTTCCACTTCTTTTCTCCGCACTGGTAAGTCCGAAGAAGTCCAAAATTTGGTATGTAGGTTTTTTTACAGTCTAGATGTGCATTTGGATGGGATTTTTTTAAAACTCCCACTACAACACCTGCCCATTACTCCATATTGGTAAGCCCTAAAAAATTCAAATTTGGTGTGTAGGTTCGTTTTACAGTCTAGATGAGAAATTAGACAGAATTTTTTCGAAATTCCCACTACAACAACTGCCTATTACTCCGTATTGGTAAGTCCAAAAATGTTCAAATTTGGTGTGTAGGTTTTTTTTTACGCTCTAGATTTTCAATTAGACGGACCTCAATACACTACGGCCATGCCTCAATACACTACGGTCATGCCTCAATACACTACGTTCATGCCTCAATACACTACGGTCATGCCTCAATACACTACGTTCATGCCTCAATACACTACGTTCATGCCTCAATACACTACGTTCATGCCTCAATACACTACGGCCATGCCTCAATACACTACGATCATGCCTCAATACAGAACGATCATGCCTCAATACACTACGGCCATGCCTCAATACACTACGGTCATGCCTCAATACACTACGGCCATGCCTCGGCCCGCAAAGCGGGCGACAGCCCGCTAGTTATTTATATTATAATAATAATAACTTTGTTTTAATCCTATACTATAATCTGGTCCTTAGACCTTCTCTGAGTACGGAGAAGGTATCACACATATAATTGGAGAAAAATGTGGAAAAAAATAGTGGATGCGTCATTATCTCCAAATACTTCTAATCTATGTACTTCTCACGAGTGCATTAAATTTAGTTTTTTCTGTTTGTTGAAAAGACGAGTGTTTCACAGCCTTTTTCATTTCGTAGTCATGAAACAGGAGCTACTGTATACGCTTGTGGTCTGTGTTGTAGCCTGTCCATCCCGTAGTATGCCTCTAATGAGCGAGAAGTGACACAATACTTCCTAATTAGATGCTGGGTCAATACGAGCGTACCGGAATCTCTTACAAACAACTGTACCTAAAATTGGAATACAAATTATCTGTCGGCTTGTGGTATCGAACCCGGGACCTTCCGCATGGCAACCACTGAGCTAATCTCACGCGACATTAACTAGAACTAAATTTTTCGCCAGTCCCCTCAATTTGTTTCATCTCTGTTATACATAACTATCCCACTTGTGGTTCTCGAGTTAAAGGAGGATAAACACACACACACACACACACATACGAACACACACAACACACACACATCTTTCTCACACACATACAAACACACTCTTTCTAACTCTCTCTCTCTCTCTTACACACACACACACACACACACACACACACACACACACACACACACACACACACACACCACACACACATCAAACACACACACACAAACGCACACACACACACAAAAACACACACACACACAAATAATTTTATAATATAAGGTACTTATGACTGTGTCTTATTGTGTGTGTATTTCTTCTAAATATCGAGGCAAACAGGACAAACAAGATTTGTGTCTTCTCTCTGTCAGGTCGTAAATTCCGTCACAAATCCCTGAACAAATACGCAAGTGTATCGATGAGGTATTGACGGGGTTACTCGTCCGCAGTACTGTGGTATCTATGGCAACCCTTATCACTCTTATCAGTGAGTAAACATGAGATAAGACGCTATGGACGCACTGCAGTGACGAGGCATATACGGAGAAATTGAGTCTGGATCTGTAACCACGTATGCTCGTATCTACCAGGCGCAGTCAGTGTGAAAAAAATTCGGGGGTGCCGGACTAAAATAAGATTGCCAGCGTCAATGGCGCGTTGAATGCACCGGTTCTCGTAGGATCGCCGAAGTTAAGCAACGTCCAGCGAGGTGAAGACTTCGTGATGCAGGCATTCCGGCCCAATACAGGCTGGGTGCGGTCAATGTGGGTAGCAGATTTGTAAATTTCCTGCGAATGGAGGGGAGGGTATAACCATAAAACCATGCAGTATCTTGTATGACCATGCAGTTGAAAAACGAAGTTAAACTCTTATAAAACAAACAAACAAAATGGGATTTATAGAGTAGATCTTTCAGCATCTAAAGAGTTTGAGTTTGTTTACCATGCCAATCATAATAATTATGCAATCATTATTCTAGAAAAGTGTGATAATCTTGTGATGGCAGTGTACATTCCTTGTTATTAATTTATTGTTGATTGTTTTGTGTATAAAATAAAGTGTAAATAAATAAAAAGTTGTCAGAGATGTGGAGGTCGAAACATGTGGACTTCCTTCTCCCAAGGTGGTCTCAAACTCTAAGTTATCTTGCTTCGATAATAAAAGAGCTTACTTTGTAGAAGGATGTATAGTAAAAAAAAAAAAATTGAGGAATATAATACAGGGTCCGCCATTGATCATGAACCATTTTGAAATGCCTCTATTTTCACAACTGAAGATTCAAAATGAATTTTTCTTCGGCGGAATGCGAGAAAACAAAATGCCATTTATTGTAATACTCACAAATTCACGTTGATAAATAAATAATATAAAATAAAATAAAAAACAAACGTGAAATATCCCAGGAAAGAAAAATTCATTATGGAGCTTCAGTTTCCAAGATATATGCATTTCAAAATGGTTCATGATATATGGTGGACTGGTGGACCCTGTAATGTATGTTTGTCGTTAGAATGGCTTGAACACATAAGGGATACCACTGAACACATCCTTTGACAATGTAAGCATTTTTCTACAACATATCTCTTTACAAAACAAGCTTTTTTCTACTACATATCCCTTTACAAAGTCAGTTTTTTTTTCTGCTTATCCTTCTACAAAGGAAGCTGATTTCTTATCGGGTAAAGATAATCGAGGCCACCTAGAGTTTGAACAAATCGTATGGAACAAGGGAAGGAAGTGAAAGAATTCCACCTCCTCATAATAATACTACTCTTTAGTGGAAGGAAACCACTGAGCTACCGGGACAAATATTAATTTTTGTAAAAAAAAAATTTTTTTGCTCCGATTTCAATTTTTTTTTTTTTTTTTTTTTTTTCTGGACGTTTCATAACCTCCTGAGCAACTTTTTCTAAATATGTAGTTTAAAGACAGAAAACATCACTTGGTTTTTTTTTGTTTTACGTAATTGTTTTACTTATTTCTTTCAGATGGCCTTTTCACCAGTTACGGCATCGTCAGTGAACTAACATTGGAAGAGAATGGCGTTGGTATTAGCACCGCCCTTGATCAATTTTTGTTTTATTAATGTCAATTTCCATGTATGTATAATTGTATATGTTTGTATATTCTATGTAAATAAAACTTAATCTAATATGTTTGATAGTAATATTTCTTTACATTTTGCATTCACCGGACATACATTTTTTTTTGCTGACGCTGATTTTATTTATTTACATGTCGCATTCATTTCTTACGTAAACATTGACAAGTATATAGTTTACGTGTGTAAGTTAACTACAGGATGTGTCAAAAGTTCTTGTTCACTTGGGTTCGCAAAGTCTTCATGACTTGCATTTGCATGACAGGTCTTCTTCTTCTGGGTGTAACATGCCTTTCAACTGCATGACCATAGCACGACCGGGGTTCTAAACTTCATTAGCTAAAATCTAACAAACCAGCTAGCGTCATCCAGCCTGAGTGGGAACGGGAGTAGCCAGCATCACGGGAATAGCCAGGAAAGTCAGATAGCGGGAATAGCCAACTATATGACTTTCCTTTCCGTGTCCGGCTATACATTTTTTTTTTTTTTTAAAGATGAGTGTTTCACAGCCTTTTTTATTTCATAGCCATGAAACAGGAGATATTGTAGACACTTGTGGTCTGTGTTGTAGCCTGCCCATCCCGTAGTATGCCTCTCCTCTGATGGGCGAGAAGTGACACAATACTTCCCAATTAGGTGCTGGGTCAACGCGAGCGTCTTATTTGTCGTATTAAAAAAGAATTTAATAATTATAATTTGAGTTAGTTGAACCGATACTTCGCAGACAGCTGTCACTAGGTCCAATATCCACACTCACTCTGTTTGATGTGTCGCTCCATATTCCTCCACAAACATTAACAAAGTCACCGTCAGCAATTTCTTAATCTTTGCAATGTACCAGGCTTCTCTTGTCTACAAACATCGGGACTTGGTATCAGGGGTGTAATAATATTAATATAGCCTTATTAATACTGCCTGATTGGGACCATTAAAGTCCCATTATTCCAACAGTAAGCCCAAGACGTTTTATTATGAGGTAAAAATCCCAAATGGGAGGATAACTTATCATGTCCCGGCTGGGTTTCAAACCCACGAACTCTGAAATCTTTGGATTCACAGAGTGCCGCCTTTACCACTGAGCTACCGGGACATACTAATAATAATAACACTCTTTAGCAGAAAGTAACCACCAGGCGAGGTTAATGCTCAAATAATTTTCCGACGGATCTCTACGCTACCTGCATTACCAGACTAGCGCGTTAAACACTTGACTACCAGTAAGTTCTCTCTGTCGCGGTAGCTCAGTGGTCAAGGTCTGGTAATCCAAAAGTTGCGCTTTTGAAACCCAGCCGGGACATGATATGTTTATCTTCCCATTTGGAATTTTGGCCCATAATATTAAAGAAAATCATGCTTGAGTCGTTGCTTAGACGGCGTTTTCTGTTTATAAATACGGGTGTAATTTTTTTTTTTTTTTTTTTTTTTCTCTCTTTCAATTTTAATTCAACGTTGTTTTCAACTGCATGGTTATATCACGACGGGGGTGTTAGCTCCGTTCGCAGGAAACTCACAAGCTTGCAATCCTAATCAACCTCACCCAGCCTGGGTTGAGCCGGAATGTCAGCATCACGAATTCTTCACCTCGCTGGACGTTGCTCAACTTCGGTGATCCTAAGAGAACCGGTGCATACAACGTGCCATCTAAGCTGACTTCAGACATTGCTCGGACTTTATTTTCTGTTATATTTATTAACAGAAGGGTTGGGTGGAAGAGATTGCCATATGCAATAACCCCGCTCTTTAGTTAGGAGTACATATGGAAATATGTTTATGTATATATTTCTATTATTTTTCCTTTTTATTGTATACATTGTTTCCATTTTTTTATTGTTACAATAATTATTTGTACTGTACAATCTGTACATAATATGTCTTGTTATAACTAATAAAGTGTTTCATAATAATAATAATAATAACAGAACGGCTGTTAATGCACTCCGCCTAATGTATCGCTCATGACCACTTCTTATCTTAATGTCACTCTTGGAGGATTTGCACTACAAGATAAGCGTGCAGGCAGAATAAATGTTACCACATGAGTGTGAGAGCTTTGGGTGTGTGTGTGTGTGTGTGTGTGTGTGTGTGTGTGTGTGTGTGTGTGTGTGTGTGTGTGTGTGTGTGTGTGTGTGTGTGAGTGTGAGTGAGTGAGTGAGAGAGAGAGAGAGAGAGAGAGAGAGAGAGGTAAAGAGAAAGAGAAAGAGAAAGAGAGAGAGAGAGAGAAAGAGAGAGAGAAAAAAAGAGAGAGAGAGAAAGAGAGTGAGAGTGTGCATCTATGAGTGTGTTTGTGAGTGAGTGAGAGGGAGAGAGAGAGAGAGTCAGAGAGAGCGTGTGTTTTTTTATGGCATTACTAGTCATTCCATACAACCAAGAGGTTTACTTGATTGTATAATGTATGCATTGATAACATTTCATATTAGACTGAAGTTGAAAAGCAATTTGTTTTGAATTATAAAGTGAATCAGAAATGGGCTTTGAATTGTCTAATGAAGAAATACTTTTCTAGAATGTCAGGATGCTGGGATATTTTCAACATGTGTATAGTTTTGAAATAAAATATGTATACATATGTATTATAATTATTATGAAACGCTTTATTAGGAGAACATAATTACATATATAAAAACAAATAATGGTAAAAATTAAAACACATAGGTAAGTGACAGAATTAATATAAACAGGAAAAATTATATATACATATATAAATATATATTTACTTATGTCCTAACGAAAGGACGGGGTAATTGCCTATGGCAATCTCTTCCACCCAACCCTGATGTATGTACTCGCTTTAACTTTTTTTATGTATATGGAGCTGCCTGGTAGTGGAAATTGACTCTATGCGGGGCCCTGGGTTCCATTTTCCATAAGTTGAGCAACTTTTTTACTAATTAAAATTTAAAAATAACTTACCCAAATTCCAAAATCTGAGCGACTTTTTTACTAATTAAAATTAAAAAAAAATAACTTACCCTTAGGGTAGACCTACAATCGATTCAGTGAATCAGTGCACATACCTGGAAAAGAAAACGAATATAGTTGGTTATTAGCACATGATTTTCGATTTATTTGAGAAGCAATCACAAATTGTTATGGGTAGCTCATTATCTTTTATTGCCAGCCTCCGTGGCGTAACGGTTGGAGCAGACTTTTCGCACAGAAAGTTCTGTTCCTTCCCAACATGTGAGGCTGGCAATTCCGGCCCTACCCAGGCTGGGTGAGGTTTATGTGGGTAGCTGGTACGATTCACAGCGAATGGAGGGTAAAACCCTCGTCCTGTCTACTTCAAGTCAGGACGTTAAAACCAAAGAGAATCAATGAAAGGAGCCTAGACATTGGATCTGGGCGTCCATATAATACTCTCACCACCGTGATTTAGGTATCAATACCTATCTCACGGAGACGGAATTATTATTATTTTTATTTCTTTTATTTGTAAAAAGTTAATTTTTTTATCATAATTGTGTTAATCATTTTCGTGGTATCACAACTACTCAAACTCGCTTTACTAAATCTACGCTGAACGCGGGACTTGAACCACCGACCTCCAGGTTACAAGTCTGCCACCTTATCGATCCAGCTACTGAGGTCTGTTCTATTCTAGAATATTCCATAACCTAGTGCCACAGCATCAGCACCATACCAGAGCAGCCAAAACCAATTGCCTGGTTGCTACAATGCAAGCTTGACTAGCTTAAATGGCGCATTGGAGAGAGATGGAGATGCTTATCGCAATGAGAACGGCTTGGGAGAGAGAGAGAGAGAGAGAGAGAGAGAGAGAGAGAGAGAGAGAGAGAGAGAGAAGAGAGAGACAAAGAAAGAGAGAGAGAAAAGAGAGGAGAGAAAGAGAGAGAGACAAAGAAAGAGAGAGAGAGATAGAAAGAGAGAGGAGAGAAAGAGAGAGAGAGGGACAAAGAAAGAGAGAGAGAGAGAGAGAGAGAGAGAGATCATTCCAGCAGTAAGGCCAAGACACATAATTTTGAGGTCAAAATCCTAAAAATGGGGGGATAAATTGTCTTGTCCGGCTGAGTTTCGAACCCGCGACCTCTGGATTACAAGACCGACGCCTTAACCACTAATCTACCGGGACAGAAAAGACAAAGAGAGAGAGATTTTTTTTCTGATTTTTATTTTATTGATAAGTTTTATATTTTTTTTTACAATAATTAACCTCAGACTACCACCTAAGCTAATACAAAAACTTCTGAGATAGAGAGATGGGGAGAGACAGAAAGAGAGAGAGGAGATATGGGGAGTGACAGAAAAAGAGAGAGAGACAGAGAGAGAGAGAGATAGAGAGAGGAGAGAGAGAGATGGGGAGAGATAGAGAGAGGAGGGAGAGAGAGAGAAAGAGAGGAAGAGACAGAAAAAGAGAGATATAGAGAGAGAGAAAGAGAGAGGAGAGAGAGAGAGGAGAGAGAGAGAGAAAGAGAGAGAAGAGAAAGAGATAGCGAACATTGGAAACGTGCATTCTCGGTTGCATAGCGTACAGTACAGAGCTGCAGTCACATTTGCATACAGAGAGAGATAACGTGCATCTCGTAGCTCTCCGGTTTAAGTGCTGGATGCATACCATAAGCCCGGGACTTAGTGAAGCTACTGAGGATGCACACGGCATAGCGCGCGATGGACGAAAAGAAAATGAAATTAATATTGACCTGCAAAAGCTGGTAGTCAAGTGTTCAATAGTCTGGTAGTCAGGTATTCAATTCAATTTATTTATTGTGAAAAAAATTCATTACATAAAGTATGAGTTTCACATCCAAGAAATCATAATCTAAGAAAGCATATAATGAAATGAAAACAATACTTACAACAAAATAGTTAAAGCAATGTGATCCAGGTAGTGTAGGGATCCATTTGTTCGAATCCCACCCAATGCATTTTTCCTTATTCATTTGAGTTTGTGACCACGTCATAATAATAATAATAATAATAACTAATAAGAGGGTTCGGTGGTAGAAAATGTTTTGAGCATTAACCTCCGCTGGTGGTTACCTTCCACTAAAGAGTGTTATCATAAGGTGCGATGGACAAAAGGAACGATACCTGGATCACCAGACGAGCGCCTTGATCCCTCGACTACGAATACAGGGTTATACAGTAGTTTCAGTGCCATTATTATCTGGTCTCAAATAAAAAAAAAATATGAAGTAATTGGGATTCGAACCCCCGGACCCCACGCTGCTTGGATCACCAGACGAGCGCCTTAAACCACTCGACCACCACGACTCTTCCCGTGTGCATCCTGCAGCTGGGATGCTGGACTCTGGGTTCTCAATCCTCATCTCACAAGGTCAATGCCCCCTCCCAGGCACCGAGAATAACCACAGGCTTCTAGTTCGCGTGTTTCCTACCAGAGCGCGCTACCTTCTGGCAGCATCTCTTCCAGAAGAATCTCTACCGGCAATCGTTAGTTTACGATTTGCCCACTAGAGGGCGCCACCTTTTGGAGCCAACGGACTTTTTCGTTTTAGTTCGTGTTCATGCCACTAGAGAGTGTTATTTTCTGGTTGTAGCAGAAAAACAATTTTTTTTTTTCAGAAGAATTTGCTTCTTTGCTATGGTAGACTATGTTGGTTGGTTCTGGACTCACGGGATCTCACCTAGACTTAAGTTTAAATTCTGATGATCGAAAATAAAAGTTATTTTATGTTAGGTATTATGTCACAATATTTAGTGGGTAGCATCGACAACTAGGTAATGCTAAAACCATCGTATTCCGATATCAATCTCGTGAGGCCACGCCAATGGTTGTTATTCACTCTATAACTACCTTCATTGTAATCACGAGCCTCTAGGGTAGCGGTAGACTCCGAAGTCTAAAGGTCAGGGACTTATTTGTTTGAACATAGATACATATTTCTAAGTTTTTTTAATATATTGTTATTTATTTGTAATTGTTGATTGTTTTGAAAATAGGCAGTTGAAAGCGACGTTAAACCCCACTTAAAAAAAAAAAAAAAAAAAATATGTAATTAAATAAAAAATAAAATATGCTAGGTATCTGTACTGAAGTAGCTAAGGACAGGAATCGAATCCACGTTTTTCCATGAACAACCCAACTACGATACTCAACAACTTAAAGCGCCTTGGTAATTAGCTATGCAATGTGCCTATCAAGTTCAAGTTTCACGTGTACTGCACGTTATCTCACGCTCTGATATGTCAGGCGTTCTTTGAATAATCAACGATTCAGAATGAGAATATTTTAGAAGCGTTTCCCGGCCCCACTCAGGCGTGTAATTTGAATAGCTGGTTTCCGATTTTCCAGACAGTAGAGGGTAGACCCTGATCTTAAAAACATCTAGTAGACTGGTAGTCAAGTGGTTAACGCGCTAGTCTGGTAATCCAGTTAGGGTAGGGATCCGTTACGTTGGTTCGAATCCCACCCAGTGCATGAATTTTTCCTCATTAATTTGAGTATGCTTTATTATGAGGACAGAGTACAATGGCATGTTGAATGCCAGCGTCGATGGCATGTTGAATACACCGGTTCCCTTCAGAACACCGAAGTTAAGCGACATCCAGCGAGGTTAAGACTTGGATGGGTGACCATTCAAATTCTAATTCTCGTGACGCTGGCTTTTCCCGGCCCCACTCAGGCTGGGTGAGGTCAATGTGAGTAGCAGGTTTGTGAGTTTCCTGCGAATGGAGGGTAAAACCCCCGTCGTGATATGACCATGGCAGTTGAAAGCGACGTTAAACCCCACTTAAAAAAAAAAAAAAAAAAAAAAAAAAAATGTTAATAGTATAAAATTAAGAAAAAACAAACAAATTACAAAAAAAATAAGTAAAAAAATATAACACTAATGTACTACCTAAAGGGCGGGGTTATTGTCTGTGGCAATCTCTTCCACCCAACCCTTTACTGTTGCTAGATTAGATTTATCTAGCTTTATTTGGGGGAGCGGCTCCTGTTTTTGATTTTTCAGCCTCCTCCCTTAATTTTTGATACTCTCCTGTGTGACACAGAATATGTCTTGTTAAGTGTTGTCTTGACTTACTAACGAACTAATAATAACAAGGTAACCACCAAGCGAGGTTGATGCACAAAGCATTTTCTACCACCTAACCTTCAGATTATATTGAAACTACAAACTCAAATTAATGAGGAAAAATTCATGCACTGGGTGAAATTCGAACCAACGGATCTCTACGCTGCCTGGATTACCGGACTAGCGCGTTAACCACTTGACCACCAGTAAAACAAATATACGAAGAAAGTAGGCAATCTAATTAAGAAGACTAAGGCATGTAATTGCAATTATTATAGATAGAAATCCAAAGCGTTAAATAGAAACAGAAGATATGCCTATTAAAACAATTGGTAAAACTATGCATGGCTTATTAAAACAACAGGCATGCCGCATGCCCATAATGGGTTTGGTTTAGCCACAGCATGTACACAAGCGTGCTATATGGGTTAATCAGAAGTCCATGGAAAACAATAGATAGGTATTAATTGGGTTAATTTCTCAAGCTATAGGCTATAGTAATCTATTGAGTAGGTGTATAGTATAAGGTAAGTATTACTATATTATAAGTGGTTTGTATAGATTATTTACTCATAAGTGGAGTAAGTTTAATTATCTCTGGTGGTAAGGTTCGCTTTCTAATATTGATTTTAATATTATAACTAATTTTTTTATTTGTTTATGTGATTCCAGTCTGGCTGGGGGAATATAAACAGGGAGTAGATCAGCATTGGCTTGGTTCTGGGGGCCCTTGTCAATTATTAGCCTCCTTGTAAAGACAGTGGTAGAAGTGCTGAGTCATTCCTCCACTGTCTGGCTGACGCCACCCTATGATGATGATTATATTTATGCTAATCACAATCATATCAGAACTACTCAAGCTCGCTTTACTAAATTTGTGTTCAACTTGGGACTTGAACCACCAACCTCCAGATTACAAGTCCGCCACCGCCTTACCGATCAAGCTACTGAGGTCGGTTAAATTCTTTATTAGATAATAAAAATATTATAATAGTCTTTAGTTGAAGGTAAACAACCAGGCGATGTTAATTCTCAAAAAATAGTTATTATACATAATCACTTTCGCGATGTCACATCTACTCAAAATCGCTTTACTAAATCTTTGCAGAAACCGGGACTTGAACCACCGACCTCCAGATTACAATTCCGCCGCCTTATCGATCAAGCTACTGAGGTCGGAATGCTCAAAAAATATAAACAAAAGAAAAGAAAAAATAGATAAATTTCTACACACATTTGTCCTATGGCAATCTCTTCCGCCCATCTCTCTATGGAGAGGTAAATTTGACCTGGAAATAGTTCTCATATATCCCCAGGTTTCTTTTATATCCAGGTTTCTCTTATATCCAGGATTCTCGTGTATCCAGATCTCTTAAATACAGGTTCCTCCTGTATCCAGTTCTCCTATATCCCCAGGTTCGACTATATTATAGCAATGCAACCTTATTGGTAATGAAGTCAGCTTAAACAAAACATGCTACAAGGTTATCAGCTACGGTGAGAAGTGGACTGTGTAGCCTGGCCTACTTTTCTAGGCAGCTATTCGACTGACCATACTATAGCTACCCAAATGATTTCCACTGGTTAGTCTGTCCCGGTAGCTCAGTGGTCAAGACTTCGCCGTAGCATCGGCGTCAGTCTGGTGGTCCAGAGGTCGCGGGTTCGAAACCCAGCGGGGCAGGATTTTTTCTGCTCTGTTCTTGGGTGTTCGGGGTCCACTCATATCTCGTGATAAAAAATGAGTAGTTGCTTTAATGTGAGCAGCAATTAACGAGTGGCGGAATTATAGGCAAAAATAAGATATTAGGATATTAAAAGATATGGAAAAGTCCTATAATTCTGCGCTACACACTGAAAGTTGTGATATAATAACACAAAGAAACACATTTATAATTTATTTAATATTAGAAATTTCTTTTCAACCATCCGCGCCTGATACTCAAACTGCAACCGCGGAGGTGTCAAAGTTCATACAAGTATGACGTCACAATAGAGCCGACACAGCCCAGCATAATTATGACTGACACTGCAGTTCTGTGCAAGCATGCAACCGTCGCGTCGCATGCAGTTGAAAGTGCTGAAACAAGCCGAACCACTGAGAGTGCACAAGGATATTTCTCTTTGTGTTTTGCATGAATATACAACTGACATTGTTCAGATACTAAAATAGAGAGGTATGTAAGAAGGTACCAATAAATGAATCGACCTCAGTGGCTTGATTGTCCCGGTAGCTCAAGTGGTAAAGGCGGCACTCTGTGAATCCAGAGAATCCAGAGGTCGCGGGTTCGAAACCCAGCTGGGACATAACTTGTCATACTCCCATTTGGGATTTTTACCACATAATAATACGTCTTGGGCTTACTGCTGGAATAATGGGACATAATAGTCCTAATCGGGCAGGATAAATAAGGCGATGTTATTATTGATAGATAAGGCGGCGGACTTGTTATCCGGAGGTTGGTAGTTCAAGTCCCAAGTTAATTAAAAACTTAGTAAAGCTTGTTTGAGTAGTTGTGATATCACAATTGTGATTAACATAGATATGATATTAAAAAAGGTATACCTACCCACATAATAATAAGACTCTTAGGGTTAGGTGGTAGAAAATGCTTTGAGCATTAACCTCGCCTGGTGGTCACCTTCCACTAAAGAGTGTTACCATTAATATTACTAGGGAATTAAGTAGAACTAACTATCAACTCAAAAGATACTGTGCGAAAGACCTGTTATTATTATTATTATTATAATATGTTCGTATATGTATGTAAATATGAGGATAATACAAGCTATAAGGATTGTGTAATGTGTATACACTATATGTTTATATCATGTATAAATATCAGGATAATACATATAAGCTGTAAGGATTGTGTAATGTGTATGTATACACTATATGTTCATATCATGTATAAATATCAGGATAAGCTCTAAGGATTGTGTAATGTGTATACAGATACACTATAGAGGGGTATTTTTCTTTTGGATAATTTTTTTTCCAGGTTCGATATTTCCAAATATTTCCATTTTATTCCAAGGTCAACTTCACCACATTCGTGAAAGAAAAATGCATTTCGGTACTTTTAAAGATAAAGATAAATAATGGACTTAACCTATAAAAGAACTGGAAGCAAGAATTTTCTACTTCCATTTTAGTTAACCAATTTGGAAGAAGGAAGAGGAAAAATTTCCTCTTCCAATAGAAAAATGACTTGCTTCCAGTTTGGTTCATTTTATTTCCGTTGCATCCACTTTGGTTAGAAAGAAAAATACGGCTTAGGTATACACTGTATGTATAATGTTCAAATTACATATGTAAATATCAAGGATTGCTACTGAACAATTAACCTAACATTTGCAACACAACACAACACGATATCCTTTCTTACAAGGATCCTCCTGGTCTTAAGCTTGACCAGAGTCCCAGCAGCTTCATAAATCATATTCCAACATGGTCCTGATTTATTTCACAATTGTCTGGTAATTCATTTCTGATTTATATGTTACGAAAAAAAATCATTTGTTTCCTTTCTATATCTGAACACGGTAATAAATCTTGGACGAGAGAGAAAGAAAATTAAAATTAAACATTTTTTTTTTCTACCATTTTTTAATTTTTCATTTTTTTTTTTCCTCAATCGAACCCACGGTCTTCAAGCCATCGCGTCATGGTAGTGACGAGAACGATTTATGTCTTGTGTGACTCCCACGTGAGATATACCGGGTGTCCTGTGGCGATGAGCAGAGATACTGTGTGTCTTGTGTGATTTTTAACTCTCTCTCTTTGAAAAATATAGTAATAATAATAACACTGTCTACCTGTCTACGATAATGGAATTACCTGTCTTGCGCTGACAGTCTAAATAAAGCACTACGAGGGCGGATCAAGAAGTACCCGTGTTTGAAAAAAGAGTGCGAGATACTTACATTTTTGGGTTCTATTTTTCGACGTAGTCTCCTTTCAAGGCTACACACTTCTTCCAGCGATCCTGCCACTTTTTTAGCCCTTCCAAAAAGTAGCTCCCTTCGAACTCCTCAAAATAGCCCTTTGTCTGGCTTATGACGTCATCATTTGAGCTGAACCTCTTTCCACCGAGCCAAACTTTCAAGTTAGGAAACAAAAAATAATCGCAGGGGGCTAGGTCAGGTGAGTAAGGTGGGTGTGGCAATAATTCGTATCCAAGTTGATGGATTTTAGCAGCAACAATTCCAGATGAGTGAGCTGGTGCATTGTCATGGTGAAACAAGACTTTCTTTCTCGCCAAATGGGGGCGTGTCTCCTTCAATTTTGCATCAAATCGTGTCAATAACTCACTATAATATGCAGCAGTTATTGTTTTCCTTTTTCCAAGAAGTCAATAAGAATAATTCCCTTTGCATCAAAAAAAACGGTAGCCATGACTTTTCCGGCCGATTGGACCGAGTTCGCCTTCTTTGGGGCAGATTCTCCAACCAAAGTCCATTCTTTTGACTGCTGTTTGGTTTCTGGGGTATAGTGATGTATCCAGGTTTCATCAACGGTCACAACTCGACGCAAAAAATCATCTGGATTGCGATTGAAGAGTTCTAAACTAGCCTTTGAACAATTCAGCCGAATTCGTTTGTTGTCAATTGTGAGCAATCGCGGCACCCATCGCGCCGATAGTTTTCTCATGCCCAGCTTATCATGAAGGATTTTAAAAACAGTTCCATATGAAATGCCCACACTCTCAGCTACTTCACGCACTTTTGTTCGGCGATCTTTGAGAATCATATCATGCACTTTTTCCACGACTTCCTCGGTACACACGTCTTCTGGGTGTCCTGGGCGGTCCTCGTCAAAAATGCTTGTGCGCCCTCGTTTAAATTCATTAAACCAAAAGCGAACAGTGGTCATAGAAGGTGAAGAGCTCCCGTACACAGCATCTAACTTTAATTTTATCTCATCACATTTTTCCCGTCCAAAAAAAGGAATCGAATAACTGCTCGGTACTGTTCTTTTTCCATATCACTCAACTATACGCAACACAACAACTTCAAGTGACCGATAAATGAAAACTAAGAGAGTAATCAGTTTCAAACTTTGGATGTGGTCATTTGAGATATCGTTCCATCAACAAGTATCAACAAGTTTCACCAATGATGTAACATGTCCCTAAACACGGGTACTTATTGATCTACCTACGTACTGTCTAGCTAGTGGACCACCAGGCGAGGTTAATGCTCAAATCATTTTCTACCACCTAACTCTCAGAGTCTTATTGTTATGTGGTCATAAACTCAAATTAATGAGGAAAAATTCATGCACTGTGTGGGATTCGAACCAACGGGTCCCTCCGCTACCTCGATTACCAGACTAGCGCCTTAACCACTTGACTACCAGTGCACTTTATAAATTAAAATATATAAATGAACTTTCTTGACTGTAATGGCAGAACGTAAGTAATAAAAATCAGGAGAGAAAAAAAGGGTTCGAATTTCAATTTCAGTGACGGAAAAACTAGTGTATTTAAGGTACCATCATCTACCACTAGCTTAGGCAAATTTATGTAATTGCAACAATACCAAGTTGCATTTGAACATTTAAAAAAATAAGGGAAAAAAAGCTCAGCTAAAAAAAACCCATCAATGTCACAAAACACTCAGGGTGAGGTCTCGATGTTGCAGCACCACCCGAACAGCTATAGGTGTCGCGAGTGCAATCTATCACCGAGCCAACACGTTGGGTTGTGCCAATCTCACGAAGCTTGGGAATCCGCTGTCCGCAGTACTGCCCGAGGCACTGTTGAGAGTTTTCCAACTGTTGAGTGTTGATATTTACGACTTCCTCAAAGAAGGTATATATCTCTATATAAATTTATATAATAATAAAAAAATACGATGTAAAAAAAAATACCTGGCAAAAAATATACCAATTCACCACTGCAGGTCTGCATGGGAAAAAGGGCAATCGACTTGACGGGTAAAATATTGACCCATATAGGGACTACATGATGGGTTTTTTTTTGCTTTCAATTGCATGGTCATATTATTATTATTATCACGACACAAACATGATGTTTAAATTAACATATATTATACTATTGGCAAGTGATGTGAATTGCAAGAATATGATGGATAAAACATGGCATTAGATAACTGTATGTACAATAATTGTACAATTGTACATGTACAAGTCATTTTTTTAATTTGAGTTTTTGGTGAGGTTAATGTTTTGAGCATTAACCTCGCCTGGTGGTTACCTTCCACAAAAGAGTGTTATTGTTATTTATTTTTTTATTACAAATCCGAACGTATCTGAATCAACGCAATTACACAGATTTTTTACATGCAACTTTACATTATCTTTATATGAGTACCTTCAGAGTACACTATCTTCACACTTCACATAAAAGCATGCTCTGGAGCACTGAGTACTAAAATGACATCTCGGAAGTTTTCGTTATACTTCCTGTCATTATTTAAAAGAAAAGGATAACAAAATCACAGTAAAAAGTGGTGTAGAAGAAATACAAAACTAATAATCATATTAAATAAAAGTTGCTCAGGAGGTTATGAAACGTGCAGAAAAATGAAAAAAATTGAAATCGGAGCAAAAAAATATTATATATTATTATTTTTTTTTACAAAAACGAACACAATACTTCCGATGATAATATTAGAAATTTCTCGGAAGTTATTCTTTCTACTTTTAGGTAAGAGAAAGTAAAAGAGGTTTGTTAACAAAGGAGAGGGGTGTTCTCAAAGGATAAAAGCCCCCCTAAAGCTCTCAGAAAAAGCCTCTTCCTCATATATAGGCTTCTTTTGTGACATTCCCCTTTACACACTAGCTACTTAAGAGAGTGTTATCTATATTTCCTTGCCACATTACTTCCTCGTATGTGTTACGAGCCTACTAGCAAATTTTGAAAGTTGTTGCAACCGTTGAGTGTGGTTTCTGAGATATGAGTGTTGCAAGGAATAAAATAATAATAATAATGATATCGCCGTATTTATACTGCCCGACTAGGACTAATGAGCCCCATTATTCCAGCAGTAAGCCCAAGACGTATTACTATGTGGTAAAAATCCCAAATAGGAGAAAAACTTGTCATGTCCCGGCTGGGTTTCGAACCCGCGACCTCTGAAACCTCTGGATTCACAGAGTGCCGCCTTTACCACTGAGCTAACGAGAATAAACAGACCGACCGAGAGACAGACAGACAACCTGAGTTGTCTCTCCCGGTAGCTCATTGGCCAAGATGTCTGCCATAGTCATCCAGAGGTCGTGAGTTCGAAACCTATTAGCCGATACATGATAAATTATTTTCCCATTTGGGATTTTTAACCGAACACAGTGAGGGAACTCATTATTAATTGAACATTTATAATGCGATAGTTGAATATGTGTGAGGTTTACAGTTCACAGAACCACTAGTAATAACATTTATAACGTACTTACTTCTGGAATAATGGGACTTAATAATCCTAATCAGGCAGTATAAATAAGACGATATTATTATCAAGTTACCAAAAAATATATATTTAAAAAAAAATTACAAATCCCAACACAGTACTTTCAACCCCACTATTTCATACTTTTTTGATACAAAAAATATCACAGGCCATCCAAAGGGACAATAGCTCGAGCATCAGAGGCACGCTTCCTCTCGGTAGTGAGTTTGAAGAAATGTTTTACCTTTGAAATATTGAAATATTGTATAGTAGTATACTTTTTCCTACTCGGCAGCAAGTATTTCCACCCCCTATCACAAGTACATGGTAGGCACTAATCTCAAGAGTGGATAATGATGATGCTCTCTTGTAATTTCTGGGTTGACAAGTCACCCCCTCCCCTGATATCCTGTACATCCTCTCTGAACCAGGTACTTCCGGGAAGCAACCCCTTCAAGGGATTCTATAGGTTTTTGTTTTTTTTTTTTCAAAAAGATTTTGCTATAGATTTATCTCTTTTCCTTCAATGTATGATAATGTATTATTATACAGGATGTTTATGAAATCATTTGACATCCCCAGTTACATGAATAGTAAAGTTGTCAACTTGCTAGCCTGGTAATCCAGGTAGCGCAGGGAACCGTTGGTTTGAATCTCACCCAGTGCATGCATTTTGCCATATTAATTTGAGTTTGTCACCACATAATAATAAGACTCTGAGGGTTAGCTGGTAGAAAATGCTTTGAGCATTAACCTCGCCTGGTGGTATAAGTTCCACTACAGAATGTTCTTATTTTTATTATTACTATTAATATTTATGCACAATTAACAACCAACAGGTCTGTAAATTACAGCCGAAGAGTCAGAAGTACAAACAGGCAGTCCTGAATAACGACTTGTTTTGTGTAGGTGACTTAGGACGATTTAAGATGTCCGATTTAATAAAAACTCGTAATATAGAACTGGAAAGGATCAAAATATGAAACCACGAAAAATACAATAAACCACCTCCATAAATTAATCAGAAACAGGGCCCGAAGTATCAAAACGCTGGCTTGTCGCACACAAGATGAACAAGATCACAAATTATGATAAAGATGTTTCTCGTAAGACATATGGAATTCTGGATACTGGGTGAGACAAAAGTTGTCGAACAAAAAGGGAGTCATGAGTACGTTTTTTTGCTCGCTCGTCAGAATTTCAAGTTTTTTTAACACCAAGTTACGGTATCAAATTTGTGTTATTCACTTTGGTGATATCACAATTTAACACTACGTTAGAGATAGAACATTCATAAAAGGCCAACTTTTTCTTGTTGAAAAGGTAAGTGTGCCCCGGAACCGCTTTCGCATTACTTTAGGGCACTTTACCATCTCATTCATGCCATTCCGGAAACGGAAAATTTCGGTCAGAAATTTCCGCTCCGATCGGGATTCGAACCCGCAACCTCCGGGTCAGTAACCAATGCTCTTAACCACTGAGCCACAGAGGTCGGCTAAAAAAATTGATAAAAGGACGACTTAGCCAGCGTACAAGGCACGTAGAATACACCAGCTCTCGTTGTGCCACTGAAGTTAAGAAATGTCTAGCGAGGTTAGGACTTGGCTGGTTAATCATTCATTTTTGAACCCTCGTCGTAATGCTGGCTATGGTCGGATGGACGAGCTCAGAATTGAGAATCCTGCCACGTTAAAGAAAGCCAAAAAATTATAATAATAATAAAAAATTAATTCGGTTTTCAATAATACTCATTGCTAAAAGTTCCGCTAAGTACATTTGTACTTTTCGGGAGCTTCGATTTTCATTCTTGTTAATACTTTTTGATTTTCATTTTGATCTTAAATTTATTAAATTTCATTAATTTTGATCTTAAATTTATTAAATTTCATTAATTTTGATCTTAAATTTCAATGAAAGATATAACTGATAAGATAACTTATCATGCCCCGGGCTGGGTTTTGAACCCGCGTCCTCTGGCTTACCAGACCGACCACGCCTTGACCACTACCAGGACTGACTGAAGCCAATCTGATCAGCACAATCTGCGAGATCACCCTGACACAAAAGAAGCACTCTCTGATTACCCCTACACCCTACACACATGGATTACATCAGAGCTATTAATTAATTAAGTGTTAATTAGCCAACGCATCTCGACCTCATTTAGGCTGGCGCGGGGTCATTAGCGCTCGGCTTTAACTCGAGAACAAATGTCCAGTGACAGCCTATGCTCTTCTGACGTTTTTTTCAAAACATCTTGAAAATATTTTTTTCAAAAAAAAGAAAAAATATTTTTTTGGGTTAACTACAATAGGAATATCACAATTACTCTACCTTATCTTATTAATTTTTTTGCTGCACCTGGGACTCGAACCACCGAACTCCAGGGTACAAGCCCGCCGCTGTATCGATGATCAATCTACTAAGGTTGGTTCTCTTGCTTTCTAACGATGATTATAAAAGCTTTTTGTATCTGATACTTTTTAAAGAGAATTTAAAAATGTCTTTAGAAATGTTTAAACTGTTATTGTAGTGGTTAAGGTGGTAGTCTGGTGATCTGTGGGTTCGTTTTTTTATACATCGGAATCGGGACTTGAACCACCGACCTCCAGCTTACAAGTCCACCGCCTTATCGGTCAAGCCGCTGAGGTCGGTGTATTTAATTATAATGTATTGTTATTAAGAAAGAGAGTTGAGGAATCCCCTGGGACGTCAACACCGTGCTCCCCATGTTGAGGACTCCAGCAATGAGGAAGCAGCTCGACATGTGTAATTAACGCTCTCAGAAGTGTACGAAGTGTTAACTAACACTCACTCAGCCCGCATCATCGCCACATCGAGTGGTGTGAGTGTGAACAGTCCTTGCCGTCGCCAAATCGCCCAAGGGTATGTATTATTATTATTATTATAGTATGCTTTATTAGGTAAGAGAGTAAAATACAAAGAAATTATAAAGAAAAAATAAATAGATTGAGCAAAGAAACAAGAACAAAAAAGATAATGAAGTTAATGTCCTACCTAAAGGGCAGGGTTATTGCCTGTGGCAATCTCTTCCACCCAACCCTCATGTATACATATGTACCTACCTCAGTAGCTTGATCAGTAAGACGGCGGACTTATAACCTGGAGGTCGGTGGTTCAAGTCCCAGGTTCAACGAAGATATAGGGAGCGAGTATGAGCAGTTGTGACATCACGAAAGTGGTTAACACAAATGTGATAACTTTTTTTTACGTATGCATGTGTTGTGTATAACTAGAAAACGGTAAACTGTTGTACAAACTGGTGCCAATTCAGAAGAGGATTCAGTCACTCAGATAATAACACTCTTTAGTGGAAGGTAACCACCAGGCGAGGTTGGTACTCAAAGCATTTTCTACCACCTAACTCTTACCTTAGAGTCTTACTATTATGTGGTCACAAACTCTTTCGAACCAAAGGATCCCCAAGCTACCAGGATTACTTGAGTAGCGCCTTAACCACTTGACCACCAATGCACGGTCAGAAAAAGCCACCCACATTAACCTAACCGAACCTGTCTTGGGTCAGAAAGGTGACCTTTCGTGCTTGGTTCACTTGAAATGTGACGGAATTTTGTTAATGCTGATCAGTCAGGGTTTCGATTTATGATATACGAGTAATGATGCTATGACCTCGTTCCACAGAGCACTCTACATTTTTTTTATTTTTTATTTATTTATATATATAACAAATTATTATTTTAAACCGTCTTTTTTTTACTATAATAATAATAATAATGCTTTTTCTTTGTGTTATTATGTCACAATTTTAGTGGGTAGCGCAGAATCATAGGACTTTACCACTTTAATTTACAATATCTTGTATTATTTTTTTGCCTAAGATTCTGCCACTGGTCGCTGCTTCACATTAAAGCAGCTACTCATTTTTCCTCACGAGGTATGAGTGGACCCCGAACATCCAAGTACAGAGCGGAAAAAATCCTCCCCCGCTGGGAATCGAACCCAGGTCACCATGTGTGCAATGCCTAGCGCGCTAACTCGCTCTGCCACAGTGACTACTTGCCACAGTGACTACTCTTTTTTTTACTATCATTATTATTATTCATAATAAATGCTTTTTATTAGATACAAAGCCATAATATATATCTACAATACAAATAATTAATATAAAAAGAATGAAAAATTATATATTTTAGGATTAAGGAAAGTAAAAATGGAAACAATGTAAACAATAAAATGGAAAAAATAGATAAATTCATACATATGACCTAACTAAAGGGCGGGGTTATTGCCTGTGGCAATCTCTTCCACCCAACCCTTACTTCTTCAAAAAACAAAAAAAAACAACAAAATATGCAAGGCCATCAATTGCTCGCTTTTGCCTCTGCAGCGAGCGACTGAAAAATATATGGGCTTTTAAAAACACATTAAATTCTATTATTTCAATTTAAAATTTTCAACAATTTATCAATTTTGATAATCTGACGGCGAGTTTCACTCTAGAGTTCGTTCGCCTGATGTCATCTAAAGTTAGGGGCCAGGGGTGCACCTTTTGAGGGACCCAGTGTTAGGGGCCTCACAAATTGAACCACTTATGGTTCTGTAGAAGAAATAGAGTCAAACCTGGATATAAGAGACACCTGGATACAAGAGAAACCTGGATATAAGAGAAACCTGTATACAAAAGAAACCTGGATATAAGAGAAACCTGGATACAAGAGAAACCTGGAAAACCTGGATACAAAAGAAACCTGGATATAAGAGAAACCTGGATATAAGAGAAATCTGGATACAAGAGAAACCTGGATATAAGAGAATCCTGGAAGTAAGAGATACCTGGATACAAAAAAAAACTTTATTATTTCAATTTAAAATTTTCAACAATTTATCAATTTTGATAATCTGACGGCGAGTTGTTTCACTCTAGAGTTCGTTCGCCTGATGTCATCTAAAGTTAGGGGCCAGGGGTGCACCCTGAGGGACCCTGTGCTAGGCCTCACAAATTGATCCAATTATGGTTCTGTAGAAGAAAGAGAGTCAAACCTGGATATAAGAGACACCTGGATATAAGAGACACCTGGATGTAAGAGAAACCTGGATACAAGAGAAACCTGGATATAAGAGAAACCTGGATACAAGAGAAACCTGGATGTAAGAAAAACCTGTATACAAAAAAAACCTCGATACAAGAGTAACCTGGATATAAAAGAAACCTGGATAAAAGAGTAACCTGGATATAGGAGAAATTTCGATATAAGAGAACAATTTACAGGTCCAATTTATCTCTCTCAAAGGAAAACAACTTCTTGATAAGACCGACCTCAATAGCTTGATCGATAAGGCGGCGGACTTGTAACATGGAGGTCGGTGGTTCAAGTCCCGTATTCAGCGTAGATTTAGTAAGGCGAGTATGAGTAGTTGTGATATCACGCAAGTGATTAACACAAATATGATAACTTAAAAAAAACTTCTTGATAAGAGAAACCTGGAGAGGGAGAAACGAATGTTTTATTTATTATAAACAAGAAAACAAAGATGCTGTCAGCATTTTTGCTGATTGCCAAAGTACATAGCATATCAATCAGTAAAATATATTTTTTTTCCTAGAAACATTTTTTTTCTTCTTTTTTTATTTTCTGTTTTTTTTCCATGTCCAATTTACCTCTCTACATGTAATAATAATATCGGAACGGTTCAAGTTGGAAACAATACATTCGGAAAGGTGAACCTTTTGTAGAGTTTGGACAAGGACAATGAAGAGTGAAGAGTATTGTACTCCTCATGGGGGTTCACAAAGGCGTATCATGTGTGAGAGCCTGAGAGGGACAGAGGGACACCCTCGAAACCCTCATGTCTGTGGACCACCCTCAGCCGTCCACGTATAGCGAAAGGGAAGGAGACAGCGTCCCTTAATTAATCCAAGCACCTCTTCAAACACTTAGACGACCGGGTGTACCACCGGTGGTACACGAGTGTCTGTACGGAATGGACCGGGTGTACCACCGGTGGTACACGCATGTACTATGCCTGTGAATAGCCTAAACATCGCCGGACGCACGGGAGAACTTACTAAAAACATGCCGGTCGTCTATGTGTTAAGGCCAGAATTATGAAACATGCCCTCTGGAATAACACTCTTTGGTGGAAGACAACCACCCGGGGAGGTTAATGCTCAAAGCATTTTCTACCACCTAACCCTCAAGAGTCTTATTTGTAGTCACAAACTCAAATTAATGAGAAAAAATTCATGCACTGGGTGGGGATTCGAACCAACGGATCCCTACATTACCTGGTTTACCGAACTAACGCGTTAACCACTTGACAACCAGTGCGTATCCTATAATAAATAAAAATAATATTTTGTTTTTATTAATAAGTAATGTAAGTACTTGAACATGAACATATTATCATTATGCCTTGCACAATCAAACAGGAGGCCGGTAGTGATTTCTAATCACACAAATCAACACGTCCTATGAAACATATTGAATGCCTCATTCACACTCAATATGGTTTAAACATCTTATTGATTCAAAATGCATAAAAATAATCAAATAGTAAGTCGTTGTTGTTGTTGAAATTACGAATACAATATAGATGTACAAACACAGGGTGTCTCAAAAAAAAAAAAACTGTTGAAAATTTCAGAATCAATTCTAGGGGATACTCTAAGTCTAAAATAGTGTAAGATCATTTTTCGAACAATGCCGTTGAACGGAGAAATGCACAAAATAATAACTCCGTTTTGAATGCAAGTTGGTACAAAATGTGAGGTATTAGGTATTTTCTTGGGAAATTTACTCAATAATCATAGTACAGAAAGACATGAGAACAATTTTTACTACTTTCAACAAGTTCAACTTTTTTTCGTCTGAAAATAAAATAAAAAATACTTCCGATGAAGAAATTTTTCGGAAGTAATCTTCCGATGAATTTCTAATAATCTAACATGTATTGGGAATCGGAAATATTGTTTTTTTTTTTAATTTCTCAAAAAATTACCTAAGATTTATTTTTGTCTTAGAATGACTCCTGGGTTGGGCCGGAATGCCAGCATACACTTCGCTGGACCAGCACGTTGCTTAACTTCGGTGATCCTACGAGAACCGGTGCATTCAACGCGTCATTGACGCTGATGGCTGATTTATAGATACGTAGAATCGTGATTACCACAATAATGAAGATGGTCAAATGATTGAGAAAACATTTATGGACAGACTAAAATAATATAGCTGTGGTTTAATATTCTCGTACCATCCAACACAGAGACGTAACATTTATCAGCAAACCAGCAATCACCATCAATGTGATTTGAACCATTCATCAGCTAGATAGTATGGACTTCTGTTGGCCATGAAAATTCAAAAAGAAACATCTGCCCTCTAGACGTAACGTTAAATATAATGGCATAGGACGTTCCAAATGTCCTGTCAGGCAAGCGTCGCGTCGATAGTGCTTTGAATCTATCGATTCTCGTAGGATCCGAAGTTAAGCAACGACCGACGAGGTCAACGAATGTTCAACGAAGATATGAATTTTTAAAGCCTTCGTGATGCTGGCATTCCAGGTCTACCCAGGCTGGGTGAGGTTAATGCGGGTAGCAAGTTTGTGAGTTTCCTGCGAATGCATGGTAACACCCCCATCGTGATATGACCAATGACCATGCCGTTGAAAGCGACGTTACCATAATAAATGAACTTTTACCAGTTTTTTTTTGGGTTTGACGCCACTTTTAACTGCATGGTCATATCACGACGGGGGTGGTGCCCTCCATTCGCAGGAATCTTTATCAGGATAGTAAGAACTTTATAGGTAACTTTACATCCCAAACAACTCTACTATCACAAAACAAGGTGCGTGGTTCCCCAGGTACCTTAGTGTGATAGTATAAGTATGCACACTCATAATTATTTGATTTGATTCATTTTAAGTACTTAATATATTTATTATGTTATTGTTATTCAAAATATTGTAATGTACAAAAATAAAGCACAAATCTTGTTAAAAAAAAAAAAAAATATAGACGTGGATGTCGGATGCGCCATCTTTCGGACCGTGTGGTGACGGGAGGACCAGACAGATACACATAGATTGCAAACCGTGGAGCCAGAAGCTAGTACCAATGTGCAATAGATCAGCGGTTCCCAACCTTTTTAGCTTGGGGGCCCAATAATATTTTTTAAACAATTTTGCGGCCCACCGTATAAGTATAAGTAGTGCTTTATTTAGACTGTCAGCGCAAGACAGGTAGTCTCATTATGCCAACAGTTTTACCTTCACCCAACACCGTACTTATTTTGCAATATTTCAATATTATTTCTCGAGTTTCGGCCAGCATCCGCGGCCCAGTAGCGAGCCCACCGGTTAGGAAGCGCTGCAATAGATTACATATGGCCAGCCACTGGCCAGTATACTTCACTAATAAAAATTTATGTCTCTCGCTAATTGATTGAGTATTTGTTTTTGATTAACAGCCGGCATACAGGGTGAAATGGTGTTCAATTTTGACAAACATCCATTATACAAGGTGAAACCATAGGGAATTGGGTAAATGGAGAATCGTAGTGCTCGAATCTGTCCCGTAAAATCGTACTTGAACCACCGACCTCCAGGTTACAAGTCCACCGCCCTATTGATCTGGCTACTGAGGTCGCGTCCTCTCAATAGGTTATATTTGTGTTAATCACTTTCGTGATATCACAACTACTCACACTCGCTTTACTAAATCAAGTTACAATCGATCAAGCTACTGAGGTCGGATCCACTCAATAACTAATCAATCTAACAATAACAATGATCCCATCCAGCTAGTGATAGCACGTGCTAAGCTGGCCACATGTTTGCCGGCTGGAGGCTTTCAAACCGACCTCAGTAGCGGCGGACTTGTAACCTGGAGGTCGCTGGTTCAAGTCACAAGTTAAGCAAATATTATATCCTCTGTAAACAAAAAAAAAAATATGAAAAATAAAACAAATGATTTATTATTATTGTTACGTATAAAGCGAGTTTAAGTAGTTGTGATGTCACGATTGTGATTTTATTTATTTTATGATTTACAATTGACGAATATACAAAGCTCTTGTTGCCCTAAGCTTAAAGTTATAATAATTACTAGCTTCTAAGACAATTAACACAAATATAATATAGCCCAACACCAGCATTATGCTGAAAGGGCTATAATAACTTTCATATTTTTCATTTCATTTCATTTGTATATATTTATGTATGTATTATATTGTTATGTCAAATTGTATTTTGAATTAATAAAGAAAGTACTAAAAAAAAAAAAACTAACTAATCAAGCTCACAATAACAATTATCCCATCCAGCCAATGATAGCACGTGCTAGGCAGGACACGTGTGCGCCGAGATAACAATTAGGCTTTCAACACACCTCATACTATCCGCAGGTGTACTGCCACTGGGCAATCTGGTCATAAGAGCAGCAGGCAGTGCTCCGAACTGGTTTGGACTCGGTTGGCAAAGTCTCATAAATATTGTAAGGCCGGCTTTATCAGCATCGAGCATCAACAGGTGATCCGACAGGGGCCATTCACAACTTGTGCCGATTTTAGCATACCATGCAGAGAGTAAGTTACGTGTATGAGTAACGACCAGTGGCGGTATTACCAGAGTAATAATAGATTAATTCGAAATGTGATGGAGGCTCTTAGTAATGCTGCGCTACCCACAAAAATAAAAATTGTGAAGAGGCCTCGTGCTTCACCACAAATAAAATCATACATACATGCACATTTTATTTTTTTTTTTTTATATTTTTTTTTTTTTAAGTGGGGTTTAACGTCGCTTTCAACTGCCATGGTCATATCACGACGGGGGTTTTACCCTCCATTCGCAGGAAACTCACAAACCTGCTACTCACATTGACCTCACCCAGCCTGAGTGGGGCCGGGAAAAGCCAGCGTCACGAGAATTAGAATTTGAATGGTCACCCATCCAAGTCTTAACCTCGCTGGATGTCGCTTAACTTCGGTGTTCTGAAGGGAACCGGTGTATTCAACATGCCATCGACGCGACGCTGGCTTCATTTTATTTTTAATCGAGTTCTAACGAGTGAATTCTAGTGATTTTAAAAATTATTCTCACGAATAAACCGACATATTTTGTGAACTCTCGTTTCCGCCCGGAAATCAAAAGTCACTGCCCACTACAACAAAAATACTTGTATAGAGGGGAGGGGGGGAGGGCGGCTTAAAGCCATCATTTGAGTAACATTAAATAAATTGTAGAGGGGAAAGGGGGTCTTTTCATGTGTGAAAATTACCTTATAACTGTGAAGGTGCGGGTGAGAGAGGGGGGGGGGGTAGAGGTTGATAGAGAGAGAGAGTGAAAGAGGTGCAGGGGGAGAGAGATAGAGAGAGGGGTTAGAGAGGGAGAGAGAGGGGGTGGGGAGATAGATAGAGAGAGAGAGTGAAAGAGAGAGGGGTAGTCTTAAAGTCACAGGTGTAATTTGCGTACACACAGCAACAGGTGAGGCCTGACCCCCCCCCCCCTCTCTCTACACACAGTAATTGTCTCTACACCCTTCGTAGAACCATTCACTGGAAATACATGTGCAATTGTGCATGTAGTTAAGTATAGAGAAAAAATCATATATTTTGTGTTGGTCAATTTCGTGATATCACAACGTCGTAGCAGGTTTGTAAGTTTCCTGCAAATGGAGTTGAAAAACGACGTTAAACTCTAATAAAAAATAAAGAAAGTAAAAAAAAAACACCATTGGTGATTGTCGCTGCTGCCATCCCACTCATATCCTATCGCGCAAATCGCATATCTTGAGTAAAAGACACCGATAGCAACATCCTACAGAAACAAGACTCTTCTACCCTCCGGCAAAATCAGAGAACATCCGGTGCGCTCGTGCTGACCCAGCACCTAAATGGGAAGTATTGTGTACCTTCTCGCCCATCAGAGGGGAGACATACTACGGGATGGGCAGGCTACAACACAGACCACAAGCGTCTATAGTAGCCCCTGTTTCATGACTACGAAATAAAAAAGGCTGTGAAATACTCATCTACAGTAGCTCCTGATTTTCCCCCCATCCAATTAAGCACTTTAACCAATTATTGTATGTTCGTTCGTGCCGATCCTCTAAAGGTCTACATGAGGTAAAGGAGGTTGATGCTTCTTAGCTGCTATTTCATGGCTACGAAATATCAAAGGATGTGAAACATTTATCTTATTTATAAGTTATCATACTTGTGCTGATCACTTTCGTGATATCACAACTACTCAAACCCGGCTTACCAAATCAACGCTGAAACCGGGACTTGAACCATCCATGTTAAAAGTCCGCCGCCTTATCCATCAAGCTACTGAGGTCGGTCATATTTCAAAAGAATATTGTTGCGTCGAACCTTGGATATAAAAGAACTCAAGTGAACGGAATTTTTATCTCTTATTTTTCATTGTTTTACAGTGCACCGGTAGTCAAGTGGTAATCCAAGTAGCGTAGGGATCCGTTGGTTCGAATTCCATTCACTGCATGAATTTTTTCTCATGAATTTTTTTACCACATACCTAATAATAAGACTGTGAGAGTTAGGTGGTAGAAAATGCCTTGAGCATTAAACTCGCCTGGTGGTTACCTTCCACTAAAGAGTGTTCATGTTATTTTCCCTTATGGAGGTATACATTGGACCTCATAGAATTCTACGAGCAGGCTGGCTGATCGTAAACAATTGAAATTGAAGCGCTCAGAACTTGTCTATTGAGTTGGAGAACATAAATTTCAGAAGATTAAGAAGAACAGGGCCGGACTCAAGGAGAGAGGGGAGGTCGAGGTAGGAAATATTTATGAAATATGATATCATCATCATAGGGTCATCGTGAACGATGGTAGCCAGACAGTGGAGGAATGACTCAGCAGTTATAATAATAACACTTTTTAGTGGACGTTAATCAACAGGCAAGGTTAATGCTCAAAGCAGTTTCTACCACCTAACCCTCAGAGTCTTATTATTATGTGGTCACAAACACAAATTAATGAGGAAAAATTCGTACACTGGGTGGGATTCGAACCAACGGATCCCTGCGCTACCTGGACTACTAGACTAGCGCGTTAACCACTTGACTACCAGTGCATACGCATACTACCACTTGACATATCAGTGTATTTGACATTAATTAAATAATAATAATATTTTTTTTATTATTTAATTTAGTGTATTTGACATTAATTAAATAATAATAATATCATGCGAGTTCCTGTCTTGAATAAGTCCCTGAATGTGAGTTTGGTTCGCTGAGACCATGTGTTGCCATATAGGGAGCACCAAAATGTGTGGGAACACCAGCGTCCTCACACGAACTAAGTGATGCCAGAGTTATGATCCTGAACCTCGTCACATACATATAGCAGATTCTGCTATCTATATGTTATTATTATTATGAAACTCTTTATTAGAAGAACATAATATTATATACAAACAAATAATAATAATATCGCCCTATTTATACTGCCCGATTGGGACTATTAAGTCCCATTATTCCAGCAGTAAGCCCAAGACGTGTTATTATGTGGTAAAAATCCCGAATGGGAGGTTAACTTGTTATGTCCCGGCTGGGTTTCGAACCCGCGACTTCGGGAATCTCTGGATTCACAGAGTGCCGCCTTAACCACTGAGCTACCGGGACAGACAATGGTAAATATTAAAATACAAAATTAACAATATAAATATAAACAGAAAAGAAATAAACATAATACTCGTATAAACATAATTATGTCCAAACGAAAGGGCGGGCTTATGTTGGGCACAAACTGTTGTTCTACCAAAAATTCCAGTTCCTTACATTGAGTTAAGGATACCTACTAGGAAATAATTTTCTTAAGTAAGTTTGAGAACAAGCTGTTATATTAACTGATAGGACCAACCTAATTCATTACCTCCAGCATGTTCCTCCAGCACTAATAGATGATTCACCTTCGGGTGTACTTTTTTTTTACTAAAATAATGATAAAAACTTAGGCATATCTGTTTTTGTGACCGAAAAAGAGTTCATTAAATAAGATAAAATTTATGTTTAGGAACACATGCAAAACGTATGATTTCATATGCTCTTTTTAACCTTACCCTTACAGCATTTGATTTACAGGAATGTATCTCGTATCAGCTTTAAAGACGCTTACCTGAAAAAAGCAAAACAAATAATGTTGTTAAAGAAACTTCATCAATCCATTGGCAGTTAAGGCGCTAGTCTAGTAATCCAGGTAGCGTAATAATAATAATATCACCTAATTTATACTGCCCGATTAGGACTATTAGGTCCCATTATTCCAGGAGTAAGCTCAATACGTATTATTATGTGGTAAAAATTCAAAGTGAGAGGATAAATGGTCATGTCCCGGCTGGGTTTCGAACCCACGACTTCTGGAACCTCAGGATTCCCGAAAATCGTCTATCTATCTGTAGGTACAAGGGTCTGGGGTCGAGAGTCCAGGGTCTTCGTTGTGTTCGCGCACTTAGACAAGGGACAAGGTCTTCGCTAATCCTCGTTCATAACTTATCAAATTTGGTCCATGGTCCCAGAACTGTTGACAATTTCTCAGAGATCCGAGATGAGTGGGTTATATGCCCCAGAGTTTATTACAGCAGAGATACACTCATATCAGCAATATCATCTACAGAGAGAGAGATCACTATGCATGTAGCTTACTGGGTGGACTTCCTTCTATAAATCTATACAACACACATACAAACACACAATAGACAAAAGGGTTGGATGGAAAGAGATTGCCATAGGCAATAACCCCGCCCTTAAATTAGGACATATTTATATATTTTGTTTATTTTTTTCCTATTTATATTAATTTTGTCAATTTTGTATTTTAATTTTTACCATTATTTGTCTGTATACCTATACATATTATGTTCTTCTAATAAAGTTTCATAATTATAATAGAGCCCATTCCTCGAATGAACCACCCTGTCTATCCTCAAGAGAGATTGTAGAGGCTTCGCGGATAGAACCCGTTCTCCCGCTAAGGAGTCATATCTCCGTATCGATACCAACACACAGACAGACAGACAGACAAACACACAATAGAGCCCCCATTCCACACAGACAGACACACAGACACACAATAGAGCCCCCATTCCACACAGACAGACAAACACACAATAGAGCCCTCCTTCCACACAGACAGACACACAGACACACAATAGAGCCCCCATTCCACACAGACAGACACACAATAGAGCCCCTATTCCACACAGACAGACACACAATAGAGACCCCATTCCACACAGACAGACACTCAGACACACAATAGAGCCCCCATTCCACACAGACAGACAAATACACAATAGAGCCCTCCTTCCACACAGACAGACACACAATAGAGACCCCATTCCACACAGACAGACACACAGACACACAATAGAGCCCCCATTCCACACAGACAGACACACAATAGAGCCCCCATTCCACACAGACAGACAAACACACAATAGAGCCCTCCTTCCACACAGACAGACACACAGACACACAATAGAGCCCCCATTCCACACAGACAGACACACAATAGAGCCCTATTCCACACAGACAGACACACAATAGAGACCCCATTCCACACAGACAGACACTCAGACACACAATAGAGCCCCCATTCCACACAGACAGACAAATACACAATAGAGCCCTCCTTCCACACAGACAGACAAATACACAATAGAGCCCTCCTTCCACACAGACAGACACACAGACACACAATAGAGCCCCCATTCCACACAGACAGACAAATACACAATAGAGCCGTCCTTCCACACAGACAGACACACAGACACACAATAGAGCCCCCATTCCACACAGACAGACAAATACACAATAGAGCCGTCCTTCCACACAGACAGACACACAGACACACAATAGAGCCCCCATTCCACACAGACAGACAAATACACAATAGAGCCGTCCTTCCACACAGACAGACACACAGACACACAATAGAGCCCCCATTCCACACAGACAGACAAATACACAATAGAGCCGTCCTTCCACACAGACAGACACACAGACACACAATAGAGCCCCCATTCCACACAGACAGACAAATACACAATAGAGCCCCCATTCCACACAGACAGACAAATACACAATAGAGCCCCCATTCCACACAGACAGACAAATACACAATAGAGCCCTCCTTCCACACAGACAGACACACAATAGAGCCCCCATTCCACACAGACAGACACACAATAGAGCCCCCATTCCACACAGACAGACAAATACACAATAGAGCCCCCATTCCACACAGACAGACAAATACACAATAGAGCCCTCCTTCCACACAGACAGACACACAATAGAGCCCCCATTCCACACAGACAGACACACAATAGAGCCCCCATTCCACACAGACAGACAAATACACAATAGAGCCCTCCTTCCACACAGACAGACAAACACACAATAGAGCCCTCCTTCCACACAGACAGACACACAGACACACAATAGAGCCCCCATTCCACACAGACAGACACACAAAAGAGCCCCCCCCATTCCACACAGACACACACACAATAGAGCCCCCATTCCACACAGACAGACAGACAAACACACAATAGAGCCTCCCCATTCCTCGAATGAACCACCCTGTCTATCCTCAAGAGAGATTGTAGAGGCTTCGCGGATAGAACCCGTTCTCCCGCTAAGGAGTCATATCTCCGTATCTATACCAAACACACAGACAGACAGACACACAATAGAGCCCCCATTCCACACAGACAGACACACAATAGAGCCCCCATTCCACACAGACAGACACACAATAGAGCCCCCATTCCACACAGATAGACACACAATAGAGCCCCCATTCCACACAGACAGACACACAGACAGACAAACACACAATAGAGCCCCCATTCCACACAGACAGACAAACACACAATAGAGCCCCCATTCCACACAGACAGACACACAGACACAGAATAGAGCCCCCATTACACACAGACAGACACACAGACAGACACACAGACAGACACACAGACAGACAAACACACAATAGAGCCCCCATTCCACACAGACAGACAGACACACAAAAGAGCCCCCCCATTCCTCGAATGAACCACCCTGCCTATCTTCAAGATTGTAGAGGCTTCGCGGATAGGACCCATTCTCCCGCTAAGGAGTCATATCTCCGTATCTATACCAACACACAGACAGACAAACACACAATAGAGCCCCCATTCCACACAGACAGACAGACACACAATAGAGACCCCCCATACCTCGAATGAACCACCCTGTCTATCTTCAAGATTGTAGAGGCTTCGCGGATAGGACCCATTCTCCCGCTAGGGACTCACATCTCCGTATCTATACCAACACACAGACAGACAAACACACAATAGACAAAAAGGTTTGATGGAAGAGATTACCATAAGCAATGACCCCGCCCCTTAGTTAGGACATCTCTATATATTTTGTTTTTTTTTTCCTATTTATATTAATTTTGTCAATTTTGTATTTTAATTTTTACCATTATTTGTTTGTATATATGTTCTCTTAATAAAGAGTTTCATAATAATAATAATAATAGAGTCCATTCCTCGAATGAACCACCCTGTCTATGCTCAAGAGAGATTGTAGAGTCTTCGCGGATAGAACCCGTTCTCCCGCTAAGGACTCATATCTCCGTATCTATACCGGACAAGAAAAAGTTAACAACAGAAGCTGTCCGGACGCATAGCCTCTGGACAGTGGTGTGGGCGGGGACGTGAACTGGTGGTCAAGTGGTTAACGCGCTAGTCTGGTAATCCATCAGGTAGCGTAGGGATCCGTTGGTTCGAATCCCACCCAGTGCATGAATTTTTCCTCGTTAATTTGAGTTTGTGACCACATAAGAATAAGTCTCTGAGGGTTAGGTGGTAGAAAATGCTTTTTTTGAATAATAATAATATCGCCTTATTTATACTGCCCGATTAGGACTATTAAAGTCCCATTATTCCAGCAGTAAGCCCAGCTGGGTTTCGAACCCTCGACCTATGGAGTCTTTGGATTCACAGAGTGCCGCCTTTACCACTGAGCTACCGGGACAGAAGGTTAATGCTTTGAGCATTAACCTCGCCTGGTTGTTACCTTCTACTAAAGAGTGTTATTATTATTATTGGGGAGGTGCTTTCTGAAGAGTTTTTTTTTTTAAAGGTGAGTGTTTATTTATTTATTTTCACCGAAGAACATTCACGAAAATGTATAGAACTGGTACTGGTACCTATAAGAATGGCTGTCGGCTACGAGAGCTCTTTCTCACTGCGATCTTATAGATATATTATGTAAAATGCTTTAAGCCTGGTGGTTACCATCTACTAAAGAGTGTAATTTTTATTGAAATTTCTAGTGTAAACATCACACGACTTTCCTTATCCCCCAAATTGAAGTCGAATTCCACCGCTGGTGGGTGACTCAACGGTAACAGGTAGCTAAAAATCAATGCCAAATTCGTTATCAGCACTTCAAATCATTGAATTTGATATGTCACAACCCCCATCTAGGATAAGGACCAGGAAAAGTAAATTAAAAAATACTTCTACGAGACAGTACTAATTGATTGACGTACTGCCGAACAAAACCAGAGGCCCGCGATGAAGAAGTACGCTCCGGCACTGGTTTGGTCTTATAAAGTTTTCGAGATCTGATCCTGGGAACTTTCATGTCATTATTATTTATACAATACGGATGAAGCGAAGGTACTCTATCTCTGCAGGTTCTAGAGTGCATGCATGCCCTCTCCATGCGCATGCGCACTCAGCATGAGGATAGCATGGACCTTGCTAGAACCTTAGACCCTAATGAATCTTACCTCCCCTCTGATGGGCGAGAGGTGACACAATAGCCGCGTTTTTCTTTTGGATAAAAGAGAGGTAACAGCTGGCTAAAAAACAATGTCAAATTCGTAATCTTTAGCTAGGACATATTATAAGCCGTCTTTTTCTTTTGGATAATTTTCTTTCCAGGTTCGGTATTTCCGAATATTTCCATTTTCTTCCAAGTTAAGCTTCCCCACTATTCGTGAAAGAAAAATGCGTTTCGGTACCTTTTAAAGATAAACAATGGACTTAACCTCTAAAAGAAGTGGAAGCAAGAATTTTATAAATCCATTTTGGTTACCGAAACTGGAAGAAGATTTTTCCTCTTCCAAAAGAAAAATGACTTTCTTCCAGTTCGTCCATTTTTTCTATTTGAATCCACTTTGGTTAGAAAGAAAAATACAGCTCGCAAGTTTCGTCGATACAGGAAGGGCTGGACGTTGCTTAACTTTGGTGGTAGACCGAGAGCTGGTGTATTCAACGAGCCATAGACGCTGCGCTGGCACGTTGAATACAACTTTGTTGTATCTTTAACCCAGATAGACCGGAGTTTTTTTTTCGACTACTTTTTATTTAAAAACTAGCTAAAAGTGTTGTATATCATGTTTGTTGGAGGGCATTTCAAGTTTAATGAAAAAAAAGTCTTTGGTTTTCGAGATATGGCCATTTCCCTGAAATCCTTCTAGAAGGATTGCAGGTGAAATTCATAGACCTCCTAAAGGCCTGTTTTCAAATCCTTCCAGAAGGATTGTAGGCTCATCTGGGTTAAGGGCCGAATTATAAAGCAGGATTAGATTCAAGATAAGCCAGACTGTCCCTCAAATCGGTCTAGGGTAAGATGGTGCGCTGTGATTGGTTGAAAGTTGAAACTTCGACTTGAAAGATGGTCTGGATTATAATAAATTTAATCTAATCACCTGGACATCATATTAGATTTGAGGGTGAAGGTTTGACTCCCACACTGACATGTTCCAACATCCGACTAATTACTTGGACACACACACACACACACATCACAGACATGAAGGGTTCGAATCCCACACTGTCATGTTCCAAAACTTGTCCCACTAATTACTTGGACAACAAACACCTCATGAATATTTAAATGCGGAATGGAACATTTTTTTTTACCTTGCACTTTTCGATATCGAGATTAGTATACTTATATATTAAACGGATAAGTAGACACAGTGGCCGAGTGAGTTAGCGCGCTAGGCATTGCACGCATGGTGACCTGGGTTCGATTCCCAGCGGGGTAGGATTTTTCTGCTCTGTACTTGGGTGTTCGGGGTCCACTCATACCTCGTGAGGAAAAATGAGAAGCTGCTTTGATATGAAGCAGCGTCCAGTGGCAGAATTATAGGCAAAAAACGTAATACAAGATATTGCAAATTAAAGTGGTAAAGTCCTATGATGCTGTGCTACCCACTAAAATTGTGACATAATAACACAAAGAAAAAGCATTATTATTTTTATTGAACGGATAATATTTCCTTCTACATACATACATGAATATGTACATTAGTGTGGCCCTTAGCTATAGAGGTGAGAAAAAAATCCGAGTATTTTTCTGAGCTCCCCCCCTCAAGTGGTTCCAATTCATAAAAAAATGATACCTATAAAGTTTTAGCTCGATCGGAAATTGTTAACACGTGCCGCCGAGAGCTTAAAGTTTAGATATGCTAATTGAAGGGGCAATACAGTATGTTTCAGAAAAGGTGGCCACCCCCTCGTAACTTTTGAACGCGACGGAATTTTTCAATTCTGTAAAGTCTTAGGTATAGGAAGTGCCCTATGGCCCATCCTGTGGTCATATTTATTTTTGGCCCCGGTCGGCCCTTCCGGCTTTTAGGCCATATTTTTTCATTTTTCTCGTGAATTTTAAATAGAATGCTATATTTTTTATTCCTGTTAATTAAAGTCCAAGTTAGGCTGAGTATAATGAGCTTTTAAAATTTTCAAAAACCTTATCAGGGGCGGAGCTAGTAGGGTGCAAGTTTCAAAATTGTTACACCCTGTATTTCAGCGTTAGTTAGATTTTTTAGTACTTTTTTTATGTTCATAGGTTCAAAATATTGTTTTACACCATATGAAATCAAAAAAATATTCTTGTTTACTTCTAATCAGGGTCATAGTAAGGTTTTTGTAAAAGTACTTTTTTTCTCACGTCAATTTTTCCGTAAATTAATGGTGTTCTCAAAATTGGCATTTTTAGAGGTGAAAGTCTGCAGTGACATATGTTTTTTATGCTTGAAATCGAAAGAAAACTTAACGGAGAAGCGATTAAAATCATAAAAAAAGCCATTTAACCTGCTAGTTTTTTCACGACAGTGTCCGGTAAAGTGGGTGAATTTCGTATTGGATTTTTTTTTAAATTTTTTTTTAATGCTTTTTCTTTGTGTTATTATGTCACAATTTTAGTGGGTAGCGCAGAATCATAGGACTTTACCACTTTAATTTACAATATCTTGTATTATTTTTTTTGCCTAAGATTCTGCCACTGGTCGCTGCTTCACATTAAAGCAGCTACTCATTTTTCCTCACGAGGTATGAGTGGACCCCGAAGATCCAAGTACAGAGCAGAAAAAATCCTCCCCCGCTGGGAATCGAACCCAGGTCACCATGTGTGCAATGCCTAGCGCGCTAACTCGCTCTGCCACAGTGACTACTAATTGGATTTTTTTGTTGTTGAGGAAACACAATTGGCATAGAAAATAAATAATATCTAATAAGGGAATATTACTTTAATAAACATAACTAAATGCGAAATTAAATGAAAATTATTTCTTCTGAATCAGTGCCGGATATTTTTTTTTTTCTCTCTCTCTTTTTTTCACTTTTCAAAGTTCAAGTTGTATCAAAAATAATTATTTGATAATGCTGCTTCTAAAGTCGTCCTAGGGGTCCCCTCTTGAGACAATTTTAGGTGGTAAGTTGGCAAAATCTGTAGAAAACACATTGTCAATAATTCTGGAGTCAGTCCGATGGCGCTTTGAATGCAACGATTCTTGTAGGATCACCGAAGTTAAGCAACGTCCAGCGAGGAGAAGACAACCGATGCTGGCATTCCGGCCTAACCCAGGCTGGGTGAGATAAATGTGTTTAGGAGGTTGGTGAGTTTCTTGCGAATGGAATGTAACACCCCCGTTATGATATGACCATGCAGTTGAAACGCGATATTAAACCCAAATTTAAAAAAAAAATCATACTGGTGTTGCTAGTAATGAATACCAGGACTCTAAATAAAAATCCATTTATCTCGAAATTTAAGAGAAAAAAATACCCGGTCAAGTACCAAACTCTTGAGGGTGAAAATTAAACAAATTCAATTATTTTAAAGAGGCGAAGAGAGAGAGAGAGAAAGAGAGAGAGGAAAAAAAATTATCCGGCACTGATTTAGAAGAAATAATCTTCATTTAATTTCGCATTTAGTTATGTTAATTGAAGTATTATTCCCTTATTAGGTATTATTTATTTTCTATGCCAATTGTGTTTCCTCAACAACAAAAAAATCCAATACGAAATTCACCCACTTTACCGGACACTGTCGTGAAAAAACTAGCAGGTTAAATGACTTTTTTTATGATTTTAATCGCTTCTCCGTTAAGTTTTCTTTCGATTTCAAGCATAAAAAACATATGTCACTGCAGACTTTCACCTCTAAAAATGCCAATTTCGAGAACACCATTAATTTACGGAAAAATTGACGTGAGGTAAAATGTACTTTTACAAAAACCTTACTTTGACCCTGATTAGAAGTAAACAAGAATATTTTTTTGATTTCACATGGTGTAAAACAATATTTTGAACCTATGAACATAAAAAAAGTACTAAAAAATCTAACTAAAGCTGAAATACAGTGTGTAACAATTTTGAAACTTGCACCCTACTAGCTCCGCCCCTGATAAGGTTTTTGAAAATTTTAAAAGCTCATTATACTCAGCCTAACTTGGACTTTAATTAACAGGAATAAAAAATATAGCATTCCATTTAAAATTCGCGAGAAAAATGAAAAAATATGGCCTAAAAGCCGGAAGGGCCGACCGGGGCCAAAAATAAATATGACCACAGGATGGGCCATAGGGCACTTTCTATACCTAGGACTTTACAGAATTGAAAAAATCCGTCGCGTTCAAAAGTTACGAGGGGGTGGCCACCTTTTCTGAAACATACTGTATACGTTTTTCCGCACTTTTTGTTAATTTTCTCTGTAATAGATCAACTTAGAATAAAAATTCAAAAAGTAATAGAATTGTAACAAAATTATCTAACACATTTATTCCTATCAAATTAACTCTCAAACAAACAGTTTCTGGGCAAATCAATAACAAAGTCAGATTTTTGCTCTATCCCTCTGTATCTCGCTAGCAAAACTGTAAAATGCGTCTGAATAATGAAAAAAATCCAGGATAATTAAAGAAAGCAGGTAAGTTCAATTATTTTATACAAACAAAATACAGATTATTCATATTTTTAATCCATAAAAAGAACAAAATAATATTGAATAATGTTATATTTTGATGAACCAACATTTCTTTCCCCATCCACACAACGTTTACCAACACCCAGCTCAAAATTTTCATCATACCAAGACGACTCTTATGTAAAGAGGAAAAGTGAAAGTAGATCGGTGAGACCTAGTACCTTCTCAACACCTACCAATGTACAAAATAAATCTCCAAATAACGTACCTTTGACAGAACAAATTCGTGTCTTCTACCAAAATACCCGCGGACTAAATACTAAAACACATGAATTTTATCTTAATACTTTGTCAGAAGACTATGACCTTATAGCTTTGGTTGAAACATGGCTATCACCCGATGTCAACTCTAGTGAACTTTTTGACCCTAGATACCAGGTTTATAGACACGACAGAGACCCTCAAGCAACAGGGAAGAGCCAAGGGGGCGGACTCGCATTAGCTTTAAAACACGAAATACAAACAGTTCCACTCTCCGCGCTCAACGAATGCAACCCGAACCTTGAAACCCTATGGATAAAATGCAAATTTCACAACCAGAATGTTATTATAGCCCTGTGTTACTTTCCCCCACCTGTCAAGCTTGAAACAATGGAACATTTTGCAGAAACTATCTTTTTAAATGAAGAAATACAGGACAGTAATTTAATCTTGATAGGAGATTTCAATTTACCCCATTTTTACCCCCCTGCCCCTGATGATCTCACACCCGATACAACTCAAGAATCCACAAACTCTTTTTTTGACTGTCACGCATCAGGCGTATTAAAATGTTTACATAATATTATAAATTTCTTCTGTTTACAGTCCCTAAATAATATAAAAAATTCAAATGATAGAACATTAGACCTTTGCCTTACCAACCTTAATTCAAAAAAGCTATCTAGAAAAAAAGACATCAATTGTTATGTAAAAGGAACAGATGGACTTGTCAAAATTGATAATCACCACCCCGCCCTTATATTGCACATCAACACACAGAAGTCCCACTCCCCAAAAAGCGGAATTAAAACTAAACAATCCGAAAAACTAACTTTTTGTTTCAATAAAACCAAATTTGATATTCTCAATAAATCTTTTATGAACAACGATTGGCAAAATGTTTACAATGCTACAACACCAGATGAAAAATTAAAATCGTTCTATTCTGAACTAAATAAAGCCTTTTTATCTTCTACACCACTACTTGATCACAAAACAAAAAATGGGAACTTTCCTAAATGGTGGGACAATAGTACGGTTTCCCTTTTCAAGAAAAAAGAACGATTAAGAAAAATCAAGGTAAAAACAGTAACTCAAAAATCTGAATACAATCTCCTGCGGAAAAAATGTAAAACCCTTATCAATAATGATTACCAGGCACATATAAATGAAGTAACCTCTCTAGTAAAACTTGGTAAAAGTAAACCTTTCTGGGACTTTACTAAAGAGAAAAGTAAGGAGCCTCAAAAGAAATTGCTAACTTATAATAACATCGAACTTTCTGAACCCCAAACTATTGTCAACGCTTTTGCAGAACACTTTAAAAATGCATACAATCAGACCCCTCCCAATTACACACCTGATTACAATATTAACATGGACCCTGAGCATTTTCATCTTAGCCTTGTGTCAAAAGAAGACATAGAAAATGAAGTTAAAAAAATATCAATCAACAAACCCCCGGGACCGGACGGTATACCCCCCATAATTCTAAAAAAATGCATAAATTATTTAAAAGCTCCTCTAGCTAATATTTTCAATACATCTCTGCAAAACGGGATTTTCCCTTCAGATCTGAAAGTCTCAACTGTCACTCCTGTCCCTAAGAAATCTGGTGACCTTGATGTCTCCAACCACAGACCTATATCTAACCTGAATATTATATCTAAGATCTTTGAAGGTGTTATTTATAATAAAATATCCCCATTTATTTTCAATAAGATTTCTCCGCAACAACATGGCTTTGTCATAAAAAAATCTACCACTGAAAATCTTATTGAATTTAGCGATTTTGTAGCAAGATCTATGTCCGAAAAATCTGAAGTCCACGTGTGTTATACCGATATTGAAAAATGTTTTGACCGTTTGTCCCACCATGCCATTTTGACCTCTTTAATTAAATGTGGCTTCTCAAAACCAAATGTTGAATTTTTCTGCAACTACTTGAGGGACAGGAAAATATTCGTAAAATACCTTGATCACATGTCTAGTCCCATAAGTCCGCCCTCGGGTGTAATACAAGGTTCAAAGTTAAGTAGTCTTCTGTTTATCCTGACTTACAACGACATACATAGACATGTGAAATACTCAAAAACACTATTATACGCTGACGACCTAAAAATCTTCAAAGTTGTCAAAAATGATCATGACTGCCAACTCCTTCAATATGATCTAAATTCTGTCTCTCAGTGGTTAAATTCGGTAGGTCTCAATTTCCATCCTAATAAATGTAACATTATGTCATATACTACCTGCAGAACTCCGAATACCCAATTTACGTACTCAATTAATGGTACCACATTAAAATATGTCTCCCAATATAAAGACCTGGGTATAATATTCCAAAACGACCTTTCATTTGACAAACACCGCGAAGAAATTAGACAAAAAGCTTATAGAAGACTGGGAATGGTAATCAGACACTCTAAACCCATCCAAGATTCTAAAATAATAGAAATACTATATCTCTCACTCGTTCGCCCTATCCTTGAATACGGATCCCTTATCTGGCTCCCCCTTACACAATGCGGCAAAAAGTCCATCGAGCGGATTCAGGCATGCTTTTTAAGACACTTATTTAAGAGGGAAAATGGGTTCTATCCATTATACCCCCACTACATAGAATACGAGCTGCTTGTTGATAATCTGCCGATACAAACGTTAACACAGAGAAGACACTCTGAACAAATAAAACTACTTAAAAAAATCTACAGTGGATCTTCAAGTAGCTCGTACCTTATAGAAAAAACAGAAATCAGAGTACCTAACCACAGGCTTAGATCTTCTGATAAGCCGTTGTTCCACATCCCCAACACACCAACTTTCAACCTCTTATTAAAGTCCCCATTAATTAATGCCATGTACACATACAACAATATGAATGAGAAACCTGATCTTTCTTAGTCTCATTCAAGAATAACGCAAATATCCTGTCAAGTATTGCTTTCTTCAGAAAACCTTTTTCTGTTGAAAGTGTAGACAGTTGCTATAAAAAAAAAAAAAAAAAAAAAAAAAAAAAATATTTACTAATATACCAATATCCGTTTCTTCCTGTCAGGATGCCTTGTTCTGTAGTCTTTTACTATTTGAATAATGAACTGTTTTTGATCTACATTATTAGTGATGTGTTATTACGTATTAACTCAATTACTCATCCAATAATTTCACCCCCTCTATAATTTTTGTGGTAAAGCACTCGCTTGCTATCCAGAAGGTCCTGGGTTCGAACTCCCACGCCCACTAAAATTTGTAATAAAAATTTGGTTACAGTTGTTTGTAAGGGATACCTTTCGGTGCACTCGTGTGACCCAACACCTAAATGGGAAGTATTGTGTCACTTCTCGCCCATCAGAAGGGAGGCATACTACGGGATGGACAGGCTTTAACACAGACCACAAAACGACTACGGTAGCTCCTGTTTCATGGCTACCAAATAACAAGGCTGTGAAACACTTGGCTTTCTTTAAATTACCTTCTCTTATTATCAATCCAGTATCCGTTCTAGTTGATAATTCTTTCTTGAGTTCGTTTTTCAACCGCTAATGAAAGTGTTATTTTTTACACTATAATTAATTTTTTATATTAATATCTATATTCCTTAATAGCATCTTTTTAAAAAATTGTACAATAGAATATGTGCTAACGTTATTTCTAACACAAAAATAAATGTCTTTTTAACGTGGCAGTATATGTTGAAGCTTGGTATAAAGCTCCCAAGGTAATTAAAGCACTAATGGGAGACTTAACTTGTAAAAAAAAAAAAATCATCAGCTTCCAAAACATAGATAAGGATATGATAAAGATTGTTAACCATCTGTGGTAGTTAGGCCAAGAAGCTGTAGGTCCAGCATTCTTTGATGAAGAGGTACCATCTAATACGAAACAAAGATGGTTATTGATTATGAGATTGATACAAATAATAAATATGAATGCAAAGTAACTGAACTTGCAACTTTAGTGAAAAAAAATCTAGATTTTTTGGTTTCACGAGAAACAAAAACTTTCTTCAAAAAGATTAGATCAAAACACATCATTCTTAAAGTACCCGCCAACATCCTGGTCAACGAATGAAGATTACCTTGAAGGAAAAAACTTCTTGAAACATCTCAAAGTTCTTAATGATACAGCAGAAAGGGGAGTAAAATTAATGGATGAGTATAATAACATACTTACTGAAAATGAAGATCAAAAACAGTTCATTATTAAAGTAATAATAATTCCGTGCCCGTGCGACAGGCAAAGATACCTATATCACGGTGGTGAGAGGAATATATGGACGCCCAGATCCAATGTTTAGGCTCCTTTCATGTCTATTGATTCTACTTGGTTTTAATGTCCTGATTTGAGATAGTCAGGATGGGGGTTTTACCCTTTATCACTGGAAATCGTACCAGCTACCCACATTAACCTCACTCACCCTGGGTAGGGCTGGAAATGCCAACCTCTCGTGTTCGGAGGGAACAGGATTTTCTATGCAAAAATTCTGCCCAAACCGGGGATCAAACTAGGGATCTCTGGACTACGGGAAGTAGTCATAACTGTTAAGCCACAGAGGCTGGCAAGTCGTAAATGACTACAGAACAAGGTATCCTGACAGCAAAAAAACGGAAATTGGTATATTGGTAAATATATCCATTATTCAATATTATTTTGTTCTTATTATCGATTAAAAAATTAAAGAACTGTATTTTGTTTGTATAAAATAATTGAACTTACTTGCTTTCTTCAATTATCTTGGATTTTTTTTCATTATCCAGACGCATTTTACAGTTTTGCTAGCGAGATACAGAGGGATAGAGCAAAAATCTGACTTTGTTATTGATTTGCCCAGAAACTGTTTGTTTGAGAGTTAATTTGATAGGAATAAATGTGTTAGATAATTTTGTTACAATTCTATTACTTCTTGAATTTTTATTCTAAGTTGATCTATTACAGAGAAAATTAACAAAAAGTGCGGGAAAACGTATATTGCCCCTTCAATTAGGACATCTAAACTTTAAGCTCCTGGCGGCACTTGTTAACGTTTTCTGATCGAGCTGAAACTTTTTAGCAATTTTTTTCTCATGAATTGGAACCACTTTGGGGGGGGAGCACCTTCGATTTCCGACCTTCGAAAATAAGGGCCACCCTAATGTACATGTATGTACAATTTTACTGTACATACATAGGTACATATTTGACGGACAGTATTTTCTCTCCAGAAAATTGTTCTCACACCAGTTCGGTTTTCCTCAACTCGCCACCATGTACACTTTGTACACAGAGATCTGGCTGAGGTCCAGGTTCAATTACCCTGGCGCAGTGGTTCTTAACTCAACACTGAAAATCTTATTCCTATTATTATACACCACTTTATTAGATATAAATGGACATTATTATACAAATAATTATTTTAATCTTATTATTATTATACAACACTTTATTAGATATAAATGGACATAATTACAATACAAGTAATTATTTTAATCTTATTATTATTATTATTATACAACACTTTATTAGATATAAGTGGACATTATTACAATACAAATAATTATTTTCATCTTATTATTATTATACAACACTTTATCAGATATAAATGGACAGTACTACAATACAAATAATTATTTTAATCTAATTATTAATATACAACACTTTATTAGATATAAATGGACATTATTACAATAAAAATAATTATTTTAACAATGAAAAAAAATGGAAACAATATATACAATGAAAATGAATAGAAAATATATAAAAACATATGTCCTAACTAAAGGGCGGGGTTATTGCCTATGACAATATCTTCCACCCAACCCTATTGTATTATTATTTTTTCTTGGGTTCTACGTCCCTCTCAACAGCTAGGTCATCTCGAGACGGGGGTGTTACCCTCCATTCACAGGAAACTCACAAACCTGCTACCCACATTGACCTCACCAAGCGTGGGTTGAGCAGGAATGCCAGCATCACGAAGCCTTCAAATTTTCATATCTTTGTTATGCATTAATATTATTGAGAAATGATTTTCTGGTTTAAGTTACAAGGCTTGAGATTTACGAGATTTGTTAAACATTAATATTATGGAAAAATGATTTTCTAATTTAAGTTACAAGGCTTGAGATTTACGAGAACCGCGAGTTTGAGTATTTGTGAAATAACGAGAGTGATTAACATTTTTTTTAAACTTTCTATTACCTATATACCTATAAGGTATAGAAAGTATTGTTTTCGGTCGGTTTTCTCGAAATTGAGCTGATCATATTTTTCTAATAACTTTTTTAATCTTCTTCTTTTAAAATTGAATATTGCATTGTAAACGACCAGAGAATCTTCTTTCTTTTTTTACATACAAGCAGGCAAAGCAGCTTGTAGAAGAAAAGAAGAAAAATATTCAAACCTCTCAGGCTATATTTTCAAAGGATTAGCTTTTGAAACACTTGGCCCTTTTTGCAAGGATTCAAAAAAAAATCATCGAAGAATTAGGAAGCAAGTTACAACATGTTACAGGAGATAAAAGGGCCAAGATGTACCGATATCAGCGAATTTCCCTCGCAATCCAGAGAGGGGACAGTGCAAGTATTGAGGGAACTTTTCCTCCATCTAGTTCCCTCGGTGAAGTCTTCGATTTATCATGATAAACTCTATAATATTTATAATGGGTCACAATAGATCTTACTACTGGGTCGCAGTGTTAATTGTATTAGGGTGTTTCATATAAAACCCTGCAAACAGGTCTCATAATAATGATTAACCATGTTTCAATGTAATATTAAAAAAAAAAAAATGTTTCTAGGGAAAAAAAAATGTATTTTACTGATTGGTATGCTGTGTACTTTGGCAATCAGCAAAAATGCTCACAGCATCTTTATTTTATTGTTTATAATAAATAATACATTTGTTTCTCTCTTTCAGATATTAAAAAAAAAAACAGAGATCTCGATCATCTCGACAAGTTAGAGACCACTCTCCCAGGCTACCAACACGAAGCAGCACGAAATTATGAAACGACATCACAATGAAGATGAAAGATGATGATGGAGGGTTTGAAGGGCGACCTTCAGGCTTGAATGACCATCCACCTCTTCCCGAACCATTCCATTCATTCTATAAGAGAAGCATTACACTCTGATCCAGGCATGGTCGTCTCTACCAGAAGCATTACACTCTGATCCAGGCATGGTCGTCTCTACCAGAAGCATTACACTCTGATCCAGGCATGGTCGTCTATACCAGAAGCATTACACTCTGATCCAGGCATGGTCGTCTCTACCAGAAGCATTACACTCTGATCCAGGCATGGTCGTCTCTACCACAAGCATTACACTCTGATCCAGGCATGGTCGTCTCTACCAGAAGCATTACACTCTGATCCAGGCATGGTCGTCTCTACCAGAAGCATTACACTCTGATCCAGGCATGGTCGTCTCTACCAGAAGCATTACACTCTGATCCAGGCATGGTCGTCTCTACCAGAATCATTACACTCTGATCCAGGCATGGTCGTCTATACCAGAAGCATTACACTCTGATCCAGGCATGGTCGTCTCTACCACAAGCATTACACTCTGATCCAGGCATGGTCGTCTCTACCAGAAGCATTACACTCTGATCCAGGCATGGTCGTCTCTACCAGAAGCATTACACTCTGATCCAGGCAAGGTCGTCTATACAAGAAGCATTACACTCTGATCCAGGCAAGGTCGTCTATACAAGAAGCATTACACTCTGATCCAGGCATGGTCGTCTATACCAGAAGCATTACACTCTGATCCAGACATGGTCCTCTATACCAGAAGCATTACACTCTAATCCAGGCACGGTCGTCTATACCAGAAGCATTACACTCTGATCCAGGCATGGTCGTCTATACCAGAAGCATTACACTCTGATCCAGGCATGGTCAGTCCGCGCATGGATAAATAACATGGATAAATAGATAAATAAATAAATCAGTCGTTCAACCAACATGAACAAAAATTCTAGCACGTACACTAAATCACTTGTGTTTCCAAAACTGCTTAACCGATTTTGTTTAAAATTTGTTTTGTATGGTAGAATAATATTTTTCCTAAATTACAGATTCTACAAAAAATTCTGTATCGGCAAGTCGAAGACCTCATTTTTGCCCTTTTTTGTCAATTTTTTTGGATTTTCTTAAATATCAGAGCTAAATTATAATATTAATTAAGAAATAATTTAAAAAGGTGTCTGTATAGTGTATATGGTGTACCGTTCACGATATACAGGGTGTCCCACCAAACTTGGACACCTCAAATTACTCGGCCCCTGAAAGAGTTTTTGAAAAATAAAAAATCCTAGGGTACATGGTCTAATTATGCGGTTTCAGTCATGAATTTTTTTTATACAGGGTGGTTCAAAAGACAGAAATTGAGGTGTCAACTTTCGATTTTTAAATGGATCGACCTGAATTTTATTTGATAGATTTACTTCTAAATGGTTCTTGAGTACTTTTTTAAACAAAAATTTTACATACAGGGTGGTTTTTTTTCGACCAATTTTTTTTCTAAATCTCGAATAACTCAAGTTTGTTTAATTTTTTCGATAACAAGAATAGAAAGTGTTTGTGTGATGAAAACACACACTTTCAATTGGCATCAATTTTTTTTATACAGGGTGGTTCACAAGTGAAATAATGACTTGATTTTTTTTAAAACTCAGTTTTTTTAATTTTTTATTTGGGATTAATAATTCTTACCTAATTTTACACATTTTTTGTTAGTCATATCGAAAAACAAAACTAAAGTGTTGTATAGGGGGAGACATAATTTTTTGTGACACCCTGTATATGGGCAGTCAAAGAGACGTAAAATTAAATATAAATACTAAATGTGCAAGAAAAACTTTGATTTTTAATGAAATTAAAAAGTTATGGTGTTTTAACTAATATTGTCACATGGACCACCCTGTAGATATTTTCTTAAAACATCATATGGGTAGTCGAAATTGTCTAAAATTCAACGAGGAGTCCAAATCTGAAAGAAAAAAAAGGATTCAGAAAGCCATTTTCAATTTTGTGTCTACACCTACCTTCTTTTTATTTCTAGTTTTAAAATCATTCAGTTTGTACACCAAATTGAAAATGGCTTCAAAATTGGTGTTTTTTACTTGTTTTTCCCCACGATTCGAAGTCTTCGTTGAATTTTATACAACCTCGAGTACCCACATGATAGTTTAAGAGAATAAATACAGGGTGGTACATGCAACAATATTAGTTAAAACACCATAACTTTTTGATATCATTAAAAATCAAAGTTTTTCTTGCACATTTAGTATTTATATTTAATTTTACGTCTCTTTGACTGCCCATATACAGGGTGTCACAAAAAAATTATGTCTCACCCTGTACAACACTTTAGTTTTGTTTTTCGATATGACTAACAAAAAATGTGTAAAATTAGGTTAGAATTATTAATCCTAAATAAAAAATTAAAAAAACTGAGTTTTAAAAAAAATCAAGTCATTATTTCACTTGTGAACCACCCTGTATAAAAATGTTTGATGTCAATTGAAAGTGTGTGTTTTCATCACACAAACACTTTCTATTCTTGTTATCGAAAAAATTAAACAAACTTGAGTTATTCGAGATTTAGAAAAAAAATTGGTCGAAAAAAAAACCACCTGTATGTAAAATTTTTGTTTAAAAAAGTACTCAGGAACCATTTAGAAGTAAATCTATCAAATAAAATTCAGGTCGATCCATTTAAAAATCGAAAGTTGACACCTCAATTTCTGTCTTTTGAACCACCCTGTATAAAAAAAATTCATGACTGAAACCGCATAATTAGACCATGTACCCTAGGATTTTTTATTTTTCAAAAACTCTTTCAGGGGCCGAGTAATTTGAGGTGTCCAAGTTTGGTGGGACACCCTGTATAAGCGTTTAAGTACGTAAGTAAAAGGTTTGGGAATTTCGAGAGTGAAAGTGAGTTTGGGGATTTCTGGAATGAGGTCGAGACTATTAATATCATAATTATGTTGACAGTAACCCCCGTCAATTTTTCTCACCAACCGCGCCTGATACTGAGTGCTACATTGAGATACTAGAATCTCAATGTAGTTGCTTCATATCTGGTCATCTCTTGGAATCGAAATCGCTATGGTACCCAAGAATTGGACGGTACATATCTATGTTCTGGAGATAGAAATATGTTCAGTTTTAGTCAAGTGGTTAAAGCGCTAGTCTGGTAATCCAGGAAGCGTAGGGATCCGTTGGTTCGAATCCCAGTCAGTGCATGAATTTGTCCTTATTAATTTGAGTTCGTGGCCACATAATAATAAGGCTCTGAGCGTTAGGTGCTAGAAAATGCTTGGAGCAGTAACCTCGCCTGGTGGTTACCACTAATAATAATAATAAATCATCTGTTTCACTTTTCATATTTTTTGTATACAGAAGACCCATACCAAGCCATTTCCATTTGGCTTCTAAGATACTAAAGAGTGTCATTATTTTTCTTATGTCCTGGGGATAAAAATATGTGCTGACTGTGTCTCTTCCTGGACCTCGGAATTGTTAGGTATGCAAGTTTTTTTTAAAAGTTATCATATTTGTGTTTATCACTTTCGAGATATCACAACTACTCAAACTCGCTTTACTAAAACTACGCTGAAACCGGGACATGAACCACCAACCTCCAGGTTACAAGTCCGCCGCCTTATCGATCAAACTACTGAGGTCGGTTAGGTATGTATTCGAGATGAGGGCTAACCATTTTATGTCAGGTCACTCAGGTAAAAGAGTCGGGTGTGTTATTATGGTTATTATTCTAGGGCTCCAAAAGTAATTGGAGCAGTTTCTCTTGTTCTTACAAGACACTCCATCTCACTCTACAATATTACAGCTAGAAGATAAAATGAGGATACTAATATATTGTGTCCTTGAAATTAAACGCTTCCTTCCGATAATAATAACAATACTCTTTAGTGGAAGGTATACTACGGCATACTACGGTATGGGCACCTACAACACAGACCATAAGCGTCTACAGTAGCTCCTGTTTCATGGCTACAAAAAAAGGCTGTGAAACACTCATCTCTAAAAAAAAAAAAAAAAAGGTACTTTCTAAGTATTACCTACTTTTTATACAGCTATCTCACACGGACACGGACCTATTATACCGAGTGAGAAATTATAAATAGCTGTTGAGTGAAGAATGTCGAGAGTTCATAGAGCTTAATCAAATACTGATTAAGCTATGTTGAGCCTCATAGGAGCCATAAGCCATTAATCTTTAACAACTACCTGCTGAGTCATCCAGGATCTGGAATCTGATGGTGAATGAACCAAGGACTCCGAACTAGAGAACTGACGGCTCCAACCGCGTGCTCACATAGATCAAAAGGGAAATGGAAGAGAATGCCGTAGGCATTAGCACCGCCCTTGATCAAGTTTTGTTTAATAATTTCAACTTTGTTTCTTGTAAATTGTATATACTATATTTGTAAATAAAACTTGATTGAATCTGTTTAATAATAATAAAAAAGGGCCCGAATTATGAAACAGGATTAAATTTAATCCAAGTGGACACTATCCTTTAACTCGGGCTATAATAATATAATTCCGTGTCCGTGAGTTAGGTATTGATACCTAAGTCACGGTTGTGAGAGGATTATATGGACGCCAGATTCATGTCTAGGCTCCTTTCATGTCCATTGATTCTATTTGGTTTGAACGTCTTGACTTGAGGTAGACAGGACGGGGGTTTTACCCTCCATTCGCGGGAATCGTACCAGCTACCCACATTAACCTCACCCAGCCTGGGTATGGCCGGAATTGCCAGCTCACATGTTCGGAGCGAACAGAATTTTGCGAAAAGTCTGCTCACCGGGAATCGAACTCAGGATCTTGGACTACGGGCAGTAGTCACAACCTTTACGCCACGGAGGCTGACTATCCTTAACACGGGCTATAGGTTGAAACTCGACCTGAGGGTGTGTCTATTGATTGTGACTATCATGATTATATCTGTGTTAAACACATTATTGAAATCACAGTTTCTCAATATTCAAAATCACATATCCAACAGGGGATTCGAACGCGGACCTCCAGTTTACACCACCTCTGAACCCAACTAGCTGAGGATCTTTGTTTAGATTTTTAAATGTCAGATTTTGAAAGTGTGATGGAAAGGGAGTCATTTTGTTTCTTAAAAGCAGATTGTTTTTGTAAGGGCTGATACTTGTTAAAAGTAGATTGTTTTTGCTTATGTAAGATCTGTTACCTACATGTTTGTTAAAATCAGATTGCTTACCTTAGGGCTGTAACTGAATTTTTAAAAGCAGTTTGTTTGTCTTCTACTCTGTTGCTTAGATCCGTTACCTTACACTCTGCCGCGCTGTCTCTTTCTTTTTATAGGCGTTCTTCACACCTCGGCCGAGGTGTTTGATTTTCGATAGCAAACCATCAACAGTCACTTTTGATAAATAGATACCGTTTTTTCTTTGTCAGCACATGATTATATGTACAATAGACTGTTCAACCCTCTCACATCAACACTATAAAGCATTATTCTTCCAAGATATAAAATTTTGCCTGTCAACAAGTCATTTTATTATTTTGGTATTTATGCTCTGATATTTTCAACTATGTATGCTTAGATGAAGTAGTCTGTAAGTTTAGTGTATCACATTCTCAATGTAAATAGACCTAGACAAGAGGTTAAATAATTTAATTTTATTAAATAAATAAAAAACAAATTGTATGAATATTTTTCAAGAGTGCTTTGCCCCCCCGTCCCATAATCATCCGTCCACTGGTAGTCAAGTGGTTAACGCGCTAGTCTGGTAATCCAGGTAGCGTAGGGATCTGTTGGTTCGAATCCCACCCAGTGCACGAATTTTTCCTCATTAATTTGAGTTTGTGACCACATAATAATAAGACTCTGAGGGTTAGGTGGTAGAAAATGCTTTGAGCATTGTAAAATATTTATCCTATAAATATTTTTAGACCTGTTTGACTGCTGGAGTAAAGGGACTTTTCAGTCTTACCTCGGCAGTATAAACAAGGTATATTCTATTCTATAACCTCGCCTGGTGGTTACCTTCACAAAAGAGTGATATTATTATTATTATTAATTATCTCTTGAGATATTCCCTCTGAAACCCGCCCGCATATAATACTCGGAGAGACCCTTATTGTTTATAACTGTGAGCGCGTGGGAGGGGTGTCAGGGGGGGGGGTGATTTTTATTGAACTGTGATTGATAGGAACCGGGAGGAGGGGGGGGGGTCGCCGCCAAGTGTCGAGCTAACCAGCCGTGCTGATTCTTGTGTCTTTCATCTTCATTGGAACCAATTAAAACTAGGAGGCACCACCGCTGTGTGGAGGGGGGGGGGGCCGTTGACGGGTGGGACCGATTGCAAATTTGTTTTTGAACGAGGGGAAAAAACGACGGAATCGCTTGATATCACCTTACTTACTTCAGAGGGAATATCACAAATTCTAGTAGTCACCGTGGCAGAGTGAGTTAGCGCGCTAGGCATTGCACACACGGTGACCTGGGTTCGATTCCCAGCGGAGGAGGATTTTTTCTGCTCTGTACTTGGATGTTCGGGGTCCACTCATACCTCGTGAGGAAAAATGAGTAGCTGCTTTGATGTGAAGCAGCGACCAGTGGCAGAATCATAGGCAAAAAAAATAATACAAGATATTGTAAATTAAAGTGGTAAATTCCTATGATTCTGCGCTACCCACTAAAGTTGTGACATAATAACACAAAGAAAAAGCATTATTATTATTATTATTAATATCACAAATTCTGTCCCGGTAGCTCAGTGGTCAAGGCGTCTGACTGGTAATTCAGAGTTCGCGGGTTCAAAACACAGGGACATGACAAGTTGGACCACATTAATACGTCTTGGGCTTAATACTGCTGGAATAATGGGACTCAGTCCTAATCGGCCAGTAAAAATAAGGCGATATTATTATTGTTATTAAAATCATTCAAATGGTGGATAAAATTCGTTTCTTGGGATAGGTGCCACAGGATAAAAAAAAGGGTCAATGCCAATTAAGCAGGGGAAAAGAAACACAATTTTTTAAAAATAATAATAATATTCTTACCGATGTGCATCAGATCTTTGCAAACACCCTGTGAATCGGTAAGTCATTTCCACCCCTGTCCTAAGTCCCCTCCCATCTGACAAACCGCCACCGGGTGTTCAACAACTATCATTACAGCGTCTTATTTACTGTCCTGATCTCTGACTTGTGCTTTAGATCATTTTATTCTTTCAAACTCCCCAAAGAGATCTTTGATTATTTCAGGGCTCTCGTAAATCACATCTCAGAATTTATTGTTTTTACTAGTGCAAATCTTGCAGCTGAACAGTTCTTTCAGTATGAACCCCAAGGATTTCTTATCAAGAACTGAACAAACCTCCGGGTCAGCAACCAATACTCTTGATCACTGAGCCACGGAGGTCGGCTTGGTACGAATTTGCAGCCTTTGACCATCTTGACCACTTCACCCACCAGGTCTCGACATAACAAAATGACCACCTTCGCATTGCATTCTAGCACAGTACCCCGATAATATCAAAGATCAATCTATTTCTATACTGTACTTCACGAAAGTGGGGACAACAAAGATTAACGAGATGAAATGAACAACCCTAGATCAATTAAGTAAATGTGATCTTTTTACTGATTAGGATATTAAGGATTTTTTTTTTTATTATTTATAATTAAATCTAAAATTAAAGCGATTTTATATATTATTTTGTTTAAATGGATGCGACATCCGTAAATTCTTAAAAAAAAAAAAAAAAAAAAAAAACAGAAATAATTTTATTTTAATTTAATACACAAATGGCCGTGACATATGAAATGAATGACCAGTCTGAAAGAAAAAATCTAATGAAAATGGAAAAATGATCATATATAGGCTTGAAGGATTTTTTTGTCTTTTATGTAATGTAAGAACTCTTTAACGTTACAAAAGTATTTTTTGCATAAGTTCTTTTCATAGAACACACATCATATGTTTTGACCGACCTCAGTATCTTGATCGATAAGTCCGCGGACTTGTAATCTGGAGGTCGGTAGTTGCCACCGACCTCCAGATTAAAAGTCCGCGGACTTATCGATCAAGATACTAAAGTTGTTTAACGAAGAAACATGTCCAATAAAAAAACGATGCTGGAGAAGCATAGTATGAATCTTTAGCCTAATGTAGCCGACCTCCGAGATCATTGATTGTAGACAATAATAGACAGAGAGAGGACAGAGCTTCAGAGTCCCACAACTTCTGTGAAAACCAGTATAGCGGGATGAAAGATTCCTGACAGAGGTCGGGCGGAAGTAGCGTGGGTGGCCCAGCCTAGACCCAGGATCTGATCCTGATCTGAAGATCCTGATCTATTCCTGAAGATTACACTGAAAAAAATTTATTGTAGGGCTTACTAAAACTTTAGTAAATTTCACAAGTCTTAGGGTTGATTTAGTGACAGCAAAACGTTTTGTTAAGATTACAAATCAAATTTCGTAAACTCTATTTAGTAAAGATAATGATATCTTTCGTTCATCCAACAAATTTATGTTTAGTTACTTTTACTAAACTCATCATTGTATTTTTGACAAGAAAAATTCCATTGTCTTTACTAAAGTATTTAGTAAGATCTCAAGCATGCATTCATAATGCTTACGAATCATCTTGTTATGTTTATTAAGGTTGTTTCTTTCAATTTGTTGAATTTACAATACTGTTTAGTAAAGTTTACAAAATACTTCATTAGTCCATTCAATCGACTCAGTATGGCTTATGATAGTGTTTTGTAATTTTAAACATAGTAATAGTTGATTTAACAACCAGACTTGTTATTGCTTACGCCAGGGATTGGTTAAATCTACTGAACTGTTTAGTAAGTTTAAGCAACCCATTTCGTTCACACTATTGACTCGTCTAGTAAACCTTACGAACAATACTAGTAAATTTTAATGATAGTTTCAGTAAACTTCACTGATAACCTCAGTAATCTTCACTGATAACCTCAGTAAACTTCACTGAAAATCATAGTGAACTTCAGAAACGCCTGAAATAAACTTTTACAACAATTTCAGTAACTAAGTTATTATGAGAAAATAATTCAAAATATAATTGAAATAATTTAAAAATATGCATGTATGCAACGCTTTTATTTAAAAATACAGATTAATTTGTTGAAAACATTTAAAATACATTAAGAGACATTTAAAATACATACAATTAAAGTTTTAAATGATGAAATACTTGCATTAAATAAATAAAAAAGAATCACCAACCACACAAATTCACACGACTCACTTACACAACACACTAAGTACACATCAACCACATTCACATAACAAACAAACATAGACTTAGACAACACATCAAATAACCAAAATCTCACACCACCTATCAACCAAATCCAGACTTACACAAAACACCCAATAACTAAACTTTCACAATACCTATGAACCCAAACCACACAAAACATCTACGAATAAACCCAAACATGACATTATTATAATATTAACTGTGTAAATATTAAAATTAACTGTGTATTTAGAAATTAACGTTCTCCAGTGGACGTTAATATTTAAATAAATAAATCAATTTGATTTTGAAAAAAAAAACAACTATACTATTTTAAAAAGATATGACGTAATAATCACAGGACCATCAATCAACATAAAACAACTGAATCTGAAATTGATTTCGGTATCTATTAATTGTTGTAGATCTTTTGTCTCTCTCGTCTCTCGACACACGTGTTTTAGCAAGAATTTTGTTCAATCTACAATTCTGTTTAGTAAATCTAATCAAAGAGTCTTGTAACCGTCATTGACTAGGGGTGATTAACAAAACTTTCGTTGGGACTACAAATGATTTTCATAACGACCGAGTTTTACAAAAAAGTTTAGTAAACTTAGCTAAACAAGTCTGTCAGAAATATGAAACCGTATGGTTCATTTAACAAACATGTTTTGTAATTTTAGATAAAATCTTGTTAAACCAACGAATACTGTTTTGTGTATTTTATCATATATAAATCTGGTAAGAGTAACGATTTTTGTTTGTTAATTATCAGACATGTACTAATCAGGTGGTATTTTTAACAGAATAATTTTATTAGATTTAACCAAACTTTTTGTAAATCTTACCAATATATTGGTAATAGATCCAGCAAAACAGAACTTGGTAAGCATAACTACTGTTCTGATTACGGTAATTGACACGTTAGTTGGTTTTACGATCAGACGATTTACAAGAATTGATTGATTATTCTTATGAACGCCCAAGTAAAATCTCAAATGACTATTAGTGGGATTAATCAATTTCTTGTTATTTTTAACGAAATTTTTGATTAAAAATCCTTTACAAAACTGTTTAGTAAAAACGAACCTAAAATTTTTTTCAGTGTATTAATGAGTGGCACACTTTGGATTATTGAGTCCGAATAGGCTCCCGCCCTATCCACGCTGGGTGAGGTTAATAATAATAATATCGCCTTATTTAATATCGTGGTCAGAAACTCAAATTAATGAGGAAAAATTCATGCACTGTGTGGGATTGGAACCAACGGATCCCTACGCTACCTGGATTACCAGACTAGCGCGTTAACCGCTTGACTACCAGTGCACAATCATTCAACCAGTTTCTCATTCCTTGCATTTGTCCGTTACATTCAGAGGAAATGCTTCTGGTTTCTCATTTTTGAAAAAAGATGTTAATCTAGTCTAGAACTTGATTACTGGAATGACAGGGATTTGAACCGAGACCTGTGATGCTCACCCTACCCGCTCTGTAATTACTCCTCCAGTATTCAGATGAGAGGGTCTCCTTTTTTACTTTCTTTATCCTATAATAAGGAAAGTATTGTATATCCCCCAAAAATACACTTCGTGTGCAAAAGACGCCAAGAAAATAACAATCCTTCTCAAATAGAATTACCTTGAAAATGATTGCCTAAAAAGGAACTGATATCAAATGAAGGCCAAGTTCTTGTAAACTGGATATTATCTGGCCACAAAAGAGTCTCAAGTACAGGAATTAAGCTGACAATTGGATATGATATTTCCCATTTTTCTGCTTTTTAACAACACTAAAATTTAACATTAAAAATCTTGGCAAGTTTGAAACATCAAAAAATTGCTTTGAACTTGCCAAGATTTTTAATGTTAAATTTTAGTGTTGTTAAAAAGCAAAAAAATGGGAAATATCATATCCAATTGTCAGCTTAATTCCTGTACTTGAGACTCTTTTGTGGCCAGATAATATCCAGTTTACAAGAACTTGGCCTTCATTTGATATCAGTTCCTTTTTAGGCAATCATTTTCAAGGTAATTCTATTTGAGAAGGATTGTTATTTTCTTGGCGTCTTTTGCACACGAAGTGTATTTTTGGGGGATATCAGGTATTTTTGGTTGGTTACATTGTTTCCCCTTTGCTAAATTCAACACATGAAATAAAGTAGAATTTATTTTTATGAAAATATTCATGGCTTTTTTTTCTATCTCACCATCTCTTTACTACGGCCCAATATTTCTAAAATATTAAGGTATTTCAACTTTTGATTTTTTGAGATTAGATCCTTTTTTATGAATAACTCTCAAACGCTTCAATCTGCTTCATTTTATCAGATTTCGGACATTTACTTTTGGTTAATACAACTTGTTTTAATTTTCATTTAACTTGCAATTGAATCAGTTATTTTGAAAAGGGTTTAAGTCACAAAAGGTAAACTTTTGGAAAACTAAAAAAAACTATTTATTTTGGAAAATATAAAACATGGCATATTTTTTTTCTTCGTGTAATGATTAATTAGGCTAAAAGACATTATGTAACTGACCTACAAACGTTAAAGTGTCATACTTTTCAAGTAAATTTTAGTTTTATAGGCTGGACTTATCTCCTTACTGAAATAAACACGAAAATAGGTAAATCCGTTAACCAAATATGCATATTATTTACCATTTTGGGTTTGGTCAACCACAAACCACATATTTTATGTCAATTCTGAGACAATTTAGGCTAGTATTTTAAGGATAAGGTAAAAAGAAAATCATCTTCAAATTTCAAGTATTAATAATAATAATAATGCTTTTTATTTGTGTTATTATGTCACAATTTTAGTGGGTAGCGCAGAATCATAAGACTTTACCACTTTAATTTACAAGATCTTGTATTATTTTTTTGCCTAAGATTCTGTTACTGGTCGCTGCTTCACATTAAAGCAGCTACTCATTTTTCCTCACGAGGTATGAGTGGACCCCGAAAATCCAAGTACAGAGCAGAAAAAATCATCCCCCGCTGGGAATCGAACCCAGGCAGAGCGCTAACTCGCTCTGCCACAGTGACTACTTATACTTACTAATGCTGCGAAGAGGTCTTGTGCTTCACCATAAATAAATCATACAATAACACAAATCATTGGCGCATTTAACTAAATAAACTGACCTTAAACTGAATCTCTATATATAAATGAGAAATATGGACGGGCTTTGTGGCTTTGTGTGCAGGAATTGTTTAGGCGAAACGGTAAGAGATAACGAAAAATTGATGAGAGACGACCCCAAGTAAAATTGCCGGAAAATACCAGGAAAACTTTCAAAAGTCCGAAATTCCAAACCGTCCTTGAGTTATGACCTTCCTCAAGTATTTCCTTGAGGAAGGGTCCGATTTTAAGACAGTCTTTGCCCTGGAACTTGAAATCTATCGCGAGGACCTATATTTTTTATAATTTAATAACACATTAGACAAAATTAGCTTTCATTTAATTCATTTTAGGCCACATTCTGACGTACCATTCTGGAGATATAAGCCAGAATGTTCGAAATTTCGACCTTTTTTTCAGACTTTTCACGTTTTTTAGCAGATACCAGCACGGAACTTAAAATTTGTCGCGAGGACCTATATTTTTTATTATTTAAAAACATGTTAGACAAAACTAGCTTTCATTTAATTCATATTAGGCTATATTCTGACGTACCGTTCTTGAGATAGAAGCCAGAATGTTCGAAATTTCGACCTTTTTTTCAGACGTTTCACGTTTTTTAGCAGATACCAGCACGGAACTTAAAATTTGTCGCGAGGACCTATATTTTTTATTATTTAAAAACATGTTAGACAAAACTAGCTTTCATTTAATTCATATTAGGCTATATTCTGACGTACCGTTCTTGAGATAGAAGCCAGAATGTTCGAAATTTCGAGCATTTTTTCAGACTTTTCAGGGTTTTTTACAGATTCCAGCACGGAACTTAAAAGTTATCGCGAGGACCTATATTTTTATTGTAAAAACTGTCTGAGAACATCACATGATTTTATTTGAGCCCTTTCTTGCCATATTCTGACAAACCATTCTCGAAATATGGGCCAGTTTGCTACATTATCAATATCCGCTATGATAGATTTGGCTCGGGATTTTGAAATTTACAGCGATGATGGTTGTGTGTGTGTGCGTGTGTGGGTGTGTGTGTGTGTGTGTTTGTGTGTGTGTGTGTGTGTGTGGGTGTGGTGTGTGATGCATGGGTGGTGTGTGTGTGATGTATGGGTGGTGTGTGTGTGATGTATGGGTGGTGTGTGTGTGATGGCTTGGCGAAGCGGGTGCAGCCCGCTAGTAAAAAAATAAACTGAACAAATCTGATGGTATCAACAAGTAGTGTCTTCACTATGAGTCATTTCGAAAAGGGATTTAGTCACGGACAAGATATTTGACTCGCTATAACTTCCTTATGACTGATCGGATTTGTGTCTTTCTCGATGTGTCATAACGATGCGTCTAGGTCCATAGAATCCATTTTCATAATAAAACAAATTTCGAAAAAATTGGACTTAAACACTTTTCAAAATAACTGATTCAATTATTTTCAAAGGGTTTTGATTGGAGCGATCAAAATTCAGGAGCTTAGAAATGATCTATTTTTGTTTATCTTATTTCATTTACATTGTATCCCAACTACCTGCATACCGAATAAAATAATTTGTTTATACCCAAAATAACGATATCCGAGGTTAATGTTTACTAACAAGCTTCTTTGAAACACTTAAGGATCATGCTGATAACAACATGACCCTCTATTTTTTTTTTTTTTATCTTTATTCGCACCCTAGTCCGAGTTCGAGAAAGAGAAAAATACCTTCATCTCGTCTACTATGCTCATTTTTCGTCACGAGGTATGAGTGAATGAGTGATTCGCACCCCGAACACCCAAGTACAGAGCATTTCAAATAAAAATTCTACCCAGTTAACGGAATATTATACATCTATTGTTTGATACAACACGTGCTGGACTGGTTTGACTGGTACAACAAAAGAAAAGAGTTTTATTTGTCTTTTTTGCAAGAAAGGTTCAATGTATTACGTAGGTACCCTTTGGTTAGTGTCTAGGTACCTGCATGTAAAGTCAAACCTATTTTTTCGAACCGTAACTTCTTACAAGATATAGGTGATTTTCTTGGAATTGTTTTTACAACTATACCCATTTAGGTATGTATGTGTATTATGTATTCTTTGTGTCATTATCAAATTCCCATTAAGGTTCTAGGTCAACACAAGAGATCAAGAGAACCGGAATCGCTTATGTGCACACAATAATATTGTAACCAAATTAACTATACATTTTTTGTCGATTCTGGGGTTTGAAAAGCCTTCCTGACTGGGTAGCGAGGATCTCACCTACTAAGAGTATAACATGAATTTTCTGTAAGTTGGCCAAATTGTTACACAACTCAAATTGATGAGTCACGGCTAGCAAGCCTGTGCAACATGTTATTATTATTTTTTTTTTTAAAGTGGGGTTTAACGTCGCTTTCAACTGCCATGGTCATATCACGACGGGGGTTTTACCCTCCATTCGCAGGAAACTCACAAACCTGCTACTCACATTGACCTCACCCAGCCTGAGTGGGGCCGGGAAAAGCCAGCGTCACGAGAATTAGAATTTGAATGGTCACCCATCCAAGTCTTAACCTCGCTGGATGTCGCTTAACTTCGGTGTTCTGAAGGGAACCGGTGTATTCAACATGCCATCGACGCTGGCTGCAACATGTTATTTGTAAATAAAACTTGATCAAACATGTTTAATAATAATAATAACATACTAAAACTAGAGATGACTTTTGCCACACCTAATTAGGTGCCATCGACAGCGCGTTGAATACATCAATTCTCGTAGGATCACCAATGTTAAGCAAAGTCTAGCGAAGTGAAGACTTTATGATGCTGACTATCTGGCCCAACCCATGCTGGGTGAGGTTAATGTGAGAAGCAGGTTTGTCAGTTTCCTGCTAATGGAGGGTAGTATCCCCGTCGTGATATGCAGTTGAAAGCGAAGTTAAATCCATATTAAAATTATTTTAATGGAGGACCTACCTAACTAGGTACCTACCTACTACCTACCTACAATTATTTTAGTTTTGTATCCTTATAATCCTTATAAAAAGCCTTATAATATCTTTAAGGTATTTCATTGAATAATTCACTCACCCACATCTTAAAAATTAAAAAAAACTAACTAGTCGAAAAATAGTAGGTACATCTATAATATCTAAGAACCTAATGAAGGTCGATGAAAGAAAGATATCACACCCTACAGTTCAGCAATTATTATTATTATTATTATTATTAAACAAGTTCAATCAAGTTTTATTTACAAAATAATGACATAGAATATATACATACATAGATAATAAAATTAAGAAAACAAAACTTGATCAAGGGCGGTGCTAATGCCAACGGCATTCTCTTCCGCACCACCCTTGATAAAAAAAAAGATAAAAGAGAGAAAAAAAAGCAATCAATCGATACCTTAATTTTATTTCATTTACGAGTGAGGGATCCCGATACTGTGAGCTCCGAAACTCGGAGAAGACACTCTAATCCAAAATATGTTGTGCGCTACCAATGACTTAAGGAGCTTGTAACTCAAAAACCGTAAATTTTTCGAAGATAGCTATTCTGACGAGGAATCATCTGCCAAAACTCAAGAATATGTCCTGAAAGTTTCAGCTCGATACAATATAGCCTTAATAGCGATTCATGTGATTACGTGAAGAGAGGTCGGTGAACGTCAAAAATCAACAAAAATGTTATAACTCATAAATGGTTATAATTATATAAAAATTACATAGAATTAAAAAAGCTGTAAATTAATCAAACCTTTAATATACTAAGTTTCAGCTTTCTATCATTTGCCACATTCGAGATATAGGCGATACCACCAAAGCGCCGCCGAGTGACCGCGGAAGTTTTTTTTTGTTAAAAACCTCGAGCTGCAAGCATTATGAACTCATAAACAAAATGGCATAGCAGAAACTTGAACCATATGCCCGTGGTAAGGCGAATGCGGAAAAAAAAAAAAAAAAAAAAATGAGACCAAAGTATGAATCTTTTACTAATATTAGGGGTGTTCGTAAAAGCGGTTAGGAGTATCAGAAAAATATAAAATAAAAAGTAGTATTCTTCTATTCGACGAGGAAAACACGAATATGAAGAAAAAAATATAAAAAGTTTTGTCTAAGTAGGTCAAAATTACAAAAGAAAATACATACAAACTCGGTTTAGCGTAAGTATAGCACGCTCGTTTTGTTTTTCTTGGCGTTGCAAAACTAGCGTTTTGCTTGATTCGTCGAAAATTTGACCTACCCAGATTTTCACATTTCTGGACGAATCGTAGGCTCAGGATACCAAAGAAGTTGTTTTCAGCCATTGGTCCGTGCATCTGTCTGTCTGTCCGTCCGTCTGTGAACAAGATATCTCGAGAACGGTGAGATCTAGAAACTTGAGATTTGGTATGAAAGTAGATCTTATATACCACACGAGGGTGCTGATTACGAATTTGGCACAGATTTTTAGCTGTCTGTTACGTTTGAGTCACCAGTGGCGGAATTCGACTTCTTTTGGAGGGATAAGGAAAGTCGTGTGATGTTTACATCCGACTTTTTTAATTTGGGTTTCACGTTGCGTTCAATTGCATGGGCACAATATATCAGGAGAGGGAGGGGCGCCTTGGTTGGTTGCATCAGGATATGGATTGAGATCACAGGAGTATATACAAAGGTATATGGTATGTAACTATGTATAGTTGTAGACACAAATGTACAAGTATACATATGTTTTAGGAGCACACGAAAGTGTAGAATATACATAGGAATATGGTATGTATACAGGAATACACAAATGTACAATTGTGCACACATTATATGTTCTGTTGTTGTTGTAGCCAGCTTGGCTACAGCTGGAAGGGGCAATGATGGTCTTCAGCCAACTTTATTTCAAAATTGGCTTGTCCTAAAGCACATATTTCTGTGTGCGATCAACCATCGTGAGGACTTTGACTTATTCTTTAAACAATTAAACCCATAGGAAACTGCAAACTAGCCTGGCTTGTAAGGGTTGGCTAGTCAGTTCTCTGTTTATAGTCCGCTAGCGAGACACTGGTCTTCTCCCTGTTTAAGATCCCCCAGCCAGACAATGTTTTGTTTGTCGACAGTGCCTGTATGGCGTTGCTTTTTGCTGACCTCAGTAGCTTGATTGATAAGGCGGCGAACTTGTACCAGGAGGTCGATGGGTCAAATCCCGAGTTAAACAAAAATATTTTGAAACACTTTTAGATGTCTAGGATTCAATTTTGGTTGACTTACTTTTCCCGACTTAAGTTTCATCTATTTCATAGACATTATCAACGGGGAAAAAACACCACCAAGTTCTAGTTCCCTTGATAATGTCTATGAAATAGACGAAACTTAAGTCGGGAAAAGTCAGTCATCTAAATTTGAATCCTAGTCATATAAAAGTGTTTCAAAATAGGTCACAAGTTTATTATAAATTTCCTTCTTTTGTACACTATCACATCTATTTTTTTTGTTTTTGTTTGTTGTTTTTTTTTTTTTTTTTTTTTTTTTTTTTATTGTTTCAAAATATTCACATTAGGATGTCTAATATAAACAGCATGTTCAAAGAATAAGCAAAAATTTAGTGATGAACACAAATTTAATATGATAACTATAACTAACTACATCATATGTTTAAGGATCGACCTCGGTAGGTTGATCGATAAGGCGACGGACTTGCAACCTGGAGGTCGGTGGTTCAAGTCCTGGTTTCAGCGTATGGATTTAGTAAAGCGAGTATGAGAAGTTGTGATATTACGAAAGAGATTAACACAAATATGAGAACGACAACAACATATGTTTAAGGATCACACGAAAGTGTATTACACATGTTGGTATTTTATGTTTGATACAGATTATATAGAGCAAGGGGTTCACAGGTTGCTCATTATTTTTTGGATTATTTTCTCTCTAAAACCCCGCCCCTTCTGTATCCGCTCTTCATTGTGTCAGGAGTGCTGTGTTCCTGACCTGGTCTCCTCAATATGAAATTATTATTATTATTTAATTTTTTATTAGATAATAAGGACATATGTACACTTGTACAGGACAAAATATTATTACAAAAATTAAGAAAAAAATGGAAATAATATATACAATTAAAAAGGGGAAAAAATAGATAAATATAGAAGTAGTTCTTGTGTCATGGCTACGAAATAGAAAAAGCTGTGTAACATTCACATTTTATACATAAAATAATAAAAATAAAATCAGGGTTTGCTCTGCATGAGATAGTGAGATACAGTAGATGAAGTGTTGGGTGGAAGAGATTGTCACAGGAAATAACCCCGCCCTTTAGTTAGGACACCAGTCTTATCTTCTTCTATATTTATTTACTTATATTTTTCATATACTATTTTATCATGTATTTTTTCTTAATTTTATACTGAAAATATTGTGCATGTCCTCCAAATAAAGATTGAGATAATAATAATAGATTCGCGCTAAAAGAACCTTCTACTGATTCAGGAGTATTCGATAATCCGCCACATTTTTTAACTTACCGATTATCTGTGACTCTCCACGCTGTGTGAATTATCGAACAATAAGAAAATCTAAAATCACGTCTTAAAGACAAGTAGGTACTAACAAGATTGTGTTGCATGTCTCGCCTCTGCAGCATGCTGCAAAATAGAGTATGCATCTGTATACCATGCTGCAATATAAAAAGAAAATCTGAAATCACGTCTTAAAGACAAGTAGGTACTAACATGATTGTGTTGCATGTCTCGCATCTGAAGCATGCTGTAAAATAGAGAAGCACAGTATGCACCTGTACCATGCTATTCATGATATTGCCAGCGTCGATGGCGCGTTGAATGCACATCGCAGGTTCTCGTAGGATCACCGAAATTAAGCAACGTTCAGCGAGGTGAAGGATTCGTAATGCTGACATTCCGGCCCAACTTGGGTGAGGTCAATGTGGGTAGCAGATTTGTGAGTTTCCTGCGAATGAAGGGTGACCTCCGTCGTGATATGACCATGCAGTTGAAAGCGACGTTAAACCCAGGTTAAAAAAGCTTATTACTTCCGAGAATTTTTTAATATTAGAAATCGGAAGTAGTATACCTATTGTGTTCGTTTTTGTAAAAAAAAAAATATTTTTTTGCTCCGATTTTTTTTTCCTTTTCGTCTGGGGTTGCTGCTGTTCCAGAGCTTATTCTTAGCACCGACCGCGCCTGGATGGTAGGATCAGAGAGGCCATCTCTGTCAAGGGAGACAAGCGTCACGAATTGCACATCACCGGACTGACCGATCGCCCAATACGTTATGATAAGTAGCCATTGTATTGTAATAGGTATATATTATGTTCTGATATTCATGTACATCTATTACAACTTCTCACTTTTATCTTTATACTGAACAGGGGAGGTGCTAAGGGACTGCTGAACTGCAGCACCCCCAGACGAAAAAGAAAGGATTTTCTCAAGTACTAGCTCGTACACAATGAAAATTATCACATTTCTAGAATAATTAATGTATAATTATTATGATTGGCACGGTAAACAAGCTCAAACTCTTTACATACTTAATAAGCGACTCTATAGATCCCATTTTAGTCTGGTTTACCTGGTAGCTAACCCAAAACATTTTCCCGATGGTCGCGCCTGATACAGAATATGATATGCATGAATCTCATGATAGGTGTTATGTATGAATCTTAGGTAATGTAATATGTAACTCCTATATGTACCAGGTGTCCAAGTTAAATAATAATAACACTCTTTAGTGGAAGGTAACCACCAGGCGAGTTTGTTGCTCAAAGCAATTTCTACCACCTAACCCTCAGAGTCTTATTATTATGTGGTTACAAACTCAAATGAATAAGGAAAAATTCATGCACTGGGTGGGATTCGAACCAACGGACCCCTACGCTACCTGGATAACCAGACTAGCGCGTTAACCACTTGACTACCAGTGAATTTATGAACGCGGCGTATCAGCTTCGGTTCCCAACAGAGATCAGATTAACCGAAAACAATTGCCCACGAATCGCTCAGTGGTTAAGCACCCGCTCGCCATGCGGAAGGTCCCGGGTTCGAAACCTCGCGCCGACAAAAATTTGTATATATTCAAAATTTGGTTACAATTGTTTGTAAGGGATACCTTCCGGTGCGCTCGTGTTGACCTAATTAGGAATATTGTGTCACATCTCGCCCATCAGAGGGGAGGTATACTACGAAATGGGCAGTTTCCAACACAGACCACAAGCGTCTACAGTAGCTCCTGTTTCATGGCTACGAAATAAAAAAGGCTGTGAAACGCTCAAAAAAAAAAAAAAAAAAAAAAAAAAAAAATGATAGCGACAGCCATTACCAAGACTCTCGACCCGAGTACGATAATTACACCTGAAGATTGGATTCTTGTGGTTGCACTGTGAACCTGGACGTTCAAGCCACTGCTGCCTGACTATATGGAAATTACACACGCCGGTAAATACAGGGGGATTCCACGATTTTTTGTCACTTTAAAAAAATTGATATTGGAGCAAATTTTTTTTTTTTAATCTACGGACGATACATTTATACTACACTGTTTCTAACTTATATTAATTATGACTAAATTAAAATTATAAAAAACTTAATGACTAACTTAAAATCTTAATGACTAAGAAAATGGTAAGCGGTGTGGGACAGTTGAAACGGAGATATAGGGATTTTGAAAGTGAAGAGTGTTTCTGGAACGGACTACAGGTCTCCCAACTCCACAACAACTTTTAGTTACACTCTTTAGACAAGAGAACCCATGTGGAAGCATTCTAGCCGCAAAACCATCATGGTATCTATTTCATAGAGCAACATGGAGCAGTTTTAGGTATACATATAATATCCATAGTACATACGTATTGTTAAGTATTCATAGAAGATTGGTAGTCAAGTGGTTCAAGTGCTAGTCTGGTAAACCAGGTAGCGTAGAGATCCGTTGGTTCGAATCCCACCCAGTGCATGAATTTTTCCTCATTCATTTGAGTTTGTGACCAGCACATAATAATAAGACTCTGAGGGTTAGGTGGTAGAAAATGCTTTGAACATTAAGCTCGCCTGCTGGTTACTCCACTAAAGAGTGTTATTATTATTATTCATAGAAGATATACAGAGAATAGAGAAAAACTGGTGATAAGAGAAAAGTTTATCGAAAAAAAAACTCACTTGGTGTTGAGAGCAATTTCGAAAACACAGTTCGATTCTTGTTTTCAGCACAATTCTTACGAAATTCCAGTACCAGATAACTCACGAATTCGACTGAATCACGAGCTATTAATGCACAATGCACATATACGAATACGACATGAAAAGAGATGACACATTATTAAAATACTGTTTCAAATTTAATACTTCCATGAAAGAATAAAAATAAGACATTATAAAAAAAAGATAATATACTCTTTGCTGTAATCCACCACATATTGAAAAGTACATTGGACTGCAGGAAATAATGAAGCCCAGAAGTCTAAGAGGCTTGCGTAAGCAAAAACTTTAGTAAAAATATTAAAATAATTAATGTGATTAACGAAATAATTTGGAGATAAAAAACACTTGCCTTTTTTTAATATTTTTTTTATTTTCAGATGGCCATTTCACCAGTTACGGCATCGTCAGTAAACTGAAAATGTGATTATTAATAAAACGACGAATCGTCGATCAGGATGACGATTTAACGACTGAAAGTGGCCGACCACTAGAAGCGCCAAGGCACGGTAGTGATCACTGATTACATATTTCATGTCTGATAATGATAAGTGATAAGAATAATGTATGTCATTAATGTCAATACAGCACAATATTGACACATTATCAGGCCAAGAACATTTACATCTGCGCAAACGAAGAATGTATTGTTATTTATTTTAGAGAGGGGGGTTGTATTCAATTAATGATCTGATCGGCATCAAAGTACAAAGTATTAAAAGTTTTAATCGGCATCAAAGTATTAAATGTAAACAGTTTCAACATTTATACATTATGGTAAACTGTTTACATACCAGGTCATGGAATGAATGAAGTTTTTTTATTTATTTATAAATAAATAAAACCTCTTTATAAAAAAAATACACTGCCTATTATTGACACAATACTTCCTCGTGAATGGTAATCCAGATTTTCAACTTTTATTATCGCTAGAATTAGAGATTTTTTACTGAATCACTTACATCTACAAAAGTTCTCAACCGATTCTCTTCAAATTTGTTTTAGGTATAATATAATATACCATATCATTGTAGAATACCGTTTTTTCTACATTCTAGATTCTACAAAAAAATTGTATCAGCAAGTCGTGGACCTTATTTTTTGACTTTTTTGATATGAAACGTTCAGGACGAGCCAACATTGAAATAAAGTTGGCTGGAGACCATCATTCCCCCCTCCAGCTTTAGTCAAGCTGGAAATCAATAACAACTATACTGTCAGTATATCTCAGCAAAAGTTACACTTCGTGTGGGAAAAAAAGGAGAACGCGGATGATTCCTAAAAAGAAGTGATATCATGTGAGTAATAAACGCCTAAGTTGGCTCTTCTTTCATTGCTGTAAAATGAATAAGCTTGTAAGACTCTTGTCATAAACATTAAAAAAAAAAATTAAGGCACACCGCATTCTACACTGTCAGCAGAAACTCTTATCTTCTACCGCTGAGTTGTAGAGACTACTAGATACTATAAATAGAGATAGATATAGTTTTATAGATAGAGATACTGTATACTTGGGAGCTCAGGCCAAACAATGCAGGCACAACAAGGAGTGTTGCTGAGTTGCAACATCTTGGTATCTTGGCGAGAGATCCGGTACAGTACGCCCAAACTGTTCGCCTGAGTTCTGAGTGTGACGGGAATATGTAAATGACTTTATGTGTATGAAGCATCTGTATGATGGGTTGTTTTTTTTTTTTTTTTTTTTTTTTTTTTTATTTTTTTAGTAGTGTTTTTAGTAAGGTACGTCTGGTATATATTTATTTTTAAACATTAGTAAAATTATTAAAACATGTAACAATATGAATGACTTACGTGTAATCTGTATGAGGACTGTCAAGTTGGAACTCTATCATAAACATATTTATGTTGTAGAAAACAATCAGAAATACTTGTGTATTTTTTTTATTTTTTTTTCTAAGTATAATTACATATTTTATTTATAAATAAAAACTGTGTTTGTAAAATAAAACTACAACTTAAGTTGTGAATATGTACACTACCGGTCAAAATAAAAAAAACTTATAATAATAATAACACTCTTTAGTGGAAGCTAACCACCAGGCGAGGTTAATGTTCAAAGCATTTTCTGCAACCTAACCCTCAAGTTTTATTATTATGTGGTCACAAACTCAAATCAACGAGGAAAAATTCGTGCACTGGGTAGAATTCGAACCAACGGATCATTACGCTCCCTGGATTACGAGACTAGCGCGTTAACCACTTGACTACCAGAGTGCATACTTACTTACTTACTCCCATGGCCACTCATACCCAAGTTGGTATTTTGCCTCGCCGATATATTGCCTTCCTTTGTTTCTGTCCATCGCATCATCAATTGTCATATTGCATATTCTAATATCTTGCATTAACTTGGTCACACCATCTCATTTTGGGTCTTCCTTTAGGTCTTTTTCCATCTGGTATGTTTTTTCACACATTGTTGACTGTTGATTCATCAGACTACCAGTGCATAATGAATATAATATTTAAAAAAAAAACAAATAAACAAGTTATAGCATGTCTCTTCTCCGCGGAACCAGATGCTGGAACTTCCTCTCTTGTGTATTCTCACAATTTGGGCTCCAATTAGGATTCCCAAGTTTACGTGTTTCTTGTTTTCTGGCAAGTTCAAAGTTCAGGCGGCAAAGTTCTTCAGCATAATATGCAAATGCTACCGCGCGGAAATAGAGCTGAATAAAGTTGTAAATTTATTATATTATTATTATAGTATGCTTCATTAGGTAGAACAAAAATATAAACAGTAAAATACAATGATATTATGAAAAAAATTAAATAGATTGAGCAAAGAAACAAGAACAAAAAAGAGAATGAAGCTAAAGCCCTACCTAAAGGGCGGGGTTATTGCCCGTGGCAATCTCTTCCACCCAACCCTATCTGGTTATCTGATAACACCACTCACACAACGGAGAGCACCGACGCCAGTGTGTCAATTGAATGTGAGAACTTTTCCCCCAATGCCAAAACAATCAACGCAACAATACTCATAGAACAACAGAATGTAAAAAGTGCATTGTTATAGTTATAAGTTATAATATAGTACAGTCACTGGTAGTCAAGTGGTTAACGCGTTAGTCTGGTAATCCAGGTAGCGTAAGGATCCGTTGGTTCGAATCCAACTCAGTGCATGAATTTTTCCTCATTAATTTGAGTTTGTGGCTACATAATAATAAGACTCTGAGGGTTAGGTGGTAGAAAATGCTTCGCCTGGTGGTTATCTTCCACTAAAGAGTGTTATTATAATACAGGGTGTCAAAGTTTCTAAGAGAAAAAATCAACCCCAGGAGACTTTCTAAGATTAAAATAAATATATTTTTTTATGCATACACACGCAATAGTATTATTGCATTTACGTGTATGATAAACACTTGCACCTTTTATAACACTGATATTTAGAAACACAACCATTTCAAGTGAGTAAAAAGTTGCTCTTAAAAATAGGTACTTTCTTGGGTTAGAAGCTGGTTTAATATAACTTACAGCTTAGGGCAAGAGCTTTGTATACTCCTATTTGTCCAATCAGAAATAAATAAAATTAAAATTACAAAAAAATTACACAAAATACTTAAAGAGAATTTAAATGAACGTATAGTTAAACATAGTAGATAAATAATAATATACATTATCATTATTTTTAACTCTGGACAAATTTATTTTTATCATTTTTTTTACAGTTACTCACACATGGTGACGATGTTTTTTTTTAAGTGACTATGTTACTCTAATGGGCTCGTGTTCCAACTTAATGCAGAATACTTCGGTGAAATACATTTTGTCGACAAATTAGCAAAGTGTGTCACTTTACGTGGGACTGAACAAACGTCTTTCTGATCAAACGACCTGAGAGTATCAACGATGGACATTAAATCAAATTACCATGGTTGTATGGGGAAACCTTTTCAATAATAAAAGCACATCGATGCCAATATATGAATAAAAACTGCCCGCATTGACCTGGCGGTGCAAACATTGACGACTTGTGCGGGATCCCATGGCAGGGTAACCCAATGACACGGATAAGTTTCTGATTTATTTCTTGAGTATTTTTTTTATCGTATTTAAAAAATAAACTTAGTGCAAGTAGTCACCGTGTCTTATAATGAGTCTTATTAAGTTTTTTTTTTTTTTAAGTTATCATATTTGTGTTAATCACTATCGTGATATCTTATTATTCCTCTTTAGAACTCATTTCCTTTGATTTTCGCAAACTAAGTTCTCTAACCTAGATTATAATGTGTATAGTAAGTAAATAGTCAACGGGGCAGAGTGAGTTAGCACGCTGAGCATTGCACACATGGTGACCTGGGTTCGAATCCAGAAGGTCAGGAATTTCTTGCTCTGTACTTGGATGTTCGGGGTCCACTCATACCTCGTGAGGAAAAATGAGTAGTTACTTGTATGAGTAACGACCAGTGGCGGTATTACCAGAGTAAAAAGAAATTAATGTAATAGAATTCGAAAAGTACAGGAGGCTCTTAGTAATGCTGCGCTACCCACAAAAATTGTGAAGAGGTCTTGTGCTTCACCACAAATAAAATCATACATACACTTTATTATTTATTTACGCTACTTGTGCGGGAGATCATGGCTGGGTAACCCAACGACACGGATAACTTTCTGATTTAGTTGTTGAGTATTTTTTATCATATTTGTGACTACTGCCCGCAGTCCAGAGATCCTGAGTTCGATCCCCGGTTGGAGCAGACTTTTCGAAGAAAATTCTGTTCCCTCCGAACATGTGAGGCTGGCATTTCCGACCCTACCCAGGCTGGGTGAGTTTAATGTGGGTAGCTGGTATACGATTCCCAGCGAATGGAGGGTAACACCCCCGTCCTGATCAGGACGTTAAAACCAAATAGAATCGTTGGCGTTACGAAGGGCATCCAGCCATAAAAAACGACTCCACCCTACCAACCTCAACCATGAGGTTGAATGATGCGGACCCCAATACAACATAAGCTAATATGGGAAAAAGGAAAGGGAGATATACATATTTAGAAAAAAAAACTTAGTGCAAGACTTTTATCATATTTGTCATACGAAACTCACAAACCAGCTACTCAAATTATAAACACACACAACCACACACACACGCACGCACACACATACACACACTCTCTCTCTCTCACACACACACACACACACTCTCTCTCTCTCTCTCTCTCTCTCTCTCTCTCTCACACACACACACACAAGGAGTGTGCAACAATTCCGGAAAGGATATGGCCGTCATCCATGCGAAAGGGCTTCACTTTCCTCTTTGACGTTTAGTTCCGGCCAGTGCTGGGAACCACCTCGGAGGAACTAGGGACTTCTGATTCTAGAACAAAAAAACTTGGAAGCTATAATTACAAGGGGAACACTAATATTAGTGGTATCCTCTCTACCTCTCATACCTACAGTTCTATTTATTTTTTGTACAAATCCATACATATCACTCTACGTATATGGAGTTCAAACCCGGGACTTTCCAGATGGAGCGAGTATCTTACCACTAAACTAACATGAGCTCAAATACGTATTTGATGTTACTTTACAATATTTAATTATTATTTCTAGTATTTAAAAAAAAGAAGAGTGTTTTCACAGCCTTTTTTTATTTCGTAGCCATGAAACAGGAGCTACTGTAGACGCTTGTGGTCTGTGTTGTAGCCTGTCCATCCCGTAGTATGCCTCCCCTCTGATGGGCGAGAAGTGACACAATACTTCCCATTTTAGGTGCTGGGTCAACACGAGCGCACCGGAAGATATCCCTTACAAACAACCGTAACCAAATTTTGAATATAAAATTTTGTCAGCGCGGAGGTTCGAACCTGCGACCTTCCGCATGGCAAGCGAGTGCTTGATGTTAAACTACAACATTTAATTATTATTTCTAGTATTTATGCCATTACACAACAGATGGAGATCTGGTCTGACTGTTAAGTTCTAATACAGAGACAGAGATGACCTGTAACATTTACACAGAGCTTGGGCATTACACAATCCTTTCCTTAAGATCTTCTGCTGTGATTACATGATGCAAAGATCATCGGATGATCTCTGAGTCGTTAGCAGCCCCGGGACTAAGCACGCTTTCAGACTAAACACAATTGTCTAAAAGTTATGTGTCTTCATAATAATTCAAGTAAGTTTTTTAAGTTAGTTAGCTAGGTTGTGTTAATTTTAATTTCTTGTTCTCAATATAGTGCTCTCAGAAATCAGTTCTTAGGCCTAAATATTAATAGCATAAGACAGGTTTTAGATGAAAAAATAATAAAAAAAGTTAAATTCCATTTGTAACTATGAATATTTGTATAAAAATAAATATTATTCTTCTTCTCCGTAAGTGGAGCACTGAAAGTTAAAGCATTCGTTTTACAAGAATAAATAATTAGGTTATATCATTTATTTTGTTACCATGAATTTCACCATTGTAGGTAATCCAGGAAACAAGAAAAAACAAATTAAACTCGGTTAGAATTTTCCGCTCCGGCCGGGATTCGAACCCGCAACCTTCGGATGCTCTTAACCACTGAGCCATGGAGGTCTGCTACTTTTAAAACCCGAAAACCTTGAAACTCACTCGAGTCTCGTCACTCGAGAGGGCGCGGGTTCAAGTACCGTCTGAGGCGGAAAACTCGGGCTGGCTCTCCACCACACTTCACCAGTCTCCCGCCAGAGGGCGTGCCAGTCATCACGTGGGCAGATTCCTCATTCCTCTGGCCTCCAGATATTTATATTGTATACAGGGTGTAAGAAAAGTATTTTTTTTTACACCTCAGAGCTCTGTGCCGGAACTGTTTAACACATTACTTCGGGGTAGCCATAATACCATTAGGGCATACTTTTTGAAAAGAAAAGAAAGTTGCTCAGGAGATTATGAAATGTCCGGAAATAAAATTTGAAATTGGAGCAAAAAAATATTTTTGACATTTTCATGTCTTTGCTCTGGCACATAACCAAAATTATGTAACGAAATTATGTAACGAAATATTAAATTATAAAAAGAGAGAAGAGAAAAAGTATGTGTCATGCGCACAATAACGAAATATTAAATTATAAAAAGAGAGAAGAGAAAAAGTATGTGTCATGCGCACAATACGAAATTTGGTCAGTTAAGTTTTAGACCTTGAATAGTAAAGATGAAAATGTCCCAATGGTTGCAGACTCGTATGCAAGCGTTTTTTTTACAAAAACCAACACAATACTTCCGATTTCTAATACTAGAAATTTCTCGGAGGTAATACTTATGCATCATAATAAGGGTTGGGTGGAAGAGATTGCCACAGGCAATAACCCCGCCCTTTAGGTAGAACATTAGCTTTATTCTCTTTTTTGTTCTTGTTTCTTTGTTCAATGTTTCGTATAATTCAGGGCGAAGTGTAGTCACTGTGGCAGAGCGAGTTAGCGCGCTAGGCATTGCACACATGGTGACCTGGGTTCGATTCCCAGCGGGGGAGGATTTTTTCTGCTCTGTACTTGGATGTTCGGGGTCCACTCATACCTCGTGAGGAAAAATGAGTAGTTACTTGTATGAGTAACGACCAGTGGCGGCATTAACAGAGTAAAAAGAAATTAATGTAATAGAATAATTCGAAATGTAAAGGAGGCTCTTAGTAATGCTGCGCTACCCACAAAAATTGTGAAGAGGCCTTGTGCTTCACCACAAAGAAATTCGTACAATACAATACAATAATTCAGGGCGAAGTTACTTGATCCCAAAATTGCTGGTCAAAGTTGAGCTTTTCATTGGGAATCAAATAAAAAGATGAAATATTTTACACATTAAATCGGTAGAATGCAAGCTATAGATGCAATAGAGACCGACCTCTGTAGCTTGATCGATAAGGCAGCGGACTTGTAACCTGGAGGTCGGTGGTTCAAGTCCCGGTTTCAGCATAGATTTAGTAAAGCGAGTTTGAGTAGTTGTGATATCGCGAAAGTGATTAACACAAATATGATAACTTTTTTTTTATGTAGCTTTAGTGTAACTACAATTTTATGTAACTTTATTAATTGTTAGAATGCAAGCTCGATGCAATAGGGACACCCTGTATATGTATATCTAGTAAGGTACTTATCATAGGAGACCCCAGTGATCTATGCAATAGTTCTTGTAGGATGCAAGAGAGTTGCTAATAGCTAATGACTAAATACTTCCTTCAGAGCACAGCGTGAGCTCAGTCGGTATGAAACCAGCCTGTCATACATAGAGAGTGCATTTCCATTTTAATAAGTCTAATCTGTATGCAATATTAATAATCCGCACTCTTAGATAGGAGAACAGCTATCGCCATTGGTCATATCTAAGCTTTAACCAAGCTTTGGTATAGTGTGGATACGATATGGATTTTCAAAGTACCTATAAATCAGCTTTTGCTTTGATATCAGAAAATGCTCTGAGGATCAACCACGCCTGGTGGTTACCTTCCACTAAAGCGTATTCTTCTTCTTCTTCCACTCACCTTTTCCCAATTTTATTTGGGGTCAGCGTTCCCTTCTCTAATTCTACCCCGCCTCAGCTTCCTGTCAAATGCTTCCTCTTGCCTCCAGCCTTTCTCTCTCATATCTTCCTCAACCTTGTCCCTCCATCTCAACTTTGGCCTCCCTCTCTCTCTCTTCCCTTCTATATCCATTCCCTCTACTTATTTACCCACGTTCCTCTCATCTCTCCTCTCAACATGCCCAAACCATCTCATTCTACTCTCTTGTATTTTCTTTCCCAATGAGTGTTATTGTTATTAATTTGGTTATGAACTATATTATCAGCTATCCTTTGTACCCTGTACACACAGTACTCTGTACACTTCAATTAGCTTATCACTGGCTCAATATCTCATAGAGGACTTCAAAAGGAAATTAAGTATACTTACTTACTTAATCATCCCGCGGCGCCTCAACAGATTGAAGCAAATTAACCTTAGCCTGTTTCCTGTCCACACTTCCACAGTTAATTTTTACTTTCCTTATCCTATAATAAGGCAAGTATTGTATTTTTTATCAAAATTTCAAGGACTTAAGACCAAGGCGAAATTAATGGACAAATTCTATATCACGAGTTATTGCTAAGCGTCGTTTTTCCCTATCTTACACAGTACGCAATTCGTGACTTAGCGCAGCCAAAGCGGTATTACAAAAACGTCTCTTAATTCCGCCCTAAATAAAGCATTTAAGTATCTACAAAAAATGTGTGCTTTCCGTAAATATCTTCTTATAATAATAATATAATAATATTAACATTCATTAGAGGAATATAACCACCAGGCGAGTTTAATGCTCTTATCATTATGTGATCACAAACTCAAATGAATGAGGAAAAATTCATGCATTGGGTGGGATTTGAACCAACGGATCCCTACGCTACCTGGGTTATCAGACTAGCTCGTTAACCACTTGACTACCAGAGTACGTAATTTTTCAAGCTGAAATAAAAGTTCTAAAATAGTTAACATCTCATTTTGTACGCAATGAATTCTCATTCTTTTTAACCGAATGGATCACCGATCTCGTTCATTCGATCGATAAAGCGGTGGAATAGAAATCAAGAGGTCGGTGGTTCGAGTCCCAGCAAAAATTTAGCAAAAGTTAATAAAAAATTTAGTCAAACGAGTTTGAGTAATTGTAATACCACGTTTGAAATTGACACAAATATGATAACTAACCGGATGAAGTTTCGCGACCACAAGGGTGACAAAGATATGATAACTTTAACCCGATGAAGTCCCGCGCGACCACAACGGGTTAATGTCAATGTGTGCGGTAGCCGCGATCAGTGTAATAAAATGCCGCCCGCCTATTCAATTTGTTTACTTTGCATTTTATATAGGACGGCTTATTGTACACTGGCGGCATTTCTTAACACAAAACAATTGATAAAACAATGATTGAAACAATAATAATCTCTATATATAAAACTGAAATCTGTGCGTGTCTGGCTGACTGTGTCCTCTTAATGATTGTCTGTTTGCAATACCACAGCCCAAACGGTAACAGATATTGAAATTTTCATGAGAGTTGACCATAATGGCAACAAAGTGCCGGGGATATTAGTAATACATAATAGACACTTATACTGCCCAATAAGTCCTAAATAATACTAATATCGCCTTATTAATACTACCCGAGTAGGACGCGTTGGTTTATGTCTCCGCGTTGGTTCGAACCCGGAACCTTCCGCATGGCAAACGAGTTACCACAGAGTTAAGACTTCACATGACCAGACTGAATGACTCCACAATTATTTACATAAATCATACTAGAAGATGTCAGAATTGTCAGGTTGGGTCATACATAGGATTCCACACAGCAGACTTGTGATTAAAATTCAGGTAATGTTCGTCCCAGGCTCCTTAGCACCAGGCGCGGCCGGTGCTAAGGAGCTGCGAAACTGCAGAACTCTCAGACGAAAAAGAAACAGGATCTTCTCAAGTCCTAGCTTGTACACAATTATTATTATTATTTAATTCTTTAATAATAGGACACAAGTAGTTACCGTGGCAGAGTGAGTTAGCGCGCTAGGCATTGCACGCACGGTGGGTGATCTGGGTTCAATCCCCAGCGGAACTGTTTTTTTTCTGCTCTGTACTTGAGTGTTCGGGGTCCACTCATACCTCGTGAGGAAAAATGAGTAGCTGCTTTAATGTGAGCAGCGACCAGTGGCAGAATTATAGACAAAAATAAGATATTGGGATAACATGAGAGATAATGAAAAGTCCTATAATTCTGAGCTACCCACTAATATTGTGATATAATAACACAAAGAAACACATTTATTTATTTATTTTTGTTTCGGCAAATAAAAATATTGTTTCTCTCTACTGAAAGAACGACTCAATAAATCCCATTTTAGTCTGATGTGGCAGCAACCCCAAAACATTTTCCCACCGTCCACACCTGGTCCTGACTTCATCAAGCATACACACACGAACAAGTGCTAAGAATAACGATTTGACATGTAAATTCTATAGTCTTGAGGAGGTTTAGATTGTTGTCTATTTGATATTGGTGTCCTTAAGTTTTAGCTATACATATGAGAGAAGACCAGTGTCCTTGCTAGAGGACTATAATAATAATAAATCTTTATTTTTCATATTTTTTTTATGTATACAGAGGACGCATCCTAAGCCATTTTCATTTGGCTTCTAAGATTATAAACATACTATAAACAGAGAACAGACTAGCCAACCCTTACAAGCCAGGCTAGCTTGAAGTTTTCTAAGTGTTTAATGGCTTATGAAGAAAAAGTCCAAGTTCTCAAGATGGTTGATAATATGTGGTTCAGAACGAGCCAAATTTAAAATAAAGTTGACTGGAAACCACCATTCCTCCCCCCAGCTGTAGCCAAGCTGGCAGCGAGAACAACAAAAACGTTTTTTAATTCCACGCTTAGACTTCCCAGGGTAACAAGAACTTACCACTTATCTACAATTCTACATAGATGAATAAAATATAGGTGAAAAAGGTGGTAATATGGAACACTTTTTTATATTTGCCTATCAAAACGTTTAAATAAACTTTATCAGACTTTTCACTTTGCCAAGAACTTAGAAAATGTTGTTTTCTTTATTATTGGAAAGTTTCAACACCATATCTATTAAACTTTCGGGTAAAAATTGATTTTACCAAAAATACTCTAAAAAAGACTGTTCCATATTACAACCCTGGTCCATATTACCGCCTTCTCCCCTATTAATGTTTACATACCATCAGATCATTTTTCACGCTAATCCACTGTGGAAACCATCTTACCTGTAACAAATAGAAATTAACAAAATAATTAGTACCAATGTCACAACTTTCACAACTCTCTGTGTAAGTATTATAAAGTTCATAATTAAATTTTAAGTATGTATGTACTTTAGACCCGAATTATGAAACAGGATAAGATTAACTAATCCTACACTGTCCCTTAACACGCCTTCAGGTGGAAGTTTAAATTTAACCAATCACAGCCCATTTATATCAGCAGTTAGTGATAGTGGCTTGGAATATTTTAATATGTAATCCTGTTTCATAATTCGGACCATATTAAAATCTTTTGGGATTTGTGTAGATTGTGGAGAAAGGATTTTAAATATTGTTTCAGTGTAAAAAAAAAATATTTTCGTTTTAAGAGCGCGCGATTAGCTCAGTGGTTAAGCACTCGCTTGCCATGCGGAAGGTCCCGGGTTCGATCCCCCGTGCCGACAAAAATTTGTATTCTTAATTTGGTTACAATTGTTTGTAAGGGATACCTTCCGGTGCGCTCGTGTTGACCCAGCACCTAATTGGGAAGTATTGTGTCACTTCTCGCCCATCAGAGGAGAGGCATACTACGGGATGGGCAGGCTACAACACAGACCACAAGCGTCTACAGTAGCTCCTGTTTCATGGCTACGAAATAAAAACGGCTGTGAAACACTCATCTTTAAAAAAAAAAAAAAAAAAAAAAAAAAAAAAAAAAAAAAAAAACGTCGCTTTCAACTGCATGGTCATATCACGAGGGTAACACCTTCCTTCGCAGGAAACTCACAAACCTGCTACCCACATAAATCTCACCCAGCCTGGGTTGGACCGGAATGTCGGCAACACGAGGTCTTCACCTCGCTGGACGTTACTTAACTTCCGTGATCCTACGAGAACCGGTGCATTCAACGCGCCATCGATGCTGGCGATACAATTAAATATACCGTTTAAAAGATTAATTAGACCAAAAACCGTTAACACATTTAAAAGTCTTCTCAATAAACTAAATACCAAATCAAAGGTTAAATCAAAACAGGTCCTCTTGTTAATTCTTAGTTATGGTCAATGTACTTGTACAAGTATAGCCTTTATAAGAATAGCCTATGCATTTTCTTCATAATAATAGGTATATTAGCAATGGGGGATAAAAATAAAATACCAACAGAGGGGGTGGTTGAATGGATCTTAAGGAAGAGCACCTTACAAACCTAACATATTATCAAATTCACCCCTCCAGGATTCTATCTATTGTATTGTATTGCAGCTTCTGTATTCAACCTGCTGAGAGATGGAATTTCCATGACCTTAAAATTCTTAGCAAACATAAGTTGAATTTTATTATAAAATTTTAACCGGAACAGGACGAACATATATTTACATGTTTGGGGCACATGATTTTTTTTAAGATGAGTGTTTCACAGCGTATATTATTTCGGAGCCATGAAACAGGAGCTACTGTAGACGCTTGTGGTCTGTGTTGTAGCATGACCATCCCGTAGTATGCCTCCCCTCTGATGGGCGAGAAGTGATGTACAATACTCTAGAATTCCATCGTCTATGATCTATCTTCCCGCTAATCCTCTTGCTTTGCCTGTGGTGTACCCCCATGACATATGCAAGAGAGAAAGAGAAAGAGAGTGAGAGAGAGAGAGAGAGTGAGAGAGAGAGAGAGAGAGAGAGAAAGAGAGAGAGAGAGAAAAAGGTAAGAGAGAGAGAAAGACATAAAAAAAGAGAGAGCAAAAAGAGAAAAAGAAGGTAGAGAGAGAGAGAGTATGAGAATTCAACCTTCAAGAGATCCCGCATTCTCTCTCTCTCTCTCTCCTCTCTCTATCTTCTAAACAAATTTCAGACTATCTTTCTCTCTCTCTCTATTAAAACTGATCTATACCCTAGAACTCTTACTTAAATCTGATCCCCCAATACACTGGTGTGCAACCACACGACTTTCCTTATCACTCAAAAAGAAATTGCACCACTGGTGACTCAACGGTAACAGTTAGCTCAAAAATTAATGTCAAGTTCGTTTTCGTCATCTTTCAAAAAGATTTTCATTCACAGGGTTGACTGTGTCAGTGTCCGAACAATTTCTAGAAACTCCACTTTAAGTCGTTCGAGAAAATATTCATTAAAGGGTTAATTGTGTCAGAGACATATTCCACTTGTACCCCTTTCAAGAAAGTGTTCATTAAGCACTCGCGGTTCGGAGGTTCGAACTTCGCGCCGACAAGAATTTGTATTCAAAATTTGGTTACAGTTGTTAGTAAGGGATACCTTCCGGGGCGCTCGTGTTGACCCAGCACCTAAATGGGAAGTATTGTGTCACTTCTCGCCCATCAGAGAGGAGGCATACTACGGGATGGGCAGGCTACAACACAGACCACAAGCGTCTACAGTAGCTCCTGTTTCATGGCTACGAAATAAAAAAGGTTGTGAAACACTCATAAAAAAAAAAAAAAAATACAATGGTTAATTGTCTTCTGTTAATTCCATTTCTTTCAAAGAAATGTTCACTAAAGGGTTAATAGTGTCAGTGACATACAATCTGGGTCTTTTGGTCTCAACCCCCTTTGTCTTCTGGATGAGAGAGACTCCACAGCGCCTTATCCAGGCTCTCCCCTGGTGTGGGAATATTTTGGAAATCCCAAGAACCACATGTTTGTTTACAATATTGGGGACACGATGGTCGGGGCTGTTGTTTTGTTGATAGACTGTGAGGGTCATAATGATGCTGGCTGTTATTATTACTATTATAATAATTTTAATAATAATAACAACAACACTCTCTGGTGGAAGTTTACCACCAGGCGCGGTTAATGCTCAAACCATTTTCTACCACCTAATAACTCTCAAAGTGGTCACAAACTCAAATTAATGAGGAAAAATTCATGCACTGGGTGGGATTCGAAACAACGGGTCAATACGCTACCTGGATTACCAGACTAGCGCGTTTTTTTGGCATTGGTAGGCAAGGCCATATACAATATTTACAGTATAGGTAAAATAGTTTGAACAATAAATAAATTGTTAAAGAAGAAAAAAATACTAATATCCTAACTAAATGTGATTTTTTTGGTGATTCCTTGACTTTCCTTACTATAGGATAAGAAATGTAAGATAAGATAAAAGCTAGTTATTTGAGTTATTATGTCACAATTATTAGTGGGCAGCATCGACATTACAAAAACTAATGCTTATGCATCATATCTCCAACCAACTATCATATATTCCAATATCAATCTCGTAATGCCGCCACTGGTCGTTGCCCACTCTACAACTACCCCAAATTGTCCTCACGAGGCTAGAGTAGGCCCCGACATCCGAAGTACAGAACGGAAAAAATCCGACCCCGCCGGAATTCGAAAGGTAAAACGTACCAAAGCAAAACTCACAAATTTCAACAACAACAAATCACAACTATAATCTAGATAGGGAAGCTTTAAGGGTTGGGTGGAAGAGATTGCCATAGGCAATAACCGCGCCCTTCAGTTAGGACATATGTATATTTTTTTTTTTTTTTTTTTTTCTTGTTTATGTTATTAATATTGTCAATTTTTATATTTAATTTTTACCATTATTTGTCTGTATATATGTTCTACTAATAAAGAGTTTCTAAATAAATAAAATAAATAAATAAACTCACTAATTTCAAAACTATGGAATCTGAAATTCTTATCCCAAATCGCTCTTACAAGATACAAAAAATCTCAACCGTCGTCAAGATGGCAGCTGATAGGAGGTCTTCGGATTTCGGAGGCCCCAGGTCTCCAGATGTGCCAGAGAGTTTGGGTCCAGGATCCCACGCTACACACAGCCACCTGATGCACACACACACGAGGGGGACCCATGGACCCAACCAACCAGCGCTAGGCCCTCTCTGGAATCTACCTGCTAACAAACCCGACCCGGGTCTACACACGAAATTTTTTTTTTAATGATCCCACGCGAAAAGAATAATAATGAACTACGTCGAAGCAGATACAACGAATTTATAACAATGTTAAAAAATAATATTTTGCAGTTTTTACAATGTTCAAAAATAATAAGTAGATAAACCGACCTCAGTAGCTTTTCGATAAGGCGACGGACTTGTAACCTGGAGGTCGGTGGTTCAAGTCCCGGTTTCAGCGTATATAGATTTAGTAAGCGAGTTTGAGTAGTTGTGATATCACGAAAGTGATTAACACATATGTATGATAACTTTTTTTTAATAAGTAAGGTATTGGTACACATAATTTAACAATAATATTTAATATTATTTTACTTCCGAGAATATCTACAATTTTTACAATAATACTGATAACACTCGTTAGTGGAAGGTAAACACCAGGCGAGGTTAATGCTCAAAGCATTTTCTACCACCTAACCCTCAGCGTCTCATTATCATGTGGTCACTAACTCAAATTGATGGAAAAATTCATGCACTGGGTGGGATTCGAACCAACGGATCCCTACGCTACTTGGATTACCAGACTAGCGCGTTAACCACTTGACTACTAGATCCTAACATCCGCTCTAGGCTGCACGGTATATTTGTTAAGTGATTATAAATTTATATATAACTTATATATAACTTATATATGTATGTATATAAAAGATATATAAATTAAAGTATAAAGCTTGTTGGAACGAAATTGATTTCCCATGGTTCCTTCGGTAATCGGACTAATCAGTGAATAAGGTTTAATTCTCAACTTGGTAAGTTATTCTTCCATTTCTACATAGTGTTTTATTTTTATTTATGCATTCACACGCAATAATACTATTGCATTTACGTGTTCTTAACATTGTAATTGCCGTATTCAGTTCATGTAATTGCAAACACATTTGAACATCATTAACAGAAGAAAGAAAGGGGAAAAAAACAGCAAATTATATTCTCATCTCTCTGATTAAACATGGCAGTTATAATTAATGCGGCGATATGTAGAAACAATCGTGTCTATCTCGGGAAGCTTCGAGTGTTTTCGTGATGATTTAATAAGACAAATCGTGAGTCCATCTTATTACTTCCGAGAAATTTCTAATATTAGAATCCGAAGTATTGTGTTCGTTTTTGTAAAAATAATAATATTTTTTTTGCTCCGATTTCATTTTTTTTCTTCATATTTCTGTTTCAACACCTCCTGAGCAACTTTGGTATTGTGTCTATCTGTCTGTCGGTCTATTAAGTATACATTCTATACCATATAAAAGAAATTTGAAGAGAAAATTGGAGAAGAAGTTTTGGAGATACAAGTAGTGATTTAGTATAAAATCTCAAAATTGCCAAGTGTACGAGTATACAATGCGAACCAACGAGGAAGTATTGTGTCCATAATTGGCAGTGTATTTTTATTTTTTTAGCAATCTCACGATTAGTACTGCCCAGAATGAATGGTTGCATTCAACTCAATACATGCAATGGTGCACTGGTAGTCAAGTGGTTAACGCGCTAGTCTGGTAATCCAGGTAGCGTAGGAATCCGTTGGTTCGAATCCCACCCAGTGCATGAATTTTTCCTCATTTATTTGAGTTTGTGACCACATAATAATAAGACTCTGAGGGCTAGGTGCTAGAAAATGCTTTTCCTACGGATTCCTACGTTGGTTCGAATCCCACCCAGTACAATGTATATTTAATGCTAAAATATAAAAGAAAATACATACATATATAGGCTTTATAGCTCAATACGTCATAATAATATAGACTCTAATAAAGAGTGGCGCTTCTAGTGATAGAGTGTGAGAGCAGTCAGTATGATGTATTTATTGTAGTATCATCAATTAATAGTCCAGGCCCTAGTATAGTATGGGATCCAGTCAGAAATAATGAAAACGTTTTGAGTATCCTATCATTCATAAGTTTTCACAATAATACTTTTTAGAGAAAGGTAACAACCAGGCGAGGTTAATCCTCAAACCCTTTTCTACCACCTAACCCTCAGAGTCTTATTATTATGTGGTCACAAACTCAAATAAATGAGGAAAAATTCATGCACTGCGTGGGATTCGAATCAACGGATCCCTACGCTACCTGGATGACCAGACTAGCGCGTTAGCCTCTTGACTACCAGTTTTGTACCTAGTGAGAAAAAAAATCTGGTGTAAACAGACTTTACTTATCTTATTAAGAATGGGAACAGGACTAAAAGCCACTGGTGACTCAAAGTAACAGTTAGCTAAAAATCAATGTCAAATTTGTAATCTTTAGTTAGTGTGTATAATTGTTTATATGTATTTATCAATTTTTTCAATTTATCCTTTATATTGTTTCCATTTTTACATTTTTTTTGTAATTATCATTTGTACTGTACATAATATGTCAGTTGTCTAATAAATAATTTAGTAATAATAACAAACCGACCTCAGTAGCTTAATCAATAAGGCGGTGGACTTGTAACCTGGAGGTCGGTGGTTCAAATCCCGGATTCAGCGTACATTTAGTAAAGCGAGTTCGAGTAGTCGTGATATCACGAAGGTGATTGAAACAGTATCAGTATCAGTATATACAGAATAGTGAGAAGTTGTACTAGATGCACATGAATATCAGAACATACCTGGACAGCTGTTTCGAGCTTCTTTGCTCTCATCAGCAGGTAATAGTTCTGAATATCCGTGCCATCAACTAACCTCTCTATTTTAATCAGTATATACAGAATAGTGAGAAGTTGTACTAGAACTTATTTATATATTTATATAAGTTAAGTTATCATATTTGTGTTGATCACTTTCGTGATATCACAACTACTCAAACTCGCTTTACTAAATCTACGCTGAAACCGGCACTTGAACCACCGACCTCCAGGTTTAAAGTCCGCTGCCTTATCGATCAAGCTACTGAGGTCGGTTAACTTATTTATATATTTTTTCCTCTTCTTGTTTCCATTTTTTTCATTTATTTGCTACTAGCGGGTTACACCCGCCGCTTCGCCAGCCCATCAAACACACACAACGCACACACACCACCACACACCCACAACCAACACACACACCACACACGCACACACCCACACACCACACACACACACATACCACACACCACACACACACACACACAAACACACACAACCACACCACACACACACACCACCACACACACACAGCACACACACACACACACACACACACACACACACACACACACACACCACACACACACACCACACACACACACACACATCACACACACACACACACACACCACACACACACACACACACCATACACACACCCACACCACACCACACACCACACACACACACAACCACACACACACACACAAAATGTCATTTAGGTTTGAAAAAAAACCTGAATATTTTTGTCGCCCATCTATTTTCTGGCCTTCCCCGGCGTAGCTCAAGAATGGCTCATCAGAATTTCGCGATCAATATGTCAAATGAAAGCCTAAACCCTTGCCTAAAACTTTCTCGCTCTGAGTTGATAGTTGATAGGTCGTCACTTCAAATTTCGAGAAAAAATGTCATTTAGGTCAAAAAACGTGAATATTTTACATGTTACCCATCCATTTTTTTACCTTACCCGGCGTAGCTCAAGAACGGCTCATCAGAAATTCGCGATCGATATGTCAATTGAAAGCTCAAGCCCTTGCCTAAAACTTTCTCGCTTTGAGTTGATAGGTCGTCGCGACAAATTTCGAGAAAAAATGTCATTTATGTCAAAAAACGTGCATTTTTTTTTGCGTCACCCATCCATTTTTATCCTTACTCATTGTAGCTTAACCTCAGGGACATATAATCTAGCCTAGAAGAATTTCCTGATCCAAGCGGACCTATGTGCAAAATTTCATTTTTCTCGGTCAAACGGTGTGGATTTGTATAAAGAACATACATACACACATACATGATGATTTAGGTAGTCATCGTATCCGATGTTTCCATGTCCTCTATCACCACTCTGCATGTCGCATTTCTCTCATGACTGATGCGCCCCGCCTTGGTTTTGCATACTCGTTGACATGCTCTGCATTGAAGGGATTGGTTTTGGTTTGGTTGGTGTGGTGTTTGTTGGTCTGAAGATTGCTGGGATGTTTGTTGTGGGTTTTGTGTTCTTTCTGTTTGGGTTGATGAATGAGGTATTATTTTGATAGGTTGGCGGGATGGTGCTTGGTACAGAATCGGATGTTTGTTTCTCATATGGCTTTGGTATCCAGATTTGGACTTGTACGTAGTGTCGCAGATTGAGCAAGTATTAATGTTTTGTTCTGGTACAACTGGAAGGGTGTTATTTTCGTGTTTTTGTGTGATATGAGAAAGAACATATCTTCTTCCATGTCTACCTTCTCTTGAGAAATGACAGAGAGGGCATTGCCAAGTACATTTTTCTTCTTCTTCGTGTCGTTTTGTTCTATCGGCTTCTTTTTGTACAATTACTTTTTCTTGTAGGTTTTGGATCTTATGGATTGTGTTGTTTCTCCATTCGTTTCTATTTGAAGCAAGGTCTCTCCAATTTGTAATATTAATGTTCAATTTCTTCATATCCTCTTTTAATATATCCATCCATCTACATCTTGGTTTTTGTTGAAGTCTTTTTCCTGTAGTTAATTCTGAGAATGCTATTTCAAGTGGTGTTCTACCTGTCTCCATGCGACTAATATGTCCCGCCCATCGAAGTCTACGAGTACGTATCAAGTTATCAACAGAGAGGATGTTTGCTTTTCTTAGTATCTCTTCATTTGGGATGAAATCTTTCCATGTGATCTTTAGTATGGTTTTGAGGCATCTTATATGAAAGTTGTTCAGTTTCTTTGTATGTTCTTCAAGTATTGTCCAACATTCTGAGGAATAAAGTAGTGTACTCAGAACAGTAGTTTCATATATTTTCAGTTTGGTTTTTAAGCTTATATTATGTGGTTTCCAAACTCGTGGGTAAAGATTTCTGAATGTATTGCTTGCTGCATTTATTCTATTATTGATTTCTGCATTTATGGTTCCATTGTTAGATATTATGCTGCCCAAGTATTTGAAGCATGTTGTTATTTTAAGTTCTTTGTTATTTATGTGAATTGGTATACTTTGACAGTTTATGAACATTGTTTCTGTTTTATTCTCGTTTATATTAAGTCCTAGCTTTTTAAATTCTTCATCAATAATATTTAGTGCTTCTTTTAGGTGGGCCGGACTTTTAGTAATTATGGCGCAGTCATCTGCGAACATGAGATCTACAATCTTCTTTATTTCTGTTTTAGATGTAGCTTTTAAATTCCTTCTATTGAAAAGATTTGTGTCTGTTCTAAATGTGTACTCTATTCCATTTATATTGTGATTATGTACATTTGTCATAGCTACTTGGATGTATAGTAAAAAGAGGAGAGGGGCGAGAACACATCCTTGTTTGACGCCTGTTTGGACGCTAAAGGATGGGGCCGTAGTGCCTTCTATCCTGACAGTTGACAGCGTGTCTTTGTACATACATTTGAGGATCTTCAATATGTTCGGTGGGCAATTTGCTTTTTCTAGTATGTGGAAGAGTGTTTTTCGATCTACACAATCAAAAGCTTTAGTGATGTCTATAAATCCAATACTTAATTCTGTGTTTTGTTCTATAGCTTTTTCAATTACTTGTCTGGTAGTGAAGATCATGTCGATAGTGGAACGACCATATCTGAATCCGCATTGTGTGTCACTGAGTATTGTGTTTATAAATGGGAACAATCTGTTGTATAGTATACGAGATAATATTTTGCTCGGCACTGAGAGGAGCGAAATACCTCTGTAATTTTCGCATTTATTTTTTGATCCTTTTTTGTGTATGGGAATGATGATTGATTTCTTCCATTCAGCGGGTATTTGTTGCTGGGCCCAGATTTCTTTAAATAGTGTTTCTAGGATGTCTATCACGGTTTCATCTCCTGCTTTCAGCATTTCACTGGTGATGTTGTCTTGTCCTGCCGATTTGTTGTTTTTCATCTGGTTGATTGCTTGTTCTATTTCAAGTCTGTTTGGCGGATCATCAGTTGGTATGTTTTGATCTATATTTAATGTAATGGATGGATTTTCAATGTCGGTTGGTTGGTTATAAAGATCATCAAAATATTTTTTCCACATTTGTAGACGCTCGTCACTGTCGTATATTTTTTCTCCTATCTCTGTTTCAAGTATGTTTGGAGGTTTCCTTATTGGGCCAACTAATTCCTTTATGCATCTATAGAGGTTGTGCATATCATTTTTCTTATTTAGATCCTCTAGTTCTTTGGATTTCTGATTCCACCATTCTTCTTGTACACATCGAACTTCTTTTTGGACTATACTTCTGATCTTTTGGTAGTTTCTTCTATTTTTAGTTGTAGGTAATGATATATACTTTTCGTGCGCTTTTCTTTTCTTTTTAAGTAGTTCTTCAATCTTAATATCAGATTCGTCAAACCAATCTCTTTGAAGCTTATGTTTAAGGGGAATTGTTTTCTCTGCTGATTTAATGAGAGCACTTTTTACTGAGTTCCATATGGATTCTACATTTTCACTGTTCATTCTAATTTCTTTTTCCAGTTGTACTTTAAATTTGGCTTTTATGTTTTCATTTTTCAGGGCTTGACTGTTGAAAATTGTGGTTTTGGCTTTCTTCTCCATTTTAAAAATTGGTGGTGTTAGTTTGATAGTAGCTCTTACAAGGAAGTGGTCCGTATCACATTGTGGGCCACGCATTGCTCTGCATCTAAGTATGTTTGTAGCCTTTTGATGTCGTGTTATGATGTAGTCTATCATGTGCCATTTTTTGGAGCGAGGGTGTTTCCATGTTGCCTTATATTTGTCTTTTTGTTGGAAGAAGGTATTTATGATACTCAAGTTTTCAAGGGCACAGAGTTGTAGTAAGCGTAGTCCATTTTCGTTTGTTTCTCCTATACCGTGTTTACCTATGACGTTCCTCCATTGGGTGTAATCTCTTCCTACTCTAGCATTGAAGTCTCCGGCTAGGATGATGTTGTGATTGCGTGGTATTGCTTTGATACAATCGCCCAGTGTGTTGTAGAACTCGTCTTTTTCATTTTCATTACTAATATTCGTTGGTGCATAACAGTTAATGAACATTGTTTTTGATTGGTTTTCTACTATTGTTAGGTACATTAATCGTTTGTTTATGTATGTAGGGCTTGACACTATGCCTTTTTTAATGAGATTTGTACGTACACAAATTGCAACCCCATGTTGATTGCTTTCATCTTCAGAACCACACCAGTAGTAAGTGTATCCTACTTTCTTTTCTTCAAGAGATCCTATTCCCTTCAAATGAGTCTCTTGAAAGGCGGCGACGTCTATGTTGTATTCTTGTAATTCCCTTGCAATAATAGCTGAACGCCTTGATATTGTAAGGCTATCCTTTTTCTTTGAATCCTGCAAAGTTCTAATATTCCAGGTTGCTATTTTCAGTTGTGTAAATTTTTTATTTGTATGCTTCTTTTTTATTTTGTTTTTATCTTCAGTCGGGTATTTGCCCCTCCCAGAACCGATGGGGCAGCCAGCTGGAGCTGGACGAGATTGGGTACTCGCCTGGGATAGTATACCATTGGAAATTGTACTCGACATTTTGATAAGTGAAAAAGAGGGGTTTTTATAGCAATGACTTTATTAAAGAAAAACTGGCTTGCTCACCAGTCTCACTGTCAGTCTCTTCTTTCCTTGGTGATCCCTGCAGTTGTAACTGGAAGGGGTCAGGGAAGAGAGACTCGGTTTGGAGTAAAGTGTCCTTCTCTTAGCCTTTGAGTATCCAAACTCTTACTACAAGGCAGTAGCTGGTTTTGATGTCGCAGTTCTGTAACCATTAAAGCTGTTTCAGCCATGCCTCCAGATCCCTCACACCACGCCGTACCAAGGTCCATCCTCTCCGTCGTGATGAGATACTGTCGAGACTGCTGCCTCCCAGACAGGAATGTTTATCGGCCTCCCGGCCTAGATCCATACTGTTCTGCTAGTTAACAGGGCCACCTCAAGTAGGATGTAGTTCTTCACTTACGCAGTACGGTCTTGACTAGAGAGAGGCTAATGCTTAAATTTAAGCTGTATGGCGCATCATCTAGCCCTAAGTTTTTGTGAGAACCAGTGCACAGTCAACCTGACACAAAGGTACTATCTCTACAAAGACTCTCAGCCCCACACACATACATACATACATACATACACACATACATACATACACACATACAGACAGCTTTCTTTTATAGATATAGATTGTTTTTTGTACTATACATATGTATGTCTATTGACTAATAAATAATTTAATAATAATAGTAATAATAGGAGTAAGGACATAGTTGGGAGCATGCGGTGACGCAGATATTTACAACTCGGGGTCCTTAAATAGGAGCACAAGGCGCTCGGGAATGCCTTATCAAGATCAAAAGGTTAACAGTCAGTGGGTCCTCTAACATAACTACAGCGTGACTCATCATCCAGTTATCTATGAACGTCAGGAAAGAGACAGCGACACTAATAATAACACTCTTATGTGGAAGGTAACCACCAGGATAAGGAGCTGGAGTCTCTCTCATCCAGAAGACACAAAGGGGGTTGTTGAGACCAGAAGATTGTATGTCACTGACACTGTTAACCCTTTAGTGAACATTTCTTTAATAATAATATAATATAATAATAATACTCTTTAGTGGAAGGTAACCACCAGGGTAGGTTAATGCTCAAACCATTTTCTACCACCTAACCCATAGCCATAGAGTCTTATAATTATGTGGTCACAAACTCAAATGAATGAGGAAAAATTCATGCACTGGGTGAGATTCGAACCAATGGATTCCTACGCTACCTGGATTACCAGACCAGCGCGTTAACCACTTGACTATGAGTGACACTACGCTTTCTATGAGCGCTTTCTAACTCTAGTGAGGTCTGTGGATTGTGGGATGTATCAAATAGAGGTGTTCCATCTGGATCTGGAATACTGAATCCATCTGGAATACTGATAACCTTTAACTTTAGCCTATACAGTCCACTGATCGTATCTCGAAAACATCGCGATATTTTTTTTTTTAATAGACTTTTTGATTAGGACGAGACAAAGAAGAATGCCAGACCATTTTTGAATTATGTAGCATTGACTCAATTCTTCCTCATTATATCAGTCTTTAGTTCGTGATTTATTGTAAAGATTTCATCTTAATTAACGAAGGAAATGAAATTGGTTATCTTCAGTGTTTTGAGTTCTTAAAAGTCTGGAAACATAGATGAATAAATGAATGGATAGTGTATTGAGATAAATCTGAAAATGAATGATTTTGACCTCAGTGATGGGGCTCTTATAATGCTGAGGATCTTTATAATAGAATTGTCCTGATAGTCAGTCCACTGAATTTTTTTAGTTTTTGAGTCCTTAAAATGAAGTTTTATAATGGATTTTATATATCAAGTTAATGTGTAGGTATGTATTACGAAATCGGTTCATTAGATTTGTGATATCCATATTTTTTTGGGGACAATTTTCTTAATGAACCTGGCTACTGTCCAACCTGGTTATAGGAGAAACTTTTTTCTCCTATCTCTTTTATAGGAGAAAACTGGATACAGGAGAAATTCCCGTGATAAGGAGAATAACCAATGCCAACAAAAAAAAAAAAAAAAAAAAAAGAAGTAGAAACTTGGATGAAAGAAAGAAAAAAGAAATACTTTCGATTTCTCATATTAGAAATTTCTCGGAAGTTGTTTGAGTTCACTTGTTTCCAGATTCGACTCTCTTAAAAGTCCTTTGAATTCAGGAGTCTACTCCAGAAATGCAGGTGTTACATAGAACCAAATAATAATAATAATAAATCATTTGTTTTATTTTTAATTTTTTTTTTTTTTTTGTATACAGGGGACCCAAACGGAAGCACTTCATCGATTCGGCAACGCAAGTGATTCTACAAAGTTCCAATACAAAAATTATATTGCCAGCGTCGCGTCGCGGCGTCGATGGCACGTTGAATACACCGGTTGTCGTAGGTTCACCGAAGTTAAGCAACGTCCAGCGAGCAAAAGACTTCGTGATTCTACCACTCCGGTTCAAACTAGGCTGGGTGAGGTTGATGTCGATAGCAGTTGTGTGAGTTTCCTGCGAATGGAGGGTAACACCCCCGCCATGATATGACACCCAAAATAGCTGGTTTGTGCGAGTTTCCAGCGAATAGTTTATTTGATAATTCATTTGAGAATGATTTCGCCGAACAGTTTGAGAATGTGTTCACTGTTCACACATGTGCACTGGTAGTCAAGTGGTTGACGCGCTAGTCTGGTAATCTAGGTAGCGTAGGGATCCGTTGATTCGAATCCCACCCAGGGCATGAATTTTTCCTCATTAATTTGAGTTTGTGAACACATAATAATAACACTCTGAGGGTTAGGTGCTAGAAAATGCTTTGAGCATTAATCTCGCCCTGGTGGTTACCTTCCACTAAAGAGTGTTATTATTATTATTAATACACTGAGAAAAAAAATTATCGAGGACATTCATCCTTAAGGATAACTTACTAGCTAACAAGGATGTTAGCTAGTAAGTTATCCTTAAACGAGGATGAATCATCCTTGTTAGCTAATAAGTTATCCTTAAGGATGAATGTCCTCGATAAAAAAAATTCTCAGTGTATTACTATCGATCAAGCTACTAAGGTCGGGTGATCAATGCGAATGATACTCATCAATCAAAGACATTTCCGACTTGGTGACAGTTTGTTTGATTCGTCAGGTTAGAATGTGTTCGCCCTGCTTATTATTATTATTACTGATAATGATTGTTGGTTGATATCAGATACCTAACAGGTAGTCACTCACATTCCACCTGGATCTGCTAATTGTTGCAGTTCAATGAGATGCACAGTTGCACACACATCCGTTGCACTTTGCAGTTCGCAACATTCATGACTTGGTGATCCATCAATATGTCTGCACTTCTGTGGATTTTGATATCCGATTTCATAGTTGGCAACACTGTACTTTTAATTATGACAATTACAAATATAAATATAATGTAAATTATATTCAAAACTTCTTCAGTTGGAAAAGGTTTCTCATTTTGTGTACAAGGGTCCCATCATATTTCAGAGAGGAAAAATATTTGAAATTTAATACGAACTTGATGTGGAGAAATTTGATCTCCCTCTGTTTCTGGTACCAGCACTCAGTAGTGCCACCATACACTAAAACCAGGCGCGGCCGGTCGGAAAATGTTTTGGGTGTGCTCCAACACAAATCGGGCTAAAATGGGATTTATAGAGTCGCTCTTTCAGTATCTAAAGAGTTGAGTTTTTTTATCATGCCAATCATAATGATTATGCATTGATTATTATAGAAATGTGTGATAATTTTCATTGAGTACACAAGTTAGGAATAACACTTTTCTTTTCGTCTGGGGGTGTTGCATAGCACCGTCCGCGCCTGACTACAACAGTACCACCATACACTACAACAGTACCACCATACACTACAACAGTACCACCATACACTACAACAGTACCACCATACACTACAACAGTACCACCATACACTACAACAGTACCACCATACACTACAACAGTACCACCATACACTACAACAGTACCACCATACACTACAACAGTACCACCATACACTACAACAGTACCACCATACACTACAACAGTACCACCATACAGTGCACTGGCATCTTCGTTGAGGCTCTCGGTCTAGACATCAATAATGGGTCACTTGCAAATTAAAAAAATAAATAGTGAATGACTGATTCTAATGTGAATGACACTTCATACAACTTTATCTCTCATAATAAAATGGTTTTTTTAAATTTCCATTGTTCGACGTAAAATTGAACAAGGTTCCCGAAAATGAAAACCAACATGGAAATCCTTACACTCTTTTGATAGAGACTGGGTGGAAGCGTTGGGTGTAAGAGATTGCCACAGGCAATAGCCCCGCCCTTTAAGTAGGACATTAGCTTCATTCTCTTTTTTGTTCTTGTTTCTTTGTTCAATCTATTTATTTTTTCTTTATTACTGTCACAAACTATTATTTGTGACAGTGTTAAAATAGTAAATTTTCATATCTATTCCAACTCTTGAAGAAAGAAAATAGAAAATTAATAAGAAAGAATAAGAAAATATGTATAAAAAAAAAGATGTACTCTAATGTATTGATTAATATGCTGTGTTTTTAAGCAACCTTCAGATATGTTGGCAGCAACGTTTTATAATAAAACTGTATCTCTCTCTTCATTGTATTTTACTGTATATATTTTTATATTTTTGTCTTACTTAATAATCTAATAAAGCATACTATAATAATAATAATAATAATAGAGAAAATAAAAAAAAATTGGTGCATGTGATCCATTGTGGGGGGATAGAGGTCTCCTGAAAGATAATTGTTCCCAAGACTTAATATTGTCTTATATTTGTCTTGAGTACTCATCCTATGATACATCATAATAATTATGCTCTGTCTTATGAAGATGGGGCAGGATTGCGTATAATGTACTGTTGAAATACAATATACGCAATCCGAATGTGTAGTATATTTCATTTTTTATAAATTGTTGAATTATTAATAAAAAACACAAAATTAATAAAGTGTATGTTTTATTTTTTTAACATAAGTACCAACGTACGTATCTTCTTTTCTATGTAAAAAAAACACGATATATGACATTGATGAATATTGTGGACCACTGGCATAATTCTGGATCTGTTTCTAGAGAGGTTGAGACGTCATTACACTAGGACTGAATTCGGGACCTTCGAGTTTTGCTGAAATTCTGGTTCAGTATCAACAGTACAACTATATGGACATGGAAAAGAAAAGAACAATTTGGTGCTGTATCAACTGTATGCTGGTATGGTCGGAAAAAAAACACCAAAGTATAGATTCGCGATGTTTCGCCAGTCCAGGGAAACGAACCATGACACCGGGGTCTAGCCAGCGGCACCTGAACGCATACATTATGCCGAGCATTGACGGAGTACAATAGGGACCCATTCAAGCGTGTAAAACCAATAGCTGGGAGTGTATGTAGGCAGAGAGAAGAACTTGGTTTGCTAAAATCCAAGAAGATGAACTCCTCAGAGGATAATAAGACATAAGATGGTTCTCAAACTACTACATTTTTTTGGGTAGCGCAGCATTACTAAGAGCCTCCTTTACTTTTCGAATTCTATTACATTAATTTCTTGTATGTATGTTTCTATGGTTTTATTTGCGGTGAAGCACAATGCATTTTCACAATTTTTGTGGGTAGCGCAGCATTACTAAGAGTCTCCTTTACTTTTCGAATTCTATTACATTAATTTCTTTATACTCTGTTCGTTGCCGCCACTGGTCGTTACTCATACAAGTAACTACTCATTTTTCCTCACTAGGTATGAGTGGAAACCGAACGTCCAAGTACAGAGCAGAAAAAATCCTGCCTCGCTGATGATCGACCCCAGGTCACCGTGCGTGCAATGCCTAGCGCGCTAACTCACTCTGCCCCCGGTACTTACTACACATTGTAATCTAGGTTAGAGAACATAGTTTGCTAAAATCAAACAAATAAGCTCTAAAGAGGAACAATGAGACTCATTATAAGACATCTGACGTTTCTCAAACTTCTACATAATAGTCCAACCTCCATTCGCTGGGAATCGTACCTGCTACCCACATTAACCTCACCCAGCCTGTGCAGGGCCGAATTAGTCACCACTGTGAACTTGAGAAAGCCTTCTGCTGGGTTTCTGACGATACCTCGAGTCTTTTTTAATTATTTATATTTTAAGATGAGTGTTTCACAGCCTCTTTTATTTCGTAGCCATGAAACAGGAGCTACTGTAGACGCTTGTGGTCTGTGTTGTAGCCTGTCCATCCCGTAGTATGCCTCCCGTCTGATGGGTGAGAAGTGACACAATACTTCCCAATTAGGTGCTATGTTAACACGAGCGCACCGGAAGGTATCCCTAGCCAACAACCGTAACCAAATTAAGAATACAAATTTTTGTCGGAACGGGGGATCGAACCAGGGACCTTCCGCATGGCAAACGAGTGCTAAACCACTGAGCTAATCGCGCACTCTCTAATCGCGCTTTTAATTTTGAGAACCACTAGGGATGAATCTCTCCATGCCCGAAGCAGCATCACAATAGCACTCACAATAATCCACCTTAACGTCCTATTATTAAATTTTGGTGTTCCTTTTCTTCTTATTTGGTTCTCTCCTTGTTCTCCTTGTGTGTCGATATTTGGTTACAGAGATCCTTCTCCTTGAGTGCTGTTTTCAAGAGGGTCCCAATTTGCTCCATTGTCTTTCAATGGATGAAAGAGGGTCCCAATTTGCTCCATTGTCTTTCAATGGATGAAAGAGGGTCCCAATTTCATCCTCGCAAGCCCCGGGCTCTTTTCTCTTATTTCAAGATTCTTTTCTTATTTTTTTTTGTATTTTAATTTCACTCATTTTGTTACTCCAACTGTTTGAAAGGGATTCTTGAGAGGTGCACCTTGTGTGTTGGGATATTTCGTACGAGTTTGATCCATTTGATGGTACTAGAGATACGAGACACTTGAGTAGAATGATTCACAGGTGTTTGTTTACCTTCTGTGTGTTGGGATGCTTGGTACGAGTTTGATTTTAATTATTATTCATCACTTTATTAGATATAAATGGACATATGTACAATACAAATAATTATTTTAACAAAGAAAAAAAAAAAAAAAAAAAAAAAATGGAAACAAAAATGAAAAATAATAAAAAAATATATGGAAACATAATTATGTCCTAACTAAAGGCCGGGGTTACTTTATTTTATTTCCATGGCAATCAAACCAACCCTTGATCCATTTGATGGTACTTTTTTCGAGAGAGGCTTCGGAGAAAAAATCTTTTTAGGACATCCGGAAAACATGCATGATTTCCACCACTTAAAAATAGTTAAACAACCTTGGCCTAGGCTTTTCTGGGGGATTTAGTGCACACGGAACTGTATACTAACATTTGATGTTAAAACTAGTAGGTACTTCATACTTGAGTAAAATGATTCACAGGTAATAATAATACTCTTTAGTGGTAGATAACCACCAGGCGAGGTTAATGCTCAAAGCATTTTCTACCACTTAACCTTCAGAGCCTCATTATTATATGCTCACAAACTCAAATTAATGAGGAAACATTCGTGCACTGGGTGGGATTCGAACCAACGGATCCCTAAGCTACCGGGATTACCAGACTAGCGCTTTAACCACTTGACTACCAGTAATCATGATATATATGAGAGTGAAAAATTAATAAATTCATCAACATTTCCCGTTTGACGCTTTAATCTTATTTATAAACATTTGGATCAAGCTTTATTTACATCATTCTTTTATATACAGAACATGGTAACAATTTAGAATTAAATATAAACAAAGCCTGATCAAGGGTGGTGATAATGCCTACGGCATTCTCTTCCAATCTTCATGTATATTAGTAGTCGAAACACTTCTTGAAGCCATTTAAAAAAAATCCAGGAAACGCAATTCACTATTCTTTTCCCAGCAAGTTGCAGGATCAAAATCTCAATCACAGAAGAATTCCCACTGCAACAAAACCTCTCCGAGTTGCATCAAATGCATCCTAAGGGGGGAAGGGATTTCATGTGAACTGCATCTGAGATATGATTCATGAGGACCCGGAACCTATTATCCCTCATTAGGAGGGTACTTACGAGGACCCATTTCAATGCAGAGTATATCGTATCAGGCGCGGCCGGTGAGAAAATGTTTTGGGGGTGCTACCACATAAAACCCCACTAAAATGTCTGTCCCAGTAGCACAGTGGTAAAGGCGGCACTCTGTAAATTCAGAGATACCAGAGGTCGCGGGTTCGAAACCCAGCCGGGACATGACAAGTTATCCTCCCATTTGGCATTTTTACCACATAATAATATGTCTTCGCCTTACTGCTGGAATAATGGGACTTAATAGTGCTAATCGGGCAGCATAAAAAGGCGATATTATTATTATTGTTATTATAAAATGGGATTTGTAGAGTCGCTCTTTCAGTATAAGTATAAAGAGGTAGGGTTTGTTTACCATGCCAATCATAGTAATTATGCATTAATTATTCTAGAAATGTGTGATAATTTTCATCGTGTACGAGTTAGGACTTGAGAAAATCCTCTCTTTAAGAGTGCACTGGTAGTCAAGTGGTTAACGCGCTAGTCTGGTAATCCAGGTAGCGTGGGGATCCGTTGGTTCAAATCCCACCCAGTGCATGTTTTTTTTGAGTTTGTAACTACATAATAATAAGACTCTGAGGGTTAGGTGGTAGAAAATGTTTTGAGCATTAACCTCGCCTGGTGGTTACCTTCCACTAAAGAGTATTATCTCGCAAGCCGGCCGCGCCTGCTTGCGAGGAAGCATTTCCATGCAGAGAATTCCGGACGTTTTGTTTCCCATCTTGATTTCCGGTGGAGCCACGTTTTCATGGACCCTACCGGTGGGAACTCAATCATCTTCCGGCATGTTCCTCTCTTCTGGATTTTCATAATCTGGAACTCTCTAGATCTCGTGATAACGTTTCCTTGCAGCGCGGGTGATAGGAAACATGTGGTTCCTGGATGACAATTATCAGAACTTGATAACAATAAAATATTTTATTGTTTTTATATTAGTTTTTATAATTATAAAAAAAAATATTTAATTGTTTCATTTATTCGGATCATTTTCTGGATATCTAAAACCGGCCCCAATTTACCAGTATTTTGTATTTGGGTTTGTATTTACCGGTATTTTGTATTTGGGTTTGTATTTACCGGTATTTGGGGGGTCTCGCTTGGACTCACTTTTAACTATTCATTTTAAATGGCAGTTGTGATACATCAAATCTAACACCAACACCCACACCAACATCACCAACACCAATTTTAATTGATGAATATTTGTATTTTTTTTTTTTAAAGATGAATGTTTCACAGCCTTTTCTATTTCGTAGCCATGAAACATTAGCTACTGTAGACGCTTGTGGTCTGTGTTGTATCCTACCCATCCCGTATTATGCCTCGCCTCTGATGGGCGAGAAGTGACACAATACTTCCCATTTAGGAGCTGGGTCAACACGAGCGCACCGTAAGGTATCCCTTACAAACAACTGTAACCAAATTAAGAATACAAATTTTTGTCGGCACGAGGGATCGAACCCGGGACCTTTCGCATGGCAAGCGAGTGCTTAACCACTGATAAAAAATTAAGTGTAAATAAATATAAATAAATAAGCTTCAAAGGATGGACCATTAGCAAATCAATAAGATCGAGAAGTCCCCGGTACCTACTGGTGTGACCTACTGAACTGGTTGACTTGAAACCGGTACAACTGGTGACACGCCGACCGGAATGTTCGCCAAAAGTTGACCAACTCGTGCGCGCGGTTTACTCAGGGCTGTTTTTATAATTTGGCCCTGAGGGCCTCTTCTTGTGTTAACAGAAAACGTCTAGGAATGAAATATTAATACGCTTGACACCTCAAATATTTGGTTAATCCACCCAAATTATCACTTGCATGATGTATGTATAACTCAAACTGGTTTTTTTTTATATACGAAATCGGGAATTGAACCACCGAGCTCCAGGTTACAAGTCCGTCGCCTTATCGATCAAGCTGCTGAGCTCGGTTTGTAAGAACATAAAATTAACTCAACAATTTTTTTACCGGAATCGGGACTTGAACCACTGACCACCAGGTTACAAGCCAGCCGCCTTATCGATCAAGCTACTGAGGTCGGTTGGTAAGGACATGAAATAAAATAAAATACAGTAAAATACACTGAAACACGTCATCATAGGGTGGCGTCCATCGTGAACGATGGTAGCCAGACAGTGGAGGAATGACTCAGCACTTCTACCACTGTCTTTTCAAGGTGGCTAATAATTGACAAGGACCCTTAGAACCAAGCCAATGCTAATGCTGATCTACTCCCTGTTTATAGGTAAACACGTGTTTAGCTATTGAATGCTCAGCTGAAAGATAGTCATGTCTGGGATTTATTATACATATTATAAGTAGGTAAGTAAAAAAATAAGTACTCAAGTTCCGAAGATCACATGAAATATAAGAAAGGGATTTTAGTTTTTAACGACCTTCTTTTCTGTCTCGTAGGGTTTTAGAGAAGGACATGATAATCCCCCGAAATATTTCATTAGCATGATATGAATATGTAGATGTCGTCTCAGGTATTAGGGTCCAGGGCAGTACAGAAGAATTTTTAAGGGGGACCTAAACTTTGGGTTAGGTGGTTAGGTGAAGGTACGATTCCTAGCGAATGGAGGGTAAAACCCACGTCCTAATCCAAGACGTTAAATCAAATAAAATCGTTGGCGTTGATGAAGGGCATCCAGCCGTAATTTTTTTTTTTGCCAAAACCAAGCAACCTCAACCATGAGGTTGAACAACGTCGACCCTGCTTGAGCGGGATAAGACAGAGTAAAAGAAGAAAATAATAATAATAACACTCTTTAGTGGAAGATAACCACTAGGTGAGGTTAATGCTCAATCAAGAAATACAATCACTAAAGATGAACTCATTCCTAATATTAACATGATCAAAGCTTATGGATGTTGTGCACCCACGAAAGTCCTTGCTTCTGCATTTCTAGTATATTTGAGAATTGTATTAATTTTAATATTTAAATTGAAATTTCGTGAGCTGAATTTGAACAATTAATTATTTTTTACACACAAGCATATGTGATATTGTAAGGTGTGCATTGTGCACTGGTGGTCAAGTGGTTAACGCTCAGGTCTGGTAATCCAGGTAGCGTAGAGATCCGTTGGTTCGAATGCGACTCAGTGCATGAATTTTTCCTCATTTGAGTTTGTGACCACATAATAATAAGACTCTGAAGGTTAGGTGGTAGAAAATGCTTTCAGCATTAGCCTCGCCTGGTGTTTACCTTCCACTAAAGAGTATTATTATTAATAATGGAGTCTTCCAACATAAGCGCAATATAACATTGCTGTCCTGTAACTACTATCGAACCTAGCGAAAGAAATATGCTGTCTCTGCAAGAAACCTCAACTGATTTTGTTGCAGAGGCACTTTTATTTCCATTGCTTTCTATTTCTTGTTTCTACTTGTTAGCAGGCGTGGCCAGTGAGAAAATGATTTAGGGGTGCTGGTACATAAACCGGACTAAAGTGGGATTTATAGAGTCGCTTTCTCAGTATCAAGAGTTTTTTTTTCCATGCTAATCATAATAATTACAATATCAGGTTCATACTTATTATCATATGAACCAGATTTTAAAAAACTAGCTGGTAAAATTAAAACTCAACTTGAACTGCATATCCAAAACCTTGGTCCCTGAGACGAAGGACAGACGCACCGGGGAATATTTCAGGGAACGGCTTGTTTTCGCAGTTCAAAGAGGTAATGTTGCCTCAGTGCTGAGTATGAGTACACTGCCTCGGGAAGATGTCCTTGGAGAAGAGTTTTGTGATTATTATAATATGTACTTAATTCTTCCCTACACATTAAAAAATATGATATAATAACAAAAAAAACACATTATTTTTTATTATACTTTAGTCAAATTTATCATGGCTCAAAAATCAGATTAGCCATTGGTATCTCCGACTCCATCAGTTGGGTGGAAGAGATTCCCGCAGGCAATAACCTCGCTCTTTAGTTGGGACAACCGTATTTTATTTTCTTTGTTTTTAATTATTCGCGAGATTGTCTAGAAAACTCTAGACCGTGGATCTGTGGGTCGGATCCCACCCAATGGACTATATCTATTATCCACTAATGTCGCATATGATGTAGTCAAGGGTTAATAGATCCCACCCAATGGACTGCCTATATCTACTATCCACTAATGTTGTATATGATGTGGTCAAGGGTTAATAGATCCCACGCAATGGACTGCCTATATCTACTATCCACTAATGTCGCATATGATGTAGTGAAGGGTTAATAACGGAGCAATGAAACTGGTTTTCTGCATCTCTCTCTCTCTCTCTCTCCGTCTCTTTCTCTCTCTATCTTTATTTCTTTCTCTTTCTTTCTCTCTCTCTCTCTCTCTCTTTATTTCTTTCTCTTTCTCTCTCTCTTTCTCTCTCTGTCTCTCTCTCTGTCTTTCTTTCTTTCTGTCTTTTTTTCTTCTTTCTTTCTTTCTCTCCTTTCTCTCCTCTCTCTCTCTCTCTCTCTCTCTCTCTCTCTCTCTCTCTCTCTCTCTCTCTTTCTCTCTGTTTCTCTCCTTTTCTTTCTTCTTCTTTCTTTTTCTCTCTCCCTCTCTTTCCCTGTTTTTCTCTCTCTCTCTTTTTCTCTATCTCTTTCTTTCTTTCATTCTCTCCTCCTCTCTCTCTCTCTCTCTCTCTCTCTCTCTCTCTCTGTCTCTCTCTCTCTCGCGCATGTGTGGGTGGGTCTCCATCTCTTACAGCCATGTGCCAGAGCTCTATTGAAATAAAATTACAACTTGGACTTTAACCAATCCACGGTTAAGTTTATAAGTTAGTCAAGAGTCAAGTCAATGCGAGGTGCTTCAATGTCAAGCGATACACAATGCCTGTGTGCGAATTATGCTAGATTAATTTTTTTTTTTTAAGCTTTATTAGGTAGAACAAAAAATATATACAGTAGAACACAATGAAATATAAAGAAAAACAAAAAGATAAAACAAATACACAAGAAGGAAAAAAAGAGAGAAATGTCCTACCTAAAGGGCGGGGTTATTGCCTGTGGCAATCTCTTCCACCCAACCCTTTATTTCATTCATTCATTCAGTGCTAGATTTTCTCTATGAGATATAGCAGAAGTTAGTCAAGTCTCAAGTCATTGGGGGTGCTTCAATGTCAAGCAATGCACAATGCCTGTGTGCGAATTATGCTAGATTCATTCAGTGCTAGATTTTCTCTATGAGATATAGCAGAAGTTAGTCAAGAGTCAAGTCAATGCGGGGTGCTTCAATGTCAAGCGATACACAATGCCTGTGTGCGAATTATGCTAGATTCATTCAGTGCTAGATTTTCTCTATGAGATATAGCAGAAGTTAGTCAAGTCTCAAGCCATTGGGGGTGCTTCAATGTCAAGCGATACACAATGCCTGTGTTCGAATTATGCTAAATTCTGTCATTGCTAGATTTTTTTAAAACTAAGTGTTTAACGTCTCTTTCAACTGCATGGTCATAATATATCACAACGGGTGAGTGTTTCACAGCCTTTTTTATTTCTTAGGTAGTCAAGTGATTAAAAACGCTAAACTGATAATCCAGTTAGCGAAGGGATCCTTTGGTTCGAATCCCACGCAGTTCATGAATTTTTCCTCATTAATTTGAGTTTGTGACCACATAATAATGAGACTCTGAGGGTTAGGTGATAGAAAATGCTTTGAGCATTAACCTCACCTGGTGGTTACCTTCCACTAATGAGTGTTATAGTATTTTTATATTCATATTATTATTATGTGGTCACAATCTCAAAATAATGAGGAAAAATTCATGCACCGGGTGGGATTCGAATCAACGAATCCCTACGCTACCTGGACTACCAGACTAGCACAACCACTCGACTACCAACAACACATGGCTGAGAAATAAAAAAGGCTGTGAAACAATCACCCGTTGTGATATGACCAAATGACCATACAGTTGAAAGCGACGTTAAACCCTTGACTATCAGTGCACAGTATCAGTGCATGAGTTCGGGCCTGTACACAGGAGAGGGGGGGGGCAGGCTGAGAAAATAGCAGGCATGGTTCCACCCGCCGTATGGTTTCTGAGTACAAGGTCAGTAAGACAAGTCACTCGTAACGAAACAGCCGCGATGCTGGCATCAGATACAACGTATACGTATGGCCAGAACCTAGCCCAGAATAAGGACTAATTTAAAGTTCTGTTTACTTTTGTCTACGGGGTCCACTCATACCTCGTGAGGAAAAATATAATAATAATTCCGTGTCCGTGAGATAGGTTTTGATACCTAAATCACGGTGGTGAGAGGATTATATGGACGCCCAGATCCAATGTCTAGGCTCTTTTCATGTCCATTGATGCTATTTGGTTTTAACGTCCTGACTTGAGGTAGACAGGACGGGGGTTTTACTCTCCATTCGCTGGGAATCGTACCAGCTACCCACATTAACCTCACCCAGCCTGGGTAAGGACGGAATGGCCAGCCTCACATGTTCTCAGGAATAATGAGTAGCTGATTTAATGTTAGCAGCGACCAGTGACTTTAATATCCCAATATCTTATTATAGGCAGAAATAAGATATTGGGATATTAAAGATAAGGAAAAGTCCTGTAATTCTGCGCTACCCACTAAAATTGTGATATAATAACACAAAGAAGTCTGGCTGGGGGACTATAAACAGGGAGTAGACCAGCAGTCTGGCTGGGGGACTATAAACAGGGAGTAGACCAGCATTGGCTTGGTTCTGGGGGCCTTTATCAATTATTAGCCTCCTTGTAAAGACTCCACTGTCTAGCTACCATCGTTCACGATGACGCCACTCTATGATGATGATAATTTTTTACAAACAACGTGTTCTTATGTTTTCTTTTGAGTAGATACCTACCTATTGCAGAGTCAAGACCTACCTAATACCTTGATTTCTAATTGCTTATCTTTTCTGTCAATCTTTTTTTCTGACGGGTAATACCTACATAATTATATGTCGAGACCATTATTTTGTCAAATAAAATAAATAAAATTTTAGGATAGCTCATTTTACATTAAATGTTTAGTTACTTTTAACTTTCCTTATCCTAGAGAAAGAAAAGTAATGGAATCGTCCAAAATTTTCGACAGTCAGTTTTCAGTGGCAAAACACGTTTTTTTTAGAGATAGTTGAGCCCCGTAACCGCTTTCGCACTACTTCAGGGCACTTTACCTGTAAATGCCATTCCAGAAACGGAAAAACTAGAAATACAAACTGACCTATTTTTTCATGAACCTCTGTGACTCGAGGGTTAATCTATTTAGCCATTGCATTGTAATGTTATCATATTCCACATACATTACCGAGTTGGAGCAATCTACAGTAATTAAGCTGGGAGAGTATGAGGAGTTTTAAAAGTATAGGGTGTTATAAAAGTATTATAATAAATATTATTATATAAAAGTATATATTTATATACATTATATATACCTAATTATATATTTATTTATTTATATTTTTGAGGGAAAAATTTGTTGTTTCAAAAACAGGCGTAATTTTTATTAGAGTCTATTTAGTAGTCTATTTGAGTCTATGGAGTAGACCAGCAGTCTGGCTGGGGGACTATAAACAGGGAGTAGACCAGCATTTGCTTGGTTCTGGGGGCCCTTATCAATTATTAGCCTCCTTGTAAAGACAGTGGTAGAAGTGCTGAGTCATTCCTCCCCTGTCTGGCTACCATCGTTCACGATGACGCCACCCTATGATAATGATTATTTTTTTACTGTCTGAGGCAATCTCTGCCATTCAACCACCCTAAACGTTGCTTAACAGCTGTATTCAACGTGCCGTAAAGCTTTATGTTAGCCTATTTTTCGGCCTCATGAGAACTCGGGTGAAAACTGGAGCTGTACAAAATTATGAACACATGTGTTAACGCACAGTAATTAAAAAAAAAAAAAGATATAGATAATGCACATAGATGAATAATAAAATTACATGAAGAACACAATCTGTTGACAGACAGTTCGAGTTGACTTGATTCTCCTGAATTAATGCCCCCTGGAGATTGCGAAATTTTAATCGCAAAACAAACTACTGGGTCTAGAAACATTGTATTTTTTGCGTTGATAATAATAATAATAGTACTCTTTAGTGGAAGGTAACCACCAGGCGAGGTTATTGCTCAAAAAAAATTCTAGCATCTGACCCTCAAAGTCTTATTATTGTGTGGTCACAAACTCATATTAATGAGGAAAAATTCAAGCACTGGGTGCGATTTGAACCAACGGATCCCTACGCTACCTGGATTACCAGACTAGCGCGTTAACCACTTGACTACCAGTGCACAGTTTCTACCACTGTCTTTACAAGGATTTGAACCAACGCATCCTTACGCTACCTGGATTACCAGACTAGCGCGTTAACCACTTGACTACCAGTGCATAGTAGGCAATAGCCAGCCTCGACTGCCCGAGTCCAAAGAGCGCCTATAAAATTCCCTAGTTTCGGTGATCCTACGAGGACGGTGTATTCAACGCGCCATCGACGCTGGTGATATTATGTAATAATAAATTCACTTATCTTTTCTTTTTTAATTTTAAGCACCTAAATTCCTACCATCTCTGGAGAGTCTCCTACCATCTCTGGAGAGTCTGCTGTCAAAACATTTCGTTTCCAAAAGAGCACCTATGTGAACCCAGCATAACTGACCCGCCGGGGGATATTGTGGGGCTTCTCTGTTAGGCGTAGGTACCTCTGCTAGTGGTACTGTTTGGTTGCCTTGAGAGCTCGCAACACAGGAAGTCCATTCAATCTGGCTATTCACACAGAAAACACGCTAGACCTTTCGAATCGCGCGGACACAAAAAAGATTTTTTAACGGATTCTAGACATAATTCTGCAACAAGGATACTTTGTCAAGTAGCCCACGACACAAGGACCACACTCATAGGTGTGGCCCTTAGTGTGGGATGACGACAGCCAAAAGAAACTAGCATAAGTTCAGTCAAAATATATTATGAATTAAGTAAACTGTCATTGTTATATATATTTGAACCATTTACTTGTCATGTATTAAATAAATAAAAAATATTTTTTTTTTTTTTGCACTTTAACGAAAAAGATTTAAATGAAAAATTTCAACTGGTCTTCACTTGACGTTTTATGTATTTGAAAACTATGTTATTTTATTCTACAATTTTCTAGCTTCTGGACATTTTTTTGTTGATTATGTTAGTCGTCTTTTCAATGTCGTGATATCACTAGTAACGATATTTAGGGCGGAATTAATAGACGTTTTGGTTAATACCCCTGTAGAGCTAAGTCTAGATTTAGCGTATTGTTCCAGATGGGGAAAACCAGTGCTAAGTCATGACTTAAGTCTCGATTCGCTCTTAGTTTTTTTTTTCATTTTATTAAGTCATGACTAAAGTTCTCGATTAAATTCGCTCTTAGTTCTTTTCATTTTTATTGAGAAAACACTGACTGAGAAGTTAGTGCACGCTCTTCTATCAGTTGTTTTGGATATCTGTAATTATTTAGTTATTAATAATTATGTATTATATTTTTTTATCCCATAAAATATATAAGACCTGTTTGACTGCTGGAGTAAAGGGACTTTTCATTTTTACATCAAAACAAGAAAAATCACTGATTTTCTTAGTGTGGGTAGTTAAGGACATGTTATGTGAGTTAATATGTTATCTATTTAGTATTTAAGTTAATCTTACGTACCTATTGTAAAAATGTATTTTCAATGTATTGTCATCATCAATAAAATCAAAAATCAAATCAAAAAGTAATAAACAAGGTATATTCTATTCTATTTGGACTACTTTCAAGCAAATACTACCTACTTTTTTTACGTTGTCTTTTCCTAAACCTACTTGGGGTTGCTACTGTTCAACCTCTTCCTCAATGTTGAAGTATTTCGATATTTTGGACATCCCCAAGATCCAATATTATTCTCGATAATCAAGGAACGGTCTTGAGTTCAGACTGGGAGTGAAAGGTCTCAAACAATAAGAAGGTCTGCAATGTGCTACCAGCTACCCTATAGCCTGGGGAGAGATGCTTCTTACAAATTATAACTATTTTATGTCTTACAAATTATGAATAATTTCATGTCTTACAAATTATTACCAATCTTTACAAATTAATAACTATCTTGTGTGCTACAATTTTCAAAATATTAACAACTAAACTCATCATATTAAATTCGTTGCTTAAGCCAAAGGTTTATATTTAAGCCCGACTTAGATATGACCTCTACAGTTGTTTGTCAAGGGGAAATTTAGGGGTAGGAGAATGTCCACTACTAAAAAATCCTGTTCATAATACGGCACTTTGCTAGCTGATAATTCTAAAAATTAAGCAAACCAAAATAAATGTCAAAATGGCAAATGAGCTATTGACAAGACCTTTTTTGGACACGGAATGCAATTTAATCTCTGTTACTACCAGAGAGAGTTTAACAGAGATTGAATTTAGCTAAAGTTCATCCTCACACATATTTCATTAAGGTCCTGTGTTTCACAAGTTATAGAATCACGTAAAACGTTAATATTTTCATGGGAAGAAAAAGTTGGTTTGTGTTTTATTAAATCAGGAAGGAAATAGTCCTACCTCTTTCTTCAACGACAGCCAGGGCATAATCCATGTAGCAGGAACACACAGCCAAACAGAAGTAACAGCTTCTGGAGAATCAGCAAATTCCTCATCTTGATGTAATCTTTCAATCCAGATGTAAAATCACTGGCACTTTACAAAGACACTTTAAAATAAAACAACTTCAATTCAGGTGTAAAATCACTTACACTTTACAAAAACACTAATCTTTAATATATAAAAAACCCTTCAATCCAGGTGTAAAATCAGCACTTTAAAAACATTAATCTTAAAATTAAAACACCTTCAATTCATTTAGGAAAACCACTCAAAATTTTAAAGGAAACACATTTTATTTTTTAATTATGCTTTCACCTGATATAGTGATTGGAAAAGGATAGTAAATAATCATTAATTAAAAAACACGTAATTTTGGTAAAACAAAACACATTTTGTTACTCGCAAATTTTAAAATTTAAATATTGGTTGGAAAAAGGACAATTTCCAAATTAATTTTTTTAGCAATTAAAACAAAAACAAAGTTACAAACAATAGACTTAATTTTTAGAAATAAAGGTAAAATAAATTTAGATCTTTAATGAAATGAAATATTATTTGTTATAAAACGTCGGCTATTAAATGAAATAAATAATATATTATTATCATTTATCTAAAAAGTAATTTTGAAAAATATTAAAAAAATCGAACGAATAAACGCGACTCACGCTGTATCGCTTTCTCAAACACTTGTTACCGAGTGTAAAAAACGTAATCTCTGGTTCTCTACAAGTTTGTTGTTTGTTGTGTACGGTTTGCTAGATTCTCATTGGTTGGTTTTCAGAATCGATTTGGTTCTTGAAGCAACGTGCAACTGCAACCGCTTCTAAAAAGTACGGTAACAAAACAGTGGCGTATTTTTAAAATCTTGAGCGGGGGGGGATTGTCGAGTGGCGGGTTATTTTTTGAGGCGATTTTACTATGGATAAAATATGTACTTAAATAGATATTATTTTGTACAACTTATAAACTCTTGTTATGTAAATATATAAATAAATAAATAGATATCTCAGAGGGACAGACCTCTGGGACTCAGCACCATCTATAGGGGGGCCATCGTTCCCAAAGTCACCTATGTTGCGTCTGTGTGGGGCCAAGCCTCTACGAATCCCGACCAGATGAGAAGGGAGCTACTGACTGCCCAGCGCTATTGTGTCTGTCCCGGTAGCTCAGTGGTAAAGGCGGCACTCTGTGAATCCAGAGTTTCCAGAGGTCGTGGGTTCGAAACCCAGCCGGGACATGACAAGTTATCCTCCCATTTGGGATTTTTACCGCATAATAATATGTCTTGGGCTTACTGCTGGAATAAAGGGACTTTAGAAGTCTTAATCGGGCAGTATAAATAAGGCGATATTATTATTATTATTATTGTACCTTTACAATCAGCGCCTCGGGCAGGACTGTTAGCGACGCTGCCACCCAGGTCTATGCAGGAGAAACCACCTGTTTCCTTCAATTGTGAGTGAAGTCGTGGGTTAAGTGGTTAAGTGGCAGAGAATGCCTAAGACATTAACTTCGTCCCGGATTACAAAACAACTGTAAATAAAAATTAATATCGATCTTTATTATTTATTTATTTTGTACATACTTCTAAGTTTTTTTTAAAAAATTATTGTTATTAATTCTTTGTTGATGATTGTTTTGTAAAAATAAATAAAGTGTAAATAAATAAAGTCCGCGCCCGAGAAAGTATCATGCTGCTGGGAAAACCCGGAGAACGATGCAGAGATCGTGCTCAGCCACATCCCGAATTGCTGCCCAGCTTGGAGGCTGCTTGAGGAGTTCAACCTACCCGGCGAAGGACTCAGGTCAACCTGAAAGCGGCAGTTGTACTCTGCACACGCTTGTGGCCGTATACCCCCTCTTGTCAAGCTGGGCCTGTCCACAGGGCTCATGCTGGGAGGGCGTCAATGCGGCCACTGGAGGGATAGCTCCCATACACACCACTTCCCAGAGGCGGCCAGAGCACACTCATCCGTTAAGTGGGGTCTGAATTAAGTAGGGCTCCGCTGGATGAGTGTAAACCCTGAGCCATCCCGAAGTAGGGAGATTTGTTGACCGTCACTCGCGATTAGCTCAGTGGTTAAGCCCATGTGGAAGGTCCCGGGTTCGATCCCTCGTGCCGACAAAAATTTGTATTCTTAATTTGGTTACAATTTTTTGTAAGGGATACCTTCCGGTGCGCTCGTGTTGACCCAGCACCTAATTGGGAAGTATTGTATCACTTCTCGCCCACCAGAAGGGAGGCATACTACGGGATGGGCAGGCTACAACACAGACCACAAGCGTCTATAGTAGCTTTGTTTCGTGGCTACGCAATAAAAAAGGCTGTGAAACACTTACCTTTTTTTTTTTTTTTTTTTTTAAACACTCATCCGTTAAGTGGGGTGTGAATTAAGTAGGGCTCCGCTGGATGAGTGTAAAGCCCGTGCTGTCCCGAAGTAGGGAGATTTGTTGACCGTCACTCCGTCACTCTGGCAGAGTGGCTTCTGACGACCCAAAAACATTCTAGACAAGCGTACCGTTGTCTTCCATGTGGACGGTCGAGGCTTAAGTGCCAGGTACATCCCGCAAGGGAAGCTCCACACTTGTTCCCCGAGGTATCTCAGATTATTTTTTTTTTTAATCATCATAGGGTGGCGTCATCGTGAACGATGGTAGCCAGACAGTGGAGGAATGACTCAGCACTTCTACCACTGTCTTTACAGGGGGGCTAATAATTGACAAGGGCCCCCAGAACCAAACCAATGCTAATCTACTCCCTATTTATAGGCCCCCAGCCAGACTTTTTTAAATAAGAATAATTATTATTATTCTTATTATTTACTTGGGCTTTATGGATTGTATTGATGTACTGATTTAATCGCGAAAATATCAAAGTAGGTATCTCGGATTATTGTTATTAACAAGGGTTCTACGTCCCATTCAACAGGTAGATCATCTCGAGACGCGGGTGTTACCCTCCATTCGCTAGAAACTCACAGACCTGCTACCCACATTAACCTCAACCAGCCTGAGTTGGCCCGGAACGCCATCATCACGAAGTCTTCACCTCGCTGGACGGTGGTTAACTTCGGTGATCCTACGAGGACCGGTGCATTCGACGCGCGCGCTGTTCAGCTTTACGAATCTCAACAATTCATTATTATTTTACATCCGTGTGTATTTATTTTCTTAACGTCGCCACTGATCGCTATTCATTGTATAAATAGCTACTCATTTTTCCTCACGAGGTATGAGTGAACCCCAGACATACAAGTACAGGAGCAGAAAGTTTCTGCGCTCCCGGGAATCGAACCCAGGTCACTGTGCGTGCACGCCAGGGCTCTACTCCAATCGGCCCCGATTATGTATAAAAGTTTCTTTATTCCTTACACAGTTAGCTCTCAGACCTCTCAGCTAGTTCTGATAATAGACTTGTCAAAAAAATAATGTTGGCTTCCGTAAACACTCTCTGGTGGAAGTTAACCACCAGGCGAGGTTAATGCTTAGATCATTTTCTACCACCTAACCCTCAGAGTCTTATTATTATTCAGTCACAAACTCAAATTAATGAGGAAAAATTCATGTACTGGGTGGGATTCGAACCCACGGATCCCTACACTACCTGGATTAACAGACTAGCCGACTAGCGCGTTAACCATTTGACCAGTGGTTACCAGTGCAACAGTTTGAATTGTACTAACTAAAAATAAGCCAGCCTCCGTGGCGTAACGGTTGTGACTACTGCCCGTAGTCCAGAGATCCTGAATTTGAACCCCACTTGGAGCAGACTTTTCGAACAGAAAAATTCTCTTCTCTTCGAACACGTGAAGCTATGGCAGCTGACATTTTCGCCCCTACCTAGGGTGGGTGAGGTCACAATAAATTTAATACAGGTCGATGTGATTATTTGGGCTTCTCTTGTGGAACTCCAAAGCAGTAATAATAATAATAATAATAATAAACTAAAAATAAAGAATAAACAACTGTTCAAAAATTTAAATACAAACAATTTATTTTTCATTATTTAGGAATATGGATAAAAATTACATTTGACTCTTCATTCTTACTTTCCTTATCCTATAATAAGGAAAGTATTGTATTCGTTTAAAATTTGACCTACCCAGTTTTTCACATTTCTGGACGAATCATAGCTTCAGGATACCAAAACAGTCTGTTGTTTTTGGACATGCACCAAGTTTATATATTTGTAATAGGTACCAAAAAATTTAAGCAGAATAGGTATAAGGGGTACCTTTACTTATTTTATAATTTTGCAAAAGTGACAGTTTCTTTTCTTGAAAAATAGAAGGACTAATTAACAATAATCGGTAATTTTTAGTTTTTTTTTCTATCTCTATACAAAAGTTTGTAAATTATCAAGTTATTTACATATTTTATACAATTTAAATATGTACATAGTAGATAGGTAAAGGTGCATAGAAAGTAAAAAATGCTTCCTTCCAAATTTAATAATACATAATATAAAAATGATATTTTTCTTTGTGTCAATAGGTCACAGTTTGTAATAATAATAATAACACTCTTTAGTGGAAGGTAACCACCAGGCGAGGTTAATGCTCAAAGCATTTTCTACCACCTAACCCTCAGAGTCTTATTATTATGTGGTCACAAACTCAAATTAATGAGGAAAAATTCGTGCACTGGGTGAGACTCAAACCCACGGATCCCTACGCTACTGGATTACCAGACTAGCGCGTTAACCACTTGACTACCAGTGCACAACTTGACTACTAGTGTACTGGGTACAATAGTAGTCAAGTTGTGCACTTGTAGTCAAGTGAGTTTGTTTACCATGCCAATCATAATAATTATGCATTAAAACATGTGTGATAATTTTCATTGTGTACGATCTAGGACTTGAGAAAATCGTCTCATTTCTTTATTGCCTGGGTGTGCTGCAGTTCCGCAGCTCCTTAGCACCGGGCACGCCATCTGGAGACCATCACTCCCTCTAGCTAAAGACAAGCTGGTTACAACAAGAGGTTTAATGGTTTATAAAGAAAAGTTCAAGTCCTCATGATGGTTGATCGCACATAGAAATATGTGGTTCAGAACGAGCCAACTTTCCACTAAGTTGGCTGGAGATCATCACTGCCCCTAGCTGTAGCCAAGCTGGTTTCAACAACAAGAGAGTTTTCTTGAAATCCAGTGGTGTTCACGACAGCTGCACTCTCGTCTTCTTCCTCTTCCTCAGCCGCCTCTCAATCTCCTGTCTCTTCCACCCAACTCTTAAACAAATAGCCCAAGTTAATCACACCAGAGCGAGCCAACTCTCCACATTAGTTGGCTGGGGACCATCACTCCCTCTAGCTAAAGCCAAGCTGGGTTGGTTGCCAAGCTGGGCTGTGCACGACAGCTGCCCTCTCGTCTTCTCCTCTTCCTCAGCCGCCTCTCTATCTCCGTCTCACATCCACTGCTCTCTCGTCTTCTCCCTCTTCCTCAGCCGCCTCTCTATCTCCTGTCTCACATCCACTGCTCTTCTCGTCTTCTCCCTCTTCCTCAGCCGCCTCTCTATCTCCTGCCTCACATCCACTGCCCTCTCGTCTTCTCCCTCTTCCTCAGCCGCCTCTCTATCTCCTGTCTCACATCCACTGCCCTCTCGTCTTCTCCTCTTCCTCAGCCGCCTCTCTATCTCCTGTCTCACATCCACTGCCCTCTCGTCTTCTCCCTCTTCCTCAGCCGCCTCTCTATCTCCTGTCTCACATCCACTGCCCTCTCGTCTTCTCCCTCTTCCTCAGCCGCCTCTCTATCTCCTGTCTCACATCCACTGCCCTCTCGTCTTCTCCCTCTTCCTCAGCCGCCTCTCTATCTCCTGTCTCACATCCACTGCCCTCTCGTCTTCTCCCTCTTCCTCAGCCGCCTCTCTATCTCCTGTCTCACATCCACTGCCCTCTCGTCTTCTCCCTCTTCCTCAGCCGCCTCTCTATCTCCTGTCTCACATCCACTGCCCTCTCGTCTTCTCCCTCTTCCTCAGCCGCCTCTCTATCTCCTGCCTCACATCCACTGCCCTCTCGTCTTCTCCCTCTTCCTCAGCCGCCTCTCTATCTCCTGTCTCACATCCACTGCCCTCTCGTCTTCTCCCTCTTCCTCAGCCGCCTCTCTATCTCCTGTCTCACATCCACTGCCCTCTCGTCTTCTCCCTCTTCCTCAGCCGCCTCTCTATCTCCTGTCTCACATCCACTGCCCTCTCGTCTTCTCCCTCTTCCTCAGCCGCCTCTCTATCTCCTGCCTCACATCCACTGCCCTCTCGTCTTCTCCCTCTTCCTCAGCCGCCTCTCTATCTCCTGTCTCACATCCACTGCCCTCTCGTCTTCTCCCTCTTCCTCAGCCGCCTCTCTATCTCCTGTCTCACATCCACTGCCCTCTCGTCTTCTCCCTCTTCCTCAGCCGCCTCTCTATCTCCTGTCTCACATCCACTGCCCTCTCGTCTTCTCCCTCTTCCTCAGCCGCCTCTCTATCTCCTGTCTCACATCCACTGCCCTCTCGTCTTCTCCCTCTTCCTCAGCCGCCTCTCTATCTCCTGTCTCACATCCACTGCCCTCTCGTCTTCTCCCTCTTCCTCAGCCGCCTCTCTATCTCCTGTCTCACATCCACTGCCCTCTCGTCTTCTCCCTCTTCCTCAGCCGCCTCTCTATCTCCTGCCTCACATCCACTGCCCTCTCGTCTTCTCCCTCTTCCTCAGCCGCCTCTCTATCTCCTGTCTCACATCCACTGCCCTCTCGTCTTCTCCCTCTTCCTCAGCCGCCTCTCTATCTCCTGTCTCACATCCACCCCCCTCCTGGCCTCGTCCTGCTGGTGCAACTTCTCAAATATCTGCATCTTCAGCTTCTCCAGCAACCTCTTGCTCTTCGAGTTGCTGAACTCCTCAGCATCTGCCTCTTTCACTCGTGGTGCGTTCTTACCATCGCATCTCTTGCCATCGCCTCTCTCCAGCCAATGCTGTTTGGGAGGGTTTGCTTTCTTGATCAAAGAGAAAATTTTATTTCTAGGCCCAGGCAGAACGAGAGCTTTCTTGCATTCCCTCTTCCCATTCAGCTTTCTAGGTACGGTCACATCATGAACGACGCTCATCGTCGGTTTTCTTCACAACCGCTTTCGAATTGGTTTTACTAGCCGGCCGGTTGGTGCTGTCTAGTTTGCGGATGGCATCGCACAGTTTCTGTTTGTCGAGTACCTTTGTGTTGGTCGTGTTCTCAAGCGTGACGTCCGCCTCTGTCTCGTGGTGAGACAGTTCGTCTTCTTTCCTTTTCTTGTACGACGTCAATTCTGTGTCACCTTTCATGAATTTCGTCTTCATCAGGTTTCCTTTGAGGTTGTTGTTTTGAAACAAAGATTTCAGTTTCTCGTCCACACTGGAGTTGAACGGATTTTCGTGGCCCGGCTCTTGTTTGACTTCGAGTGGCTCCGCTTGAACAAAACCCGGTGTAAGAAGATAAGGGATGCCAAAGTCTCGCGCGCGGTCCCGAGCCGCGAATTTTCCTGGAGACGTCCTCCGTGGGCGTGGCTTACTCGGCAAAGTTTTTATTTTCTTGTTTCTTTTCTTGTCCAAGTCGAGCAAGTATTCCTTCGCCAGCACCGCTTTGTACTCCAGCTCCGCTACTCGCTGCTCCAGATGGCGTCTCAACGCGTCGCGTTTCTCTTTGGACTTCTCGACAGGATGCTTGACCAACTCTTGGAGCTGCAGAAGAGCCTTCGGCCGATCCTTGAGCAACGTCTTCTCGATACCCAGCTGGTGGAGGATGTTGCTTGGGCTACTGGGCACGGGATCCTCTATCACGTGTGGTCTGCTAGCGTCAGTGGCAACGGGTACTTTGGTGAGAGTGATGTCATTGATATTGTAAGTGCTCAGTTCGGGTTTATTGTAGGAAATATCTTGTATGGTGTACGAAGCATCGTCATTTTCTATCTTCACATGACTCTCAGCGTCACATCTCATGAGGCTTTCGTCAACTTCGTCGGGACAAATATCCTCGAAAAACACTTCTTCCACAATGAAATCTTCTTCTCTCAAATCGTCCAGATTGACTTCAATGACGGACACTTTGGTTCCGTTCGGAATATAACTTCTCTCTCCGTCTTTCTGCAGTTTCTTGTTCAGGTTGGTTCTGAACTTTGACAGAATCGAAGATGGACTCGCCTCCTCTGGTTTCAGGTTAAGCTTCTTGCTGACAACCTGAGTGAAGGAATGGAAGTCGTTCAGAGCGAACCCCGCGTCCTCTGGCTTTGAATAGTCCGACCCGGGTAGCTCATCAACTTCTCTGTCCGGTATTTCAATCTTAATTAGTTTATCTATTTCAATGTCTTGTAAATTATGCAGTTGATTCAACTGATCTTGCAGAACGGCTTTGTTCTTTTGAATAGTTTGGAGGGTTGTGTTTATTTTATCTTCAAGTGTGTCTACAGCTTCGCGTGATTGTGTTTCAAGTTTGTTAATGTTTCCTACGGGAGCGGGCAGTGGTGCAACTTTCGGTGGCTTTCTTTTCTTGAACACTTGAACTTTGGGTTTCGCCGCTAACCTTTTGGCTCTTTTCAGAGCTTTCAATTTTTGTACATTGGCCGAGTGAGTTTTGTTTACCAATTCTAGTTTGGCAAACAATATTCTTCTGAGCTCTTCAATTTGCGTTTTGATCAACAGATTATTTCCTGAAAGAAGAAAAGATGTAAGAATAGTAAAATTTGTTTCTGCATTGAATTGAACTGAATACACTGAATTGAATTTAATATATTTATTTATTTGAATAGATACATTTAACAAGATTTTTACCTCTAATACTATATGGACCTAAAGGGGGAGTTGTACATTTTAGTTTTTGCGAATTTTACAAGGTCTAAAGTATATCATTTTTTTAAAAAGAGGTAAATTAAAACCTAAGAAAAACAAACACAACATAATAATATCATGGATTGTTATGAGTCTTATACAGAGTGTCTCATTTTAAACAAACCACCACAATTACTTTAAAAACCATTAATTCTACATGAACATTATTCCAACCAAATCTTCCTTAAACCATATTATATTTTTGGGAATGGTAATGAACTATCTGAGTGAAAAATTATTATCTTTTACTACTAGTTTTTTTTAACCTTTTTTTCCTATTGAACATTAACTATTGAAAAATCATACAAATAAATTTAAATTGTAAAAAGTATGTGCTTACTGCTGATCTTCTTCCACTCAGTATTAAATAAGTTACAGTCTTAAATACAATACAATACAACAAAATACTTTGGTTATTTTGCGAGAATGAGACCTAAGAGTTCTTAAATTTGACTTGAATATTGATTACTTTCTTTTGTAAAAATTAACAATTACAAATAAAATTTCCTAAGCTAAAGGATAACTTCTGAGATAAATTAAAGCTCAAGGATGAATTTACCTGAAAACAGTCGCTTGACAACCTCACTGGAAATAACTCCATGAGCCAGTCGATCATAGAGCTTGTCAAAAATATCAACTTTCACAGCAAGCAGTTTTTTCAGCTCCGGAACTATTTCATTGACATGGGCATAGTTTGATTCAATGTTGGTTTTTGCGAGATCAGCAATCATGTGAGCATTAATGGCAACAGCTTGCTTATGTTCATCAATTGACTGGAATAGAGTGAGATATCAAGTTGTTTAGGTTTTTTTTTTTTTTTTTTTTTTTTTTTTTTTTTTTTTTTTTTTTTTTTAATAAATATATAATAATAATATTAAACAGCAATCCAGGGTTAAGTGGCAGAGAATGCATAAGGCATTAACTTCGCCCCATATTACAAAACAATTGTAATTAAAAATCAATATTGTTTTTTTATTTGGGTAGATATTTCTAAGTTTTTTTTTTATTATAAAATTATTTTTTATTCATTTGTTGCTGTTGATTGTTTTGTAAAAAAATAAAGTGTAAATACATAAATTAGAGAATTGAAACCACCACAGGATTTTGGCTTTTATAATGAGTGCAAAAGAGCTACTCCTCAAAAGCTACTTATTTTAACTTTGTGTTGAAGAAGGGAAGTTCAATATCAATTTAAGTCATAACTGGTCCCAAGTAATAAATAAACAATTTTCATTTGATTTTGTTGAATGTTTGGGGTTCACTTATACCTCGTGAGGAAAAATGAGTAGTTACTTGTATGAGTAAGAAATACTGGTGACATTACCAGAGTATAATTTTTTTATGTAATATAATCTCAAAAGTGAAGGAGGCTCTTGGTAATGCTGCACTACCCACAAAAATTGAAAAGAGGCCATGTGCTCCAACACAAATAAATCTTGAATTCATAAATGTTATTGTTTTAATTTTTCAATTTTAGAATAACTTTTCCTTTATACTATTATCACCTTTTTATCTTTGATGTCTGAACTGATGAAGTTCTGATTATCTTCCAAAAGTTTGTTGAGAAAGTTGATGAACTTGACGAGGCTTGACATGAGAGCTTTCAGTTTGCTGTTCGTTTCATCTTCCTTGTCCGATTCATCATTGGGATCCTCATCAGCCCAGGTGTGTTTCAGAACACCTCTACCTTCGTCATCCTCATCATCTGCACTGTCGTTAGACTCCTCCTGTTCCACATGATTATTCAAAGAGTCTTCTTCGGTTGGCCTGATCAAATCAAAGGGACATTTAGGCTCAAATTATGAAATAGTATTAGATTAACTAATCATTTGAAAAAGAAATTGTGTGTAAAAGATGTACTTCTTACTCAAGTATTGATAGATATGCTGTGTATTTTTGCAACCTTCAAATATGTGGGCAGCTTTGTTTAACAGTAAAAAAGTCTGAATCATGTGAATGAGAGAATTTATATAAATAATGAAATAATACTGCTCTCTTACAGAGTTGCAAAAACACTGTATATACCATTCAATACTTACATTAAAGAAAAAAAAATCTCATTTTTAAAAAAAAAATATTTATTTATTTAGTAACAGGATAACATGTACCAAAGGTATTTTTCCTAAGCTAGAGCTTCTTCATCAGCTTTTACTTTGAGTATATATTATGAGGAAATGAATATTTAAACACTGTCAGATTAATGTCACAATTATTCAAACTTTTTTTTTGTTGCCTTACCTGACACTGAAACCACCAACCTCCAGGTTACGAGTCAAACCTTATCAATGATGGTAAATTACCTGAATGAATGAGCACTTTCACTGATGTCGAGTATCCTGTATTCCTGATTCTCTTCTTCTTCTTGCTTCACAAATACCTCTTTGTAATGATCTTCTCTGAACTGAACTCCTTCGGGAAAGTTTGGAACATAATTTTCATGTCCATGATCTTCTTCATACTCCATGGTTAAACTAAAAGACAATTAAAGCAAAATTCAGTGGGTAAGAAAATGGCAATTTTTGACAACAGGTTCTCATGTTCTGTCTATGCCTTGTGACCACAAACATTATGTCACAGGTGACAAAACATCTTTAAAACTAAGAAGTCCATTATTTATTTTATGTGTAAAGTACAGTAGAATCCTAACTTGAAATACAAGAGACAGAGGCATCATTTAAAATTCCGAGTGATTGGGATTTAGAATAAGGAGCAAAGACAAGGGCCATAGTTTTCTTTCAAGTTTACGCGATTTTCGAGCTATCGGGATTTAGAGTTAACGAGATTCTACTGTATTTTAAAATTTTGCACACAAGCAGTATAGTCTGAACTACAAGTAAGTCTTCATTTGACCGTATGCTCAGGTTTATTTCAACTCAATGGCTGGTTTTTCTTATTTTAACTGTGTTTGGTAGAGTGTACCACTAATAAGTACACAGAAACAGGTATTTAATACTCACCTTGATTGTCAATTGAAGTGTTTTTTTAGGGAATTAAATAAAGTCAGCATTGGTAAACCTCCTACTGAGTTAACCTAAGCAATGTTTTAATGTCTTCTGTAGCTAAACAATCTGTGTGAAGATATATAATTCTAATTATTACAAAATTTGTAAATAAGCAATTTTCGAGTGACTGAGTTCTGACTATAACTATTATTTTCCAACTAAAAAGGTTAAAAGCACAATTTTCTTAATTTTCTCTTCATAGCTTTTTGAATTTTCTCATCATATTTACATTCAACAGTGCTGTGTTTGTAGTGTAAAAATTTAATTTATAAAGCGACACGCCACTGAATTTGCCAAGGAGGTTACAGAATGTGGTCATGTAAACTTCTCTCAAAGTGACACTGTAAACTGTCAAGCCAGGGGGGTTTTGAGGGGGTTCAGAAATATCGCCTAACGTATATTCCATCTTTGCTGGGGTTTCTTGGAAATCCCCCCCCCCTGGCTACGCCACTGCGCATTGCAACACTTTTCATTTGAAAATGTGAAAAAATTCTCGACAAAATGTGCAAAATGCCTTTTGGATCAAATGAGATCGAACACCACTGTCTTCGCAACACTCCATATATAAAATTTGAAACAAAATGTTGATGAAAGTTGCGGAATCGTTTTGAAGGAAATGAAGACTGCCGTGTGCGATGACTTTGGAATTATGAGGGTATGAGGTACAAAATTTAATCGAAAATCCCCTAAGGGATCCCTTCGAAGATCCTAAAATAAGGAAGATTTTTTTAAAAACTTATATTCTGCTCCGGTATGGGTTAACAAGTCCAGATAAATTAGATGGATCTGAAATTCTAGACTAGCACTAAATTTGAAATAGATTCAATTCTTCGTTTTCCCTCTACTCGTTAAAAATGACGGTTATAAAAATGGCGGTCTGAACATGCTGAACTTTACTATCCTTCCATTAAGAAGTTACCTCCTTGAATCGACCAATGGGAAGTCTTCAAAATAATCAGAAAAATAAATAAACAAATAACATGCTGATAAAAATTTAAAAGAAAATGTGATTTGATTGCTTTTTGGATCAGGGAAAATGTCTAATCTCAATCTATAATATTAATTTTTATCTCTCAAACCTAAGTTTTGTAGCCATTTTGCAGCTTTAAATCAGCCGAGTTGAAGGAGACTTTTCCAACATGGGGAAACTGAATGTCAGTATGCTGAGGTACCTCACAAGTGAAGACTTCAGAGTTCTAACAGCAGTAAGTAGTATTTAGCAGCTATATGTGCTTAAATTGAGTACCTGGCCTACAAGCAGCCCTTCGATACAGGGCTGTTTTTAAACTCACTAGTGCCCTGGACACTTCAAACAATTTATTGTGTACTGTCCCTCATATCAGAGGGTTAAAAAAAGAAAAGGATGAGTGTTTCACAGCCTTCTTATTTTTGTAGCCATGAAACAGGAGCTACAACTATAGACACTTGTGGTCTGTGTTGTAGCTTGCCCATCCCATAGTATGCCTCCCCTCTGATGGTCAAGAAATGACACAATACTTCTTGTGTAGGTGCTGGGTTAACACGAGTGCACAGGAAGGTATGCCTTACAAACAACTGTAACCAAATTTAGAGTACAATTTTTTTATTGCCTTGTGGGATCAAACTCAGGACCTTCCTTATGGCAAGTAATTGCTTAAACACTGAGTTATTTGTGCACTATAGGGGTTTATGTAGAATATTAAATAATAAATTGATGTTGCCTTATACTGGAGGGTTTGGGGTGTATGTAGAATACTAACTAGTAAATTGATGTTACATTGGTTGGTCAGTGTCTTGACAGTCTTCCTTATTCAGATTTTGGTGCCAAGTGCCTAATCTTAAAAGCAGCCCTGCCTAGACAATCAATACATCCAGTCAATATTGCATTTATGTCATTGATAAACACACCAAATCAATAATCAGTTGATTAGCACTATTTATCACCCTGTTATAATTTGATTGATAAACCCAGCTTTAGAAATTCAAAGCAACATATTTATTCAATGTTCACATGTCATTGGTAACAAGGATGCCACTCATTGATAAAATTGTTCTTTCTTCTTTCCAGATTGAAATGGGCATGAAGAATCACGAACTGGTTCCAGGAGCCCTGGCAGCATCCATTGCTAACTTGAAGCATGGAGGTGTGCATAAACTTCTCAAGGAGTTGTGCAAACACAAGCTGCTCAGCTATGAACGAGGAAAACACTGTGAGTTCAAGAGACAAATATATATTTTGTATGAAAAGAGAGGCTTGTGGGAGCAAAGGGCACATATTGAAAACATTTTAATAACCTTTTACAAAATAATGATACTGTTTATTTTTCAAATTTACATATATACTTTTTTAAACTAGTAGTACATCCCCAATACATTGTAAGAAAAATTCTATTGTTTCTCTAAATTAAAACCTTTTTTAAATATAGGTACAGGACAATGTCAGGTGATAAGCCTGTTATTTGTGCCATAATTCAAACTGTAAAATTGAATTTTGTGATTTATTGACAATTTTGACCCTCACCAGCATATATTTTGAAGAAAAAAGAGGAGATTATCAATATCTCTTAATTTTCTCATAAAATACAGTGTTTGATAATTCATATTTCGTAGAAACATATAAATTCACTTGCCAATTACTATCATATTTGGGACCAGATTTGGCCAAGCCAAATAGATGAGTGGAACCTTCTTGATCTTGGGATCAAAAAAGCCCACATAAATCACATTTTTAACAAACAAGGATGAACTATTGAACTAATACATAACTAGTCCTCTTGTTTATTTGTTAGTTTTTGAACACCATGGTCTTATTTTAGTTTACCAAAAATAAATGTCTTTCTCTTCCTCTTCTATACAACAATAACTTCAATTAATTAAGATAAATATATAATGAAATTTAAACAGTCCTAGCCCATAGCATAGAATCAATCATTTGATTCTGAAACTCACTAGACCTCTCCCTTCATAGTTTCATTGCCAAACCATTTCATGTGTAGTGAAAAGTAATAACATTTTCTCAATTAATTCCAGATGATGGCTACAGATTAACCAATCAGGGCTATGACTACCTAGCTCTGAAGACACTCAGCTCTAGAAAGGTGATTGCGTCCTTTGGCAATCAAATAGGGGTGGGGAAAGAATCAAACATCTATGTGGTTGAAGATTGTGAAGGAAATCCATTGGTGTTGAAACTTCATAGGTATTTTCAAGTCCTTTTTTATTTTATTTTTAGTGATTACAATATAGATAGATGGACATGTTTGTTACTCAATAACATCATAACTAAGTGGTCACATACTCAAATATTATTATTTATTTTGGAAAATTATCTGCCTTTTTCCCTAAAAATATACCATGGCTTACTTCTTCATCTGTGTTTGAATATTATCAGGGAAATAATGAGGGATAAAATTTAAGCATTGGATGAGATCCATGGTGCTGAATTGTGTACATTACAAATGACATACAAGTTTAGTGCCACAACTACATGACTACCAATGTAGCATGACCTGGGTTTGATCCCAAGCAGGACACCAATTTTTCTGCTCTGTACTTAAATGTTTAGGGTCCACTCATACCTCGTGAGGAAAAATGAGTAGCTGCTTTGATTTTAAGCAGCAACCAGTGGCGGAATTATGAGGAAAAAAATACAAGATATTGTCTATTAAAGTGGTAAAGTCCTATGATTCTGCTCTTTCCACAAAAATTGTGACAAAATAAAACAAAAATTTTTGTTATTATTTTTAGTTGAAGACGTGACTCGTGTAGACCAGGGGTCGGCAATTAAATCATGTACGGGTCTGAATTATGATTTGAAAAATCTCTGTGGTCTAGAGTAATAAGATATACTGTTATTATTAATAATACTCTTATGTGGAAGGTAACCACCAGCCGAGGTTAATGCTTAAAGCATTTTCTACCACCTAACCCTCAGAGTATTTTTATTATGTGGTCACAAACTCAAATTAATGAGGAAAAATTCGTGCACTGGGTGGGATTCGAACCAACGGATCCCTACGCTACCTGGATTACCAGACTAGTGCGTGAACTACTTGACTACCAATGCACAATGCACATTGGTATTACCAATGCACATTGGTATTATTAAGATTCATTTTTTGATTTTGTAAGGACAAAACAGAAATGCAGAATATGAACGGGAGAAATGGCATGTTTGGTCTTGTGCCAATAGTACTTGGATGAGTGACCGATTGGTTATCGAGGTCCGAGTTTCTTTTTTTTCGGGCCTCGAGTTTTGTTCGCGGGCCGGATGAAAGATCTTCGCGGTCCGGATTCGGTCCGCGGTCCGCTAATTGCCGACCGAGGCCAACATTTACTAATAAATATATTTTTAGCACAGTAAGAGAAATTATTTTGGAACATTCTTAAAAGAAATCTTTTTAAAAGAAATCTTTTTAGAATGTTATTATTATTATTATATTATTATATTATATATAATAAGTTATTGTATAAGAATAAACAGCGCGCGATTAGCTCAGTGGTTAAGCACTCGCTTGCCATGCGGAAGGTCCCGGGTTCGAACCCCCGCGCCGACAAAAATTTGTATTCTTAATTTGGTTACAATTGTTTGTAAGGGATACCTTCCGGTGCGCTCGTGTTGACCCAGCACCTAAATGGGAAGTATACTTCCCATTTAGGGGGAAGTATTGTGTCACTTCTCGCCCATCAGAGGGGAGGCATACTACGGGATGGGCAGGCTACAACACAGACCACAAGCGTCTACAGTAGCTCCTGTTTCATGGCTACGAAATAAAAAAGGCTGTGAAACACTCATCTTTAAAAAAAAAAAAAAAAAATATTATGAGCCTCTGAACATTAAGAACTTTCATTTGGTATCTCACTTGATGAATGTCATAGGAACAATGTGATTGTGAGATGAATAATAATTATTTATTATACCTCCATGAATTACGAGGTTCTACAGTGGTAATGAATTATTTTTCTCCATAGCTTCTATTTTTTCTTGGCAGTCACTATTTCAAATCCCAGTAAGCAACTAAGCAGTTAAGAAGTCTATGACTATGAAGGTTTACTTGGTATTATGTCTGTCCCGGTAGCTCAGTGGTAAAGGCGGCAGGCACTCTGTGAATCCAATGATTCCAGGGGTCGCGGGTTCGAAACCCAGTTATTATTATTATTATATATTTATTTCCTCAACAACCAGGTTGGGTCGAACCTGTTTCCGCAACCTGAAGGAGAAGCGGGACTACCACGCTCACCGCAACAAGGCAGGCTGGCTCTACCTGTCCCGCATATCTGCCACCAAGGAGTTTGCCTACATGACGGCCCTGTACGAGAGGGGCTTCCCTGTCCCCAGGCCTGTGGATATCAACAGGCACTGCGTCATCATGGAGCTGGTCAAGGGAGATCCTCTGTGAGTTGTATTCATAATACTAGTTCACATGATTAGTAAACAAAATACAGGAGAACCAAAAGCACGAACATTCCAAAAAATGTCACTTGTAATCCAGAGAGGAAATTGCTCAAGTATTCTGAGTACTTTGCCCTCTGGATTGCAAATGGCAGAAATATATTATCTGTAATAAACATAATTAGTTGGTTTCATTGATTATTATAATGTATTTAAGCTGGTCAAGAGAGATCCTCTGTGAGTTGTATTCATAATACTAGTTAACATGATTAGGCTTCCCTGTCCCCAAGCCTGTGGATATCAACAGACACTGCGTCATCATGGAGCTGGTCAAGGGAGATCCTCTGTGAGTAGTTGTAAGGGTTGGGTGGAAGAGATTGCCATAGGCAATAACCCCGCCCTTTAGTTAGGACATATGTATATGTTTTTTTTTCTTTCTTGTCTATATTATTAATGCTGTCAATTTTATATTTAATTTTTACCATTGTTTGTCTGTATACAGAGTGTCCACTTTTAATGTGCGCCATAGGAAAAATACATGTAAAAACAGTTTTTCTTGTCTCAAAAGTCGCCATTAAGTATTTTAGTTAAACCAAATATGTTAACTCATGTATTTTTATCTGAGGAATCCACTGGTGGTAATTTCATACACCTGGGACTTACAGTTAAAAAGTTAAGGGTTCGAAATCCGATAAATGTGTTATGTTTGAAACTCAACATTTTTGTACAATTGGATACTCTATTTTATGTATTTTTTCACGAGAAATTGATTGGTAATATTTTCAATTACCTGGGGTTTACAGTTAAAAAGTTCTGGGTTCGAAACCTAGTAATTGCGTTATGTTTGAAACTCAATATTTTCGTACACCTGGATACCTGGTTTTACTATCTGTTATACCCTATTTTAGCATTCTTTAACTTTATTTGTGTATTTTTTCAATAGAAATAATGATTTCTGCTTCTTTTGTCCGTAGAAGACCTACTGAAAAAAGGCGTGTTTTAAACTTTGACCCACATCTGTGAGTTTTGAAAATCGGGAGCGTGTGTCAGATTAAAACTAGATTCGTCTGAAAAGCAAATATTTTCTAGCAGTCTTCTGTCAGCATTTATCAGGTCTATCATTGTAGAACAAAAATGAATCCTTCTTTCATAATCACCATTCAATAACTGCTGATGTTTGCTGATGTGATAGCTACGATACTTATGTTTTTTCAGAGTCTTATGTGCAGTGCTCTTTTTAAGGTTGAGCTGTCGATTTATTTCTCTTACACTCAGAAAGGGATCCCTTTCCACAAGGTTCAAAATGTTGGTCTCATTTTGAGAAGGAACTCTTCGGACATGTGTTGATGCGACTCGTTTGTCATGGAGAGAACCATCATTATCAATTTTTTTCACTGCCCTAAGGACTTGACAATGATGGAAATAGGCACATTCTGGATGCTGTTCTAACCAAATATCACGAGCCCTTCTAGCACTGTTACCCTGATAATACAGTTTAACCAAACCAATTTTATCCTGTAAAGACAACATTTTATAAAAATAATGAAAATTCACTTCTATCCACAAAATCAGAAGAAACAATACTAAAGGTTGGCATCAATCATGGATAATACTTTTGTCTACAAGACATTTTGTTTTGGATATTATTTTGGCAAGCACCATTGAAATTTGTGAAAAATTGCCGTGCTGCAGACAACAAAGAACAGAATGAATAAATTTCATAAATCAGGTATTTCTCGGGTTTTGAACCCGAAACTTTTTAACTGTGAGTATTACGTGTTTGAAAATATCGCCAATCGATTTGTCGTGAAAAAATACATAAAATAGAGTATTTATTCAGTTATGTACAAAAATGTTTCGTTTCAAACATAACGCAATTACTCGGTTTCGAACCCAGAATTTTTTAACTGTAAACCCCTGGTAATTGAAAATATTACCAATCAATTTCTCGTGAAAAAATACATGAACTAGAGTATCCAATTGTACAAAAATGTTGAGTTTTAAACATAACACATTTCTCGGGTTTCGAACCCTTAACTTTTTAACTGTAAGTCCCAGATGTATGAAATTACCACCAGTGGATTCCTCAGATAAAAATACATGAGTGAACATATTTGGTTTAACTAAAATACTTAATGGCGACTTTTGAGACAAGAAAAACTGTTTTTACATGTATTTTTCCTATGGCGCACATTAAAAGTGGACACTCTGTATATGTTCTGCTAATAAAGAGTTTCTAAAAAAAAAAAAAAAAAAAAAAAAAAAAAAACGATTAGACTTCCCTGTTCCCAAGCCTGTGGATATCAACAGACACTGCGTCATCATGGAGCTGGTCAAGGGAGATCCTCTGTGAGTAGTTGTAAGGGTTGGGTGGAAGAGATTGCCATAGGCAATAACCCCGCCCTTTAGTTAGGACATATGTATATATTTTATTTATTTTTTTCTTGTTTATATTATTAATGCTGTCAATTTTATATTTAATTTTTACCATTGTTTGTCTGTATACAGGGTGATTCAGAAAAGTACCGTCAAACGTTAACCACATATTCTATGGGCTAGTTAAGGAGGGGTCAACTCTATAAAAGAAAGTGCGCAAATGTCTCCTAACGGAGGTACACGCCCTTTAAGGTGTTTTTAAACAATCGAAATTTTCATTTTACGGCTTACCTATTTGGGATATCGCGATATGGTAAAAAAATCACTCTCAATACTAGATGAAACCTTTCTTTTGGCATACAATTTAACAGCATTCTAATTTCAGGGGCGGAATAATTTTTCCCTCAAATTAACACAAAAGCTTGAAAATTGAAATTGAAGATTTTAAAACCGCATTAATTTTTGAAACCTATGCAACTAGCATACAATTTTAGAACAAGAATTTTCAGCCAATACATTATTCAACAAGTTTTCAATTTACTCCACTTACATCCATTGTTAAATAATGAATTGGCTTAAAAATTTTGTTCTAAAATTGTATGCTAGTTGCATAGGTTTCAAAACTTAATGCGGTTTTAAAATCTTCAATTTCAATTTTCAAGCTTTTGTGTTAATTTGATGGAAAAATTATTCAGACCATTTTTGTAGACAATGACATAGGTTTTAAAATGGTGAAAACCAAATTCAATTACAAGCAACGACTAAAAAGTTAGAACCTTTTTTCTACCATTTGACCCTCCTGAGACCGCCCCTGAAATTGGAATGCTGTTAAATTTTATGCCAAAAGAAAATTGCTATCTAGTATTGAGAGTGATTTTTTTACCACATTGCGATATCTCAAATAGGTAAGCCGTAAAATGAAAATTTCGATTGTTTAAAAACACCTTAAGGGGCGTGTACCTCCGTTAGGAGGCATTTGCGCACTTTCTTTTATAGAGTTGACCCCTCCTTAACTAGCCCATAGAATATGTGGTTAACGTTTGACGGTACTTTTCTGAATCACCCTGTATATGTTCTGCTAATAAAGAGTTTCTAAAAAAAAAAAAAAAAAAAAAAAAAAAAAAACGATTAGACTTCCCTGTTCCCAAGCCTGTGGATATCAACAGACACTGCGTCATCATGGAGCTGGTCAAGGGAGATCCTCTGTGAGTAGTTGTAAGGGTTGGGTGGAAGAGATTGCCATAGGCAATAACCCCGCCCTTTAGTTAGGACATATGTATATGTTTTTTTTTTTTTCTTGTCTATATTATTAATGCTGTCAATTTTATTTTTACCATTGTTTGTCTGTATATATGTTCTGCTAATAAAGAGTTTCTAAAAAAAAAAAAAAAAAATTTTGGTTTCCCTGTGCCCAAGCCTGTGGATATCAACAGACACTGCGTCATCATGGAGCTGGTCAAGGGAGATCCTCTGTGAGTTGTATTCATAACTAGCCATTTGCCCGTGCTTTGCAACGGGACTAAATTTCAAATTTACTAAGGCATGGCCGTACTGCTGGACAGCAATGCCTTTTTGAACTTTTATAATTTTTCTGGACAAAGCGATAATGGTTTTGGGGGGGTCAATTCTGATACATTTTTCGCTATCTCTTACCGTTTTGGCTAAACAACTCCGGACAAACAAACATAGGTAGTCCTTTTTTCTGTTTTATATATAGAGATAATAGTTCACATGATTAGACTTCCCTGTGCCCAAGCCTGTGGATATCAACAGACACTGCGTCATCATGGAGCTGGTCAAGGGAGATCCTCTGTGAGTTGTATTCATAACACTGAGATCCTATGTATCAGGATTTGCGTCCAAGAGGGACCATCAGCTGATTTCAAAATCAGTGCCGGAGTTGTAGTAATTTTTCTCTCGCGAAGGGACCGGGTACCTAAACTACCTAAATCTTCTAAAATAATATTTTTACTTTTTTCATACTTACATATTAGTTATTTTTGTCTTTGTTTCTTCTTTTACTTTCATTATTTTCTACTTATTATGTAGTAATATAATGCTTGGTACGTGACGTGCATGTGATGAAAACCAATTCAGTCTTTCTTTCAGTTGAAATCCTACCCCGCACCATACAGGAACCACCGCCGAAACTGAGAGTTTCTGTGATGCATCACTCAGCATACCTTTCTCCCGCTCTTTTATAGACTCTTTTCCTTCTGTCATTACCAAACAAGCACACCCGGCATTCATCAGTGAAGAGAACAGAGCGCCATTGCTGGGGTATCCAATCCACGTGTTCTATGGCGAATCTGAGTTTCCTTTTCCTGTGCTCTCTGGAGAGTTTGGGTCCAGTTGAAGTTCTCTTTGGTTGAATTCCAGCTTCTCGAAGTCCTGCAGACTCATGTGGTTCTTCTCGATCAAAGTATGGGCGACCAGTTCCTCCTCATGCACGACAATGCCCGCCCACATGTGACTAACTGTGTTCGGGAGTTCTTGGGTGAGGAGAATATTGACACTTTGGACTGGCCCTCTCTTAGTCCCGACCTCAACCCGATCGAGGATCTTTGAGACCAACTCAAACGAAGTGTTTGAGGCAGAATACCGGCTCCCCAGACTGTAGCAGAGCTCAAGATCGCCCTCACCGAAGAATGGTAGAGGTTGTCCCAAGAAATTGTGGTTACTTTGATCCAGTCAATGCCAAATCGAATGAATGCTGTGATTAGAGTTCGGGGAGACAACACAAAATACTGATTCACCATTGTTACGAATGAATCTTGTTGATTTCTCATGTTATAACTTTTTTTGTAAAAAATAAAAAATCATGTTTTTCTTCTTTTTGGACATCCTGTAGTAAAATTTCATTTTTACGGCTTCTGGTAGGTGTTTTTTTAACAATCAAATTATGAAATTGTAGAAAACAAAATTTACAACATTTTGAGATATCTTACGACTCGATAGAAATAGTAATTTCGAAGATATCGCAGATTTGCCGGAGGAAAAAGTTTGATTCGCTTTTTCTGCTCTCAAGTGTAGTTAACATGATTAGGCTTTCCGGTACCCAAGCCTGTGGATATCAACAGACACTGCGTCATCATGGAGCTGGTCAAGGGAGATCCTCTGTGAGTTGTATTCATAATAATAGTTAACATGATTAGGCTTCCCTGGTCTGGACTGAGTCCCAAGTTCAGCAAAGATTTATTAAAGCAAGTTTGTGTAATGGTGTGCCTATGGCATTATAAATAAAGTGATATTTGTGTCCCCCCCAGGTCTCGTATCAGTGCCGTGTCTCAGGTGGAGAGTCTGTATGATGAGCTGATGGATCTGATAGTGAGGTTATATTATTATTATTATTATTATATTAAATAAGGTGATATTATTTTTGTGTCCCCCAGGTCTCGTATCAGTGCCGTGTCTCAGGTGGAGAGGAGTCTGTACGATGAGCTCATGGATCTGATAGTGAGGTTATATTATTATTATATTAAATAAGGTGATATTTGTGTCCCCCAGGTCTCGTATCAGTGCCGTATCTCAGGTGGAGAGTCTGTATGATGAGCTGATGGATCTGATAGTGAGGTTATATTATTATTATATTAAATAAGGTGATATTTGTGTCCCCCAGGTCTCGTATCAGTGCCGTGTCTCAGGTGGAGAGTCTGTATGATGAGCTCATGGATCTGATAGTGAGGTTATATTATTATTATTATATTAAATAAGGTGATATTTGTGTCCCCCAGGTCTCGTATCAGTGCCGTGTCTCAGGTGGAGAGGAGTCTGTATGATGAGCTGATGGATCTGATAGTGAGGTTATATTATTATTATATTAAATAAGGTGATATTTGTGTCCCCCCCAGGTCTCGTATCAGTGCCGTGTCTCAGGTGGAGAGGAGTCTGTATGATGAGCTGATGGATCTGATAGTGAGGTTACATTATTATTATATTAAATAAGGTGATATTTGTGTCCCCCCCAGGTCTCGTATCAGTGACGTGTCTCAGGTGGAGAGTCTGTATGATGAGCTGATGGACCTGATAGTGAGGTTCGCCAATCATGGCGTGATTCACGGAGACTTCAACGAGTTCAATCTGATGCTTACGGAGGAAGAGAAGCCGATCGTCATTGATTTCCCACAAATGGTGTCCACCTCACACGCCAATGCCCAGACGTGAGTATGGTGGCATTTTACTTCTGAGAAATTTATAATATTCATAAGGTGGCTTCATCGTGAACGATGGTAGCGAGACAGTGGAGGAATGACTCAGCACTTCTACCACTGTCTTTACAAGGAGGCTAATAATTGACAAGGGCCCCCAGAACCAAGCCAATGCTGGTCTACTCCCTGTTTATAGTCCCCCAGCCAGACTGCTGGTCTACTCTCTGAAATCGGAATTATTGTGTTCGTTTTTGTAAAAAAAAAAAAAAAAATTGCTCCGATTTCATTTACCTATTTCATATTTCTGAACGATTCATAACCTCCTGAGCCATTTTGGTTTTGTGACTGTCTGTCGTTCTGTCTACGTATGCTGTAAGACCAGTTTGCTTAACCACAAGCTCACCGCGCGCTCAGTGGTTAAGCACCCGCTTGCCCTGCGGAAAGTCCCGTGTTCGATCCCCCTAGCTGACAAAAAAATAAAAAAATACTTTTTTTTAATTCTTTTTTTTTTAAAATAAATACTTCTATTTTTTTTACTTAAAAAAAATAAACTCTCTTATTTTTTTTCTCACAGGTTTTTCGACCGAGATGTGACATGTATCAAAGATTTCTTCCGGAAACGCTTTGGCTATGAGAGTTCTCTGCATCCCACCTTTGAAGACATTTCGTAAGTACCTCGCCAAGATCTTTGTTCGACCTTTTAATGTGATAAAACCTCTGCATCCCACCTTTGAAGACATTTCGTAAGTATCTCGTCAAGATTTCTTTTCAACCTTTCAATGTGATAAAACTTAAACTTACCTACATACTTAGAGACTGACCTAACGGATTGTTATTTTCCTTCAGGCGTGAAGACATCATGGATGTGGAGGTGTCAGCCAGCGGCTTCACCAAGCGGATGGACAAGGAGCTGCTGGCCCAGCTAGGGCTGGGTGAGTCGGATGAGGAAGAAAGCAGCGGAGAAGATAGTGGAGAGGAGAGCGCGGAGGACATTGAGCGCTTGAGAGACCAGGTTGAGGTCAACATGAAACTCTGCGAGAGAGAAGCGGATAGCGGAGGACTGGCAGATTGTGAAGATAAAAAACAAGTAACGCCAGAGACAGAAGTTTGTGATAAACCACAAAGCCAGAACAACGTACTGTTAGATAATCCAGAAGAAGCCATGTTAAATGGAAAAGACCCAGGGAGTAAAAATTGTGATATAACTCAAGGTCGGATCGGCAATTTGTTAGTTACTAATCCAGTTGCAAGTCCAAAGGATGCGATGTTAAACAGCAAAAACCTCGAGTGTGAAAACTCAAATAAATTAGTAGGCGTAAAATTAAACAGTGCAACTATTGATGAGAAAACAAATCAAGAGACGACATCTGTCCCTTTGCGAGAAAATGACGTAAATTCACACAATATTCAAGAAAAATCGCACATTCTCACAAAACACATCGTAGACTCGGAACAACGACCGTCTCTGCCGAGCGTCGAGTCATTACTGAGGACTCCGAGGAGCGATGAGGGCGAAGATTTCCAGTTCGATTCACGAAGTGTCACGAGTGCCTCTACGATTCCGCCCGAAGTTATCCGAGCCCGAGTGAAGCGCGCGCTCGAGAAACGAGAACGCACGAAGGTTCGGGTCCGGAATCTCGCGAAAGGAGAGGCGAGCGCTACGTCACGGAAGCGGAGAGACAACAGGGCCACTATTCAGGAGTCGGCCGGGTGTACAGTGTGGGACGATTGAGAAAGGACATAATAAAATCGTCTGGCAGTTGATTGCGACTGTTAACCTGTTAACCGACCTCAGTAGCTTGATCGATAAGTCGGCGATCTTGTAACCTGGAGGTCGGTGGTTCAAGTCCCGGTTTCAGCGTAAATTTAGTAAAGCGAGTTTGAGTAGTTGTGATATCACGAAAGTGATTAACACAAATATGATAACTTAATAAAATCGTCTTATATACTGCCCGACTAGGACTAATGATTACTATTCCAGTAATAAGCCCAAGACGTATTATTATGTGGTCAAAATCCCGAATAATAATAATATTAATATCGCCTTATTTATACTGCCCAATTAGGACTTTTAAAGTCCCATTATTCCAGCAGTAAGCCCAAGACGTATTATTATGTGGTAAAAATCCCGAATGGGAGGATAACTTGTCATGTCCCGGCTGGGTTTCGAACCCACGAACTGTGGAATCTCTGGATTCGCAGAGTGCCGCCTTTACCACTGAGCTACCGGGAAAATCGTCTTATACACTGCCCGAATAGGACTAATGAGTCCAATTATTCCAGCAGTAAGCCCAAGACATATTATTATGTGGTCAAAATCCCAAATGAGAGGATAATGCGACCTCTGGATTGCCGGACCAACACCTTGACCACTGAGCTACCGGGACAGATAAAGGTAAATTGCCGGACCAACACCTTAACCACTGAGCGCGATTAGCTCAGTGGTTAAGCACTCGCTTGCCATGCGGAAGGTCCCGGGTTCGATCCCCCGTGCCGACAAAAATTTGTATTCTTAATTTGGTTACAATTGTTTGTAAGGGAAGGTAGTGCGCTCGTGTTGACCCAGCACCTAATTGGGAAGTATTGTGTCACTTCTCGCCCATCAGAGGGGAGGCATGCTACGGGATGGGCAGGCTACAACACAGACCACAAGTGTCTACAGTAGCTCCTGTTTCATGGCTACGAAAAAAAACGGCTGTGAAACACTCTTCTTTTTAAAAAAAATACAAAAGTGTACAATTTATTTTAGTATCTCAGAATACAATACTCATCTGAGAAGCCAAATAAAAATGGCTTAGGATGGGTCCTCTGTATACTTTAGGAGAAGGTAACTACCAGGCGAGGTAAATACTCAAAGCATTTTGTACCACCTAATTCTCAGTCTTATTATCATGTGGTCACAAACTCAAATTAATGAGGAATAATTCATGAACTGGGTGGAATCCGAACCAACGGATTCCTACGCTTTCTGGATTACCAGACTAGCGCGTTAACCACTTGACTACCAGTGCCTTAGGATATATTGCGGCCAAAGGGTATACACGCTCGCACAAATTCATCTCCCCTCCAAAAAACTGACTATCGAAAATTTTGGGTGATTGCATTACTTTCCTTTCTATAGGACAAGGAAAGTAAAAAAGAGAAACTGATTTTGTGAAAGGAAAAAAAATAGCTTTTATTGAACAAATAATTTACAAAATATTTGAAACAGTATTACAATATACAAATAGAACAATTGTTCTCAACCATGAAATTGTTGTTTTTTTTTTTTTGTTTAGGGATAAAAGAGTAATATAGACCTTTTCTTTCTATTTAACTGCTCCTTTTTTTTTAATTTTTCGTTATCAGTGTTATCACCAATTTATTCATGCTGGCTGAGTGCCTAATAAACCTAATGATGGAAAATAAACAACACCTTTTCTTATAAAAAAAAAAATATTTTATTTTGAGAAATAAATAAATTATAATGTAAAATAAATAAATTATACATAGTACAGTGTTATTGTGTAGAAATAAATTAACATGAGATGGAAGGAGACAAGTCACATAAAATAGATTTAGATGTGAGAATTTATTTTGTCAAAGGTACTTACTAATATTGCTGTTGTTGTAGCCAGATTGGCTACAGCTGGAGGGGGAATGATGGTCTCCAGCCAACTTTATTTCAAAGTTGGCTCGTCCTGAACCACATACTTCTATGTGCGATCAACCATCGTGAGGAATTGGACCCCATTGACAGCCTTGTTAGTAGGGACTTTCCTTGTGAGCCAAGGAATTGTGTTGAGTTGACTTTTTTTATATATTTATTTTATATATGTCATTAAACCCTTGGGAAACTGAAACCTAGCCTGGCTCGTTAGAGTTGGTCCGTTCTCTGTTTCTAGCCCTCTAGCGAGACACTGGTCTTCTCCCTATTTAACGTCCCTCACTTACTAATGTAGAGGTGTCCAACTAGGGGATGTTCAACAGGGAGAAGACCAGAGTCTCGCTAGATCACTATAAACACAGAACGGACTAGCCAACCCTTACAAGCCAGGCTAGCAGTTCCCAACGGCTTGAAAAGAAAAAGCCCAAGTTCTCACGATGGATGGTCGCTTATAGAAATATGTGGTTCAGAACGAGCCAACTTTTCTCTTGAGTTAGGATAGAGACCATCACCCCCCCTCCCCCAGTAGCCAAGATGGCTACAACAAAATTGTAGAGGTACTTACTAAGGTAGAACTAAAAATAAACAATTTTTTTTTTAAGTGGGGTTTAACGTCGCTTTTAACTGCCATGGTCATATCACGACGGGGGTTTTACCCTCCATTCGCAGGAAACTCACAAACCTGCTACTCACATTGACCTCACCCAGCCTGAGTGGGGCCGGGAAAAGCCAGCGTCACGAGAATTAGAATTTGAATGGTCACCCATCCAAGTCTTAACCTCGCTGGTAAACAAATTTAAGAACAATTTCATTGCAGCAACCCTTCTTTTGATTTTGTTTTCTAATAATAAAAATACGACTCTAGTGAAAGTTAACCACCAAGCGAGGTTAATGATCAAAAATTTTCTACCACCTAACCCTCAGAGTCTCATTATTATGTGGTCACAATCTCAAATTAATGAGGAAAAATTAAAGCACTGGGTGGGATTCGATCTAACGGATCCCTACGATACCTGGATTGCCAGACTAGCGCGTTAACCACTTGACTACCAGATTTTTCTGATATACATACACAAAAGTTTCACTTTACTGTTCGATTACAAACCCTAATTGCAATTACTGCCTCATCTTATAATAGGTAGTCAAAGGTAAACCAATTTCTTTTCTTTCTTTTTTTTAATGATATTTATTTACAAAGGAGACTTTACAATCAGAGTCCTTGCTCCTAATTTTTTTTTAAAACACACAAGTTCATCCTAATTTGCAGAACATTAAATTTGAATAAGTTTTTTTTTTTTTTTTTTTTTTTTTTTAAATGTAAGTGTGCCCCGGAACAGCTTTCGCATTACTTCAGGGCACTTTATCTTTACACCCATGCCATTCTGGAAACGAAAAATTTCGGTCAGAAATTTCCGCTCCGGCCGGGATTCGAACCCGCAACCTCCGCGTCAGTAACCAATGCTCTTAACCACTGAGGTCGGCTAAGTTGAATAAGTTGTGTGCGTCAAACATGTTGTGTTGTGTATGAACGCAACTTCTTTATACAGGATGAATAAAAAAAAATAAGTGCATACTTTTTTATATTGAGAAGTACGGCTTGATAAACGCGCTAATAAAATTCAACAATAGAAGTGTCACTCGAGATTTAGAGTTCAAATCAGGTGGACCGCGAATTTAAACAGAAGGACAAACAAATCAAATACTACAAAAACAACAAATTAAAATAAATAATACTCAAGTTACGTATAAATAAAATACTAAAATTGTATATGTAAGAAAAACTGAGGAAAGGAAAAAAAATGTTGTGTACACAAAATAATAATAAAATGGTCTGAAATACCTAGAGGTGTCTTTAAAAGATTTTTTCCTGAATTTTCAAGATAAGAGTTTAATATTTGCAAGCTACAAATCTACGCTGAATCCGGGACTTGAACCACCGACCTCCAGGTTACAAGTCCGCCGCCGTATCGATCAAGCTACTGAGGTCCAAAAGCTATATTTAAATTAGGTACAGAAAATGCAACGCTCATAGAGTGTGTATTCAATTTGTATTCTAGACATGAATTCATTGCCTAAGAATAAATACAAGTTACAGTGAGAAACAAAACCATGAATTACAATGAGATTCTCGAACGAACTCCCACTGCCAAAGGTAATAAATGTAATAATAATAAAAACACTTTTTAGTGGAAGGTAACCACCAGGCGAGGTTAATGCTCAAAGCATTTTCTACCACCTAACCCTCAGAGTCTTATTATTATGTGGTTACAAACTCAAATTAATGAGGAAAAATTCATGCACTGGGTGGGATTCGAACCAACGGATCCGTACGCTACCTGAATTACCAGACTAGCGTGTTAATCACTTGACTACCAGTGCACTGCTTCGTTCAATGTGTTTCCGGAACCCGAATTTGGGGGAACAGCACAATTCTCCACGAAAAAGATGTCAAATGGAAATGACCACATTTTATTATACTACTGGAACCAATGCTTGGTCCGGTGTTCAGAGAGGTGGGGCGACTCCCCAACTTGTTGGCGCCCCCCCCAGGGTCGGAATACGTTGGCCGGGGGGGGTCTACTACATCTTGTTGGCGCCCCCCTAGTACCGGAACACGTTGGAGTCGGGTCTACTACATGTTGTTGGCGCCCCCCCCAGGGTCGGAACACATTGGCCGGGGGGTCTACTACATCTTGTTGGCGCCCCCCCCCCCCCCCCCCAGGGTCGGAACACGTAGGAGGGGGGTCTACTACACCTTGTTGGCGCCCCTCTAGTGTTGGAACACGTAGGACTAGGGGTCTACTAATAATAATAATATCGCCTTATTTATACTACCCGATTAAGACTATTAAAGTCCCATTATTCCAGCAGTAAGCCCAAGACATATTATTATGTGGTACAAATCCCAAATGGGAGGATAACTTGTCATGTCCGGGCTGAGTTTCGAACCCGCGACCTCTGGAATCTCTGGATTCACAGAGTTCCGCCGCCTTTACCACTGAGCTACCGGGACAGACTACATCTTGTTGGCGCCCCCCCAGGGCCGGAACACGTTGGAGGGTGGGCGCCGCAGCTTCTTGCCCACGGTGTGGACGTGGAAACCCAGGCCCAGCAGAGACTCGTGGTCCAGGATCTTGCGGCCGTCGAATATGTATGCGGGCTTCATCATGTCCTCGTAGATACGCTTGTAGTCCAGGCTCTGGAATAAAAAAAAAATCATTTTTTTTTTCTTGGTGTCTTTTGCACACGAAGTGTATTTTTGGGGGATATCAGGTATTTTTGGTTGGTTACATTTTTTGCAATTTTCTATAAGTTCACACGAGCACCACAAGGTAGAACTAACTATATCCTTGAAAATAGCGCGCGATTAGCTCAGTGGTTAAGCACTCGCTTGCCATGCGGAAGGTCCCGGGTTCGATCACCCGTGCCGACAAAAATTTGTAATCTTAATTTGGTTACAATTGTTTGTAAGGGATACCTTCCGGTGCGCTCGTGTTGACCCAGCACCTAATTGGGAAGTATTGTGTCACTTCTCGCCCATTAGAGGGGAGGCATACTACGGGATGGGCAGGCTACAACACAGACCACAAGCGTCTACAGTAGCTCCTGTTTCATGGCTACGAAATAAAAACGGCTGTGAAACACTCATCCTTAAAAAAAAAAAAAAAAAAATTGCTGGCTTAAACTTTTTCTTTCTCATCATCTCTATTCTTAGGTACAATAATTTCAATATTTCTAAATTATTGTACCTTTAATTTTTTTCCTTTAAGCTTAATCAGTCAGTTTCCTTTAAGCTTTAAGCTTAATATACCGGGTTTCTTCGGACCAATGGACGAAAACAACTTTTTTGGTATCCTGAGGCTATAGTCTGTCTCGGTAGCTCAGTGGTAAAGGCGGCACTCTGTGAATCCAGAGATTCCAGAGGTCGCGGGTTCGAAACCCAGCCGGGACACGACAAGTTATCCTCCCATTTGGGATTTTTACCACATAATAATGAGTCTTGAGCTTTCTGCTGGAACAATGGGGCTTAATAGTCGTAATCGGGCAGTATAAGGCGATATTATTATTACTATTATATTTTCAATGTATAAACTTTACTTAAATTGAACTTCATTGAATAAATTGAATTTGTTTAATAATAATGTCTCCTTGAATACACGAGTTTTTGTAACTTAGCTGAAGTCAAGCAACGTCCAGTGAAGTCAAGACTTGGAGGCTGACATGGGTCTGTGTCACAGTATCATAGGGGTCATCTTTCATGCTCACCGACCCCACTCTGGCTGGTTGAGTACTAAACAACACTCACCACAAACTCATCCCACTCTGTGCACACCACAATAGCGTGGGTCTGCCGCACAGTATCGTAAGGGTAATCTAAAATTCTGACTATAATCGACACCACTCAATCTGGTGAGTACTAAAAAACACTCACCACAAACTCATTACACTCTGTGCACACCACGATAGCATGGGTCTGCCGTACAGTATCATAAGGGTCATCCAGAGTTCTGACTATTATCGACCCCACTCAGACTGGGTGAGAACTAAACACTATTATTATTATTAAAGACTTTATTAGATATAAATTTAATAGACATATGTATGTACAATACGAATAATTATTTTAACAATGAAAAAAAAATTGAAACAATATATACAATAAAAATGAAAAAGAATAGAAACATATGTCCTAACTAAAGGGCGGGGTTATTGCCTATGGCAATCTCTTCCACCCAACACTCACCACAAACTCATCCCACTCTGTGCACACCACAATAGCGTGGGTCTGCCGCACAGTATCGTAAGGGTCATCCAGAATGCTGACTGACTTCTCACTCAGCAACTCAGGGTCCTGCTCTTGTAGGTCCTGCAGGATCTGACTAGGCTCCACCTGGAAGAAAAACAGAGCAATAAACTTCAGGAGAGCAATAATACTACATTACTATGCTGTAGATACTATAGGTTTCCTCCACTCTAAAATAAATATTTCCATAGTTGTATGTATTTCTCCTTCATATTCAACGAGATGATAGAAAAGAGTAAAATACATGTTATTCTACTCACTCATTGAAATATAATAATAATATCGAATTATTTATACTGCCCCATTAGGACGATGATGTCCCATTTTTCCATCAGTAAGCCTAAGACGTATTATTATGTGGTAAAAAACCCAAATGGCAGGAAAATTTATCATGTCCCATCTGACTAGGCTCGACCTGGAAGAAAATCATTATAATAATAATAAAATAATAATATCGCGTCATTTATACTGCCCGATTAGGACTATAAAGTCCCATCACTCCATCAGTAAGCCTAAGACGTATCATTATGTGGTAAAAATCCCAAATGGGAAGAAAACTTGTCGTGTCCCAGCTGGCTTTTGAACCCGCGACCGCTAGAACCTCAGGATTCACAGATTGTTGCCTTTACCACTGAGCTACAGGACAGACGGACAGTCTGTTGGTTCGAATCCCACCCAATTCATGGGTTTCGAACCCGCAACCTCTGGAACCTCTGGATTCACCGAGTGCCGTCTTTACCACTGACGGTAAAAAAAAATATTAATGCGACGTCGTGAGATCTTTTTTTCATGCTCAGTGGTAAAGGCAGCACTGTGTGAATCCAGAGGTTCCAGAGGTCGCGTGTTCGAAACCCAGTCGGGACATGACAAGTTATCCTCCCATTTGGGATTTTTACCACATAATAATGAGTCTTGAGCTTACTGCTGGAACAATGGGGCTGAATAGTCCAAATCGGGCAGTATAAATAAGGCGATATTATTATTATTGTGACATTTGTGACCAGTGGTTACCTTAGGATCGTATATCTTGAGCTTGGCGCCCTCGTAGAGCAGGGTCCGACAGACGTGGATGGCGGGGGACTCCCGAGTGTCTCCCGTGTTCTTCTTGAAGGCGAACCCCAGGATGGCGATGTGCTTGTCCGACACTGTGTTGAACAGAGAGGAGATGATCTTCTCCGAGAAGCGAGTCTTCTGGTACTCGTTCAGATCTATCACCTGCAACACAAAGTAAAAATTCGGACACTGTATTGAACAGATCCTTTCCGAGAAACGAATCTTATGGTACTCGTATCACCTGCAACAACAGAGTAAAAATTCGGACATTGTATTGAACAGATCTTCTCCGAGACCGAATCTTAAGGTACTCGTTCAGATCTATCACCTGTAACAACAGAGTAAAAATTTGGACACTGTATTGAACAGATCTTCTCCGAGAACCGAATCTTCTGGTACTCGTTCAGATCTATCACCTGTAACAACAGAGTAAAAATTCGGACACTGTATTGAACAGATCTTCTCCGAGAACCGAATCTTATGGTACTCGTTCAGATCTATCACCTGCAACAACAGAGTTAAAATTCGAACAGTGTATTGAACAGATCTTCTCCGAGAACCGAATCTATTGGTACTCATTCAGATCTATCACCTGTAACAACAGAGTGAAAATTCGGACATTGTATTGGACAGATCCTTTCCGAGTAACGAATTTTCTGGTACTCATTCAGATCTATGACCTTCTTTTGCTTTTAGGGTATGTTATACTGTTGTACAAGGCTCTTTTTATTTTGAAGAACGGCCAAGAGTTTCTAATTTAATTAATTCCCACTGGTGGCAGCACCATACAGTGTTGTTCTTTTTGGCGCGGTGTCTTTGTAAAAACAACAACAACCAACAAGTAAAAAATGCTTTTCTGTTTCCACTTTTTCAGTAATAAATGATTGAGATAAATTGAGATAAATAAATGATTGAGATAAATTGTTTTATTTTATTCAAAGAATCTCAATTGAAATTCAGAGGGGAAATGCGGCAAGCGTTATTGGTGCTTGCCCCATTTCCGAAGATTTGGAAGAGTTCAGAGTTGTATTATGTCTAACAAATAAAGTAACGTAATTTCAATTGTTCTCCTTAACTATTGTGTTTTATTTTAAATTAAAGGAATTAGTACCAATAGTTATTACAAGGTATTAATAAAAAAAAAACAAGGTTCAACGGTATTAATGAAAAGAAAAAAAAACATATGGATAATAAATGCATACCTGTTGCCAATAACTGGCTACTTCAGGCAGGTTTAGACACTCGCAAATGTAGACAAGGTTGAGAATGTCTTTCTGAAAACAGCTGCCTCCGAAACCTGCAAAACAAAAATTGATCTGTGAACATATCCATATTTTATTTACTTATCGTATATCCATTTACTTGTATCGTATATCCTGAAGTCTTTGAAAGTGGGAGTAATTCTGAAGAACTTCCCAAATGAGTCCCGGCCACAGGCAGGCGAAAATGTTCCTAACTTATTCGTCCAAAATAGCAACAGAAAGGCTCTGTCTGAGTAAAGAGGAATCCTTACTGGCTTTTCAACAGGCCACTGTAGCCTCAACTACTGTCTGAACAAATGGACATTGCTCAAGACCCAAAATGCAGTCTCTCAGAAGCTGCTGAAAAGCTTCAAAATAAAGAGATTATTTTTAAAACTCTCCTAAGAAAATTCCTAAGTCTCGTGTGTGTGTGTGTGTGAGAGAGAGAGTGAGAGAGAGAGAGAGAGAGAGAGAAAGAGAGAGAGAAAGAGAGAGAGAAAAGAGAGAGAGAAAGAGAGAGAGAAAGAGAGAGAGAGAGAAAAGAGAGAGAGAGAAAGAGAGAGAGAAAGAGAGAGAGAAACAGATACAGACAGACAGACAGAGAGAGAGAGAGACTCACCTACAGACGCCTGCAAGAACTTTCCACCGATGCGACTGTCCAAACCGACAGCGCGGGCCACCTCACTCACATCTGCCCCGGTCACCTCGCACACAGCCGACAGCGAGTTGATGCTCGAAATCCTCTGGGCGAGGAACGCATTGGCCGCCAGTTTGGACAGCTCTGAGGACCAGGTGTTGGTTGTGAGGATGTGCGGGCCGGGGATCCAGTGCTGGTACACCCAGGAGAGGGATTGGACCGCGGCCAAACCCTCCGGGGTCTCCTCGCCTCCGATGAGGATTCGATCTGCGTGGAGGAGATCCTCCATGGCGGTGCCTTCGGACAGGAACTCGGGGTTTGAGAGAATCTGGGGGTGTGGAAAGACATTTGTCAGCATTTTTTTTTTTTTTTTTTTTTTCTTCTCAATATGTACAATAAAATCAAAACTCAGCAACATGCTGAATTGAAATCTATCTATCTATCTTTTATTAGATTATAGTGATGCATGTCAACATCTATGGTCATATTGGTCATACACACCACCTGAATTGAAATAATATTAGTTATTGTTAATTTATTTTTTAATTGTAATTTTCACCTGAGTTATTCCAAATAAAGGTTTATTTATTTATTACAGTAGAATCTCGCTAACTCAAAAATAATAATAATAAGAATAATAACACCCTTTATTGGAAGGTAACCACCAGGCGAGGTTAATGCTCAAAATTGTTCACTGGTAGTCAAGTGATTAACGCGCTAGTCTAGAAATCCAGGTAGTGTAGGGATCCATTGGTTCAAATCCCACCCATTGCATAAATTTTCCTCATTAATTTGAGTTATTGACCACGTGATAATATCTATAATAAGACTCTGAGGGTTAGGTGGTAGAAAATGCTTTGGGCAATAAGCACTAAGCAAAAAATGATAGTTTCATAGCTTTTTTAATTCTTAACCACAAAACAATAGCTACTTTACACACTTGGGGTCTGTACTTTGCCTTTGATGGACGAGAAGACACAATACTTCCCATTTAGGGGCTGGATCAACATGAGCGCATCGGAAGGTGTCCCTTACAGACAAAGTGTAACCAAATTTGGAATATATTCCTTTGTTGGCTCTGGGGTTTGATTCCGGGACCTTCTGCATGGCAATTGAGTATCATTACTACTAAGCTAATATTGAGCTGAAAATTATAAGTATTATTATGGCAGGTCGCAGAGTTAATTGTATGGTGTTTCATCTGAAACCCTGCAACCAGGTTTTATATTAATAATAATAATGGCAGTATTGAAACATTGTCCATTTTGTGTATATGTTTTGTTACATAATGATCCAAACAACCCTATTTATATTTAAACAACCCATCTGAATGCAAGCCGAGTGCACTACGCCATTTGACCATGGTGCCTGAGATATGAACAACAGATTTTCACCTGGAACTGGACATTGCTCTTGTGGTTTGCCTTGAGCACATTCATGATGCTCTCCGCAGCCCGCACAGGTACCGTACTCTTCTCCACAACTATCTTGTTCTCCGTGGCAATGTCCGCTATCATGCGAGCTGCTGCTTCCACGTATTTGAGGTCAGCTGCTCGGCCCTGCAAATAAATAGTTATTTGAAGAAACGAAGAAAAAATAATGAGAAAAAACACTTCTCACTTTTTGGAATGCAGATTTTAAATGCTGGAGATTATTATAACAAGGATTTAAAATGTCAATAGATTTATTTTATTGCAAGTCTGAAAAATAAAGAAAGAAAAGAATTTTTTTTACTATTCCAAGTTGTTGAAAATGAAATTTCCAATTTTTTCTCTCTCAAACTTTTGTAATTAAAAAAAAAAAAAACCCACCTTCATAGCATTAAAATCTAGAACTGAATGTGGATATTTAAAAAATATTAAAAGAGTAAGCCAGGAGCCATGATGTTCTAAAAGTGAAATGTATGTAGGTACAGGAATATGCTTCCAGGATATCAAGTTTTTGATAACTAAATAATGGATATAATATTTAATTATACTTTCCATTAAATTATAAGGTAATTTATTCCAGCAGTAAGCCCAAGACATATTATTATGTGGTAAAAATCCCAAATGGGAAGATAACTTGTCATGTCCCGGCTGGGTTTCGAACCCACGACCTCTGGAATCTCTGGATTCACAGAGTGCCGCCTATACCACTGAACTACCGGGACGGACAATGGATATTCATTTAAAATATATTTTCACATCTAAATTGATAGGTAATTTATTTGTTTTGTTCATACTTTAACTAAACATAGACAGGTCTTGAAAGTAATCAGGCTTTTTCATCATCATAGGAGCACTTCCTCTACTGTCCTTTAGGAAAGGCCTTTAGAAAGAAAAAAAAAATGTTTGAATTCTGAAAGGCATATTTTTTAATTGGTGAAATATTTACCTTTCCATTTCCAAAGGTTTTTGTGGGAGTATTAACTGAGATAAATATGAGTTGAGCTTTTTGAATGGCAGATTCAATATCGGTGGAGAAAAATAAATTGCACACCTCTGGTCTTCTTCACAACTTCATCCAAACCAGGCTGTGAAAAAAATTGATGTTTCAATTAATAAAATTTGACATCACACTTTAATGATAAAAGTGTTCACTAGATAAAATGTGCCTGTGTATTCTGATACCATTTAGTTGCAACAAATGGTGTTGGGCATCTCTCAATATTTTTTTCTTCAAATATGAAATAATTGTTGTGAGGCTCACATGTCAGAATCTCCGTAATTAAAGCATAAAAAATACTCCAGAAAGTCTGGTATAAAATAAATTCCAACATATGGGTCAAAAGGTCTTTATTTAGCTGTTTTGTCATATGTAATTAAATTCATAAATATAGAGTTCCCTTTTCCTTTACCAGGACCTCTGACTGAGTAAATCACATTTTTAAGAAACATGACGTCTGCAGCTTACTTCATAAATAGGCAGTTTGTTGGAGTTCCATTGTTTGATTCTTTCTTCACTTTTGTCAACCACAGTCACTTGAATATTGGGACATTTCAAAGCAATCACACTACACGTTGGTCCACCAACATACCCAGCTCCAATACAACAAATATGACTGATAGTTTGCACCATGACTAATTGCACCGGGTAAGAGTAGGGCTAACTGAAACAGACATTGATTTCAACAGTTATATAATTTATTATATTATAAGTACCTATTTTTCTAGTATGTTAATATATATGTGTGTTGAATTACAATGATTACAAATGAAACATTTCAATCAGATCATCAGAAGAAACAATGTACCTTCTTTACAGACCACATGACTTTTAGTATAGTCCATGGACAAATGTTGAAAAAAATTTTTTACCTTGGGGGTGCCCTAATGCCTCAACCAAAAGATCACTAATTTGGTTGACAAATTCTTTTATATCCTTACAGAATGGACCAAATGTTTCAACGGCTAACCCATGGAAGATGTATTGGGAAGATAGAGATCTGTATTTTGTCTTTCACTGTATAAGGTGACCACTTATCTAAAGGTGTAAAGTATTTGCTTATAGGCAGCTCAAACAATTTATAGGAAGGGTTTGATTAATGTGAAACACCAACCAAGGCTAAAAAAAACACTTGATTTCTCTTCAGGTGTTTTTCAAAAGAAGAGGCCTTAAAACTACTCAATCCTTTAATTATGTAGATGGCAAGGGGAGTTTTCTAAACTGGCTGGTAAGTACCTCAGCTCAGAGGATATTGATGATTTCTCCTGAAGGTTCATACCTCTTTTATTCACACCTTACACAGGATCCTGATTTCCATCACACCAAATAATGGTATATACAAATTTAGTCAGGAGACGATGGTTTTAAATACTCTTCATAAATCCACTAGGTATTGGATTAAAGTCAGTAAACTACTCCAAAAGTCAAGTATTAAAAGCCCCAAATGAAAAAAATTGGTTTTGGAGATTCCAAATTTCAAAAGTTATTAGAAAACCATTTTTTGTTTACAAAAATTACATGTGGTACAACTCGTGAGCACCCAAATCTTTAAAAAAAAAAAACACTGATAACGGTTTCCTGTGTTTCTAACCTACTTGCTCCGGAAGTGCAGCTTACTTTTTCAGAATGACCAAAATGGTGACATTTCTGATTGCAGACTTCCAAGAACAGAATTTTATTAAAAATCGCAAAGCTATGGAAATTACAAGTACATAGGTACCTGATACTGTTGAAAGTACCTTAATAAAAGCGAAAAAAATGTAATAATTTCCAAAAATAATTAAGGAACATTTTTTTCAATTCAACGTACGACGACGTACGGTACCAAATTGTTCGATAATTATTATATCAAACAATTTGGTACCGTATAGTATGAACATGAAATACACCTTGTACATATAATTCTGTATAATTTATTGTACGCAGGCTAAAAATTAAAAATAGTTAGGCAAGCAAACATGTTAGTTCAAAACACTCATAAAATCTTCAGTGTTCAACAGTAATTTTTTTAGAACTTCCGCCCGATAAGAAATAGAGAGTTGCTGGATTTTTTCTGATAAAAATGTTTCCGTTCTCATTATAATACGCAGGCCAAAAAATATAATAGGCACATTTATATACCTAGCTATCTATTTTATATATTACATTATTTTAATATTATGGGTTTCGGTTTGATCCCCGGGCGGCACGTTTTTCCCAAGCTTTTTATCTTTCACAAGAGAAAATATAGGTAGTGTTTAAAAACCATTAACACATTGAGTGCCAACCCAAAAAATGATTACTATCGTTGTAGTGATGGTTTTGATATTACTTATACCTACCTGGTTCTGTGAACTGTAAAACTCACTCAGATTTCTTATCGAACATCAAGAGAAAAAGACCTTTCATTCAATATCAAAAAAATTCAATAAGGGTTTCAAAATAATTTTTTTCGAGCGTCCCGATTTTATAAAAAAAACAGGTTTAAATTTCACAAAAAAAATTTTTTCACACACTCCAAACTTACTAAATTGGGCTTGGTAAATAAGATTGCTATGAAGACCTAATACTGTTCGGGATAAAATTACAAAAAAAATATTACAACTAGGTATGCATGAGAAAAATTTAACATTTTTATGACTTTATGATATATTTATAGTTTTTATGACAAGAATTGAGATATGAGGCCTAAAATCTTTGAAATAAAATTTATTCGGTACCTCAATAACATACATACTTACAAAAATTCATTAAATTTGAAGTATCCGTAAAAGCGTGTCACAAAACTATACGTAAGTTCATTTTTCAAAAAGGTCACGAGGATCAAAAACTGCAAGGAAGCAACTTAAATAACAAAAATAGCCAACTTAATTGTGCGGGTTCAATGCCCATCCAGGGCCCTGAAATTTAATAAAAAAATAAATAGGTATAACATCAGGGCAAGTTGCATTATAAAAACAGATGAAATTATCAGGTACTTACATGACTTTGATAGTTCAAATGTAAATAAATTAACTCATGTAAACCGTAATTATCCTCTTTAATTTCAATTAACTTTATAAATTTCGAAAGATAACTATCCAAACGTAAGAAGAATCTCGAGCAAAAAATGGTCACTCTTTCAACACCAAACACATCACCAAACGACCAAACCAGTATTGAGAAAGAAAAAAATGTTTACAGTTTCGTCATGATATTAGAAGGACTGGACTTGGCATACCAGAGAGTATCACGCATACTATACTTATACTCATATATAGTATCAGAAGTGACTCATTTACACTTGCGCTGAAGATATTGAAGGTCTTAGCTGATTTCGTGATTTCATCCTTTTGTAAATAGGTAACTACCTCTGGTACACAATAAAATTGTTTAGCCTGTTTCTCAATGCTAAGCTTACTCGTCTTTACCATGAAATTACGTCTTAACCACTGAGATCATATAACACAGTGATCTTAACTCAACTATCACGAAATCCACTCACAGACTAACTGATACACTCGTCATTGTCGAGGGGTTAGGTGGAAGAGGTTGCCTGAGATATTTTACTTTTTCTTTATGTATGAACTAGCGGGCTGTCGCCCGCTTTGCGGGCCGAGGCATGGCCGTGAAAGCAAAAAAGTCCTTTTTCGCCAATGGCAGGTGTTGTAGTGGGAATTTCGAAAAATCCCGTCGTATTGCACATCTAGACTATAAGACAAAGCTACCTACCAAATTTCAGCTTCCTAGGACTTACCAGTTCGGAGAAACAGTGATGATCAGTCAGTCAGTCAGTCAGTGACTTTGACATTTATATATTAAGATATTTATTTCCAAATTTTGTATCAATGTATTTTTATTTATATATTTAGTAAATAATGTTTATTTGTAATACATCAGTCGAATTAGATTAGGATCCGTTGGTTCGAATTACACCCAATGCGTATTTTTTTTTCGTTGAGAATTAACAATGCCATTTTACAACTTCCGGAATAAAGGAACTCATCTTTACCATGAAATTACATCTTAACCACTGAGATCATATTACACAGTGATCTTAATTCTACTATCACTAAATCCACTCACAGACTAACTCACACACTTGTCATTGTCGAGGGGTTGGGTGGAAGAGGTTGCCTTAGATATTTTACCTTTTCTTTACGTACGAATATTTATTTCCAAATTTTGTATCAAAGTATTTTTATTTATATATTTAGAGTAAATAATGTTTATTAAATTTGTAATACAGTCGAATTAGATTAGGATCCGTTGGTTCGAATCACACCCAATGCGTAATTTTTTCGTTGAGAATTAACAATGCCATTTTACAACTTCTGGAATGAAGGGACTCGTTCGTCCTAATACTGGAGCAATATAAATAATTATTAATAAAAAAAAACTATCATATTTTTGTTAATCACAAAGTGATATCACAACTACTCAAACTCCTTTACTAAAGGCGGAATTAATAGATGTTGTTGTAATACCTCTGTGGCGCTAAGTCACGAATTGCGTACTGTGTAAGATAGGGAAAACCGGCGCTTAGCAATGACTTGAGTTATAGAATTTGTCTATTAATTTCGCCAAAAATCTTTGCTGAACTTGGGACTCGAACCACCGACCTCCGTAAGCAAGTCCACCGCCTTATAGATCGAGCTACCGAGTACTGAGCTCTGTTTATAAATATTTAAATAGTTAATTAGTGTCTATAAAAATAGATTTTGTATAGTTACATTAGCACGTATAAGGTTGATACTTTTTATTTTATTTTAAAGATGAGTGTTTTACAGCCTTTTTTATTTCGTAGCCATGAAACGCTTGTGGTCTGTGTTGTAGCCTGTCCATCCCGTAGTGTGCCTGCCCTCTGATGGGCGAGAAGTGACACAATACTTCCCATTTAGGTGCTGGGTCAACACGAGCTCACCGGAAGGTATCCCTTACAAACAACTGTAACCTAATTTTGAATACAAATTTTTGTCGGCGCGGGGGACCTTCCGCATGGCAAGCGAGTGCATGGTCACTGAGCTATTCGTGCGCTCAATGTACTAAATTACTAATTGAATCCCCGTGTCTCGAAAGAAATCAGTTTACTTGAAAATATTGATCTGATAGACTAATAGAGGGGTTTAGAATAAGGTTCAATTTTTTTTATAAAAATGTGAACAAGACTCTATCTTGAAAACATTTTCACAAAAAAAAAAAAAAATTGAAGCTAGGTATTCTAAACACCCTTCAGATCATTATTTTCAAAGGAAAATGGTTTCCAAATTTTGTAACATAGGTCGTTTTTTAAGACACGCATTCAGTATATTTTTTTTACATACATGAAGATTTTATTTTTATTTTATTTTCATTTTTTCAAATACCAATATTCCCGCCCCATCTTCACATTCAACACCCCGCACTTTCTTCCTCATGCCCCTCATTCTTTTTGACACAGCTCTGATAATAGACATTTGGACTTTAACCCTCAACCATCCTAGTGTTTGGGAGTATGGTTTGTTCCAGCGTTCGCTATCGCTTAGTTTATTTGATGTCAGGGAGAATACTAGGGACGTACAGAGTAGTTCAAATAATTGTGCATGTTTTTTACACAAGAGGAAAATATAGGTTCGTACTTACCACTTGGAGGAAATATTTTCATTATCCGAACATTCATCGTTATTGCTAATTTTACATGAAATGGAAGCATGGGACGTGTGTTTCGATGTATGAATAAGTACTTTTTATATACATAATTATAAGTATACGTAATATTCTGCTGCCTATCAAAGTAATTGCCATATTTTTTTTCCTGGTTTGGGTATTTCCAAATATTTCCATTTTCTTCCAAGGTTAGCTTCCCCACTATTCGTGAAAGAAAAATGCGTTTCGGTACTTTTAAAGATAAACAATGGACTTAACCTATAAAAGAAATGAAAGCAAGAATTTTATAAATCCATTTTGGTTAATCAAACTGGAAGAAGAATTTTCCTCTTCCAAAAGAAAAATGACTTTCTTCCAGTTCGTCCATTTTATTCCATTTGAATCCACTTTGGTTAGAAAGGCAAATACAGCTAAGGTCAAGATAGCTCACAAATTCGATAACCACACTGGTCGATAACCACATAACCACACTGGTCTCTTCTCTGATCTCTGAGAGACACAGGAACACGTCAGACTCAGAAACAATACAACACAATAGAATTTAATGCCTTGCAAGATCAAAGAAGAATTAAATAATTATTATAACCACCAGGCGCGGCCTGTGCTAAGGAGATGCGGAGCTGCAACATCGCCAGACAAAAAAGAAAAAGAGATAATTTTCTAGCTTGTATACAATGAAAATTATCACACATTTCTAGAATATTTTTTGTTTTTTTTTGGTTTTTAACGTCGCTTTCAACTGCATGGTCATATCACGACGGGGGTGTTACCCTCCATTCGCAGGAAACTCACAAACCTGCTACTCACATTAACCTCACCCAGCCTGGGTTGGGCCGGAATGCCAGCATCACGAAGTCTTCACCTCGCTGGACGTTGCTTAACTTCGGTGATCCAACGAGAACCGGTGCATTCAACGCGCCATCGACGCTGGCGCCATCTAGAATAATTAATGCATTTTCTGTCTTGACAGAGCCAGCTCAGTGAGATGCAATGGTTCCGGTCAGTTCTACCCATCCCTAATTAATGCATAATTAATATGATTGGCATGGTAAACAAACTCAAGCTCTTTAGATTCTGAAAGAGCGACTCTATAAATTTAATCTCATTTGAGTCCGGTCTATGTGGCAGCACCCCCAAAACATTTTCTCACCGTCACTGGCCACGCCTGATAACGACCACCTCTCGAAAAAAAATATATTTACAATAATAAAATGATGTTTTTATTAGTAATAGTTAATGTCTACTAAGCAGAAGTATCAATGATAATAATAATTCACCTATTGTAAAAATAACCATCAATGCCATCTGCTGAAATAATTGCAGACGGTATTATACCGAGGTTAATAGTCTAAAATGTTTTTAATTCGAGTCTACTCCTCCTCTTTATTCTTCTTATTGTCTTTATTATTATTATTCCTCTCCTTATCTTATTACTATAGTAGTTCTGTGAACTTTAAACCTCACACAGATTCAAGTATTGCATTATAAATTTAATGTTCTATCAAGCATGAGGACATTCAGACCTTTCATTCAATAACCCACTCAATAGGTTTTAATTAAAAAATATATAAACCGGCCCTCTCTTTTGGCCCTTTTTCGAAATTTTACCACAGTCCGGTCTCCTCAGCTTTCAGGACCACAAAATTTTTGGCAAATTGCCCCAAAAACTATAGGTAATATTTTAAGGACCCCAATGAACATGACCAAATTTTAACAATTTTGAACAATCCGGTCGAGAGTTATCACGGAACAGACAGACAAACAAACAGACAAACGAAAGCCAACTCGTCCAGTATGCAAGTTAAAACAAAACAAACAGACAGACATACAGACAAACGAAAGCCAACTAGTCCAGTATGCAAGTTAAAACAAAACAAAACAAACAGACAGACATACAGACAAACGAAAGCCAACTAGTCCAGTATGCAAGTTAAAACAAAACAAACAGACAGACATACAGACAAACGAAAGCCAACTCGTCCAGTATGCAAGTTAAAACAAAACAAAACAAACAGACAGACATACAGACAAACGAAAGCCAACTAGTCCAGTATGCAAGTTAAAACAAAACAAACAGACAGACATACAGACAAACGAAAGCCAACTAGTCCAGTATGCAAGTTAAAACAAAACAAAACAAACAGACAGACATACAGACAAACGAAAGCCAACTAGTCCAGTATGCAAGTTAAAACAAAACAAAACAAACAGACAGACAAACGAAAGCCAACTAGTCCAGTATGCAAGTTAAAACAAAACAAACAGACAGACATACAGACAAACGAAAGCCAACTAGTCCAGTATGCAAGTTAAAACAAAACAAAACAAAACAAACAGACAGACATACAGACAAACGAAAGCCAACTCGTCCAGTATACAAGTTAAAACAAAAAAAAAACAGACAGACATACAGACAAACGAAAGCCAAATTGTCCAGTATGCAAGTTAAAACAGAATCTAACTTAGTGAGGTCACTTCGCTCCCTCACTGTGTTCGGTTAATTATAACTCCGTCTCTTCTAATTATGATGATTTGCTTCAAATCTTCTCCAGCTTAAGTTAAGCGAAAGACATAAAAGATATAGTCTCTCTGTCTCTTTCTCTCTCTCTCTCCCTCTCTCTCTCTCTCTCTCTCTCTCTCTCTGTCTCTCTCTCTCTCTCTCTTCCCACATTATTGTTCGTAAATAACTCTCGACTCCACAAAAAAAAAACTATCAGAGATCAATCACCTTTCGAACGGGAGATCATAATTATTGGTTTTTGTACAGACCCTACATAATTATACATAGATATAGTATAGTATATTATAGTAGTGCTTTATTTAGACTGTCGGGTCGAGACATGGAGTCCCATTACGCTAACAGTTTAATATAGCACCTCTTTATTTATTGCATGTAACTATATTTTTACAGGATGTTATATTGTTATGTACACATTTCCAGTTCAGACCCTTCTACAGAATTAGTTTCCACTTCAGAATATGCCCACTGGTAGTCAAGTGGTTAGCGCGCTAGTCTAGTAATCCAGAGGTAGCGTATTGATCCGTTGGTTCGAATCCCACCCAGTGCATGCATTTTTCCTCATTCATTTGAGTTTGTGACTTCATGATGATAAGACTCCCATATAGGACACAGCACTTAAATGGGAAGTATTGTGTCACTTTTCGCTCATCAGAGGGGAGATGTACAACAAGAAGGGTAGGCTACAAAACATATCACAAGAGTATATAATAATTCTGTGTCCGTAAGAAAGGTATTGATACCTAAATTACGGTGGTGAGAGGATTATATGGACGCCCAGATCCAATGTCTAGGCTCCTTTCATGTCCATTGATTCTATTTGGTTTTGACGTCCTGACATGAGGTAGACAGGACGGGGGTTACCCTCCACTCGCTGGGAATCGTAATAGCTACCCAAATTAATCTCACCCAGGCTTTGTAGGGCTGGAATTGCCAGCCTCAGAGGGAACAGAATTTTCTGTGCGAAAAGTCTGCTCCAACCGGGAATCGAATTGTGAAGGCTTCACGCTTCACCGCAAATAAAATCATACATATTAATTATAAATCATAATTATATTGAAAAAAATCTCTACTGTAAACATCAAGGGTTGGGTGGAAGAGATTGCCAAAGGCAAGAACCCCGCCCTTTAGTTAGGACATAATTATATTACGTATATATTTATTAATTATTTTTTCTTAATTTTTTTCTCTTTTCACTTCTCTGATATTGTATATTAATTTGTAATTATCTGTGTTGTAACTGTTTTATATAGGTCCAATTAATAAAATGTTAAATAATAATAATAATACGTAGATTCAACAATCGTAAAACTTAACTTGTAAATTTTTGAAAATTATCTTCTTGAGATAGTAATGGTCGTGGTATCTATTAAACTTAACCTCTGAAGGTCTTGTGGTTCAAGGACCATTGGAATAAAGAACCATCCTCATTATTGTACATATAAAGAGCTCATCCTATTTATAGATACCATTACCACGTATTGTATTTAGGAATAGAAATATTTTTTGTACCTAAATTTAAACCACGATTTGCGACCTATGATTAGAAACTAATACTTCAGCTTAAATTCATTTGCACGTTTGTCTCAGTATTCCTTTTTTTTCCCATTATTAATAAAAATCTTTAGTGGAAGGTAAACCAAGCATTTCTACCATGTTCAAGCATTATGCTTGAAGCATTTTCTACCACCTAACCCTCAAAGTGATATTATTATGTGGTCAAATAAATGAGGAAAAATTCATGCACGGGGTGGATTCGAACCAACGGATACCTACGCTATTTGAATTACCAGACTAGCGCGTTAACTACTTGACCTCCAATGTTTGGTATTATTGAGAGAGTATTCCTGAAGTACTATAATTTATTCTTATGTCGCCTATGCCTATATAATATATGTATTGTTGTCCAATATATAGTAGTCACTGTGGCAGAGTGAGTTAGCGCGCTAGGCATTGCACACATGGTGACCTGGGTTCGATTCCCAGCGGGGGAGGATTTTTTCTGCTCTGTACTTGGATGTCCGGGGTCCACTCATACCTCGTGAGGAAAAATGAGTAGCTGCTTTGATGTGAAGCAGCGACCAGTGGCAGAATCATAGGCAAAAAAATAATACAAGATATTGTAAATTAAAGTGGTAAAGTCCTATGATTCTGCGCTACCCACTAAAATTGTGACATAATAACACAAAGAAAAAGCATTATTATTATTATTATTATTGTTGTCCAATATTGAATCAACTCCTGTATCAAGACTGCATGACGATTTTAAGTTGACAGATTCTTGTATATTAAATTTTCAAATTTCAAATATTAAATCTTTAAAATGAAACAAGAGCCTCTAGACAAAATAATTTCTTTGGATATCACACCGAACTAATACCCAGAAGACATCTGACATTGGCAATAAAAAGCCGTGTGCAATTCAAACTTTACGTGTGTAGAAAACGTGAAGACCTTGAAAAAATCTGATTAGTCAACGAGTTTTAAAATACAGCGATTACATGTAACGGTGGAATCAAAACTCGAGCTTCCATGCCTAATCTCAGCTGATCCTTTATCATTTTTTTTAATTTTTAATGCGTAGATTGTAGATTGACAGACTCACAGACTGCTGTAGATTGACTACCGATTGCATTGAAAATCACAAGTTTATTCTTTAATTACCTATTTGAAAGCTGATTAGTTGATAGTTAAGTTTGATAGAAACAAGGTATTTGCCATTTTTTGGTCAATGGACCTTTTGTACCACAGTCTGAAACTTGAAAACCTAGGAAAGTTGACAGCTAGAGACCATTGAGTTTTCGAAATAATTTGTTTAAACATTTAACTGTGCCAAGTGTGTTGACAGCTAATTATAAATTTTATTTTACAACCGATAACTGTCGAGAATTCCATGCTGGACTTCTAAAAGTACCCCGCACAATTTGGACAGACCGACGGGTTGTTGACCCCGGACTAACATTTGACTAGTGGACCGACCACCATCATGGAAACCACCTCACAAACGCCATCGAACGGAGATCTAAACTTCAAAATCAAATTCAATGATGAGCCGTACAATGAGCAACCTTTGAAAGTTGTTGACCGTGGTGACCTGACGTACAAGGAGTTCTGTGGTATTCTGGTAAGTTTTAGCTTGTTTCTAATATACAAGGAGTTCTGTGTTAAGTTATAGTTTGCTCCTAACATACTAGGAATGGGGTAGTTTTCTGGTAAGTTCTAGCTTGCTCCTAACATACAAGATGTGTGGATTGTGGGATTGTTTAATTGGTATTTTGGTAAGTTTAACTTTTCCTATTAACAATGAGGATTGTTGGTATTTGGTAAGTTTAATTGTTTATTCCTGAGTCAATACAAGTAGTTGGGTGGTATTCTGGTAAGTTCTAGCTTGGTCAAAACATACAAGGAGTTCTGGGGTATTCTTTTAATTTAAGTTCTAGTTTACTATTTGGTGATGCCTTGCAAAGGTAATATTTCATTCCCAGATGCTCTAGCACTCTCTGGGCAACAGTATAAACAGAATCAGTATAAACAGAAAAGTGAGAAGTTGTACTAGATTGTAACAGACTCCTCAACTCTGACTTTTGACTTTTATAGAAGATTCTAAGTTCTTTCTAAAATGTTGTTTTAACACTTGAATTATTTAGATATCAAAAAGTTGTGTTAGTTTCAACCATGTTTGTTTTATTTTAGTGGCAATCTAACATATTAAATGGATTAAAATAAAGATGTCTGGAAGTTTAAGCTAAATATACATTCTGTCAGTATAATCCTATCTGTAAGGATAAAATTCTGAAACAGAATTAAAGTTGAGATAACCCAGACATGCCCCCAAGTCAGAGTTTAAACCAATCACAGTGCACTGTTAAATTGGTTTAAAAATGAATGGACTGGCCACACCTGGTCCTAAGTAACATATAGGTACCAATAAGTCTGTGATGTTGATAATGACAACCACATAATTATGATTCCATTATTATTATTATTATTATTCTGTCATTTCAGGAGAATGTGTATGGTTTGTCTCACAGTGGGGTCTTTGGAATGACCTATATTGATGAAGATCATGATGAAGTTTCAGTTGGGAGTGATGAGGAATTCAAACAACTCTTGAAGGTAAATATTGAAACACTATCACTACACTTATCAGAAGGTAAATGTTGAAACACTATCACCACCCTTATCAGCACTTTATGCCATGTGAGACTTTATCAGCCTTGTCAAAATTCAGTTGATTAAATTAACCTTTAACCATTCATCTGAGTGTAATAGTGTTGTAATGATTCATTCTTGCTAGAAATAAACAAATGAAAAACCATACTTGTAACTAAACCAAAAATTACATCACACAGTTTTATTCATTGTAAGGAATCTACAACAGCATTGGCAAGTTTAGTGAGCTCATCTCTCCCCATCCAAGCTAATCTGAATTGAAATTCCCCTAGGGTAACAAATTAAACATTTTTAGATTTATATAATTAAATAATAATAAATACCTAATATATTATGTGTGTGAAAAGAAGATGTGTAGTTTTCTTTTTGAACTATTGAGAAGGTAGCAAAGTTTTTTCTCTCTTTTCTTTCTTTTTCCATTATTGTTTTATTATTATTATTATTATTATTCACTGTTAAAAAAACAAGATCTTTACTATGCAAAACACTAATCTAATTAATCAATTTTTAATTAGTTTTTTTTTGTTTTAGCTTAAGTCCCATTAAATACTATGCAACTGGCAGTATGCAAAATAAATACGGCTTGATATGCAAAATAAATAGTGTGTGATAATAATCATTTTATTTTCTTGCTTTTTTAGAGTGCTTACAAGTGGCGTCAAAAAAATCAATTCTGTTTGCTGAACATCACAACCCAGATGGATTCGAGTGAGGAATTTGAAAATGTAGAGCCTGTTCCATCAGTTGCTGGGTCTGAGATGACAGACATAGGTTCCGTTCAACTCGAGGTTCTCAGCAAAGTAAATGACATGACCAAGAAGCTTGAGCCGTTGCTGAACACACAGTCTGAGCCCCCTGCCTGGTTCAAAAAGTACATGTCACAGGTCAGTTCACCTTCTTTTCTCTTTATTTTTTCTTCACAATATTGGGTGAATGCAGTGTAAGGCTTTGTTTAGACATGGTTGTCTTCAAGTTACAGTCAGATTAGATGGGGAAAAAGTATCATGGGTTGTTGAAAATTGTCAATATTGGCTTGGCATGTTGGTGAAGTTCTGTGAGACCGCAAATGGAGACTCATGGCAGTGATAAAGTTTTTGAAAAACATTTTTGTTGTTGTTTTAGTTCAAAGGAGAAATTCTCCAAGAGGTGCAGGGTCTGATGAGAAAACAGCAGGATCTTCAGGAGAAGCCATCCAGGACCAAACCAAGACACCACACTAACCTTAACAAGTAAGCTGTCATTATTATTATCATCATTATCATCAAATTCTTTACTAACCCGCAATCAGTACAGTTGTGAGAGATTTCTCTCACAACCCTATATGTTACCGTGTACTGGATATGTTACAAAACCAAACCGTACTGATGCTGGGTTAATAGGACATATGTACAAATAAATATTGATAAAACTTAATACACAAAAATGAGAACAATATAAAAAAAAACTGGATAGGTCAAATTTTTGACCAATATAATACTTTCCTTATATGTTATGCAATACAAACAACCATTACAACTGTTGATGTATTGTGACTACTCCCTGTAGTCCAGAGATCCTGAGTACAATCCCCGGTTGGAGCAGATTTTTCACACAGAAAATTCTGTTCCTTCCTCACATGTGAGGCTGGCATTTCCAGCCCTACCGAGGCTGGGTGAGGTTAAAGTTGGGTAGCTGGTACAATTTCCAGCAAAGGGAGTGTAACACCCTGTCCTAATCCAGGATGTTAAATCAAATAGAATCGTTGGCGTTAGGAAGTGCATCTAGCTGTAAAAAATGTGCTAAAACCAACCAACCTCAACCATGAGGTTGAACAATGTCAACCTTGCTCAAGAGGAATAAGACAGAGTAAAAGAAGAAAACAATACTTTCCTTATATTAGAATTCGGAAAGAGTAAAAAGATAAACTACTTAGATAAAATATACAGATGTCCTAACTAAAGGGTGGGGTTATTGCCTATGGCAATCTCTTCCACCCTAATGTCTTCAGTTCATTTGTTTGCTATTTTGTTGTTGTTGTGCCAGATTGCCTACTGGTGAGGGGGGGGGGGGGATGTTCCTCAGCAAAATTCAAGAAAAAAGTTGCCTCATTGTTAACCAATGTTTTTATGTGTGAACAACCATTGTACAAACTTGGGTTTTTTTCTTTATAAGCTGTTAAACCCTTAGGAACTGCAAGCTATCATGGCTTGTTAGAGTTGGCCAGTCTTTATGATCCCACAGTATAATTTTTTCAAATACGAAGAGTATTTTATATTGACTAAAGTGAAAAGTGCCAACACAGCCTTCACAGTAAAAGAGAAAGAAAACATGTACGGCACACAAAGGGCGATACTAAAACCCGGACCCGACAGAAAAGATTGACTCGATTGAAAAACATTGACCCGCCATAAGGAATACATGGGTCCGGGTTTTTCGTATAAAATTTCTTTCGAAAAACATTGACTCGAATGTTATGTATATGATGGTACTCTGTTATTTCTATATATTTGTATTGTTTACATCTTCACTTCCCCTAGTTAACCCTTGTAGCCAAGAGTTGTATCATTGTAAATTGATAGAAAACATTGACCCGATGGGAGCGATCTCATATCTCTCCCCCTGATAATGGTAAATCTCTGAAATTTCTCAGGTAAGCTTATCTACATTACTGCTATATTCATACGAAAAATGAGAACGCTAAAGCTTACGACGCGGCGGGATCTGAACAGAAAACGTTGACTGGCCATTAAATGGAGCGCACGTGTAGCTCAGTTGTTAAGCACTCACTTGTCGTGCGGAAGGTCCTGGGTTCGAACCCCCGCGTCGACAAAAAGTTGTATTAAAAATTTGGTTAAAGTTGACCAGGTTGACTCAGATCCTAAATGGGAAGTATTGTGTCACTTCTCGCACATCAGTGGGGAGGCATACTACGGGATAAGTAGGCTAACCCACAAACCACAAGCGTCAACGGTAGCTCCTGTTTCATGGCTAAGAAATAAAAAAGCCTGTGATAAAACTCATCTTTTAAAGATAAAAGAATAAAACAGAATTCGGTCGGTCGTATGATATTCTCGTACAGAAAACTGTGAACAGAGGGGAACGCCCCTTATCTCTGCTCCCGGTATAAGTGAAGTGCTGAAATTTCCCTGGTATACTTTCCTACATTACTGCTATATTCAATTAAAATGCTACGGAAAAAAAACAAAAAGCTATAAGCTGCTGCTTTATCAGTGCTGCTATATTCATGCAAAAAATCATAACTCTATAAGCTACGGCATGACCTACAGAGAAGCCATTGACTGGCCCTTGTAAGGCCCATAGCTGCGGCCCTGAATGTTGTAATGTGCTCAGATCAAGGGAATCATAAGGGATTACAACAAAGATAATACCCACAAAGTTTCATCTCGGTCGGCCGTATGGTATGCTCGTACAGAAAACATTGACCAGATCGGAGGGACCTCAAAAATCTGCCCCTGTTGTTTGTGAAGATCTGAATTTTTTTACACAAACGTATATACAGTGCTGCTATATTCATGCAAAAAATCATAACGCTATAAGCTATGGCGTGACCTACAGAGAAGCCATTGACTGGCCCATGTAAGGCCCATAGCTGCGGCCCTGAATGTTGTAATGTGCTCAGATCAAGGGAATCATAAGGGATTACAACAAAGATAATACCCACAAAGTTTCATCTCGGTCGGCCATATGGTATCCTCTGACAGAAAACATTGACCAGATGGGAGGGACCTCAAAAATCTGCCCCTATTGTTTGTGAAGATCTGAATTTTTTTACACAAACTTATATACAGTGCTGCTATATTCATGCAAAAAATCATAACGCTATAAGCTACGGCATGACCTACAGAGAAGCCATTGACTGGCCCTTGTAAGGCCCATAGCTGCGGCCCTGAATGTTGTAATGTGCTCAGATCAAGGGAATCATAACGGATTACAACAAAGATAAAACCCACAAAGTTTCATCTCGGTCGGCCGTATAGTATGCTCGTACAGAAAACATTGACCAGATGGGAGGGACCTCAAAAATCTGCCCCTATTGTTTGTTAAGATCTAAATTTTTTTACACAAACTTATATACAGTGCTGCTATATTCATGCAAAAAATTAAAACGCTATAAGCTACGGCGTGATCTACAGAGAAGCCATTGACTGGCCCTTGTAAGGCCCTTAGCTGCGGCCCTGAATGTTGTAATGTGCTCAGATCAAGGGAATCATAAGGGATTACAACAAAGATAATACCCACAAAGTTTCATCTCGGTCGGCCATATGGTATCCTCTGACAGAAAACATTGACCAGATGGGAGGGACCTCAAAAATCTGCCCCTATTGTTTGTGAAGATCTGAATTTTTTTACACAAACTTATATACAGTGCTGCTATATTCATACAAAAAATCATAACGCTATAAGCTACGGCATGACCTACAGAGAAGCCATTGACTGGCCCTTGTAAGGCCCATAGCTGCGGCCCTGAATGTTGTAATGTGCTCAGATCAAGGGAATCATAAGGGATTACAACAAAGATAATACCCACAAAGTTTCATCTCGGTCGGCCATATGGTATCCTCTGACAGAAAACATTGACCAGATGGGAGGGACCTCAAAAATCTGCCCCTATTGTTTGTGAAGATCTGAATTTTTTTACACAAACTTATATACAGTGCTGCTATATTCATGCAAAAAATCATAACGCTATAAGCTACGGCATGACCTACAGAGAAGCCATTGACTGGCCCTTGTAAGGCCCATAGCTGCGGCCCTGAATGTTGTAATGTGCTCAGATCAAGGGAATCATAACGGATTACAACAAAGATAAAACCCACAAAGTTTCATCTCGGTCGGCCGTATAGTATGCTCGTACAGAAAACATTGACCAGATGGGAGGGACCTCAAAAATCTGCCCCTATTGTTTGTTAAGATCTAAAATTTTTTACACAAACTTATATACAGTGCTGCTATATTCATGCAAAAAATTAAAACGCTATAAGCTACGGCGTGATCTACAGAGAAGCCATTGACTGGCCCTTGTAAGGCCCTTAGCTGCGGCCCTGAATGTTGTAATGTGCTCAGATCAAGGGAATCATAAGGGATTACAACAAAGATAATACCCACAAAGTTTCATCTCGGTCGGCCATATGGTATCCTCTGACAGAAAACATTGACCAGATGGGAGGGACCTCAAAAATCTGCCCCTATTGTTTGTGAAGATCTGAATTTTTTTACACAAACTTATATACAGTGCTGCTATATTCATACAAAAAATCATAACGCTATAAGCTACGGCATGACCTACAGAGAAGCCATTGACTGGCCCTTGTAAGGCCCATAGCTGCGGCCCTGAATGTTGTAATGTGCTCAGATCAAGGGAATCATAAGGGATTACAACAAAGATAATACCCACAAAGTTTCATCTCGGTCGGCCATATGGTATCCTCTGACAGAAAACATTGACCAGATGGGAGGGACCTCAAAAATCTGCCCCTATTGTTTGTGAAGATCTGAATTTTTTTACACAAACTTATATACAGTGCTGCTATATTCATGCAAAAAATCATAACGCTATAAGCTACGGCATGACCTACAGAGAAGCCATTGACTGGCCCTTGTAAGGCCCATAGCTGCGGCCCTGAATGTTGTAATGTGCTCAGATCAAGGGAATCATAACGGATTACAACAAAGATAAAACCCACAAAGTTTCATCTCGGTCGGCCGTATGGTATGCTCGTACAGAAAACATTGACCAGATGGGAGGGACCTCAAAAATCTGCCCTATTGTTTGTTAAGATCTAAATTTTTTTACACAAACTTATATACAGTGCTGCTATATTCATGCAAAAAATCATAACGCTATAAGCTACGCATGACCTACAGAGAAGCCATTGACTGGCCCTTGTAAGCCATAGCTCGGCCCTGAATGTTGTATGTGCTCAGATCAAGGGAATCATAAGGGATTACAACAAGATAAAACCACAAAGTTTCATCTCGGTCGCCGTATAGTATGCTCGTACAGAAAACATTGACCAGATGGGAGGGACCTCAAAAATCTGCCCTATTGTTGTTAAGATCTAAATTTTTTTACACAAACTTATATACAGTGTGCTATATTCATGCAAAAAATTAAAACGCTATAAGCTACGGCGTGATCTACAGAGAAGCCATTGACTGGCCTTGTAAGGCCCTAGCTGCGCCCTGAATGTTGTAATGTGCTCAGATCAAGGGAATCATAAGGGATTACAACAAAGATAATACCACAAAGTTTCATCTCGGCGGCCATATGGTATCCTCTGACAGAAAACATTGACCAATGGAGGGACCTCAAAAATCTGCCCCTATTGTTTGTGAAGATCTGAATTTTTTTACACAAACTTATATACAGTGCTGCTAATTCATGCAAAAAATCATAACGCTATAAGCTACGGCATGACCTACAGAGAAGCCATTGACTGGCCCTTGTAAGGCCATAGCTGCGGCCCTGAATGTTGTAATGTGCTCAGATCAAGGGAATCATAACGGATTACAACAAAGATAAAACCCACAAAGTTTCATCTCGTCGGCCGTATAGTATGCTCGTACAGAAAACATTGACCAGATGGAGGGACCTCAAAATCTGCCCCATTGTTTGTTAAGATCTAAATTTTTTTACACAAACTTATATACAGTGCTGCTATATTCATGCAAAAAATTAAAACGCTATAAGCTACGGCGTGATCTACAGAGAAGCCATTGACTGGCCCTTGTAAGGCCCTTAGCTGCGGCCCTGAATGTTGTAATGTGCTCATATCAAGGGAATCATAAGGGATTACAACAAAGATAATACCCACAAAGTTTCATCTCGGTCGGCCATATGGTATCCTCTGACAGAAAACATTGACCAGATGGGAGGGACCTCAAAAATCTGCCCCTATTGTTTGTGAAGATCTGAATTTTTTTACACAAACTTATATACAGTGCTGCTATATTCATACAAAAAATCATAACGCTATAAGCTACGGCATGACCTACAGAGAAGCCATTGACTGGCCCTTGTAAGGCCCATAGCTGCGGCCCTGAATGTTGTAATGTGCTCAGATCAAGGGAATCATAAGGGATTACAACAAAGATAATACCCACAAAGTTTCATCTCGGTCGGCCATATGGTATCCTCTGACAGAAAACATTGACCAGATGGGAGGGACCTCAAAAATCTGCCCCTATTGTTTGTGAAGATCTGAATTTTTTTACACAAACTTATATACAGTGCTGCTATATTCATGCAAAAAATCATAACGCTATAAGCTACGGCATGACCTACAGAGAAGCCATTGACTGGCCCTTGTAAGGCCCATAGCTGCGGCCCTGAATGTTGTAATGTGCTCAGATCAAGGGAATCATAACGGATTACAACAAAGATAAAACCCACAAAGTTTCATCTCGGTCGGCCGTATGTATGCTCGTACAGAAAACATTGACCAGATGGGAGGGACCTCAAAAATCTGCCCCTATTGTTTGTTAAGATCTAAAATTTTTTACACAAACTTATATACAGTGCTGCTATATTCATGCAAAAATTAAAACGCTATAAGCTACGGCGTGATCTACAGAGAAGCCATTGACTGGCCCTTGTAAGGCCCTTAGCTGCGGCCCTGAATGTTGTAATGTGCTCAGATCAAGGGAATCATAAGGGATTACAACAAAGATAATACCCACAAAGTTTCATCTCGGTCGGCCATATGGTATCCTCTGACAGAAAACATTGACCAGATGGGAGGGACCTCAAAAATCTGCCCCTATTGTTTGTGAAGATCTGAATTTTTTTACACAAACTTATATACAGTGCTGCTATATTCATACAAAAAATCATAACGCTATAAGCTACGGCATGACCTACAGAGAAGCCATTGACTGGCCCTTGTAAGGCCCATAGCTGCGGCCCTGAATGTTGTAATGTGCTCAGATCAAGGGAATCATAAGGGATTACAACAAAGATAATACCCACAAAGTTTCATCTCGGTCGGCCATATGGTATCCTCTGACAGAAAACATTGACCAGATGGGAGGGACCTCAAAAATCTGCCCCTATTGTTTGTCAAGATCTGAATTTTTTTACACAAACTTATATACAGTGCTGCTATATTCATGCAAAAAATCATAACGCTATAAGCTACGGCATGACCTACAGAGAAGCCATTGACTGGCCCTTGTAAGGCCCTTAGCTGCGGCCCTGAATGTTGTAATGTGCTCAGATCAAGGGAATCATAACGGATTACAACAAAGATAAAACCCACAAAGTTTCATCTCGGTCGGCCGTATGGTATGCTCGTACAGAAAACATTGACCAGATGGGAGGGACCTCAAAAATCTGCCCCTGTTGTTTGTGATGTTCTGAATTTTTTTACACAATTTTATATACAGTGCTGCTATATTCATGCAAAAAATCATAACGCTATAAGCTACGACACGACCTACAGAGAAACCAATGACTGGCCCTTGTAAGGCCCATAGCTGCGGCCCTGAATATTGTAATGTGCTCAGATCAAGGGAATCATAAGTGATTACAACAAAGATAAAACCCACAAAGTTTCATCTCGGTCGGCCGTATAGTATGCTCGTACAGAAAACATTGACCGGATGGGAGGGACCTCAAAAATCTGCCCCTATTGTTTGTGATGTTCTGAATTTTTTTACACAATTTTATATACAGTGCTGCTATATTCATGCAAAAAATCATAACGCTATAAGCTATGGCGTGACCTACAGAGAAGCCATTGACTGTCCCTTGTAAGGCCCTTAGCTGCGGCCCTGAATGTTGTAATGTGCTCAGATCAAGGGAATCATAAGGGATTACAACAAAGATAATTCCCACAAAGTTTCATCTCGGTCGGCCGTATGGTATGCTCGTACAGAAAACATTGACCAGATGGGAGGGACCTCAAAAATCTGCCCTGTTGTTTGTGAAGATCTGAATTTTTTTACACAAACTTATATACAGTGCTGCTATATTCATGCAAAAAATTAAAACGCTATAAGCTACGGCGTGACCTACAGAGAAGCCATTGACTGGCCCTTGTAAGGCCCATAGCTGCGGCCCTGAATGTCGTATTGTGCTCAGATCAAGGGAATCATAAGGGATTACAACAAAGATAATACCCACAAAGTTTCATCTCGGTCGGCCGTATGGTATCCTCTGACAGAAAACATTGACCAGATGGGAGGGACCTCAAAAATCTGCCCCTTTTGTTTGTGAAGATCTGAATTTTTTTACACAAACTTATATACAGTGCTGCTATATTCATGCAAAAAATCATAACGCTATAAGCTATGGCGTGACCTACAGAGAAGCCATTGACTGGCCCTTGTAAGGCCCTTAGCTGCGGCCCTGAATGTTGTAATGTGCTCAGATCAAGGGAATCATAAGGGATTACAACAAAGATAATACCCACAAAGTTTCATCTCGGTCGGCCGTATGGTATGCTCGTACAGAAAACATTGACCAGATGGGAGGGACCTCAAAAATCTGCCCCTGTTGTTTGTAGTTCTGAATTTTTTTACACAATTTTATATACAGTGCTGCTATATTCATGCAAAAAATCATAACGCTATAAGCTACGACACGACCTAGAGAGAAACCATTGACTGGCCCTTGTAAGGCCCATAGCTGCGGCCCTGAATATTGTAATGTGCTCAGATCAAGGGAATCATAAGTGATTACAACAAAGATAAAACCCACAAAGTTTCATCTCGGTCGGCCGTATAGTATGCTCGTACAGAAAACATTGACCGGATGGGAGGGACCTCAAAAATCTGCCCCTATTGTTTGTGATGTTCTGAATTTTTTTACACAATTTTATATACAGTGCTGCTATATTCATGCAAAAAATCATAACGCTATAAGCTATGGCGTGACCTACAGAGAAGCCATTGACTGGCCCTTGTAAGGCCCTTAGCTGCGGCCCTGAATGTTGTAATGTGCTCAGATCAAGGGAATCATAAGGATTACAACAAAGATAATTCCCACAAAGTTTCATCTCGGTCGGCCGTATGGTATGCTCGTACAGAAAACATTGACCAGATGGGAGGGACCTCAAAAATCTGCCCCTGTTGTTTGTGAAGATCTGAATTTTTTTACACAAACTTATATACAGTGCTGCTATATTCATGCAAAAAATTAAAACGCTATAAGCTACGGCGTGACCTACAGAGAAGCCATTGACTGGCCCTTGTAAGGCCCATAGCTGCGGCCCTGAATGTCGTATTGTGCTCAGATCAAGGGAATCATAAGGGATTACAACAAAGATAATACCCACAAAGTTTCATCTCGGTCGGCCGTATGGTATCCTCTGACAGAAAACATTGACCAGATGGGAGGGACCTCAAAATCTGCCCCTTTTGTTTGTGAAGATCTGAATTTTTTTACACAAACTTATATACAGTGCTGCTATATTCATGCAAAAAATCATAACGCTATAAGCTATGGCGTGACCTACAGAGAAGCCATTGACTGGCCCTTGTAAGGCCCTTAGCTGCGGCCCTGAATGTTGTAATGTGCTCAGATCAAGGGAATCATAAGGGATTACAACAAAGATAATACCCACAAAGTTTCATCTCGGTCGGCCGTATGGTATGCTCGTACAGAAAACATTGACCAGATGGGAGGACCTCAAAAATCTGCCCCTGTTGTTTGTGATGTTCTGAATTTTTTTACACAATTTTATATACAGTGCTGCTATATTCATGCAAAAAATCATAACGCTATAAGCTACGACACGACCTAGAGAGAAACCATTGACTGGCCCTTGTAAGGCCCATAGCTGCGGCCCTGAATATTGTAATGTGCTCAGATCAAGGGAATCATAAGTGATTACAACAAAGATAAAACCCACAAAGTTTCATCTCGGTCGGCCGTATAGTATGCTCGTACAGAAAACATTGACCGGATGGGAGGGACCTCAAAAATCTGCCCCTATTGTTTGTGATGTTCTGAATTTTTTTACACAATTTTATATACAGTGCTGCTATATTCATGCAAAAATCATAACGCTATAAGCTATGGCGTGACCTACAGAGAAGCCATTGACTGGCCCTTGTAAGGCCCTTAGCTGCGGCCCTGAATGTTGTAATGTGCTCAGATCAAGGGAATCATAAGGGATTACAACAAAGATAATTCCCACAAAGTTTCATCTCGGTCGGCCGTATGGTATGCTCGTACAGAAAACATTGACCAGATGGGAGGGACCTCAAAAATCTGCCCCTGTTGTTTGTGAAGATCTGAATTTTTTTACACAAACTTATATACAGTGCTGCTATATTCATGCAAAAAATTAAAACGCTATAAGCTACGGCGTGACCTACAGAGAAGCCATTGACTGGCCCTTGTAAGGCCCATAGCTGCGGCCCTGAATGTCGTATTGTGCTCAGATCAAGGGAATCATAAGGGATTACAACAAAGATAATACCCACAAAGTTTCATCTCGGTCGGCCGTATGGTATCCTCGTACAGAAAACATTGACCGGATGGGAGGGACCTCAAAAATCTGCCCCTATTGTTTGTTAAGATCTAAAAAATTTTACACAAACTTATATACAGTGCTGCTATATTCATGCAAAAAATCATAACGCTATAAGCTACGGCATGACCTACAGAGAAGCCATTGACTGGCCCTTGTAAGGCCCATAGCTGCGGCCCTGAATGTTGTAATGTGCTCAGATCAAGGGAATCATAACGGATTACAACAAAGATAATACCCACAAAGTTTCATCTCGGTCGGCCGTATAGTATGCTCTGACAGAAAAGATTGACCAGATGGGAGGGACCTCAAAAATCTGCCCCTTTCGTTTGTGAAGATCTGAATTTTTTTATGTTGTAATGTGCTCAGATCATTTTTTGCATGAATATAGCAGCACGGTATATAAGTTTGTATAAAAAAATTCAGATCTTCACAAACAAAAGGGGCAGATTTTTGAGGTCCCTCCCATCTGGTCAATGTTTTCTGTACGAGCATACCATACGGCCGACCGAGATGTAACTTTGTGGGTATTATCTTTGTTGTAATCCCTTATGATTCCCTTGATCTGAGCACATTACAACATTCAGGGCCGCAGCTATGGGCCTTACAAGGGCCAGTCAATGGCTTCTCTGTAGGTCATGCCGTAGCTTATAGCGTTATGATTTTTTGTATGAATATAGCAGCACTGTATATAAGTTTGTATAAAAAAATTCAGATCTTCACAAACAAAAAGGGCAGATTTTTGAGGTCCCTCCCATCTGGTCAATGTTTTCTGTCAGAGCATACTATACGGCCGACCGAGATGAAAATTTGTGGGTATTATCTTTGTTGTAATCCCTTATGATTCCCTTGATCTGAGCACATTACAACATTCAGGGCCGCAGCTATGGGCCTTACAAGGGCCAGTCAATGGCTTCTCTGTAGGTCACGCCGTAGCTTATAGCGTTATGATTTTTTGCATGAATATAGCAGCACTGTGTATAAGTTTGTGTAAAAAAATTCAGAACTTCACAAACAACAGGGGCAGATTTTTGAGGTCCCTCCCATCTGGTCAATGTTTTCTGTACGAGCATACCATACGGTCGACCGATATTAAACTTTGTGGGTATTATCTTTGTTGTAATCCCTTATGATTCCCTTGATCTGAGTACTTTACAACATTCAGGGCCGCAGCTATGGGCCTTACAAGGGCCAGTCAATTGCTTCTCTGTAGGTCACGCCGTAGCTTATAGCGTTATATTTTTTTGCATGAATATAGCAGCACTGTATATAAGTTTGTGTAAAAAAATTCAGAACTTCACAAACAACAGGGGCAAATTTTTGAGGTCCCTCCCATCTGGTCAATGTTTTCTGTACAAGCATACCATACGGCCGACCGAAATGAAACTTTCTGGGTATAATCTTAGTTGTGATCCCTTATGATTCCCTTGATCTGAGCACATTACAATATTCAGGGCCGCAGCTATGGGCCTTACAAGGGCCAGTCAATGGTTTCTCTCTAGGTCCCGCCGTAGCTTATAGCGTTATGATTTTTTGCATGAATATAGCAGCACTGTATATAAGTTTGTGTAAAAAAATTCAGAACTTCACAAACAACAGGGGCAGATTTTTGAGGTCCCTCCCATCTGGTCAATGTTTTCTGTACGAGCATACCATACGGCCGACCGAGATGAAACTTTCTTGGTATAATCTTAGTTGTGATCCCTTATGATTCCCTTGATCTGAGCACATTACAATATTCAGGGCCGCAGCTATGGGCCTTACAAGGGCCAGTCAATGGTTTCTCTGTAGGTCCCGCCGTAGCTTATAGCGTTATGATTTTTTGATGAATATAGCAGCACTGTATATAAAATTGTGTAAAAAAATTCAGACCTCAATATACAACAGGGGCAGATTTTTGAGGTCCCTCCCATCTGGTCAATGTTTTCTGTACGAGCATACCATACGGTCGACCGATATTAAACTTTGTGGGTATTATCTTTGTTGTAATCCCTTATGATTCCCTTGATCTGAGTACTTTACAACATTCAGGGCCGCAGCTATGGGCCTTACAAGGGCAGTCAATTGCTTCTCTGTAGGTCACGCCGTAGCTTATAGCGTTATATTTTTTGCATGAATATAGCGCACTGTATATAAGTTTGTTATAAAAAAATTCAGAACTTCACAAACAACAGGGGCAGATTTTTGAGGTCCCTCCCATCTGGTCAATGTTTTCTGTACGAGCATACCATACGGTCGACGATATTAAACTTTGTGGGTATTATCTTTGTTGTAATCCCTTATGATCCCTTGATCTGAGTACTTTACAACATTCAGGGCCGCAGCTATGGGCCTTACAAGGGCAGTCAATTGCTTCTCTGTAGGTCACGCCGTTAGCTATAGCGTTAATTTTTTTGCATGAATATAGCAGCACTGTATATAAGTTTGTGTAAAAAAATTCAGAACTTCACAAACAACAGGGGCAAATTTTTGAGGTCCCTCCCATCTGGTCAATGTTTTCTGTACAAGCATACCATACGGCCGACCGAAATGAAACTTTCTGGGTATAATCTTAGTTGTGATCCCTTATGATTCCCCTTTATCTGAGCACATTACAATATTCAGGGCCGCAGCTATGGGCCTTACAAGGGCCAGTCAATGGTTTCTCTCTAGGTCCCGCCGTAGCTTATAGCGTTATGATTTTTTGCATGAATATAGCAGCACTGTATATAAGTTTGTGTAAAAAAATTCAGAACTTCACAAACAACAGGGGCAGATTTTTGAGGTCCCTCCCATCTGGTCAATGTTTTCTGTACGAGCATACCATACGGCCGACCGAGATGAAACTTTCTTGGTATAATCTTAGTTGTGATCCCTTATGATTCCCTTGATCTGAGCACATTACAATATTCAGGGCCGCAGCTATGGCCTTACAAGGGCCAGTCAATGGTTTCTCTGTAGGTCCCACGTAGCTTATAGCGTTATGATTTTTTTGTATGAATATAGCAGCACTGTATATAAAATTGTGTAAAAAAATTCAGACCTCAATATACAACAGGGGCAGATTTTTGAGGTCCCTCCCATCTGGTCAATGTTTTCTGTACGAGCATACCTACGGCGACCGAATAAACTTTTGGGTATTATCTTGTTGATCCCTTATGATTCCCTTGATCTGAGACTTACAACATTCAGGGCCGCAGCTATGGGCCTTACAAGGGCCAGTCAATGCTTTCTTGTAGGTCCGCCGTAGCTTTAGCGTTATATTTTTTGATGAATATAGCAGCACTGTATATAATTTGTTAAAAAATTCAGAACTCACAAACAACAGGGGCAGATTTTTGAGGTCCCTCCCATCTGGTCAATGTTTCTGTACGAGCATACCATACGGCGACCGATTAAACTTTGTGGGTATATCTTTGTTGTAATCCCTTATGATTCCTTGATCTGAGTACTTACAAATTCAGGGCGCAGCTAGGGCCTTACAAGGGCCAGTCAATGCTTCCTGTAGGTCACGCCGTAGCTTATAGCGTTATATTTTTTTGCATGAATATAGCAGCACTGTATATAATTGTGTAAAAAATTCAGACTTCAAAACAACAGGGGCAATTTTTGAGGTCCCTCCCATCTGGTCAATGTTTTCTGTACAACATACCATACGGCCGACCGAATGAAACTTTTGGGTATAACTTGTTGTGATCCTTATGATTCCCTTGATCTGAGCACATTACAATATTCAGGGCCGCAGCTATGGGCCTTACAAGGGCCAGTCATGGTTTCTCTTAGGTCCGCCGTAGCTTATAGCGTTATGATTTTTTGCATGAATATAGCAGCACTGTATATAATTTGTGTAAAAAAATTCAGAACTTCACAAACAACAGGGGCAGATTTTTGAGGTCCCTCCCATCTGGTCAATGTTTTCTGTACGAGCATACCATACGGCGACCGAATAAACTTTTGGTATAATCTTAGTTGTGATCCCTTATGATTCCCTTGATCTGAGCACATTACAATATTCAGGGCCGCAGCTATGGGCCTTACAAGCAGTCAATGGTTTCTCTGTAGGTCCCACGTAGCTATAGCGTTATGATTTTTGAAATATAGCAGCACTGTATATAAAATTGTGTAAAAAAATTCAGACTTCACAACAACAGGGCAGATTTTTGAGGTCCCTCCCATCTGTCAATGTTTTCTGTACGAGCATACCATACGGCGACCGAGATGAACTTTCTGGGTATAATCTTAGTTGTATCCTTATGATTCCCTTGATCTGAGCACATACAATATCGGGCCGCAGTATGGCCAGTCAATGGTTTCTCTGTAGGTCCCGCCGTAGCTTATAGCGTTATGATTTTTTTGTATGAATATAGCAGCACTGTATATAAAATTGTGTAAAAAAATTCAGAACTTCACAAACAACAGGGGCAGATTTTTGAGGTCCCTCCCATCTGGTCAATGTTTTCTGTACGAGCATACCATACGGCCGACCGAGATGAAACTTTCTGGGTATAATCTTAGTTGTGATCCCTTATGATTCCCTTGATCTGAGCACATTACAATATTCAGGGCCGCAGCTAAGGGCCTTACAAGGGCCAGTCAATGGCTTCACTGTAGGTCACGCCGTAGCTTATAGCGTTATGATTTTTTGCATGAATATAGCAGCACTGTATATAAAATTGTGTAAAAAAATTCAGAACTTCACAAACAACAGGGGCAGATTTTTGAGGTCCCTCCCATCTGGTCAATGTTTTCTGTACGAGCATAACATACGGCCGACCGAGATGAAACTTTCTGGGTATAATCTTAGTTGTAATCCCTTATGATTCCTTGATCTGAGCACATTACAATATTCAGGGCCGCAGCTATGGGCCTTACAAGGGCCAGTCAATGGTTTCTCTGTAGGTCCCGCCGTAGCTTATAGCGTTATGATTTTTTCTATGAATATAGCAGCACTGTATATAAAATTGTATAAAAAAATTCAGAACTTCACAAACAACAGGGGCAGATTTTTGAGGTCCCTCCCATCTGGTCAATGTTTTCTGTACGAGCATACCATACGGCCGACCGAGATGAAACTTTCTGGGTATAATCTTAGTTGTAATCCCTTATGATTCCCTTGATTTGAGCACATTCCAAATTCAGGGCCGCAGCTATGGGCCTTACAAGGGCCAGTCAATGGTTTCTCTGTAGGTCCCGCCGTAGCTTATAGCGTTATGATTTTTTGCATGAATATAGCAGCACTGTATATAAAATTGTGTAAAAAAATTCAGAACTTCACAAACAACAGGGGCAGATTTTTGAGGTCCCTCCCATCTGGTCAATGTTTTCTGTACGAGCATACTATACGGCCGACCGAGATGAAACTTTGTGGTATTATCTTTATTGTAATCCCTTATGATTCCCTTGATCTGAGCACATTACAACATTCAGGGCCGCAGCTATGGGCCTTACAAAAGCCAGTCAATTGCTTCTCTGTAGGTCACGCCGTAGCCTATAGCGTTATATTTTTTTGCATGAATATAGCAGCACAGTATATAAGTTTGTGTAAAAAAATTCAGAACTTCACAAACAACAGGGGCAGATTTTTGAGGTCCCTCCCATCTGGTCAATGTTTTCTGTACAAGCATACCATACGGCCGACCGAGATGAAACTTTCTGGGTATAATCTTAGTTGTGATCCCTTATGATTCCCTTGATCTGAGCACATTACAATATTCAGGGCCGCAGCTATGGGCCTTACAAGGGCCAGTCAATGGTTTCTCTCTAGGTCCCGCCGTAGCTTATAGCGTTATGATTTTTTGCATGAATATAGCAGCACTGTATATAAAATTGTGTAAAAAAATTCAGAACTTCACAAACAACAGGGGCAGATTTTTGAGGTCCCTCCCATCTGGTCAATGTTTTCTGTACGAGCATACATACGGCCGACCGAGATGAAACTTTCTGGGTATAATCTTAGTTGTAATCCCTTATGATATCCTTGATCTGAGCACATTACAATATTCAGGGCCGCAGCTATGGGCCTTACAAGGGCCAGTCAATGGCTTCTCTGTAGGTCACGCCGTAGCTTATAGCGTTATAATTTTTTGCAAGAATATAGCAGCACTGTATATAAGTTTGCGTAAAAAAATTCAGAACTTCACAAACAACAGGGGCAGTTTTTGAGGTCCCTCCCATCTGGTCAATGTTTTCTGTACGAGCATACCATACGGCCGACCGAGATGAAACTTTCTGGGTATAATCTTAGTTGTAATCCCTTATGATTCCCTTGATCTGAGCACATTACAATATTCAGGGCCGCAGCTATGGGCCTTACAAGGGCCAGTCAATGGCTTCTGTGTAGGTCCCGCCGTAGCTTATAACGTTATAATTTTTTGCATGAATATAGCAGCAATGTATATAAGTTTGTGTAAAAAAATTCAGAACTTCACAAACAACAGGGGCAGATTTTTGAGGTCCCTCCCATCTGGTCAATGTTTTCTGTACGAGCATACCATACGGCCGACCGAGATGAAACTTTCTTGGTATAATCTTAGTTGTGATCCCTTATGATTCCCTTGATCTGAGCACATTACAATATTCAGGGCCGCAGCTATGGGCCTTACAAGGGCCAGTCAATGGTTTCTCTGTAGGTCCCGCCGTAGCTTATAGCGTTATGATTTTTTCTATGAATATAGCAGCACTGTATATAAAATTGTGTAAAAAAATTCAGAACTTCACAAACAACAGGGGCAGATTTTTGAGGTCCCTCCCATCTGGTCAATGTTTTCTGTACGAGCATACTATACGGCCGACCGAGATGAAACTTTGTGGGTATTATCTTTGTTGTAATCCCTTATGATTCCCTTGATATGAGCACATTACAACATTCAGGGCCGCAGCTAAGGGCCTTACAAGGGCCAGTCAATGGCTTCTCTGTAGGTCACGCCGTAGCTTATAGCGTTATGATTTTTTGCATGAATATAGCAGCACTGAATATAAGTTTGTGTAAAAAAATTCAGAACTTCACAAACAACAGGGGCAGATTTTTGAGGTCCCTCCCATCTGGTCAATGTTTTCTGTACGAGCATACCATACGGCCGACCGAGATGAAACTTTCTTGGTATAATCTTAGTTGTGATCCCTTATGATTCCCTTGATCTGAGCCCATTACAATATTCAGGGCCGCAGCTATGGGCCTTACAAGGGCCAGTCAATGGTTTCTCTGTAGGTCCCGCCGTAGCTTATAGCGTTATGATTTTTTGTATGAATATAGCAGCACTGTATATAAAATTGTGTAAAAAAATTCAGAACTTCACAAACAACAGGGGCAGATTTTTGAGGTCCCTCCCATCTGGTCAATGTTTTCTGTACGAGCATACTATACGGCCGACCGAGATGAAACTTTGTGGGTATTATCTTTGTTGTAATCCCTTATGATTCCCTTGATATGAGCACATTACAACATTCAGGGCCGCAGCTAAGGGCCTTACAAGGGCCAGTCAATGGCTTCTCTGTAGGTCACGCCGTAGCTTATAGCGTTATGATTTTTTGCATGAATATAGCAGCACTGTATATAAGTTTGTGTAAAAAAATTCAGATCTTCACAAACAACAGGGGCAGATTTTTGAGGTCCCTCCCATCTGGTCAATGTTTTCTGTACGAGCATACCATACGGCCGACCGAGATGATATTTATTAAAAATCATCTTTATTGAGTATACATAAAACTTATACATTATTAAAAATAAATAAATTTAAAAAAAAAACTGTATTTTAGCCATGTAATTCTGTTGAACACATGCTGACCAGGGTTAATCACGTAAGGTTGTAAAAGAGGGGTGTTGTTGAATGAAATCTCATGATAAAAGGAATTCCCCTCCGGGTCCGGGTTTTTCGATCTGGTCAACGTTTTTCGTGGTCAAGCGATTAGGCAGACCCGCACACAAATCCTGCAAACGTGGCATTTCCTCTCTGAAACTGGCGCTACAGTTTCCTGTCACCATACCCAAGAGATAAGAATTTGCTTATGTTGCATATCAGATATGACCGGGTGATTAGAAAGAACTTTGCTAGGGTGTGTTAGTGTAAGATGTCTTGTTGTCGGATGCCAGCAGTTCAACCAGAAGATGTTTTGGTTGTAAAAATGTTTGTGATTTTTCATTTAGAATTCCGAATTTGTTTCATAAATGATTTATTGATACCTGAAGTCAAATTACTAACTCATGGAATATAATTATAAAATAATCATGATTCTTGTGAATGTATTCTTTGTTTGAATTCCCCAGTTGAAAACATCTACTTGGAGCTAAATTTTGTTATTTATGAGTCAAATACCTATCTAATCTAATAAATAAATAAATGCATTATTTAATAATTCAACACATAAAGGACTGATAATTAATATGAAATATATAAATCTCAGGAAAAACTCATAATTATACACAAGTCTTTTAGTTCACTGTCGGTGCCGTAACTGGCGAATGGGCCATCTGAAAATAAATAGTTAGTAAAATAAAAAAGCCAAGTGTGTTTTTTTATCTTCAAATTATTTCTAAATTAATTTTCAATTCAAGACACGCGACAGGCAGCCGCGATAGGTTTTTTTATTTGTAAATCTTTATCATGTTTAAATTTTGCTATTTATGTGTCTGATCTATCTAATATTTAATCAATAAATGTATAATCTGTAGAAAAAAAAACTTTGCTATAACATAAATTTTCTTTCATAGTTACGCGACGGGGAGCCGCGATAGGTTTTTATTTTGTAAATCTTTATCATGTTTAAATTTTGTTATTTATCCTCTTCGCGCCCAATGTCCTCGTAAGAGGACATTTATTTTATAGTCCTAAGTACCCAAGCTAAAAATTTATACTACCAAGTAGCATAAAATGTTTGTCCTCGGGCGAGGCCACCGGTCACTTTGTACTACAAAACAAAAATTGGTGTTGGGGGCGAAGAGGTTATGTGTCTCATACCTATCTAATAAATATATAATCTGAAGAAGAAGAAAAAAAAAACATGGATTCTCTCTTCCACAGCCACGCACAAGGCAGCAGCAGCGGGGGCGGTGGCGACACGCATCGTCGCATCGAGAAGTTGTCGCGCAAAGAGCGTCGCCTCCAGGCGAAGATGTCGCGCAAAACAGACCTCGCCAAGCTGGTCAAGCTGAACTCGCGCCTGCGCGTTGTGAACCAGGAGAAGAACGCGCTGATCTCGGGCCTGAGCGAAGAGGAGCGAGCAATGTGGAAGCTGAGTGTGCAGCAGGGCGGAGGAGGGAGTAATCAGAGTGGAGGGAGCAAGGAAAGTCGAGGAAGCAAGGAGAGTGGAGGGAGCAAGGAGAGTGGAGGGAGTAAAGAGAGTGGAGGAAGCAAGGAAAGTGGAGCTGTGGACAGGGTACCGGGCAGTGCTGCGTACGATGCCAAGGAGATTGCCGGTGGTGGCAACTGGATCAAAGGTACGGATTTAATTTTTTTTTCATATTTCTGGACGTTTCATATCCTCCTGAGCAAATTTGGCTTTGTGTCCGTCTGTCAAAAATATTTCTTGTAACGCCCAAATCTCGGAAACTACTCAACGGACTTTGATGAAATTTTGCACACATATAGGAGACGTTCTGTAGATGGTCCCATTTTAAATTTATCAACTTCGCACTAGTGGTTCTCGGTGAAAGAGACCATGCGCTTGACCACTATTTTTTATCTTAATGCTTATATCTCGTGACCAGTATACCCGATTTTGATTATATTTTGTATGTATATGCAATATGCATATTATTTTTAAATTATTTTATTTTTATAGCTCTAAACCTATTTAACACAAATTGATAACTTGAGAAAAAAAATCAAGATTACGGTTTGCCTTAGTTCTCCCAATCAGATAAAAACTCATTATGCCTGCCTGTCACTATTTTCCGATTTCAGTGAAGCCAGGTGCCTTGTTTGATTACACCTGGGCCATTATCAACTGCGGGCAGCTGCCTTGGACTGAAGAGACGACACTCAACCTGATGTCTCTATCACAGGTAAGTTACCAGACCATACCAATTGAAATATAGGCAGATGGGACATCACTTCTTTGTAATACTTACAAGTTCAAGGTACCAGACCATACCAACTGAAGATAAACTGTACAAAAGAAAGATTTTCATTTTATTTTAAATAATATACTCTTTATTTATTTTAATTTTACATAATATACAGTAAATATAATGAGTTTATGAGGTATTATGAGGTATGAGTTTATGAGGTCTGTCCCGGTAGCTCAGTGGTAAAGGCGGCCCTCTGTGAATCCAAAGACTCCAGAGGTCGTGGGTTCGAAACCCAGCTGGGACATGACAAGTTATCTTCCCATTTGGGATTTTTACCACATAATAATATGTCTTGGGCTTACTGCTGGAATAATGGGCCTTTAACACGTTCGTTACCAAGCCAATTTTTTCAAGTTTTAGGTAGGGACCAGGCGGTAAAGTCGCTGTTGCATCCTGGGTACCAAAATGATTTTTTTTGCATATTTGGCATCGTATTTGTACAAGAATTGATCCTATATCTGTTCTAATACAAACAACCTACCTCAAAAAGGCCATATATGGATGTCCGGTCCCTCGTTAAATTTTTGATAACGGCCACATGTGTGTTTCGGTCCCTCGTTAAAATTTTGATAACGGCCACATGTGACCGTTCGGTAACGAACATGTTAATAGTCCTAATCGGGCAGTATAAATAAGACGATATTATTATTATAAAAGAAAGATTTTTTTAACACTATACTCTTTTTTTTAATTTTACATAATATACAGTAAATATAGTGAGTTTATGAGGTATTATTACCCGATTTGGTTGTGGGTTGTGTTGTACCTCATTTATAAATTGTTCTTTTTTTTTGTAAGATCCCTCCATCCACCCCTGTTGGGCGATTGAAAGGGGGCACCTGCTGGCAATAGCCTCAATCCCCCGTTCAAACCTCCATACAGTCATCTTACTTTTTTTGTTCTGTATTATATTCTAAATTTACTTAATAAAGTTTGTTTTGAAAACATTGACTGACTCGAAATTTCCCCCGCACGCACCCACCTGCAGGGCTTGGAACCCGCGGCGTCGCGCGTGACCTGCCCTCGCCTGAGGAGTGGCGACGCGGGCCAGATCAGCCTCCAGTTCCGCGCGCCGCGGTCCCCCGGCATGTTCTCGTCGGTGTGGCACTTCGCGCAGCGTGGGACGCAGTTTGGCCAGTGCTTGTCCTGCGTGGTGGCGGTAGACACGACGGAGACGGCTGCCGGGCCTGCCGCCCTCCTCCAGGTGAGAACTCGAGTGGGACCTACTAGGGAGAATGGAATAAATATGATTATTATTAAATAAAGAAAAAAAAAATAAATTGAATTGTTTAAAAAAAAAAGACCTTATTAATACACCTTATTAATAAGGACATATGTATATACAAACAGATAATTACAAATTAATATAAAACTTCGAAACAATATAAGAAAGAAAAAAAATTGAGAAAAAATATACACGTGTCCTAACTAAAGGGCGGGGTTATTGCCTTTGGCAATCTCTTGCACCCAACCCTTAATTGCCATATTTCAGGAAATATCAAGATCCCGAACATTTTTATTTTATTTTAAGATGAGTGTTTCACAGCCTTTTTTTTATTTCGTAGCCATTAAACAGGAGCTACTGCAGACGCTTGTGGTCTGTGTTGTAGCCTGCCCACCAAGTAGTATGTCTCCCCTCTGATGGGCGAGAAGTGACACAATACTTCCCATTTAGAAGTGACACAATACTCGTGTTGACCCAGCACGGGTCAACACGAGCGCATCGGAAGGTATCCCTTACAAACAACTGTAACCAAATTTTGAACTTCACTCTGTCAGCAGGCCAAATCTCTGGAGTACATCAGCTCTGAGGATGACGAAAGTTCGTGTGATGACCACTCCGAGGACTTTGTGGTGATTCCTGCCTCCTTCCAGGACCAGCATCAGCCCTTAAGTGCCTGCTCTGACGGTAATAATAACAAACAAAAAGTCAAATCAATTGCATTTTCAACGTAGAGTCAGTCCATTTCTGCAATAAAAATCGCAACTGTTGAACTTTTCGCTGGCTGAAAGTACATAAAACCAGTTCTCAATCATCAGATCCATAGACTTGAGAATTAGAGGGTCAAGAAAAAAAATAAGACAATTTTCTGAATATGTTAAAAATATGTAAAAAAAAAAAAAAAAAAAAAAAAAATGAAATGCAATAGAACTACATTTTCCGTTTAGTTACACTCTGCCGCGCTGTCTCTTTGTAGAGGCGTTCTTCACACCTCGGCCGAGGTGTTTGATATCGCCTTATTTCTAGTTACTATTTCTCATAACTATTAATATTTTTTTTTTTTAACTTTCAATGTAGTTTACTATTATTTCAAATCAACAAGATAATATTATTATTTACTAGCGGGCTGTCGCCCGCTTTGCGGGCCGAGGCATGGCCGTGAAAGCAAAAAATCCGTTTTCGCCAATGGCAGGTGTTGTAGTGGGAATTTCGAAAAATCCCGTCTTATTGCATATCTAGACTATAAGACAAAGCTACCTACTAGGACTTACGGTTTGGGCTGTAGAGCGATGATCAGTCAGTGGTCAGTCAGTCAGTGACTTTGACATTTATATATTAAGATTATAATTATATTTATATTATAACAAGAGCCCTAGGTTTTTTTTCACTTAGGCACTTTAACCAATTATTATATGATTTTTCAAATAGATGCAAATGCATAATTTGTCCAATGTTCATATTTGATGATAATTTTTTTTGTTTCAACTTTATTTTTATAATAAACATTTTAACAATTCACACAAGAAGTAGTTATAATATTACAGAGTACATTTTTTAAGGATGAATTAGATAATAATGATAAAGGTATTTAAAGTAAGTAGGTATAGTTTTACATTAGTATGGACTGAGTAGTTTACATATATTATGTGTGTTGTATAAAATTGATTAAAGATCAGGTATTCACACCCAATAAGCTTAGAGCTTGAGAGCAAATAATAAAACATATTTATATCCCATATTTCAGGAAGCATCGAGATCCTGAATCACACCCCCTCCGAGAACAGAACGCCCCAGAACTCCAGCCCCCGCAAGAGCTGGGACTTCTGTCAGGTCGGGCCGGGTGTCTATCGCACCCAGGAGGGCGAAATTTTGTACCCGCCCAACCTAGCTCCCTCCTCGGGAACACCCCTCCTGTATCCAACCCCGACACAGGAGAGAGATCATTTGACCACCGGGCGAGAAACCATGTATCCAGCCCCAACACAAGAGAGAGATCATTGGACCACCGGGCGAGAAACCATGTATCCAACCCCAACACAAGAGAGAGATCATTTGACCACAGGGCGAGAAACCATGTATCCAGCCCCAACACAAGAGAGAGATCATTGGACCACCGGGCGAGAAACCATGTATCCAACCCCAACACAAGAGATAGATCATTTGACCACAGGGCGAGAAACCATGTATCCAACCCAAACTCAGGAGAGAGATCATTTGACCACAGGGCGAGAAACCATGTATCCAACCCCAACACAAGAGAGAGATCATTTGACCACAGGGCGAGAAACCATGTATCCAACCCAAACTCAGGAGAGAGATCATTTGACCACAGGGCGAGAAACCATGTATCCAACCCAAACTCAGGAGAGAGATCATTTGACCACCGGGCGAGAAACCATGTATCCAACCCCAACACAAGAGAGAGATCATTTGACCACAGGGCGAGAAACCATGTATCCAACCCAAACTCAGGAGAGAGATCATTTGACCACAGGGCGAGAAACCATGTATCCAACCCCAACACAAGAGAGAGATCATTTGACCACAGGGCGAGAAACCATGTATCCAACCCAAACTCAGGAGAGAGATCATTTGACCACAGGGCGAGAAACCATGTATCCAACCCAAACTCAGGAGAGAGATCATTTGACCACAGGGCGAGAAACCATGTATCCAACCCAAACTCAGGAGAGAGATCATTTGACCACCGGGCGAGAAACCATGTATCCAACTCCAACACAGGAGAGAGATCATTTGACCACAGAGCGAGAAACCATTTATCCGCACCTAACACAGGAGAACTTGTCTGAAGTTCGGGAAACCATCTATCCAAACATAAGTGAGGCTCCTTATTCAAACCACCTAAGAGACGAGAAAGTCGTGAACCCCGTACGAATCGGTCAAGACGTATTGGTTGTGGATGAGCATGGCCAGTGCACACTGCCCTCCTTCGAAGGCGACGCACATAACATCAGTGCCGCCCAAACTCCGACCAATAGAAGCGTTTACAACAGCAACGGAAGTGCTTACAACAGCAACGGAAGCGTTTACAACAGCAACGGAAGCGTTTACAACAGCAACGGAAGCGTTTACAACAGCCGCATGTTTGAGAATGTCACAAGCCAAGCGCATGCTGAAGACATGGATGCTGCGGTGAAAGCTGCCACATCGGCTGCCATGCTAGCAGCTCAATCAGCTGCTCAGTCGGCAGCCATTTCAGCTGCCATGTCAGCAGCTGGCGTGACTGTAAACCAGCCGTGTGTTCTTACAAGCCACACACATGCCACGGACAACGGTGATCACAGCTACGCCTTTAGTTACGGTAATGCTCAAGCAACGAGTGGTAACGGTGGCCATGCCAACAGTGACTGTAGAAACAGTACTCATGCAACAAACAACGGTAGAAACAGTACTCATGCAAGCAGCCACACCCACTCTCACAGCAGTAGTTACAGCAGCAGCGATGGTAGCAACAGTACCAATGCAACAAACAACGGTAACAATAGTACCCATGCTACAAACAAAGGTAACAATAGTGCCAATGCAACAAACAATAGTAGAAACAGTGCCCATGCCGCAAACAACTTTAACAACAGTACCCATGCAACAAACAACAGTACCCATGCAACAAACAACGGTACCCATGCATCAAACAACGGTACTCACACAAGCAGTAGCACAGGCATGGCCGGAATGAACGTGAACGACATCGTCAACCTGTGCACCGCCCAAGCGGCCAGCACAGCTCAGAACCTCATCGCCTCTTTCCTGGCGCACCCTAGCGGCGGAATAGCGAACCAAGTGCTGGACGGTTTCATGAACATGAGTGGTCCGGGGGGTGGAGCCAACGTGGCCACTGATCTGACGAACCTGACGAACCAGGTGCTCGGAGGTTTTGTCAACATGAGTGGAGGCACGAGTGAGGCGAACACACAGACGAACAGCCATGCACAGACAAACACACAGACGAACAGCCATGCACAGACAAACACACAGACGAACAGCCATGCACAGACAAACACACAGACGAACAGCCATGCACAGACAAAACAACAGACGAACAGCCATGCACAGACAAACACACAGGCTGGGACAAATAGCCAGACGCACGCACAGGCCGGGACAAATAGCCAGGCAAGCACACAGACCGGGACAAATAGCCAAACGAGTGCTCAGACAAATACACAGACACAGGCCGGGACAAACAGCCAAACTCATGCACAGACACAGGCCGGGACAAACGCGCAGACAAACATCCGGTCACGTGCACAGACAAACCGAGAAACTCACACCGGAGCAAACACGCAGACAAACGCTGCCGAACCGGGCGCTTTCGTTTTCTCGGCGCAACAATCTGTGACCGAAATCCTGCAACACTTGCTCGCGGCAGCCAACGGAACCACCGGTGAGCCATCAAACGCTGCCCGGCCAAACGCTGAGCAGAACAACTCTCGCGTGTACACCCGAGTGCCTCAGGCCAGGACACCGCACAGCGCCGCAGGGAATATCTACACGAAATACCCGCAAGCCCGGGAAGTACATGCGCATGCCAGCAGCTACTCTGATGCCGCCGGCACTCGCAGAGGTGAGCAGTGGAAGCCGAAACACAGCAAGGCCCATGTCGGCAGGGATCAAGGAAAACTGCATGCCAGCAAGGACCAAGGAAAGTCTCATGCGACCAGAGACCAAAGAAATAATCGTGGTAAGAACAGTGAATACATATAGATAAAAAAAATACTATCCTTTCTATAAGATAAGGAAAGTAGAAAAAAAGAAAAAAAAAAAAAAAATCATTTAGGTACCTACATAAAACAACTGTTTTTTAAGTGTAGTTTGCCTTAATTGAATAAGTTCTTATATTTGTGTTAATCGCTTTCGTGATATCACAGCTACTCAAACTCGCTTTACTAAATCTACGCTGAACCCGGGACTTGAACCACCGACCTCCAGGTTACAAGTCCGCCGCCGCCTTATCGATCAAGCTACTGAGGTCGGTTAAAGTAATTGTAAAGTGCTTTATGTAATAGGCCCCTGGTTCTCATTGCGTGGAAGAGATTGCCATAGGCAATAACCCCGCCCTTTAGCTAGGACATATGTATAATATACTTTGTTTACTTTTTTTTATTCTTGTTTATATTATTAATATTGTCGATTTTTATTATTTTTTTTACTATTATTTGTCCGTATATAGTAGTAGTAGTATAAATATGATTGTATTAATTATAAAATAATAATTGTAACAAAGGTTGGCAATTTTAAATAAAATAGATAATGTAGACAGTTTCTGCTTAATATTCTTCTTCTTCTTCTTCTTCTTCTTTTACTCTGTCTTATCCCGCTCAACCTTAATATTAATACCTATTTTATAGAATTCATGAGAAAATTAAACTATGTGTTATTAAAAAAGATTAATAGGGGGAGAATAATAACTTTTGAATTTACTATGCCTAAAAAAATGTACCATGCCTATATTTGTCTGTATATATGTTCTACTAATAAAGAGTTTCTAAATAAATTGCAGGTATGGATCTGAGCAGCATGCTGTCAGTGCTCATGAGTTCGGACAACTCAGACAGCGGACACCTGTCCAACAACTCGAAAGCCAAGAAGAAAGCCGTCCGGAAGTCCATCAAGCTCGACCGGAGCTATCCGAGAAACAAGGTAAAAGAAGGGGGAAAAAGATTTTACTATTTGAAGTAGTCACCGGAAGGTATCCCTTACAAACAACTGTCTGGCTGGGGGACGTTAAACAGGGAGAAGACCAGTGTCCCGCTAGAGGACTATAAACAGAGAACAGACTAGCCCACCCTTACAAGCCAGGCTACGCCAACCATTACGCCACGGAGCCAGCCTCCGTGGCGTAATGGTTGTGACTACTGCCCGTAGTCCAGAGTTCCCGAGTTCAACTCACGGTTGGAGCAGACTTTTCGAAGAAAATTCTGTTTCATCCAAACACGTGAGGCTGGCATTTTCGGCCCAACCCAGGCTGGGTGAGGTTAATGTGGGTAGCTGGTACGATTCCCAGCGAATGGAGGGTAAAACCCCCGTCCTGACTATCTATCTCAGTCAGGACGTTAAAACCAAATAGAATCAACTGGTCACAATAGATCTAATTAGGTCGCAGTGTTAATTGTAAGGGTTTCACTGAAAACCCTACAACCAGGTCAGATATTAAAAAAAAAAGGGCTTATAAAGAAAAATCCAAGTCCCCATGATGGTTGATCGCACATAGAAATACGTGGTTCAGGACGAGCCAAGTTTGAAATAAAGTTGGCTGGAGACCATCACTCCCCACTCCAGCTGTAGCCAAGCTGGCTACAACAACAACAATCTTTGGATTCAGAGTGCCGCCTTCAGCACTGAGCTACCGGGACAGAGGTATACATGTGTCCTTATTTTTTTTTACACTTTATTAATAGGACATATTATATACAACACAAATAATTACAAATTAAAATACAATATAATAGAACAAAAAAAAAATATATATATATACATAATATATGTCCTAACTAAAGGGCGGGGTTATTTCCTTTGACAATCTCTTCCGCCCAACCCTTTCTCTTCCACCCAACCCTACATGTGTCGTTTGTCCTCAGGTACACCTCCGCAAGAAAGAGCCGAGTGACGCCTCCTCCTCCTCCTCCCGTCTGGACCCGAGTGTCTGGCTAGACCTCACCCGACGCATCCAGGACCTGAACACCTCCACCGCTGCTCCCTCACCCCCCGCCACCCCATCACCTCCTCCTCCTCCTCCCAGCAACATCTGGTCCCTGCGGCCCCATCCCCCCTCTCCTCCGACCACCCCTGTGAGTAGTCCGTATACAAGGACCCCTAAAAGTTAAGGATGAAATTTTTATAATTTATACTAGCGAACTGTCGCCCGCTTTGCGGGCAGAGGCATGGCCGTGCGGAGAAAGCAAAAAATCCTTTTTCGCCAATGGCAGGTGTTGTAGTGGGAATTTCGAAAAATCCCTATACAAAGCTACCTACCAAACTTCAGCTTCCTAGGACTTACCAGTTCGGAGAAACAGTGATGAATCAGTGAGTGAAACTCTCTTTTATAAGTATAGATCAATTAAGAATAAATAAATAAAATGTTATATTATCTCTCTCTCTCTATCTTTTTCTCTTTGATATAAAAAGTTATCATATTTGTGTTTTATCAGTTTCGTGATATTTGTGTTTATCACTTTACTAAATCTACGCTGAAACCGGGACTTCAGCCACTGACCTCCAAGTTACAAGTCCGCCGCCTTATCGATCAAGCTACTGTGCACTGGTTGTCACGTGGTTAACGAGCTAGTCTATTAATCCAGGTAGCGTAGGGATCCGTTGTTTCGAATCCTACCCAATGCACGAATTTTTCTCACTAATTTCAGTTTGTGACCACACATAATAATAAGACTCTGAGGGTTAGGTGGTAGAAAATACTTTGAGCATTAACCTCGCCTGGTGGCTACCTTCCACTAAAGAGTATTATTATTATTATTGGTTTGTGAGAGGCGATTCATAATTACTGAACATTCTTTTCTCCTTTTTTGTCGCAGCTTTCGGCAGAGACTTTCCTGAACCCGGTATCCTTCTCCAACTTTCCCGCCGTGCCCTGCGACCCAAACCTTCCAAAACTCCCACTGGAAATGTGGCTAGCAGCTATCTCGTTAGCGGATTTGCTGACCGCGGAAATGCTGCTAACGGAAATGTCGCTAGCAGCTCTGTCCTCAGTGGGTTTGCTAACCGTGGGAATGTCGCCATCATGAAACTTGTTGATAGCGGAAAAGCTGCTAGCAGGAATGCTGCTGGTGAAAATACTGCTGCTAGTGGAAATGTGTCTAGCAGGAAAGTTGCTGGTGAAAATGCTTCTAGTGGCAATATTCTACGCCTGCGTGATAATCCTGCTCTCGGGTATTGTGCTAGCACGCGCACCATACGGATTGACCGACGAGGGAGTAAGTCTAGGTAAGAATATGACCACACAAGTTGGTCACAGAGTCCCGGGAGTTCAAATTTTTAGCTACATTGAGCAATTTTTATTTTTACTTCACTTGACCTTACTTTTTTTTTTTTTATTCTTCCTGTTGTTTTTGCTGTCGCCAGTTTGGCTACAGGTGGAGGGGTGAGTGATGGTCTCCAGTCAACTTTATTTCAAAGTTGGCTCGTCCTGAACCACATATTTTTATGTGCGATCAACCATCATGAGGACTCGGGACTTTTCTTTATAAGCCATTAAACCCTTAGGAAACTGCAAGCTAGCCTGGCTTGTAAGGGTTGACTAGTCTGTTCTCTGTTTATAGTCCTCTAGCGAGACACTGGTCTTCTCCCTGTTTAACGTCCCCCAGCCATCATTCTTCCTACATGGGGGTTGTGACATATCAAACCCAATGATTTTGAGTTACTTATTACTTTCTCTTTGGTACCTATAAGTTATAGAATGATAAACATTTCTGCTATGGCGGAATTGGACTTATTTTCAGGGGATAAGGAAATGCGTGTGATTTCACACCAGTTTTTTTTTATTTCTACAAAAAAGCCCATAGAACTTATTTATATGTAATAATAGAAAGTCGATCTCCGTGGCTCAGTGGTTAAGAGCATTGGTTGCTGACCTGGAGGTTGCGGGTTCGAATCCCGGCCGAAGCAGAAAATTCTGACCGAGTTTTTCCGTTTCCGGAATGGCATGGATGTAAAAGTAAAGTGCCCTGAAGTAATGCGAAAGCGGTTCCGGGGAACAACTACCTTTAAATAATAATAATAATAATAATAGAACAGAAACATTGAAGCACGTCTTCTTCTTCTTGTCCCGACACAGGGTCACTGAAGAGACTGGGGCAGAGTCCGGGCCAGCGGTTCCCAACAAGTGCGGGGCAGCGGTTCCCAACAAGTCCGGGGCCGGGGCAGCGGTTCCCAACAGGTCTGGG